>CM059813.1:45243021-46443021 GCA_030435695.1 Brachymystax lenok tsinlingensis
TTTGCCACAACTTTGGAAGTATGCTTGGGGTCATTGTCCATTTGGAAGACCCATTTGCGATCAAGCTTTAACTTCCTGACTGATGTCTTGAGATGTTGCTTCAATATATCCACATAATATCCACATATTATGGCCAAACAGTTATATTTTTGTTTCATCAGACCAGAAGGACATTTCTCAAAAAAGTTAGATTTTTGTCCCCATGAGCAGTTGCAAACCGTAGTCTGGCTTTTTTATGGCGGTTTTGGAGCAGTGGTTTCTTCCTTGCTGAGCGGCCTTTCAGGTTATGTCGATATAGGACTTGTTTTACTGTGGATATAGATACTTTTGTACCTGTTTCCTCCAGCATCTTCACAATGTCCTTTGCTGTTGTTCTGGGATTGATTTGCACTTTTCTCACCAAAGTGTGTTCATCTCTAGGAGACAGAATGTGTCTCTTTCCTGAGCGGTATGACGGCTGTGTGGTCCCATGGTGTTTATACTTGCATACTATTGTTTGTACAGACGAACGTGGTACCTTCAGGCATTTGGAAATTGCTCCCAAGGATGAAACAGACTTGTGGAGATCTACAATTTTTTTTCTGAGGTCTGATTTATTTTGATTTTCCCATGATGTCAAGCAAAGAGGCACTGAGTTTGAAGGTAGGCCTTGAAATACATCCACATGTACACCGCCAATTGACTCAAATGATGTCAATTAGCCTATCAGAAGCTTCTAAAGCCATAACATCATTTTCTGGAATTTTCCAAGCTGTTTAAAGGCACAGTCAACTTAGTGTATGTAAACTTCTGACCACTGGAATTGTGATACAGTGAATTATAAGTGAAATAATCTGTCTGTTAACAATTGTTGGAAAAATTACTTGTGTCATGCACAAAGTAGATGTCCTAACCGACTTGCTAAAACTATAGTTTGTTAACAAGAAATTTGAGTGGTTGAAAAACAAGTTTTAATGACTCCAACCTAAGTGTACATAAACTTCCAACTTCAAATGTAGATGTGTCCATAAACCAGAATACACATCTATTTGTTGCTGGGATTTACTGCACCCCTGCTGCCATGGCGGATTCTATTGGTGCTATATCTGAGTGTTTAACACCTTTTTTGTCCTCGGAGTTGGCAATTTTAGGGGATATGATTCTGGATTGGCTATTCCATGCCTCAGATCAATTTAAAAGTATATGCATTGATTTTAATCTTGTTCAATTGATCTCGAAACCTACACAGCTAAGTATCTCCTTATTGATTGATTTAATTCTTACTAATAACCCCCATAAATATTTGTCTAGTGGAGTATTTGCATATGATCACCCTGATCATTTGGTCTATTTTCACCTCTTAATTTTGCCTACTGTTCTGACTTGGTGATGCACATGTAGCCTATAACCTGTTTTTGAGAAATGTAATCATTGAATATTATAAGAGCTTTCATTGTCTGCTTATATGCCTCCTTTATTTATTCTACTGTTCTGACTTGGTGTACAGGGAGAACACTGTGATAACGGCCCATGTTCTGAATTCTGTCATTGTACATTTAAAAAGTGATAAACAAATAGTTATATTTCCTACGTCCGTCCTAGCTCGCTCATTAATGTCTTAATGTCTTAATCGAAATTACGGATTGCCTCTTTTCAGCTTGCTGTACCCTTATGCCATAGTTTGTACATCTCAAATGCCAGTAGAAACCACATTTGTTTAAGCAAGTCAGCCATGTCAGCTATGTTTTTTTAAAAGGCAGTAAAGGAGGCTGAGTGAACTGTTTCCTGCCAGACAAGGCTCTGCTGATGTAGCTGTGGTAAGGTATAGCTGTGGTAAGGTGTTGGGACTGCTGTTGGGACTCTGCTGTTGGGACAGCTTTATGTAGGCCCTAACAGTTTGTGGGCACTGTTTGTCACTGTTATAGTGCAATTAATATATTGTATAGTGTTGTGTTGTGTAGAGGCTTTGCTGGCATGTATCCCTCTTTCTTTCTTTTTTTGCCCCACCAATATTTACATGCTAAAATCGCCACTGGTCCCATAGTATGTATTAGAGATATGAAACCGCAAAATACTAGTCCTGTTTAATTAAGAAGATAAATGTTTTAAAGTGTTATTTTCTACTCTGATTTAGCCACTATCTCCTGTATTCCGATTCTGTTGATCACTCACTGCTAATTCAGAGGCTTTCCTCAATTGGCCTAGACCAGGCTGCATGTAACTGGTTTAAAAATTACTTGGCAGACAGAGCTCAATGTGTATCTACTGATAAATGTGTATCTACTGTATAAAATCAGGGTTCCTGGATATTTCGAAAGGTGTCCCGCAGGGGTCGATTCTGGGTCCTGTACTTTTGACTGTTTACATGAACAATATCGACTTGTCTGTAAAAAACTGTGACCTTCCCCTTTCTGCCGATGATACTGTTGTGTATGCTATTGCCCCCACGGTTAACCAGGCTCTGTCTGAAGTACAATCTGTCTTCATTGTATTACAGACAAACTTTATTGACCTGAAATTAGTATTGAATGCATGTAAAATTAAGTATATGTTGTTCTCTAGAGCACATAAAAATAACTAATGATTTAAGCATATGTACTTTGGACGGTGTCCATATTGATTATGTCCCTGCTTACAAATATCTGGGCATCTGGATAGATGAAAAGTTGTCTTTTAAAAAGCATATTAATGAGTTAGTAAAGAAGCTAGGAATAAAAATGGGCATCTTTGATGTCACGTAGGTTGATACATTGCTATGTTTTTATTAATAAAGCCCTTTTACAAAAAGTCCCAATTTAGCTAACATCTTTACTAAACGTAGGACATACGAGTTACCACACCCAGTCTCAGGGATGGCAAACTATGGAAATGAATTTGGTCTCTACAGAGTTAGGGAAATCAGCTTTTAGTTTCTTGCACTTTATTTGTGGAACAATCTTCAAAATGTTCTTAAATTTGATGTTATGGTGCCTCTTGGGCAATTCAGATTGCTGACTGAGAACCTTATTAGTGATGAATGTGTTTGTTTTTTATGACCATGTTTTTCTTTCTACTTGCATTTTGTATTTATATTGATCTGTGTATTTTCTGTAATTTATGTAATTCAGGGCTTATCTGTAATATAGATCTTGGTCTCAGTATGACTCCCTGATAAAAATAAAGGTTAAATAAAGTACGCTAGCACACAACATGATTGGCCACACGGCTAGCCTTATGTCTAACCTTAACTTTAAATGAAGGTACATTTGTTTAGAGAATTTTGACTTTGTGGCTATGGAATCTGACTTTGTGGCTGTGTTATCTAGTGGAAACTACACCGCAAGCACAGAGCCACGTCTCACAGTCGTGTGATTCCTTAAAGTTTAATTTAAATACTTTACTCAGTAAGGTCAATCCCATACATTTCTATGGTCACTCCCATTGGTCACTCCCACTAAGGCAAACTTTGAATCGTTGATGTACCAGGCTTATATGCGCTCTATACCAGGCGGTTAGAGAAAGGCTCTAAAAATTGTCAAATACTCCAGCCACCTATGTCATAGACTGTTCTCTCTGCTACTGCATGGCAAGCGGTACCGATGCACCAAGTCTGGAACCAACAGGACATTGAACAGCTACTACCCCCAAGTCATAAGACTGCTAAATAGTTAGTCTGGTAGCTATTGGTTAACTATTTAACTATCTGCATTGATCCTTTTGACTCATCACATATGCTGCTGCTACTGTTTATTATCCATCCTGTTGCCTAGTCACTTTATCCCTACCTATATGTATTAATATTACCTACGTCAATTACCCCGTACCCCTGCACATCGACTCTGTACTGGTACCCCGTGTATACAGCCAAGTTATCATTACTCATTGTGTATTTATTCCTTGTGTTAATATTTTTTTATTATTTCTCAACAAAAAAATCTCTCTACGTTGTTGGGAAGTGCCTGTAAGTAAGCATTTCGAATTTAGTATTCACCTGTTGTTGTTTACGAAGCATGTGACATATAACATTTGATTTAATTAGATTTTTGGGCAATAGCCTGGGGACGAGGCTACCAAGCAAGATGTCATTTAAAAAGGATCCTCAGCTGTAAATGTAAAGGTTGAATAAGAGGAGGGGATGCAGAGTATTGGCAGCTTTTTGTTTATTCATTAGATAAAAAGACAGCTATAAGCTTGGTGGATAATATGGAGCATGGCAATAGATTGAGAGTAGTAGACATCTTCTCTGTTGCGTTGTCAACATAATTGGCGTTTAATCACTGATGAAATCAATATAAGGACAGACAGGACTTTGAGCCAGTTTAGATTCTTCAATATCATTCATAATGCTGTGAAATTAGTACACAGGAGCCTGACAATGCTCTAGTTCTAGAGCCTATGTGGGGCATCTTCATCAGTGTTATGCATTTGAGCTTCACTGTGTTCTGTAAACTTTACTCCCATTTACTCTCACATTCACTCAACAAACAAGAAAAGGAAAATGGTTTATTTACGGTAGTTGCCAGATCTGCAACGGTTAACACATTTGTACTTCCTGAATGCTTAATTTATTAAACCATGTTGGCATAATTTGTTCACTTAGTGTGCGGCCACCTATTTGTTTGGTGGCAGGGCAGTGCTTCCTGTCAGAAGTATTTTTGTTCACTTTTAGTAGGCTCCCAGCGTTCAAATGTGCTGAACACAGAGAAGAGAGGGATGGAGAGGAAGAACAAGAGAGAGAGTAAGCAGACTCAAGTAAACAACGCTTTGGATCTTTAAATAAAACATTTGTTTGTGACTGAGCCTTCATGATGTGAACAGCATGACCTGTTTTCCTGGGAGCCTCTAAACAGCCACTCATTCGCCCTCTCAGAAACAGATCCCATCTCTCTACCCACAGACTCGGTGCCTATTTATATTGCATGAGAACAAATTTTTCTGACAACTTGAGTGATAGATTTGTACAAGGCTTGGATGTTATTTTTTTGAGGCGGCGCTGTCTGAGTGACATAAATTGCTATTAATAAAAATTTTAACAATACATGGCAAATGAGTTTTTTCTGTTAACATGGTAGGAGCGGAAGCAAATGGTGCTTGTGGTGGGCTTCTTGGGAATAGCTTTGCTGTCTGAGTCAACATTGGGAGAGAAAGTGATGGGAAAGAAAGCATTCAGTGTACAGTACATAAGCTACTGTGTCTCTGTGTGTGTTTAAACAGTTGGTAATCCAACAGAAAGAGTCTAGCCTGCTGCTATCTAAATGTACAGCATTTTGCAATTTACAAAGACGCATTGACACCAATTAACTATTCTCCCATTAGCTATATTCACAGCCTCACAGTCGTTCCTTGAATACAATGGATATTGATCTTTTTTCAAGCAAAGCTTTTTCCATCCACTCCCTACTTCTCCTATCTTGTTTTTGATGCTTCAATCCCTCAAAGTTGTTTCCTTTTTGTCTAATTAACGAGTACATCCACAACTGTGTGATGTAGTGTCAGTTGACAGGGAGAAACAGTAGGCATGGAGTCCAGCTTTGGTCTGGATCCCCCTTCACAGTTTTTCTCTCTCTCACCTCATCTGAAATAATTAACTGTGCGCATGTTTGAAGGCAGGATTACAGTTGTCTAATTGTGGTGTGCGTTGTCATGGAGACTATCAGGTGATCAGTGAATAAACAGCCTTACTTGGCAGTGTTTAGCTAAAACAGGGCTTTGTGTAAATGTCAGCCACACGATTTATGATGGTGAGGCAGATTACATTTGGCAGGGAAATCAATAGGCTGACCACTCTGGACTTGCTGCTTATTTTGATAAACAGCTCTGTTTATGTAACCTGCCCAGAAGCTTGTCTCCTCATCTGTTTGCTTTGAATGAATTCATGTAAAAGTTGACTGTGTAAACCACCATGGTTAGCCATTAAGTTTCCAGAACTTCATTACACAATTCTTAACTTTGCCGTTTTAACTGGTGTGGTTACAGACGTTTTCAATGTGAATGTGGTTAAGATGGGATCAGTAATACTTAACCAAACAGATACCTGTTAGAAATATCATTGTATCGATCGCTTTTAGGGGAATGCAATAAATATTTATTTCACAATGTTTGGTATGTAACTCTTTATTGGTGAATAATCAGATTCTTGACTGACATAATATCCATATTAGATATTGTCAGTGTTTATAATATATTGTAATTGCTCATTTGCTTTTCTTCACATATCCTTCCAATCCCTTGGTAGACCACTGGTAAGAAAATAACCACCACTAAATAACCCCTCCAGCATTAAAGGTACATCCCAATCCCTCTTCAGATGAAATCATTTCAACGTGTCTTTAGCTTTCCAAATGCACCTGCATTCCTACGTACTGAAACGTGTCCAGTTAACCAACAGACGAGAAAACGTTGCAGGAAGTCAATAAACCCCCATCCCCCTCAGGGTGTGCATATCTATTGTTGTGAACCAGGTTAATGTACTCCAAACAAGGTTTGGTACATATTGCAATATGCCATGAAGGTTTCTATTGCATACATGGAGATGAGAGTAGTGGCCGGCCAGACTGTTCTGTGTGTGAGGGGAGAATAAGTATTGGATCTGGTGAAGCATCTTATCTCATATGGTGATCCGACACCCTATGTCCTTGTATAAAAGCTGCTCTACGTATTTTTTGGTACAATGACACCAAAAGCTGCACAAGTGAAAGTGCATTACTGACATACATTTTTTTTTACTCTGTTTAGTATAGTCATAGGAATTGGCTACCTGGCAAATACCCTTTTTTCTCTCCCTGTCTTTGGATTGTGTGGGTGCAATGGTCCCAATCAGACTAGTGTGCTCTCACTGTGGCCCATGGGGTCAGATAGAGTCAGTCTCCCCTCCCAGCAGGCCTGCTGGCCAGGGAGAGGCTTTTAGGGAGCCCTGCTCCACTGAGGGGATTGGCTGCTCATTAATATTTTATTGGAATTAAGTCAAATGGCACTAGCAGAGAGGGGTGCTATGGCCTAACGCACAACCATGTCTGCAACCCTTAAACAAGTGAGGGAAAGTGTATACTAGGAATATACTTTTACTGAATGAAGCATAGGAATACATAGAGCTTGGACCAGCTGTTGAATACTTGCTAACACGTACACAAAGGCCTATTGCACTCTCTAAAGCAATTTGACAATAGTAAAGGAGATAAGTACATCTTAAAAATGTCCAGAAACAAATATCTGTCTTGTTGGTCATGTCATCAACATCAGAAGCACACAGTCTGAGTGCACCAAGTCTGCAGTACATAGGCCTTTGTCACAGACCTATAATGTATGGCTCTCTCTGTTTGAGAGAGATGCATTGTGGTTGGTACTGTAGAGCTCCAAACATGAAGGGACATCAGTAGTGTGTAGAGGGGTACTTCAGCCCCTCTCTTTGGCCTGCGTGGTTGTGACGATGGATTCCCTCTCCAGCCACTCCTTCTCTTTAATGGACTCCCACCACCACCTGGTCTTTACACATCTTATCCAGCCAACAGGAGAAGAATGCCCTGCTCTACCTCAAAGGGATGGAAAGATTACCTTTATTTACATTATAAAGTACTTTAGATTGACTGACATCTTTGAACACAGCAGGGACCCCAAACCCTGCACAGTATTCCTTCATTATAGAGCTAGCCTCAGATGAAGGGCAACGGTGCCGCTATAAAAGACCAATGAACGGAGTGCATCCTTTATTGACTTGTTTGCTGAATACCAGAGTGGATTTTCTGATGTATTTATAATGGCCTTATTAAAAACTCTTTTGATCTGAAGAATGCAACAATTATGTTGTTTTGTAACCACACTATCCAAGATTCACCAATGAAAAATCTTGATTTTCAGTGCTAGGTTTCAAGGAGCATTTCATTATTTTTCCTTTTAGTCATAAAGTGCAATCGTTTTTGAGGGTTGGTTCTCTTGTGCAGATAATCTTTTCTACCATTGATGCAAAGCTGTTCACCCATTGATAATGCACCACATAGGACATTTTTTAAATAAATGAAATGCTCTATTTGATGGACAAACATTTTAAATTATTAAAATGTATATTGCATTCTAGTCTGAATGAGCAATTGTATCCCATTGTCTATCGTATTGAGATTGGATACAGACACTGTTTGAATGGCCTGTGTGTTCCTCACCTGTAAGATAAACACAGTTATAGGCCACTCTTGTTGAAGTGTTAGAGGGTAAAGACAAACAAATTTACTTGATACGTTTTTGCTACATTTTAGAGGAAGGCAAGTCTATCATGGTGTGCTACGTCTTATATTATACAACACTTTTAACGTTAAGTCACAGGGCCTAGTCTAAATCCAACCTAAACGCACTTAATTTTTTTGTGTTTCTAATGGACATTGGATGTTATCGGATGTAAAATTAACTTCTCGTCATCACTTTCCACTGAATGTCTTTCCTTCTTTTCAGTGTCACGGTTGCAAAGTGCAAATGTAGTGATTTTAACAACAGAAATCTGTTGTCCATATTCGGGGAAACTTGCTCTACACCCAAAAATATAAGTTAGCTTGGCAGGCCTTTGTATGCGGCCAGTTGCTACAGCCTTCTGACTTTGTAGTTGTAAATCAGAAACAAATTTACACTCCTTATGGATCCAGTCACAAAGAATTATTGAGCTAGACAATTCATAAACAGTTATTTCCTTCAGACGGGGCGTGAATACCTGTTTCAAATTAAGAGGCTTAAAGAGTTATGGATATCTTCAGCGATTTAGATGTGCAAAAGGGTTCTTCAATGGTTTTGCACGTAGTCCACGTTCTCTGAAGCAAAAACACACTGACCTCATCTGCTAAGGGTCTAAGAAATGTTGCAAATGAAGGTTAATCAAACACAATACGCCAAGAAAAAGGTCAGTATAACATTTGATAAATCTGTGAATAGGGCTGGCACAACTACCGTATAACCGTGTAACAGACGGTCATAATGAAGATGGTTGAAGACTGTTGTGAAAATAAAATAACCATCATGAAAAAAATTACGAACAGCTGACTGAATGATCACAATGCAGCAGCAGCACACATAGAAATATAATGAATAGAACAGGCTTGGAACCGCTAACCCCGGCAATTTGACTGGTAAACTCATGGGTACATTCGCAATGGCTGCCTGGTATTGTGAGGTAGAAATTTCCATGGTAATGTAGAATTGTCATTCAAATGACGCTAACTGATGTGGCTCATGCAATGCAATGTATTTTTTGTAATGTTAGTTGAGTTTAATCAACAAATCACAGCACATATTTTAGCACATATTTTACTTCCTGCTTTGCTCCTATGGGTACGCTCGCAATGACCGCCAGTCTACCCACTATGCCATCATTGACTTGAATGGCGACGCCTGTTCTATTCATTCTATTTCTATGGCAGCACATGCAGTCAGGAGCAGAGCAGAGGAGAAAATGTGTGTCAATAATTTTTTTAATAATAATATTACGGTGGCCGTGGTCATTTTGCTGGCCAATTACAATCATCCAAAATTCCATGACCATCACAGCTCTATCTGCAAATGGCTATTCAATAGGGACTCTATACATATCCTAAAGTATTGCTGAAAGTCATGCATTCAGTCAAAGATGATTGAGAGACAGATGCCAGATTGCCAACATATACAAATGACTTGTTCTGTTGCTAGCTGTACTGTACTTGATGTGCAAAGGTGCAATATATAGAGTACCCTGAGTAAACAGTTCGCTTATTGCTTCAAGCTGAAACTGTTCCATTTGAATGGATCACTTCTTCCCCATGCACATACTACAAAGTTTAAAGGCCCAGTGCAATCACACTATGAGGTTGGAATAATACTGGGAAATTGTGAACATGATGATAATGTCAATTCAGTGTAAGAGCTGTTTGAAAAGACCGGCTGAAATATCAGCCTGTTTGGGTGGGATGGAGTTTTGACCTTCCATGGTGGCATCACCATGCAGTAAATTAGTTGAGGCTCCTGAGTGGCGCAGCGTTCTAAGGCACTGCATCTCAATGCTAGAGGCGTCACTACAGTCCCTGGTTTAAATCCAGGCTGTATCACATCCGGCTGTGATTGGGAGTTCCATAGGGCGGCGCACAATTGACCGGGGTAGGCCGTCATTGTAAATAAGAATTTGTTCTTAACTGACTTGCCTACTTAAATAAAAAAGAGGGCCTAGTCTAAATCCAACTTTATTGGACTTGGTATGTTATTGGATGTAAAATGTACTTCTCGTCATCACTTTCCACTGAATGTCTTTCCTTCTTTTCAGTGTCACCGTTGCAAAGTGCAAATGTAGTGATTTTAACAACAGAAATCTGTTGTCCATATTCGGGGAAACTTGGTCTACACCCAAAAATATAAGTTAGCTTGGCAGGCCTTTGTATGCGGCCAGTTGCTACAGCCTTCTGACTTTGTAGTTGTAAATCAGAAACAAATTTACACTCCTTATGGATCCAGTCACAAAGAATTATTGAGCTAGACAATTTATAAACAGTTATTTCCTTCAGACGGGGCGTGAATACCTGTTTCAAATTAAGAGGCTTAAAGAGTTATGGATATCTTCAGTGATTTAGATGTGCTGAAAGGGTTCTTCAATGGTTTTGCACGTAGTCCACGTTCTCTGAAGCAAAAACACACTGACCTCATCTGCTAAGGGTCTAAGAAATGTTGCAAATGAAGGTTAATCAAACACAATACGCCAAGAAAAAGGTCAGTATAACATTTGATAAATCTGTGAATAGGGCTGGCACAACTACCGTATAACCGTGTAACAGACGGTCATAATGAAGATGGTTGAAGACTGTTGTGAAAATAAAATAACCATCATAAAAAAATTACGAACAGCTGACTGAATGATCACAATGCAGCAGCAGCACACAAAGAAATATAATGAATAGAACAGGCTTGGAACCGCTAACCCCGGCAATTTGACTGGTAAACTCATGGGTACATTCGCAATAGCTGCTTGGTATTGTGAGGTAATCATTTCCATGGTAATGTAGAATTGTCATTCAAATGATGCTAACTGATGTGGCTCATGCAATGGAATGTATTTTTTGTAATGTTAGTTGAGTTTAATCAACAAATCACAGCACATATTTTAGCACATATTTTACTTCCTGCTTTGCTCCTATGGGTACGCTCGCAATGACCGCCAGTCCACCCATTATGCCATCATTGACTTGAATGGCATCCCACATTCTATTCATTCTATTTCTATGGCAGCACATGCAGTCAGGAGCGGAGGAGAGGAGAAAATGTGTGTCAATAAACATTTTTATAATAATATTACGGTGGCCGTGGTCATTTTGCTGGCCAATTACAATCATCCACAATTCCATGACCGTCACAGCTCTATCTGCAAATGGCTATTCAATAGGGACTCTATACATATCCTAAAGTATTGCTGAAAGTCATGCATTCAGTCAAAGATGATTGAGAGACAGATGCCAGATTGCCAACATATACAAATGACTTGTTCTGTTGCTAGCTGTACTGTACTTGATGTGCAAAGGTGCAATATATAGAGTACCCTGAGTAAACAGTTCGCTTATTGCTTCAAGCTGAAACTGTTCCATTTGGATGGATCACTTCTTCCCCATGCACATACTACAAAGTTTAAAGGCCCAGTGCAATCACACTATGAGGTTGGAATAATACTGGGAAAGTGTGAACATGATGATAATGTCCTTTTAGTGTAAGAGCTGTTTGAAAAGACCGGCTGAAATATCAGCCTGTTTGGGTGGGATGGAGTTTTGACCTTCCATGGTGACATCACCATGCAGTAAATTAGTTGAGGCTTCCGAGTGGCGCAGCGTTCTAAGCCACTGCATCTCAGTGCTAGAGGCGTCACTACAGTCCCTGGTTTGATCCCGGGCTGTGTCACATCCAGCCGTGATCTGGAGTTCCATAGGTCTGTGCATAATTTGGCCGGGGTAGGCCGTCATTGTAAAATAAGATTTTTTCTTAATTGACTTGCCTAGTTAAATACAATTGTAAAAATAATAGACCATTAAGAAAGAGAGTTCCAAACCACTCTGCCAATAACATCTAATTTTCAGTTTTCCCCCTCCCCACTCAGATCACTCCCAGACAGTCCTAGCTAAATTCTTGCTTAAGAAATTGCCCTTTGTTAGGAAGCTATATTTTATTTATTTTTTGACAATCACACTAAGGTGCTTAATTTTTACCCAGAAATTATTAGAAAATTAGATAAAGCAGCTGCGTTGGACCATTAAGTGTATGTCTTTGTGTGTGTGTGTGTGTGTGTGTGTGTGTGTGTGTGTGTGTGTGTGTGTGTGAAGGGACCATTTCACGCTGTCTGTGTGAAGGGACCATTTCAGGTTGTCAGTGATGTCCTTGCCGAAGAACTTGAAGCTTTTGACCCTCTCCACTGCGGCCCTGCTCTCTCTGATTTATTCTGTAGTCCATGATCAGCTCCTTCGTTTTATTGACGTTGAGGCAGGGGTTATTTTCCTGGCACTACTCTGCCAGGGCTCTCACCTCCTCCCTGTAGGCTGTGATGTCGTTGTTGGTAATCAGGCCTACCACTGTTTATTCGTCAGCAAACTTGATGATTGCACCCCTGTAGGGACCATGTTGAGGACCAGCATGGCGGGACGGGTTCAGACACATGGCCCTGAGCTTAGTGATGAGCTTGGAGGGCACTATGGTGTTGAAGGCTGAGCTGTAGTCGATGAACAGCATTCTTACACAGGTATCTGGTCCAGATGGGATAGGGCAGTGTTTAGTGCAATAGCGATTGCGTCGTCCGTGGATCTGTTGGGGCGATATGCGAATCGTAGTGGGTTTCGTTCTTCGGGTAAGGTGGAGGTGATATGGTCCTTACCTAGACTCTCAAAGTACTTCATGATGACAGAAGTGAGTGCTACGGAGCAATAGTAATTTAGTTCAGTTACCTTCGCTTGAACAATGGTGTACATCTTGAAGCAAGTAAAGACAACAGACTGGGATATGGAGTGATTGAATATGTCTGTAAACACTCCAGCCAGCTGGTCTGCACATGCTCTGAGGACATGGATTGGGATGCCGTCTGGGTCAACAGCACTGCGAGGGTTAACACGCTTAAATTACTTTCTCATGTAGGCCATGGAAAACGAGAGCACACAGTCCTCGTAAGCAACATGGTTCAATGGTGTTTTCCTCGAAGCGGGCGAAGAAGGTGTTTAGCTCATCCGGGAGTGAGGTGTCGGTGTCCACGGTGTGGCTGGCTTTCCCTTTATAATCCATGATTGTTTGGAGTCCCTGCCACATACAACTGAAGTCGGAAGTTTACATACACAACAAACTATAGTTTTGGCAAGTCGGTTAAGACATCTACTTTGTGCATGACACAAGTAATTTCTCCAACAATTGTTTATAGACATATTATTTCACTTGTAATTCACCTTATCACAATTCCAGTGGGTCAGAAGTTTACATACACTAAGTTGACTGTGCCTTTAAACAGCTTGTAAAATTTCAGAAAATTATGTCATGACATAATTTGAGTCATTTAGAGGTGTACCTGTGGATGTATTTCAAGGCCTACTTTCAAACTCAATGCCTCTTTGCTTGACATCATTGGAAAATCTAAAGAAACCAGCCAAGACCTCAGAAACAACTTGTACACCTCCACAAGTCTGGTTCATCCTTGGGAGCAATTTCCAAATGCCTGAATGTACCACGTTCATTTGTACAAACAATAGTACGCAAGTATAAACACCATGGGACCACGCAGCCGTCATACCGCTCAGGAAGGAGACGCATTCTGTCTCCTAGAGATGAATGTACTTTGGTGCAAAAAGTGCAAATCATTCCCAGAACAACAGCAAAGGACCTTGTGAAGATGCTGGAGGAAACAGGTACAAAAGTATCTATATCCATAGTAAAACGAGCCCTATATCGACATTACCTGAAAGGCCACTCAGCAACGAAGAAGCCATTGCTCCAAAACCGCCATAAAAAAAGCCAGACTACGGTTTGCAACTGCACATGGGGACAAAGATCGTACTTTTTGAAGAAATGTCCGCTGGTCTGATGAAACAAAAATAGAACTGTTTGGCCATAATGACCATCGTTATGTTTGGAGGAAAAAGGGGGTGGCTTGCAAGCCGAAGAACACCATCCCAACCGTGAAGCGCGGGGGTGCTTTGCTGCAGGAGGGACTGGTGCACTTCACAAAATAGATGGCATCATGAGGTAGGAAAATTATGTGGATATATTGAAGCAACATCTCAAGACATCAGTCAAGAAGTTAAAGCTTGGTCGTAAATGGGTCTTCCAAATGGACAATGACCCCAAGCATACTTCCAAAGTTGTGGCAAAATGGCTTAAGGACAACAAAGTCAATGTATTGGAGTGGCCATCACAAAGCCCTGACCTCAATCCTATAGAAAATGTGTGGGCAGAACTGAAAAAGCGTGTGTGAGCAAGGAGGCCTACAAACCTGACTCAGTTACACCAGCTTTATCAGGAGGAATGGGCCAATATTCACCCAATTTATTGTGGGAAGCTTGTGGAAGGCTACCTGAAACGTTTGACCCAAGTTAAACAATTTTAAGGCAAACTTCTGACCCACTGGGAATGTGATGAAAGAAATAAAAGCTTAAATAAATCATTCTCTCTACTATTATTCTGACATTCAACATCCTTAAAAAAAGTGGTGATCCTAACTGACCTAAGACAGGGAATTGTTACTAGGATTAAATGTCAGGACTTGTGAAAAACTGAGTTTAAATGTATTTGGCTAAGGTGTATGTAAACTTCCAACTTCAACTGTATGTCTCGTGTCTGAGCCGTTGAATTGTCCCTGTACTGTCGTTTTGCCTCTTTGATTGCCCTACAGAAGTCATAGCTGGTCCTTTTGTACAAGTCCATGTTCTCAGTCACCTTGTCATGTGTAAATGCGGTTCGGGCTTTCAGTTTTGCGTGAATGCTGCCATCTATCCACGGTTTTAGGTTTGGATAAGTTCTAATCGTCACAGTGGGAACAACATCCTCTATGCACTTCCTGAAGAACCCATTCACAGAGTCAGTGTATACGTCAATACAACTCTCCGAAGCGACCCGCCTCCGTGTGTGTGTATGTGTGTGGGCATGTATGTGTGTGTGTGAGAAAAGAGAGAGAGAGACATAATATCCCGATAACTTTGAAACAGTTTGATTTGAGTAAATAGCATTCACAAGTGAAGGTACCATACTGTTGAGTTTTGTGCCCTCCTTATGTTTCTCTTTATAGATTCCATGGTGTCGAAGGTTATTTTTACAACCAGACATTTTTTCGGACCACTCCATGAATATGCCTTTTATACCATATCCATTCAAAGTGCATAAAACCATCAGGAAATTTTAAATATCAATAAATCTCTTTACAGGAGGAGATTGGTGAGGCAATAAGCTCTGTCCAGATGTGCTTGTGGCAGCAAAGGAAGAATAGACATGTATTCTGTTCAGTTGAGGAAAGAAAGACTAAGGGCTCTATTCAAACTGTAAAGCTGAAACGTTTGCGCAATACCATTCTTAAAGTGAATTTCCGATTGAGCCGTTATATGCAGCGTTTATCCTGAATGCAGTCTCCGCTAAAACAGGAACATTGCCTTTAAATTTAAATCACGCTGTAAACCTGAACTTCACCGATGCGGATTGAATAGAGCTCTTAATATGTGACGTTTGACTTCTCAGTACAGTATTTGTTTGCCACTTGCAAAAAGTGGCACCACTGGTTCACTTTCAGTTAGTTCACTGGACAAGAGACAGATGGTAAAATACAGCGACACCACAATGCTACTATACGATGCTTTTGGGGTTATTAAAAAAAAAATCCATGAACAGTACTCTGCATTCAACACCTTGACCCAGCCTTAATTAAATATGCTGCAGACATCTCCGCCACACTCAATCAGGCACAAGTCTTGGTGAAATTTGCTCATTTTGAGAGAACATTTTAACAACAAACCTAAATAAATAAACAATGCTATTCCTCCAAAGATTTCATTCTTTCACATTTCAAACAAAACAGCAGCTAATTATAGCCTTAAGCCATGAGCTTTGATGCATTTTCCCCCAGCTGGATTCCTTGGCTTTTCTTTTCCTGGAAGTGCTTTTCTTTAGGTCCTGAGGTAAACTGCCCGATGGGCACGCAGCAGGCTCTGAAGATATGGCGCCTATCATACACACAGAGTTGTGTGTGTGTGTGTGTCATACGACCACCATCAACTGTACTGTGGAAAAACATGATAGTGAATAACTTACACGACATGTGTGAATTGTAATGAATACTCAGGGAGAAAAAGGTGTAGATTCACGTGCAGAGCGCAGCAGATGTTTAATACGCCTTCAGCGAAGGCAGGAATCGTGGTCACAGGCAGGCAATGGGCAACCACAGGTAGGCAGTCAAAACAAACAATGCCTCACAACCGTACAAACAGTAAGAACTGAACTAAATAGGGAGCTGATGAGACCAGGTGAGAAACGAACACAGGTGAAATCAATGAACAAAAAATGAAAGACAGGGATACGTTCCAGAACACAAAGAAACAGGGCTACGTTCAAGAACACAAAGACAAAGAACACAAGGTTGACTAAAAAAAGAAAAGCAGAACCTTACATGAATAGAGAGGCTAAAGGTCTGATACTGGGCGCTAGCGGAGGATATGTTGACTTGAAAGGCCCTCTATTTATTTAACCTTTATTTAACTAGGCAAGTCAGTTAAGAACAAATTCTTATTTACAATGACAGCCTACCCCAGCCAAACCCTGACGACGCTGGGCCAATTGTGCGCCGCCCTATGGGACTCCCAATCACGGCCGGATGTGATACCAGGGACTGTAGTGACACCTCTTGCACAGAGATGCAGTGCCTTAGACCGCTGTGCCACTCAGGAGCCCCTATTAAATGTAATAACTCACAAACAAGCTTTCTCTCATCCATTTTTCATAAAATGTGAGTCTCAATGACCAAATAATACCTTCCTCATAAAAGTCTATGTTGTTGGTAGTTAGATTCTATTTTTAACATTGGCAAGAACTCTGTAGCAAATGGGACCAAGATCAACAGAGGGAGCAGAAACCACCTAGGGTGTTGATGTACCCCTGCTGTTGGGCTTGTCACATGCAGTGCATTTCTCCTGTCTCACTCAAATGGATGGTGTAAACTTGTCTTGCCGGTAGGCTTGGGGGCATGGGGTCATGGGGTCATGCATGCACAAACAGGGGTGGAAGTGTATATGCTGGGCACAACCATTTCTTCTTGGCTCCCTTCCCAGTCTCTTTTAGTCAGCCTACACTCCAGGCCGGCATCCAGCATGTCTCTCTTTCACCCGTGTGGAGAAATGTGAATGGGTGATGCCCTATGGGCCAAGCTGTACCACTCAGCCAGTGGGTTTTAAGATATCCCATTTCCCTGCATTAAAGTGACGCAGCTTCATCTGAACCGGGGAATAGCCTCTCCTATTGAAGTGGGACTGTGGTACCATATGTCATTCAGATATGCAAGGGTAATTGTTTTTACTGATGCTCCACGATGCAGTGCCTCCTCCATGCATGAGGCTCCCTGTCTCACGGCCACGCTCATGTGTTTCCCATCAGGGAAGTCTGTGGTTACCTTCCTGATTTTGCTGGACTGGAAAAACCTAGCTAATATGGTGTGATCTGAAAAAAGGTTTGATGCAGGCGCTTTACAAATAAACCTCAGAATGCCATATGGTTTGCATTCATCTCTTAATTTATTTCCTATAAATGTCTATTGAATATTCTGTTGAGCCAACATGTGTGTAACCAGAGCTGGAAAACAGAAGGCCCGAGAGAGCAGTTTGTGGCGATGTGATTATTATGATTCAGTTTTTTCTTTCTTTTCTGTTGCATGGTAGACCAGACAAGACTCTGCAGAACAGTCCTAAACAAACAACCTAACATGTAAACAAAGCCCCTTAGGACCGCCATGAACCCCTGTCATCCCCGCAATGTTCCAAGAGACACAACATCATTCCAATAAAGGAACAATTAAAAAGTAATGAATGTGAGTAGCAACAGTTCACAATGACTCAACGACCAAACTAATTTTTCCCTTTGGAGTTGGAGATTGGGTTACCATGGCTGTAGGCCTCCTAGCAGACCAGCCAACACTGGAGTACATGGAACAGATTTTTTCCAAAAGCAGCAGTTTCCTACAGTGGAATTCAAAGCTGCTAGAAGGGAGACAGACGGGATAACCTGGTATCACTTCGAGCCCTGCCTTTGACACAAGGACTCAAGCTTTTCTCATCAACGTTTTTGAGCCACAGATGGTTTCATGCGTGTACTCTGTTTTTGCCTCACTCAGTTCCACTGCCACTTGTTTAAACAGTCTATGCAAAAAATACATCGGAAGGGATTGTTGTCCACACATTTGCCAATATTATTTTACATGTTGTTGATAATTTTTTTATCTCTGTGGCATAAATGGAAATCCCAACTTCTTCCCTGGTTTCGAGTTTCATTGGCTGCCTAGCCACCAATAATCTGTTAGTATGCTTTCAATACCGTGCCACAAGTTGAAAATGGCAACCTCCACTGCGGTAGTCATGGCAATGGTATAAATGTGTAGCGTTAGATATTCCACTGAATATGCTTAAAACCTCTACAGAAACGGTTGAGCTAACGTAGGCTAATGTGATTAGCATGAGGTTGCAAGTAACAAGAACATTTCTCAGGACATAGACATATCTGATATTGGCAGAAAGCTTAAATTCTTGTTAATCTAGCTACACTGTACATTTTACAGTGAAATAATACCATGCTATTGTTTGAGGAGAGTGCACAGTTATGAACTTGAAAATGTATTAATAAACTAACTAGGCACATTTGGGCAGTCTTGACACAACATTTTGAACAGAAATGCAATGGTTTACTGGTACAATCTAAAAACTTTGCACATGCACTGCTGCCATTTAGTGGACAAAATCTAAATTGCGCCTGGGCTGGAATAATACATTATGGCCTTTCTCCTGCATTTCAAATATGATGGCACAAAGAAAAGAAAAAAAGCATGTTTTTGTCTTTGTATTATCTTTTACTAGATCTAATGTGTTATATTCTCCTACATTTAATTTAACATTTCCACAAACTTCAAAGTGCTTCCTTTCAAATGGTATCAAGAATATGCATATCCTTGCTTCAGGTCCTGAGCCACAGGCAGTTAGATTTGGGTATGTCATTTTAGGCGAAAATTGAAAAAAGGGGGCGGATCCTCAAGAGGTTTTAAGAAAACTTAAATAAAGCCTTAATAAAAACTTAGTAAAACAAAAAAAACGAACCCTTTGATACTTGATGTATGGACAAGTGAATAACAATTATGAAAGTGTCTAATATGACTTGCAACACATATTAAATATATGGCAGATATGCAAAACATTCATTTCCAAAACACACTATTCATGTTAGATGCTGTGTGATCTAGAAAGCAGAGTCACATATTTACTTTCAGTGGTTCAGAGTTGAAAAGCTAGCTATAATCACTGATTAAAATGGAAACGTGAGGTAACTTGCTGAAGTATCAGGGTGAATGAACTGAGCGGATATATGAATTACAATCTAACTGAAAAAGATTTTCTCAGGACATTATGTAAATGACGTTGTAAGTGAGAAGTAGTATTTTAAACAAATAGCGATGTTGGAGTTGATAAGAGAGAAAGAGATGACTGAGGTATAAGTCTGCATACACAGGGATATTTCCAATGTGGGGCCTTAAATCTGATAACAAATAGATCATTCTGCACAGTGGAATACATTCATTTGATATAACCCTCTGAATTGCAATGGCATTTTAGGGACAGGACAACCAACAGTTTCAGTGTGATATTACTTCCCTGTGTTGATTCTTGACTTTTTGTATACGTAATGTGATGTTAAGTACAAATGTGAATTTTTCTTGTACCACTTACAATGGTACAAGTGGCCACTGATGTATCATTAACTTGGAAAATTGAAGCTAATACTTAAATACATTGATCACTTTCTCTTTAAGTATTTTAAGAAGAGAAAAAGATGTATCTGTCGACTCTTGTGTCCTCTTTTTTGTTTAATTTTCTCTGTGAGAGGACTGGCCTTGACAGGCAGGATTCATCAGGGCAGAATACAGTGACAGGCAGTCTCTGCAACCCGTCCTGCCCAGCTCTCCAACTGTAAACAATAGGGGTGTGGATTAGTTTGGAAACAATGTGTTTATTTAAAAAGCCCACTTCCTGTATGAACTTAACAACTCTCCCATTAATTTTATTGGCGGCGGCTCCAGTTCTGAAAATCATTGTTTAGGAAAAATACAAAAGCACACAAAACAAAAAAGGGAGCATTTCACATTTGCAGTTGGTTCCTGTGTGATATAATAAGTGCATTAAAGACAATTCCTGATGCCTATTTGTTCTGTACAATCTCAGAAATCTAACATCAGCGAAAACAAACGAGGAAACATTTTGTTGTTGTTGTTTAGACTGCATGTTGTATATGTTTGGTGCTTCTTTGTTTACAGACATCAAATTCAAGGAAATAGCTTGTCTATTATACATGTTTTGCTTTCAACATAAAACTCCATGAACAGTGTATGTTGGTGCCTAAGGAGTTGAGATTCAGCAAGCACTAGGGAGTGCCCAGGAGCTACACCCACAAGCCCCCGTGCCCAAAGCCACGTCCTGCGCAAAAGGAGTAGGCTTGCAATTTTATCTGGAGGAGAAACCGTTGAATTAGGCACATTTCTATTACCCACAAAGCAGCGGCAGGCTAATGTTCACACCTCATGGATTAAATCAATGCACTTTGAGTTATCCTTAAAACAATGCACTTTGAGTTATCCTCATTTAGTGTTTGTCACATTCTCTCATAAAATGTTAACGAGGGAACATGTCTCTTACAGTAATTATAGCTACAATTAGCACACTCGGGTGACTTGCAAATGTTTCAGCTGATATGAGACTTGTGTGATAACAAACAAATAGAACAGAAAATCTACAAAGTAATATAACTTTTTAGAATTCCACATGAATACATATACAGGGATCCAAAGTTCTTTAGGAACAATCCTATAGGAATCCTGCAGGAATAAACAGGTATCATCATACAGAGATAAGGATGACTGACATTTTAACGGTTCCTAACCAATTGTGCTATTTGTGTTTTTTTTTTGCTTTGTGTGTAACTTATTTTGTATATAATGTTGATGCTACCATCTCTTATAGTGGAAAATAGCTTCTGGATATGAGAACAGTGATTTGTCACCTCGAACTGGACAAAGATTTTTTCTTTAATGAGTCTGATGGAAAGGATATAATGTTGTTCCTGGACAAGGCCCAAATCCCTGTCATTCACATGAAGAAAAGAAGGAAATACAGGGGGAGCAGATCAGGGTGCCTTGTGCATCGGTGAGTGGGTAACCCAGCTCTATCATCCGTTCTATTGGCCAACGTGCAATCACTGGAGAATAAACTGGATGAGCTCCGTTCAAGACTATCCTACCAACAGGACAGATGATACGCAATGTCTAATATTAAGGTAGTCTCGAGGTATTGCTTGCCTGAGGTCGAGTACCTCATGATAAGCAGTAGACCACACAATCTACCAAGAGATTTTTCATCAAAATGTTTTGTATCCGTCTATTTACCACCACAAACCGACACTGGCACTAAGACAGCACTGAACGAGCTGTATAAGGCCATAAGCCATCAAGAAAATGCTTATCCAGAAGCGGCGCTCCTAGTGGCCGGGGACGTTAATGCAGGCAAACATAAATCAGTTTTAACTCATTTCTATGTGCAACCAGAGGGGAAAAAATCTAGATCACCTTTATTCCACACACAGAGATGCGTACAAAGCTCTTCCTCACCTTCCATTTGGCAAATCTGCCCATAATTATATCCTCCTGATTCCTGCTTACAAGCAAAAACTAAAGCAGGAAGTACCAGTGACTCGCTCAATACGGAAGTGGTCGGATGACTCGGATGCTACGCTACATGACTGTTTTGCTAGCACAGACTGGAATATATTCCGTGATTCATCCAATGGCTTTGAGGACTATACCACCTCAGTCACCGGCTTCATTAATAAGTGTATCAACGACGTCGTCCCCACAGTGACCGTACGTACATATCCCAACCAAAAAGGGAAATTGAAAAAAGACATGGATTAGAGGCAACATCCGCACCGAGCTAAAGGCTAGAGTTGTCGCTTTCAAGGAGTGGGACACTAATCCGGACACTTATAAGAAATCCTGCTATGCCCTCAAACGAACAGGCAAAGTTTCAGTACAGGATTAAGAATCCTACTACACCGGCTCTGACGAATACGCGCCACTCCAAATAAGCACCACTCCAACACCATCATTAAGTTTGCTGACGACACAATGGTGGTAGGCCTGATCACCAACATCAACGAGACAGCCTATAGGGAGGAGGTCAGAGACCTGGCAGTGTGGTGCCAGGACAACAACCTCTCCCTCAATGTGAGCAAGACAAAGGAGGTGATTGTGGACTACAGGAAAGGAGGGCCGAACACACCCTCATTCACATCGACGGGGTTGTAGTGGAGTGGGTCGAGAATCTCAAGTTCCTTGGTGTCCACGTCACCAACAAACTATCATGGTCCAAACACACCAAGAAAGTTGTGAAGAGGGCACAACAATGCCTTTTCCCCCTCAGGAGACTGAAAAGATTTGGCATGGGTCCTCAAAAAGTTATACAGCTGCACCATCGAGACCATCCTGACTGGTTGCATCACCGCCTGGTATGGCAACTCCGTAAGGCGCTACAGAGGGTAGTGCGTACGGCCCTGTACATCACTGGGGCCAAGCTTCCTGCCATCCAGGACCTATATACTAGGCGGTGTCAGAGGAAGGCCCAAACAATTGTCAAAGACTCCAGTCACCCAAGTCATAGACTGTTCTCTCTGCTACTGCATGGCAAGCGGTACCGATGCACCAAGTCTGGAACCAACAGGACATTGAACAGCTACTACCCCCAAGCCAAAAGACTGCTAAATAGTTAGTCTGGTAGCTATTGGTTAACTATTTAACTATCTGCATTGATCCTTTTGACTCATCACATATGCTGCTGCTACTGTTTATTATTGACACCCCTCCCCTTTGATTTTACACTGCTGCTACTTGCTGTTTATTATTTATGCATAGTCACTTTACCCTTACCTACATGTACAAATTACCTCGACTAACCTGTACCCCCGCACATTGACTCGGTACCGGTACCTTGTGTATATAGCCTCGTTATTTTTATTTTAGTTTTTACTTTAGTTTATTTTGTAAATATTTCCTTAACTACATTTTCTTAAAACGCATTGTTGGTTAAGGGCTTGTAAGTTAGCATTTCACCTGTTGTATTCGACGCATGTGACAAATGCAATTTTATTACATTTTATTTGATTACTTATAATTTCATATTTTACATGCCGCTATTCTACTGGTCTCAACCAACACGGTTAATACGTTCATTTGCAAGACTGACAGATATGTTTGCGCATGAAAAGGCATTAGAAATCAGCAGTGAAACCTAGCCCATACAGACGTGTGATCAGAGGGCGTAGGTGTAACAGGTAAACTCAGGGGAGGGTGTTTAAGCCCTAGTTAGGCATGTAAATCCCACCCTTTACAGGCAAAGCGCTCCAGTAGATCCCTGTCAATTTCCTGCAGCTGTGCTTGGGCGGATTTACATGAATACACTCTATCACTTGAGCTTAGCCTCCTGTATTATACATTTACTTAGTTTTGGGGGAAAAGGTTACAAAAGCTTTGGCAAGTCTTTTTCTCTTTCTCTTTCACTCTTTCACTTTTTGTATTTTCCTGAGAAAAGAAGGTTTTATTTACAAGCCACCCGGTATGGCATCTTTTGTAAAATGACTCCTCAATTCTGTCCACGGGCCAGACACAAGAAGGTTAGCTGCCTGTTTCCTGATAAGCTGGCAGAAGCTATCAACCCCTGCAAGAAGATATTTCTCTGTATTTCTGTCATGCTTTATCATCAGCTGAGGTGAAACTAAACCGGTTCTAAGCGAGAGTAGAGGGGCCATTTCTGTGGATTACAGACTCCGACTTTAATTTCAAAGACCAATGGTGTATCCAGGGAAGGTGCAGGCTTCGCTTGCCACAGATTGGCAGCAGGGCTCAGATAAGGGCTCACTCTCGTTGTTCGTATTCACCATGGGGGCCTATTGATCTCTGAGCTGGTGGTTCATTTCATAAAATACATGGCAAATGGTGTTAGAGCAATGGTGTGGGTCTCCATACACCAGGCATAGTGAGCCGCGTGCCAACTCCCTTTGTGCCGAGGTATACAGGAAACGCACCACATGAAGCCAGGGAATTTGTCAGGAGTCATTAAGGAAGGAGGTGACAGCTTTTAGTATTTACAATACTGTACAAAAAGCCACAATGAATGTGATTTCAACACAACTAAGCTGCATGGTTAGGATGAAGGAAATAAGTTTGACTCTGATTTCTAATAGAATCCCAGTCTGTATTGAAAGTCTGCATTGTGGCATTTTCAGGACAATAAATGAAACGTTTTGTCTTGAATGTCTGGTTTCATCTTGCAATATCATTGCATGGTTGTTCAAGAGTCTTTATGAGAAACCTTGGGGAATCTTTAATATCCATTAGATTTAGGAGCACAATTCACATAGACATGTCTCTCTGTCTCTGTGCAATTTTTCAAGACCAAATTTGCGAAATGCATAATCACAACATGAGGGCCTCTTATTTTAATATCAGTGAGTGTTATTATTAGAAACCCATTTCAAATGATATGTCACGAGGGAGCAAATATCATTTACAAATCACTAATGACTTGCAAACAGTCCTTTAGCCTCCGTGGAAGATGACGACTCTACACAGTAGGCTATGTGCTCGCCATTTGGTAGAGACTCAATGAGATCCAACATTTTGGTGGGAGGAAGAACAGGGGAGAAATCCAACATGACACCTGTAAACGTAAGAAGAGTGATTCAGTTGTGATTCCCTGTCTTATCTCTTAAAAGCCAATCACTCAAACAACTCATTACTATGATTGTCTAATGGTTTTGTGGTGTTTGTTCTGAATATGCAAATGAGACACTAAAATATGTAAATATCCTGTGCTGAAATGGTTTTGATTTTGATATCAATTATTTAGTGGGCATTATTAATATTACACTTTGCATCTTTAAACTGGGCGGATCGAACTCACCTCAATGCCGGACGGCCTACAATGAGTCATCAATAAATCATGTTCATAATGTCAGGGAAGACACTATACTAGATCCTTGATCTAATTTTACATGGACTCACTTGGTCATTAGTTCAGTTTGGCGTGAATGCCATTCTATGCAAACGACGAAGAGGTGGCCGGGGTGCCTGATATGGCCTGACAGTTGGTGCATCAAGCTGGTCCTTCATTAATGTTAATCAGCGCGCAATTGCAAATAATCAAATCAGTTTTAAATCAGTTCACCTATAGGCACATATTCGAAAGTACTTAATTTTCTATGTAAAAAAATAAATACATCTGGATTCATCATTCATCACTTGTCTGTCATCTTGGTAGTTCTCCCCCTCAGATTCTCTTTGCTTTTCATGAACCTCATGCTGACATGCTGAGTTGTAGAACTAAAAGTTATAGATTAACAAATATATGATGGATTTTGTAATTATCATGTTATTTTTTCCACTTCAGTTAAGAATACAATCTGTTAGAAAGTTTGACCCACTAAAGGAAAAGTTGTAGCGACTCTGTTGGATTTGAAACATTCAAACGTTTTGGGAAATTTAGCTAAATAGAGAACTGAAAAGAAGCGACACAGACCACGAAGAGGAATCTGTCTTTATCACCACCTAGACATAATAACTTAATGCAAATTGTAACTAGTTAAGCACAGCAAAATGATATGATGCCATTGTCTCCGCCAGATTGGTATTATAATGTTAGCATGTGCAAAATAATTACATTTTCTTCCTGATACAATTACATTATTTGTTCTGGTTGTATTATACACCAATAAAAGCAAACATCATATTAGGATTCATGGTACTTTCCCCATTGCATTATCAATATGTGGAAATAATTGTCTGCTGAGAGATTAAATTACATTATTGTGTATCTTTTTCATTCCTAATAAATAATGATGGATGACTTTTATTTTCATCACCACCTGCAACCATTTTGTCTTTCCCCTGCAAGTTAACAATGAAATAAAAGAAAGAAAGAAAATGTATGAGAGTTAATACCACAAGCTTTTCAATGCTTCTCAGACTCGTAAGTTTGAGCATTTGTCCTTTGTGGGAAAACACCGCAAAAAGTGTATTATTTCTGCATAACAAATTGAATCAGCTTAGCCTAGTTAGATAAAGGTTAAATATATATATATATTTCAAAAGCTTGCCATCATCAAGACTGTATCTGTATTCATTGATTCCTGTCTTGAATAGGAGCCAGACTTAGGCATGGGTAGGTAGTAATGTGTGTAGACATGACATGGGGAAGATATAGGAGTAGAGTCTGTATACACATCATTTCTTATTAATAAGCAAGTCTATATTATCAGGATCTATATTCAAAGCACAGAGACACGGTCTCCAAATATCTGTGTTTATTTACAAGCTGTGTCAGTAATTAGGGTGTCTGTTAAATTCCTTATGGCTGATAAATGTATTGACAATGCCTCTAGGTGTGCACAGATCCACTGTGTAATCCTGCCTATGAGTAATGGTATTGAAGCTGAGCTGATTGACAGCAGGGAGAAATTATTAAGCAAGCTTCCTAAAGATTCTTTCCCATCCTGGCAAACGCCTTAGATTATATGTATGAGGCATTTTTCTCATTTACAATTGTGTTTCAGCATAGTTTTTTTTGTTGCATAGCTTCACTTTTAATCAGTGAATTGCACTTTGTGGCGATAAGAGAATTGATTAGCTACCAGTCTTCTGGAGGCTTCGTGTTTAATTGGGTTTTATTTTTTGCAGCCCACGTTGCTTAATAGTCAATACTTCTCCCTCAAACTCCTGTTGCATTTGATGCATTTGTTGGCATGCTGTTATTGAAGATAAAACAAGGTAAGGACATAATAGTCCTAGTTAATTGGCATCAGAAAGAAAAATGCTGTTATAACTTCATAACTTCTTAAGTCATGCCTTGTGCACAGCTAGACGTACACCAGTGTAAAATTTACATTTGAATGAAATATTTGAATAAGTACTTGAAATTCACTCTACCAAGTCTCCCAGTTCTAAAACCAACATTTCATGTTTGTGTTTTGAATGGCAGCGTCAGGGAAATTAGCATGTCAGTCACACAGATTAGGGAAGCATCAGTGTAAAGTCACAGACTGCCTCAATCAAGGTTCACTGCAGGTAAACACTGGCCATGACATGTTTAAATGATAGCTTTTAGGAAAGAGACAGTATTACATTTAGAGGGAAATGAGAGAGGGAGACAGAGAGAGATTGAGTGTTCACACAAACATCAAACCATGTTTCCATTTGGAATAATCCGCATTGCCAGGGTTTTGGTTGGATAAATGAGGAGTATTCTTTCAATCATAGCTCTAATAATAATGTAATAATGTAGGGTCAGGGTTAGTTAACAATCTAGTAATAATGTAAAAGTTGTTGGTTAGTTTAGTTATGGGTTGGATTCTAAATGTTCATGTGTCAGCCAACTGCTGTTGTTTGTAATGACACTGTACAGTTGAAGTCGGAAGTTTACATGCACTTAGGTTGGAGTCATTAAAACTCGTTTTTCAAACACTCCACAAATTTCTTGTTAACAAACTATAGTTTTGGCAAGTTGGTTAGGACATCTACTTTGTGCATGACACAAGTCATTTTTCCAACAATTGTTTACAGACAGATTATTTCACTTATAATTCTCATCTCAAAATTTAAGTGGGTCAGAAGTTTACATACACTAGGTTGACTGTGCCTCTCAACAGCTTGGAAATGGCTTTAGAAGCTTCTGATAGGCTAATTGACATCATTTGAGTCAATTGGAACTGTACCTGTGGATGTATTTCAAGGCCTACCTTCAAACTCAGTGCCTCTTTGCTTGACGACATGGGGAAGTCAAAATAAATCAGCTAAGACCTCAGAAAAAACAAGTCCACAAGTCTGGTTCATCCTTGGGAGCAATTTGCAAACATCTGAAAGTACCACGTTCATCTGTACAAACAATAGTACGCAAGTATAAACACCATGGGACCACGCAGCCGTCATACCACTCAGGAAAGAGACGCGTTCTGTCTCCTAGAGATGAATGTACTTTGGTGCGAAAAGTGCAAATCACTCCCAGAACAACAGCAAAGGACCTTGTGAAGGTTCTGGAGGAAACAGGTACAAAAGCATCTATATCCACAGTAAAACGAGTCCTATATCGACATAACCTGAAAGGCCGCTCAGCAAGGAAGAAGCCACTGCTCCAAAACTGCCCAAAAAAGCCAGACTACAGTTTGCAACTGCACATGGGGACAAAAATCTTACTTTATGGAGAAATGTCCCCTGGACTAATGAAACAAAAATATAACTGTTTGGCCATAATGACCATTGTATTGGGGGAGGCTTGCAAGCCGAAGAACACCGTCCCAACTGTGAAGCACGGGGGTGGCAGCATCATGTTGTTTGAGTGCTTTGCTGCAGGAGGGACATGTGTACTTCACAAAATAGATGGCATCATGAGGTAGGAGAATTATGTATATATATTGAAGCAACATATTCTGACATTTCACATTCTTAAAATAAAGTGGTGATCCTAACTGACCTAAGACAGGGAATTTTTACTAGGATTAAATGTCAGGAATTGTGAAAAACTGAGTTTAAATGTATTTGGCTAAGGTGTATGTAAACTTCTGACTTCAACTGCATGTCTCTCCATGGAATTGTCCATGTTAGTGTTCCTTTGTGACCAGGTCAGCATCAACACATCATTCTCGAGAATTTTTGACATCCAAATTCAAACAACAACTTGGTGTCATCCATTAATTCATTGTGACATAAAGCGGGAGAGGGAATTGTAATTATTCATGTTGTTTTGCATCTCTTCAATTATTCAAACTCAAGAACACTGCTTAATGTTGAATATTGGAACATGAACAAAAAATGCATCTTAATAGAGTTTGGCTGCTTGTTTGGGTGCCTTTATTTTCTAATTTAGTCATGGGGTTTAGACAAAGGGAAGAATACAGATACCTGTAATTAATATCACATTTCACATATAATGATGCAATTTTCAGATGCCCACCTACCTCTTCTTATTGTAAGTCCTAGCGCAGTGTTTCTCAAACTCATTCCTGGGGACCCCAAGGTGTGCATATTTTGGTTTTTGACCTTGCACTACACAGCTGACTCTAATAATCAACTCATCATCAAACTTTGATTATTTTAATTAGCTGTGTAGTGCTAGGGCAAAAACCAAAAGGTGCAACTAACCAAAGTCTTATTGACTTGCTGTAGTATAGATCAGTGGTTCCCAACCTTTTTCGGTAACTGTACCACTAAGTACATTTTTCTCTGCCTTAAGTACCCCTGAAGTACCCCATCATGTGCATTTTACCAGTAGGCCTATGGTCTCATGAGTCTTCTCAAGTACCCCCTGTGGATAGACCAGGTACCCCCAGGTCCCAGTACCCCTGTTTGGAAAACACTGGTATAGTATTATAACTTAACCGTATGTATGTATGATGGTTTAGGAACAATATTATACAAAAGTTTCATACATCTATCATATCTACAATCTCTCCATGCAGTTGTTGGGTACATCTATGCAAATTAGGCCTGACTTTGACGATACATTTCTTCTTTGCAGTTTCTGTGTTAAGAGGTCATGGAAAGCCATTGGAACACAATAAGGTGATGGGTGACATGTACAAAAGATGTAGAAATGCACGCCCATCATTCACTATCACACAAGGTTACTCTCCAGTACTCATGGTTTTTTTTTCATGTCAGTATTACTACCCACAACAGTTCCCCCTCCTCTGTAATGGTGTATAGAATAAAAGGAGACGTCCAAGGCACTTTGCTATTTACTCAACAGGAGTAATTAGTGTTGGCTACACACAGAGGAGTGCTATAACTGATGTGATAAGTACCTTTATTCTTTCATCAGCCCTGCACTTCCTAACTTTCCTTTTAATTGCTTGGACTCTCTTTGAAACCTAGATGTGGCTCCTAATGAAGAAGAAAGCCAGGCAAGTATTAATATGTGTACTGTTGGAGCTGGTACTGGGAGCTGAGAGCCATGCAGGCCCAGCCTTGTTTAGACTGGGGGAGGGGGCATCCAGGCATGCATTTTGAACAGCAGGTGGTAATTGAAACAAAACAAGGGCTGATTAGCGAAGCGTCTGGCAACTCATGATCCAAACAGTGCCGCTACAGAAAAGCCCAAACACAAGAGCCCTGGAATAAAGTGGTCATCATCTAATTAACAGAACATGTTTTAATTACAGAGTAAACCAAGCAGCGCAGTGTGTCAATTTAACTGATGTGGTAAGTGCCAGTTTACAATATCAGAAACAGACAAATAATTGGAATCTAATTACAGGCAGGTCTATTGCACACCAGCGCCTCCAGCCCATCTTAATAAACAAGTTTTTACATCAAACCATGAATAGCAAATACTGCAGGGCTGCTAATTGCCACACACTGCAATATTGGGAATGTGCCAGCTTTGGCTATTTAGGTAAAGCTCTTGTGTGGATTGCTTTTGCTCTGCCATGCTTTAATTAGAATGAAATGAGGAGCAGGAATCAAGTTGTGTTAGTGAAATCCAATAGAAGTAAATAGGATGACTGGCTAATCGGCCCATTGGGTTTCTCTGAGGTTGGTTTGGCTCTAGTCATAGAATATCTCTGTGCAACTCTAGTAATCTTTGTTCACACTGCAGGCCTTAATTCTCAAATCAGTTTTGTTTTTGGAATACTGACTGTCCAAACAGCAAGTTAGGTGACCAAATCGGATTTGTGTGTGTTCAGACCATAGAGAATGATAGAGGATTCATTTTTGTATCTGTCGCATTATGGCTTTTGTGAGCTGTAGACCACAATGACTGAAATGTGAGAATACAACAATGATGACTAGATTTTTTTTACACTATCATATTCATACAATGAATGTTCATATTGTCTTACAATATACGGTACCAGTCAAAAGTTTGGACGCACCTACTCATTTATGGGTTTTTATTTATTTGTATTGAAGCACAGTGAAGACATCAAAACTATGAAAGAACACATATGGCATCATGTAGTAAGCAAGAAAGTGTTAAACAAATTATGAAGCTGGTTGTGAGAATGCCAAGAGCGTGCAAAGCTGTCATCTAGGCAAAGGGTGGCTACTTTGAAGAATCTAAAATATATTTTCATTTGTTTAACACTTTTACTACATGATTCCATATGTGTTATTTCATGGTTTTGATGTCTTCACTATTATTCTACAATGTAGAAAATAGTACAAATCAAGAAAAACCCTTGAATGACTAGGTGTGTCCAAACTTTTGACTGGTACTGTAAATAATTGCTTAATTTGTCTTGCTGATTGATGAATGGAGTCTACTGTTCTATACGGAGCGCTGGAGCCTACAGTATCACAACACAGCAAAGCCCATAATCTGATTCATTATTTTGAAAAAGTGAAATGAATGATTAGTGGTTAGATTTAATATGGTGTTTTCTCACCACAGCAGATGCATGTTGATGGATGAGCACCACAACTTTGTTGGGCTAAAAAGATTTTCTCTCACTCAGTCAGGCTATTTGTCAACAGCATGCCACTCAACCTTTGATGTGATCAATGTAAGACTATCATGTAATTTGATGCAGATGCACAATAAATGATTGATTTCTATTCATGCTTACAATACATACACTGAGTGTACAAAACATTAGGAACACATTAGGAACACCCCTTTTGCCCTCTGAATAGCCTCAATTCGTCGGGCATGGACTCTACAAGGTGTCGAAAGCATTCCACTGGGATGCTGGCCCATGTTGACTCCAATGCTTCCAACTGTTGTGTCAATTTGGCTGGATGTCCTTTGGGTGGTGAACCAGTCTTGATAAACACGGGAAACTGTTGAGTGTGAAAAACACAGCAGCGTTGCAGTTCTGAGGTGCCTTATTGCTGTTATAAACTGGTTACCAACGTAATTAGAGCAGTAAAAATACATTTTTGTCATATCCATTATATACGGTCTGATATATCATGGCATTAAGCCACTCAGCATTCAGGGCTTGAACCACCCAGTTTATAATAACATACAACTGACACTTTGATTTGCGTTTGGAATAACGAAAGTTTAGTTGTTTTGTGTTCTGTTTACATTGTTGTATGAGATTATAATAGCAGTTATTTTGTGATTGTATGATCGAAAAAGAATATTGTTTTATACTAATACAATTGCTCAGAGAAAGAGGTGGGGGATCTTTAATGATATGGGCTATTTTTCTTCCAATTGTCCTGGGGCCCTTGTTAAGGTCAACGGCATCATGAACTTTACCAAGTACCAGGACATTAAGCCAGAAACCCGGTTGCCTCTGCCAGGAGGCTGACTCTTCCAGCAAGATAAACCCAAGCACACATCAAATCCACAAAGAAATGGTTAATTGACCACAAAATCAACATTTTGCAATGGCCATCTCAGTCTCCAGACTGAAAACCTGTGGTTTGAATTGAAGAGGTCATTCCATAAGTGCAGACAAAGGATATCAGATCTGGAAAGATTCTGTACGGAGGAATGACCAAGATCCCTCCCAATGTGTTCTCCAATCTCAAAAAACATTTTAGAAAAAGGCTCAGTGTCATAATCCTCACAAGGGGAGGGTGCTGAAGTATTGAGAACATGGAATCCAATAATTTTGACACCTATCTTTTTGAGATTGTTAAACAAAATCTATTTCTCTGAGCAATTGTATTTTTTCAATTTTGTTGAGCATACAATATAGCTCAGTATTTTGATTATTTATCAAGTTATCCAATCATTCTGGAGCCAACTGTACTGTTTATTACTGGAGATACATGGAAATTCAGGACCCCAAATGCTAGATAAAATATTGCCAGCAAAAAGATTGGTCATGATTTTATATTGTTTCTATTAAATCTTGTCTTTCAATGGCTTTAATTAATAATATACTTGTGACATTTATGTATAGGAGCAATAAGCTAAGCGAGAAACAATTTATGTCACCTAAAGCTTTTTAATGAATCAATGCAACTATTTGTAATTGCTTGTTTCACAAGATTAAAAGTGCTTAGACTTGATCTCTGTCTCCTGTTTTGTGGCCAACATGACCTGTGCTTCCGTCATAAAAAAGCAAGTCTTGGTCATCAGCATTAATTCCCGTCAAGAAATCCATATTGCTAATATTTCTGGAATTTTAATGCAGTTACAATTTATAGCTTATCAAATGCTGTTACCTAAATTGATGTTAGAACAGTTTAACTGTCTCTTTTTAATTACAAGATAATTTAATGTTGAGGCTGATATGATAGTGGTGGTCCTTGTCACAGACTCAGATGTCCTGCAGAAGGTGACAAACAGGCCTGTATCTGTGACAATCAAACCTACACAAAAAAATACAAAAATAATTACAATATCATTGTATACTGTAGGTGCAATCGCTGTGAGGAGATTTTGAGTATAAAGTACCCATTTGCTATGGCAAGATAACATGAACAAAGACATGATCAAGTGACCTTTTTCTTTTGCTGTATCCTGCGTTGGTACACATGGACAAGGCAACTATGATTTCAGTATTTTTTGTTTGCAGATCCCCACCATTTCAACCAAGTAAGAAATGACTTCAGGAAACAAACGTGAACAACCAGCATTTTATTGCATTTTTAGAATGCTTCCGTCAGTTACCGAGACTGACTGTACAACAGAATATTCTGCATCAGACAGACCAGGAATGATGAGGACATTACAGACTGATGATAGAGGTGATGAGCAGAATATTTAGTTAACAAACAGAAAACTACAGACTACAGCTTCAACAGAAAACTAACCTAACTGCTGAAACATTAAAGCACCGTGACAGCTGCTCTGCTGTACCCTCTTCCCTCCCTCCATCCCTCCGCCAGAGGCACGGGTTGAGAGGATGATGGTACAACACAGTGGTGAATGACAGTGGGGTGGATCATGATTGATGGAACCGTGGCAAATTAGCATGGCCACAAGTGTTTTGAGGGGGAATCTAATGCCACCTACACAGAGCACAGCAAAGTTAAAAGGTTACTCGACTTGGGTTGATATTTCTTGTTCAAAATTCAACATACAGCATTTCAAGGATGAGTACAGTCTGATTCACATCAAACTTTTAACCTTTAACCTTTAAGCTCCACTTAAGACTGCTACCTGATGTGCTTGGCTTTACTTATCATGAAAAAAATAACAGTTGAGATCAAAATATAACAAAAAAACGGTACGTATTTCACTTAATGACGATGGACTGATGATGATGACACATCTCTGATGATGTATGTATGAATTAATCGATTCGTCTGGAATAAAAACAAAGTATTTAACAAATACTCTCTACATCTTGGCACTGCATATTTTTCTTATTTTTCCTATTAGTTTCATATAAAATATCATTAGATTGATACACCCTTATATTATTACTGACCACTTAACTATTATTTCTCACCTCTGTGACCCTGGAATTAGTCATGCAAGATACCTCAGTCTTGTAGAGGAAATATACCTGCCCTTTCTCCGAGCAGTAATGTTTAACATATAGCCACAGAAGGCAGTGGTTGGACCATCAAAAGGAAGTATCAAAAACAGCTTAACACAAGGAAGAACAAAATCTGTACAAAATCCTTAGGTCAATGACAACAGAGAAAAGTCTGTTTTCTATTTTACAGTTTAAAATCCAAAAATCTGGGATAATCCCCCACCCTGCCCCTCCCATCGCGCACAGATGTCTGCATTTATGACTTTTTAAAGCAAGGATTACTAAGTAAAATACATTTGCAGTACAGTTTGCTATTCCAATACATACAGCAATTTTTCCAAAGCTATTTTATAGTTAACACAAAGCAGTTGTGATAAAGCAAAAAGAATAACACACATGTATTTTTGATCTTTGAAAGAAACAAGCAAAGAAAACGACAAGAAAAAGACACAAGGCTATACTAACAACCTACTGTTGTAAAGCCCACGACCAAGCGACTGACAATAGATTGGGAAAAATGGGATCAAATAAAGTTAGGTGATTTCTTCATGAAAAAAGGCCTGAGGTTTGGATTGATTTTGCAAAAAGGATGTGAGACCCTCAAGATAAACAAGCTCAAATTTAGTATTATCATTTTTTTGCCTTTAAAAAAATATTTTTTCACTCTCTACAGTTTTAGACTACACATGCAAGACATACAACTAAATTCAACTGAGTGAAAAACATTTTTTTCTCTTAATTTAATCATTCCCTATAGGTTTGAACTGAGCTCTGTGTACTAACAATTTTCTCATGCTGTTATCTTTAGTAATGTCAAGCTACACATGCTGAGAATGTTCTAATCTACCAGCTTTTCCCCCTTTAGAATACCAAGCAAATCAGCAAAAGACTGGCTTTGGATGAGATCGAGTTGTTCTCACGATCCCAGTCCGGCTGTTACTGACCCATCCCACAGCTGCCTGCTATTGGATATTAAATACATTTTCTGAAAACCACAGATTGCCCTTTTCATTAGTAATAGGAAATGCATGGTGAAATGTTCAAATAACTGCCATAAAGTACCTTGTACCCAGCTTATTAGTTGACAGGAGTGTTTTTTAATATAAAAAGTAATACGTTGACAGAAACTAAACACAATCATAAAGCCTTGCCAATGTTAACAAAGAACAGTAGAATCCCACCAAGATAGCAGGACTCACTAGAGTGGCATACAATCGTTGGAAAGGGTACAAATTCAAAAATAATAAAAAATAAACAAAATATTTAATCATTGTGTGGTCCAGTTGAAGTATAGAATCCTTTTCACATTGTTCTCTGCAAAGCTCTCCTGTCTACTGGTAAATCAGCATCGTTATTATCATAATCTCCTTTTATCCATCCCCTTATGTTGCAAAGTAATCTGCTGCTGATAGATGGACAGAGTGATCCCTTTTCCTCTCATTGGTCCAAAGACCATTCTCCCCTAATTTGGTCATAATGTTTGTCTGACTGCATCTCCCTTGAAGTTTTGGTCACTGCAAAGTCCTGCAGCTACTGTACTCGTCAAGAGACCCCTTTGGCTTTAAAGGTAATGACAGTCCAACTGCTTGAGGAACGCCCTCTCTAATCAATGAGCCATTGGCTTGACAAAGCTGAGACTATACTCCATCTTTAGATCCTTTCACATCCAATGGGAGAGAATGGAGGATATTTGGCCTTTTCTGCTATTGCATGAAACAGAGAACATCGTTTTTACTTTGTAGTTTATCTTTGGTAGTCACAGAACAAGATATCCGACACATCAACAACTAAATACAAAAGTAAAACTAAAAACTGAAATAATAATAATAAATAAAAAATGCAAAGTGGTTGCAGTCTTTAAAAGTCCTTTTTGTGAGTCTTTGTACGAGCATATTCCATTTCATATCATATACCAAACCTAGGATCAAGCCCATTTGTTTTCAGCCACACAGCGCCACAGTCCCTGCATCAATCCCATTCATTCTATTGCAGGGCCTACATCACAACTCTGACTTGGTCATTGGGTTCTGCTGATGTTGACTCCTGACTGTACCAGATCATCAGTTCCCTTGTGTAAAGGTGGGCGTCTGGGGCCGTAACATGGCTGCCAAATACTGGAATGAAGCAATGATCAGGTTTTATTGCCCGTTTTGGGATTATCCCTAAATTAAGGACATTAATATTTAATCTGATGTGTGTAATTATTAATAATCACTCAAAACTGAGAGCCAACTGGTCATGCATATGGCAAAAAACATGACAACTATAGGGAATGCACTTTGATATCTTCAAGCATGGCCAAACAATCCCTCCATGAGTGAAATTACAGTGTGGAAAACTAGACACGTTTGATCTACGATGACAGTTGTGTTCAGGAATCACAATTAGTTGGTCTAAAATATTATCTTTGTCCTGCACACCTGACATTTCATTTTCTTTCTAAAACTGGGAGCTTGCGAATGATCAGAAATGTGGTTGCAGCTAACATGCACTGCCGTGAAGGGCTGTTCTCAAATATCATTTCATGAGGATAAATCATAACCTGCATGATTTCTCTGTCATTCATTCCCATCTTAAATTAAACTTCATTGATGCGTGGAGAGAGCCTTCATTACGAGTAGTGCATTGCAGATGGACTTCATGAGCTTGGGGGGATGGGGTGGGAATGGGCTACATATCAGGGAGGTGGCATTCTGAAGCATGTGGAATAAATGACAGAAAAATACTACTTGGTATTTGACATTCTGCTTCATGTAAAAAAAAACATGGAGACAACATGAAAGGAAATCATATAAACATTCATCAAGTGCTGACCATACAGAATCTCCACAGCATGGGCATGAGGTCTGATCAGTTAAAGAAATCAAATGCAATAACAGCAATGTACAATGAAAAGACATACATTTATATTTTAAACCCCTCACCTTCAAAACACACCAAAAAACATCCCTCCCACCCTAGATGGAAGCAAACCAATGAAGTTTTGAAGGCAGTGAAAATGAACAAAATATATACACATGCACACACACACAGTGTAAATTAAATGTCAGTCAATATCTCTTGAGTTTATGGGCATATGTGTGTGTGCGTGTGTGTGTGAGAGAGAGAGAGAGAAAAAAAGACAGAGAACCCCTCAGCAGTCCGTGCTCAGTGTGGTTGAGTGGGCTGCATGCAGTCCATACTGGCTGCACAGTGCAGGTCCAAGTCCATCCTGGATTTGAAATCCCCACACTGACAAAGAAGTCCCCAGTACCAAACACGTCCATCCAACGCATGTTGAGTAGAAATTTTTTTTTTCTTCATATTTTCGTTCACTTAAACCAAAAAGTAGATATAAAACAAAAATACTCCCAAGTGAGACGTATTCTCGTTCTTGTGTTTTTCACTATGTATTTAATGGCACTAAAAGTCAATTGGAAACATTTGATAGCTGTCATCAGAGGGCTGAGACTGCAGTCTGGTATCTGTGTTATCTGTGACGTCGTGGCATCTCACAGATGACTAAGGTTAGTTCTTCCTCTGGGGGCCTGGCCTTACAGCATGTCATCGTGACCCTGGTCGTCATCGTAATCTCTGTGGTGACCGAAATCTGGACTGTGGTTGGCCGTCATCACCAGGGAGAGGGGGCCTTCGTGGTCCTCCGGGTCCAGCGGTTCCTCTTTAATGTGATGCCTGCGTGGAAAAAGAACACAAACAGACAGGGGATGGTCCAGTTAGTTTATCTTTAGCTGCTTAAACCCTTGTTGAACTTTTCATTCTCTCTCGAAAACAGAATCACAGACATGTATTGATTCAGAAATTAGGAACAAAAACAAATGAATGGCTCTAATGAATCTCTGAGAGGGGCCTCACTGGGCTGGGCTTGATGATAATTTCACCTTCTTTTGAGGTATTCCAATCCCAGGAAACCGGCAGGCTTTATTTTCATAGCAGCTGACAACTGGGTATTCACTTAGAATTGATAAATGAGGAAGATTAACAACGTGCGACGGGGAGAGAGAAGAATGGACTCTGCGGAGGGAGCGAGTGGGGGGTTTGTCAGCCTCCTGGTGGCGGTGGATCAGTGGCGTGCTGTGTGTTCCCCTTCCTACTCGTTAACATGCACAACCTGCGAGGCGGGTCTCCAGAGGATGACCCCGAGCCAGCTTCTATCATTAATCAACTTCAAGCAAACACAGCGACCAGACACCGCTATACATGCTTTAAACTCCAAAATTAATGCATATTTTCACCCAAGTGTCAATAAGAGAAGAAAAGCACTGGCAGGAAGGCGCGAGAGCAGAGCAGAAAGGCACACTCAACACAACATTGTGATAAGAAACAGAGCCCTTATGAGAATAATAACGCTGTCAGTTGTAAACAAGGCAAAACATGAACCCAGCCCACTGCCTGGGCAAAGGAGGCGCTAAAGAGATGAGATCTGCCAAATTCTCATTACAGAAACACTACAGGAATAAAGCGCACGGGAAGGAGGCTCCACAGGCGCAGAAAGGAGGGAAAAAGGTAATGCATTATGAGCAGCTGCAGGATATTTCCCTTTCTAACCATTTAAATGTTTATTTTTAGAAATCGATACATGGAGTCAAATATCGATATAATATCGTTCAAAAATTATGTAACGATATGTAACTGTATACATTTATTTCCCCCATCACTATATGTCAGTATGAGATGCTGAGCCCATTTTGACCAGCGACCAGTGACGGGCATGTTCCAGATTTATTTACCCACAAATGTTACACAAATTTGATTTATTTACCCACAAACTTGAAAACAAGTTCAACACAAACGAGCTGACAAAACAGGGAGAAAAGTAAAGTCAGCTTTTCTATTGGTTTCAGATCAAAGTAACTCCACAAGTCACATGGCCTCAGGTCTCAATCCCTAGCTGCAGGGCAAACATGAAATTGTTATTATTATGCTATTGAACTGCATGCTGATTCCACACTCTGCTTTTAATTAGCTGGCTGAGGCTGGTTACCTGATTATAGTCTTCCTGTAAAATAGAACAGCCCCTGTTTTCCTCTCTGTGTTAAAAGCCTAACTGACTAACACCATGCAGCGCTGTGAGATAGGCAGCTGGTAAACACATGTAAGGCCTGGGCCACTCCATAGTCAGCCTGATGTCTGTACACCAGGTGAAGAGCTGTGAGCCAGGTTTGGTTCGGGTGGGACGAGGATGTTGCGAGTCTGTAGATTGTGTGAGGTGCATCTCTTGGAGAACAGAGAGGAGAGAGGGAGCCGGCTTGAGAGTGATAGAGGGTGCTAGCTAGTAAACCTGAACGTTTGTTTGAAGGCGTGCTGCTTCATAGAAGATAGAAGAAATGTGGCACTGCGCAAACGCACTGAAGTTGAACGCTCTGACGCATTTTGTCCTCGTATAAAGCTTATCCACACGGAGTAATTGTGAAAAAGCTCAGAACACGGGTTTAATCAGCCTCAAGATAAAGAGAGGGAGAGAGACACAGGCAGCCTTTGGGCCAGCACACCCATCCTGTCTCTGCCTTTCCTGTTCCAGAGCGATGCCCAAAGCTATGTTCACAGTGATTAGGGATGGCACTTTTCTCCATTTCGCCACAAGCTCAATACTGCACCTTTTTGTTTTCCGGCACAACTTCCCTCTAGCTCTGATGTTTTACAGGGCCATCCCTAAATCTAGCAGAGCTGCACATCGGTGGTCTGCCCCACATCTGGAAACGATGCTGCCTGCCCCGTATTATTTTAGGCTTCAAACAACTTAGCAGACACTCCTATACAACAAGTGAATAGGGAACTGCGGTTTCCAGGCCGACCACAGCTTTCCTACATGGGAATCTTGGACTATTTCTCCTAGAATAATCATACTTTTTTGTTGTTTTTATTTCGACGGCTCAGAGGGTTCTGAACGTGTTGGAGCTCATGTTTCAGTGTGGAGGAGACAGCAGCTTTGTCACTTTGCTTTCTGGCATTTTGTAAATATTGCAACAAATTGAAGAGGTGATTATGGCTGGACTCAGCAGACGGCAGGACACATTTTTGAACCGTAATAAAGAAGAGTTTATAAACTTTGTGTTGAAATAACAGAGGGCTCTGGTCTTTTCTTCCCGGCCTTGCCTGGCTTTGAAACCTTCCAGAAGGTGGAGTTTCCATTTTCAGGGAGGGCTGCAGCCACAGTCCTGGCCCTGACCCTTCATTCAACTGCGCCAATATCATCCTCTCTTTATTTATAATCCTTTTTGGCACTGTTCTTTTAGTATAACATTGACATTTAATATCAAATTCTAAAGCATCTGGGTGGATATTTAAATGTTCTATCAAAATCCATTATATTTGGGATCTATTTGAATCAGTGGTGACCAGCTGAAACCCTTTCCTTTCCTCCAGTCTTAAACAAATACTGTAGATAAAAAGTAAGGAGCCACTCACATAGCTGGCAAGGGAGAGCGTCCTGGACTGCTGTCACTGCCGTTGCTGTTTCCATGGTCCATCACTCCGTTCATCTCCTCTCGGATGGCATTCGCCAGGGAGTTGAGGGTGGGACTTCCAATGGAAGCAGTAGTGTATAGAGGTATGTTGTTTTCTGCCATTGAGGCCTGAAAAGCACGCACAGTGTTAAAACAGTGAAACGGAAGAAAACTGTCAGCACTTTTCAGCCTGCCAACCCACCACCCGTACATCCAAAACAAGGAAGAGTGACCAGGAATAGGAGGTGGACACAGTGTTATGTTTATTATTTCCTGCCTTTCTTTTCCTCGCAGTAAAAGGGTAAAAGGTAAAGTAGTGAACGCCCAGAGAGCTTGAGACAGAGTCAGTATTCACATTTACCTGGAAGGCTGCAGAGAGAGCTGGCCCATAACCCAAGCTGGTCTGGATGTTCTTCACTAATGCCGGACTTCTGCAGAAAACAACTTTAGTTTAGAAAATGCTCATTGTTCCTTTAATACAATCCATGCAATTTTATCAATCCCCAAAAGCACACAGAATAATTTCAATTCATTGAAAGGAAGACAAAACAGGTTGATGAAAGCATGTTCTGTAAAAGCATGATGTATGAAGAAAGAGCTGAACACAGAGGCATGATGGGAACACAGAGGCATGATGGGAACACAGAGGCGGAACATGCAGGAGGTGGGGGCGAAGGTCTGGGGGAAGTTGGGGTCAGGAAGCAGAGTGGGCCAGGCGGAAGTGCTTACTGTACGAGCAGCTCATCAAAGTTCTCATCAGCGGTGTATTTCCGAGGGCGGCCTCGCTGTACGTGGCGGCCGCGTTTAAACTCCTCATCATCAAGAGTCCAAAAAGACCCAAACTCATCCTCTACTCTCACAAAGCACTTATGCAGGGAAAGGTTGGTGCGAATGGCACCCTGAGCAGGAGACAAGCACCAGGGCAGCCAGATGCAGATGCAGTGATCACAACAACACAGGGACAGACAGACAGAGGGACAGACAGACCAACACCAGTCACAGACATAGGGACAAGGGAGGAGAGGGAGATGATCAAAATGAAAATAAGCACAAGCCAATGTGGGTTATGGTACACCACCAGGAGTAGAACACGGAAAGCACGGGGGATGCTGCACACTAAAGCAAACAGCGACTTTGGGGGACATCGTGGCACGCAGACAATGACATGGAGCAGCCTCTTCCAATAGATCCACAACCAGACAAACGCCGTCGGCCAGAGATGGCAGACCTACCCACTGATCTTTTGTGGCCTTCTCTTTTGGAACTCTAGTTCATCCACTGTCCACACAGCCCCTTTAACGTTTTCTACTCGCACAAAACACTTGTGAAGACTAAGATTATGCCGGACTGCGTTCTGCAGTTAGTGTAAAAAAGAGAAGGGAGAGAAAAATTCTATCAACACAAGAAAATGTATAATAACGAACCATTTCAGAGAAGAAACATTTAGACAGGCACATGATAGAACCTGGACATAAATACAGTACATTCTTTCAAGTATCAGTGATCTATTGGCAGTAGACTGCCAAAAGCGTCAAATGACAAAAACATTGTGGGAAATATTTTCCAGTTGCTATGGCAATACAGTTTCATTTCATCAACATCCTTTTAAAATATCTTTCATAGAGCTTTAATTTATGATGAGCTATTTGAGAAGAGCCTACTGTTAAGTCCTTGATAACAAAAACCCGGACTGAACAAAGACCTTGATCAAATCAACCAGTCTGTTCGGTTTGTCAGTTTCAGTTATGACTTTACCTACAGTTGAACAATAATGGAGAAGACACATTTCCAAAAGCTTTAGCTTGTGGGTTATATGATGAGCTTTTTCATAAGACCACTTTTCTTAAAGTGGCAATCAGTGGTTGAAATAATAACAACATGCTTTCCCCGCTACTGTTTCGGTAAAAAGCTGAGGGATGAGGCTGGAGAATTCAAAAGACAGAGCTATGGATGCAAACGGTGACCATCCATGCTATCAAAATTATAGTTTTAACCATGTTTTGAGGCTATAAAGTGTTTGTTGACATTTACTTAGTTTAAAATATGCGTAAAATAAGCTTATATTTTGGGTTCTGATGGGGTACCACAGTTAAACTAAGCTCATGAGGCATTTATAAATTATATTACTTAAGAATCAATGGGTACATATAATTAATTTATAAGTCCAATAATGGATGTAACAACTGCAGATTGCCCTTTTAAATAAACCAATCACTGACACATGAGATTGGGACTCTGTATACGTATTGGCACTTTGTCATCTGAGTGCTTTATTGAGTGTGTGTGTGTGTGTGCATGCATGCCTCTATGCAGGAGTGTTTCACAGTGTGGGATTTGGTGTTTATAACTCCAATGTGCCCCTATGGTAGGGCTGTCAGCGGCCTGCGAAGGCAGGCAGTTAAAGAGAGAGGACAGTGAGCTGTGGAGGGGGCTGGTGGGGGGCTCAGGGGTTTATTCACAGCTGCACTGTGGATACGCTACACCTCAGGCTGTCCCTGCCTTATGAGGGTAGCCTTCCATGCTTCATCACTCTTTTCTCTTACTCCTCAGCTTCTCCTTTGGTTTTAGTCTGCCCTCTCTTTCTAACCCCTCTCTTTTTCTGTCTCTGTTTCTCTGGGGTTTGTTTGCCTGTGTGTGTGTGGCCCAGTGGAAAAGGTGTTCTCAGTTTAAATTCTGTGGGAGTGTCTCGGCCAGGAGTCCCTGGCAGCACAGTAGGGAGTTAAACCAATGCCACCCACTACCAAAAACATCTCCAAATATTAGGCGGGGATTTTCTTTTACAAGAATGCACAATTTCCCTCATCATTTTTCTGCGAGGTTACAGACAGTGTTTGTGTTAGGGGTGGTGGCTCTATTCGGATAGAATAAGCGGGCAAAGTTATGAATTGGGTAAAGACTAATTCATTGCATTTAAACTTGATATATTTGACTATCATTTAATTACACAAGATCAACACAACAGTCCCTGCCCTTTATATTAGTCTAAGGAAGTCAAAGTGAAGAGTGATTTTACCTTCCATGTTGCGGCGTTGCGCCTGAAATATGCAAACATTCGTGTGAACCAGTTGTAAATTTCATTTAGTGTTAGCTGCTTTTCCGGTGATTCCAGGATAGCCTGGAAAAAGAGACAGAAACAACATTTAACATTTTGTTCCATCTGAAAAACAATCAATTATTCACAAGTGGCATGCAGGTTGTGTGTGTTCTCCTGAAAGAACACAGACTGCAGTGCATCGTCTGTCCGTGTGATGATGTGGACGATGTGGACCCTCTCGCTTTGTTTATGGAACACTGTCTGGTTCCCATTCAAATCTCACAATTTGAATATATTTCTTTTGTCAGTGTAAATGGAGGGAAGCGAAAACATTTCTCAGGCAGATTACAGGCCAGCAATTATGCCCGGCTCAGATAAATTCCTGAGATCACAGATTACTGCGGGCCGGCCGATAATTGACTGGCCATCTTAAAACAGGCTCATCCCTACTGTTGTGTGAAATTAATTTCATAATAATCACATCCACTGTAATGCTTAATCAAAAGAAAATGTTATATATGGCGGTTTTTTGGAGTCCCGAGTGCATTCTCGTACTCATTTGCAGATGGTTAATCTTCTGCAGCGCGTCTAAATTGTATTTCAAATTTAACAAGGAAGGGAGAGAAAAATAAGCAATCTGTGTCTTGGCTGAATATTTATCTACTGCGTGTTCTGCTAACGACAGAAGCCACTGAAGCAGATTAAAGGCCCTATTCCTTTAAATGACAGATTAAATACATTGCAAGTTACCAGCCCAGAGAAGAGCAGAGCGGAGGCATCCGACCAGAGGATCCTTACCTGGCGTATAAGTGAGGCATATGTGAAGGGAGGTCTGACTTCAGCATTCATGTAGAACTCTTTGTTCTGGACAATATCTGTACAAAGGGAGCAAACACAGCATACAGACGAACATAGAGAAAGGCCATAGTCAGTAGCTATATAAGATACATTTGTAGTCTGATTGATTTGAAATTGTATGTGCGTGTGTGTGTGTTCATGTGTGTGTGGTATATGCGTCCAATACCTGGGGAAATGGGCATGTTGTACTTGTCAGAGTAGCGCCGGCGCATGGGGCCCACGCTGTGGTGGAGGCTGTTGGGGGTGATGACGGAGTAGGCCTGGGAGAGGGGCGTCAGGGGGGCCGTGGGGGTGGTTGGGGTCTGGGGCAGGCTCAGAGGGGGTGAGGCTTCAGGGGGGGCTGTTTTGGACAGGGTGACGTTGGACACCAGGTTGAGCTGGGACGGAGAGTAAACAAAACAAAACACAGACAGACAGACAGACAGACAAAAGCTCGTTAATTACCCAGCGTCTCAGATGCCTCATTGGCTAGGCTGATCACAGCTCTAATTATGGGCAACCCTGAGGATGATCCGTGAACATTCGATAAACGTTTAGAAAACAACCGAGGAGTCCTGCTCATGCTCTCTCCACCTCCCGCCTCTTACTCCTCTAACGGCTCAGCTCCCTGCTCTCTGTTTTCTTCCCTTTGTTTGATGTGCTGGCATCACATCCGTGGCGACTGGCGAGGGGAGATGGGCGGCCCTAACAGCCCTGACAAATGACAATGTGATTCTTACCTACCGCTGAGCAGCTACTAATAAGCCACGGAAAGGAAGCGGCCAATCTGGGCTAATTACAAGCTGAAATTGTATTGTAAGGACTCTAATTAGGAGATGCTTATGGAGGTGATCTGATGATTAAATGCTGTATCTGAATGACCCCATCACCTGGGCTACGCTGTCTGGCGCAAGATGGATCCCAAATATTTGGTAGAGAGGGAGAATGAGAGGGGTTGCTTTTCTGTCAAGGGTGGGGGTGTGGGGAGGGATATTAGTAATAATGGCTACAAGGTAAACGAATTAAGCCAAGTGCTCCGAACGTATACCATGGCTTCCAGCAGCTGTGGCTGCTTCCAAACTCTGCCAAGCCTCCACAGTGGAGCAGCAGTCAAGTGGAAAATTCTAGTCTGACCCATTGCTCCAGCTATTAATTTGCAGGAAAGCTAATGACACATATACATATTCGCACAAAATTGTTCTAATTGCTCATTTGCCAAAGGAGGCCAGTTTCCAAATTAAACATGACTTCAGTCTGCAAGGAAAGAGGGAAGGAAAAAACAGAGAGAGAGAGAAAGAGAGAGAGAGAGAGAGAGAGAGAGAGAGAGAGAGAGAGAGAGAGAGAGTGGGCAGGAGGCGTCTCATCTTTGACAATCATTTGTGGATTGTGCTAACAAATTAATGAAATGCCAACGCTGTCAATTGCTTTGGAGGTATCAGATGTCTAAGTTTAGCTGATAATGGTTGTGGGTTACAGTGGAGACACAGGGCTTGCAGGTGAAAGTGAACAGACAGTGTTTAACATCTCACCCCCCCCCACCCCACATGGATCCTCCACGGCCACCCAATTACCACAACCCTATTAGCAGTCATTACCACCGAGATGGCCCCACATGATAGACAGGTATATAATAAAGAAATCTGGGGCTGCCTGCACCGCTATATTTATCCTTGACATGACATTGACTTAACGAGGTTACGGCTAGTGTGATGTTTTTGGAATGAATTGTAGTCTGTGTATTTGTATTCATTTGCATTACACTTGCTAAAACATGGGAATTGTGGCAGTTTTTTTCTGCATCAATAGAGATGTGTAAATACAGCATGTAATGTTTATTAAGAATTCTGAGGCCAGAATATGCCTTTTGGCAGAGTTCTACACAAATAATGTGTTACACAATTACTGTAAGCACATACATGTATACGGTACATTCACTACTGTACGAGTGTGTTATTCTAAATCAAGGGCCAAATAAATCACACTTGGGTTGGTTGTTTTCTGACACAATCCTATCAATATACTTATTTTCCTGTGGATTAGCAGTCTTTGTTTCATGTTTCATCCATATTCCCCAGCCAAAAACAGTGAGTGGCCCTCAACAATAGGCCAGACAGCCTGGTAATAGCCTGGCCTTTGTTTCCCTCAGCATTTGGGCTCACTCCAGTGCAGAGACAAAATGAGACTTCAGACAGAAATTAATGAAATGGTAATTGGTGATCTAATTATACTGGCTTTGACTTGCCAAGCTGCTAAAGAAAATAAACAAAAAGTCCCTCCTTAATTATGTACTGCGAAAAGGTCAGACTTCTGACAAGAATGCTTAGTGACACCAACTACAGACACCCACCCCCACGCCCACACAAAGACAAACATAAACACACACATGCACACACACACACACACACACACACACACAAATTGTTTATGCACTGTATTCTTCAGCTTTTCTTTTTTTTTTAAGCTCATAGGAATAAATTATATTATATTCAGTTGACACTGTGTATGTACAGTATAGATATGTGTGTTATGTATTTAATTAGGACTAACTGTAAAAATAGTAACTGTAAAATGCAGGAAATTGCAGTTGTTTGTCGTGACTGAATGTTTTTTCTCCCATCAACACCCACTCCCTGAACAGTCTATAGTCTAAAGCTTGGTCTAGCTCTGAGGTCAGCTCCAGCTCAAGTCTAACTAAGAGCTCCAGCTGGGACTCAGGCCCTGACCTGTGGGATTTCCCCACTGATCCAGCCACCGAGCTACACCACGGCTAGACACATTTATCATAGCAGCTACCAGCATGCACTGCACCACCGCTGGAGAATGCAGGAAATATATTTATTTGAATAAAAGCTGCACTGGCCTGGTACCCACCCCCCAAAGCTTTAGCACAGAGCCCTGACACAGCCATTCCCACTGGCCCTTGGGAGAGGTAGAGAAGTCAAGATGCTATCTGCTGCCCCAGCCACTTTTCATATACAAATGTCCCTGTGACAGGCACTCGTTCTGAAGCCTAATCTACACAATCAGTGTGTGTGACAGAGGCAAAGCTCCGACAAGCAGCCTATTGTCACATCTCCAGGCACTTTATGTTGACTGCCTGCCTTCCTGCCTGCCTTCCTGCGCTGTGTGGCACGCCGTACAGAGACTCTGCCCGTCAATAGCTCCAGACTGACTGTAAATAAATGATTGAGGCTTTGAAAGGAACTCGTCAGAGGAGAGGTTCTCGGTGTGTGTGTATGTGTGTGTGTGTGCCTGTGTGTTCAGCCCAGCAGTGTAATGGCCCTCGTGCCTTTGGCACTATGAATGAACTGTCACAATGACTGAACTATGGTAATGGCGCTCCTTCTTAAACATGACAAAATAGCAGTATGCTGTATTTTAAGTGGTACCCCTGTAAGACAAGGATTAAACAGTAAGTTATATTGTGACATGATGACATAACAGACATGGTGTTAGGGTTCGAAAAATGTGTCAAGATAAGGAATTGAACAGCCATCACAATTGCTCTTAATTTGAGAAACATGTTGTATTTCTGAAGCTTATTTGGTGGAATCCCCAGGATACCATTTTCACAACCAATTGAAGACGTTGAGGAGATTTTTCAATTTCAAAGAAACGTCTATATTTTACCACGCTACAGAGGTCTATGGGGTCGGCTCATACCAACACCAGTTCAGTCACTACTGACCGCTGTTCCCATGTGCTCTGAGTTAATCATCAGAACAAAATATAATCTGGGATGTCAAAATATGTGACCAAAACATTATTTAGTGCTCCTCTCATGTGAGCAGCTGCTTTTGTTTTAGCAGATACATAAAGAGATGAGGAAATACATTAATACATATAAGTGTGGCAATTAGACAAATGAGAGAAGAGGAGGACGGAAAACAGGCATATGGCAGAGAGTTTACTCACTGGCTGTGGGGTGGGTTTGGGCTCAGTGGATTTGACGTGGAGATGCGTCATCATGGCTTGCAGACGTTCTTTGTCTTTCGCTAGCTGTAATGAGAAGGGGGGAAAAAAAGACCATTAAATCCTTTATGAACAAAAATCTAATTCTCTGTAGTACAATCCCAATACATTATGTTGTTTCTCACTGTATGTCATATATGCACGTTGTTTTTTTAATAAGCTACTCTGATGATAAACTTTGGTGTATTTTGATACCTTAACGTTCATGAACAAGTCTACCTGGCGATGTCTCTTCTTCAAGGTTAAACTATACTCTAGGTCCCATTGCCAATAACAAACCCTGGATCTGCCTACCTGTCCTAAACTGTCCACTCTGTCTTACAGTAGCTGCCAGGTCGCATTATATAGATATGCTGGGTTAGGGGGAGGAATCAAGATGTGTCTGATAAACATGCACACCGAGTTGCTCTCAATGACACACACAACCAGAGCGGAAATAATAAGTAAGATGGTAGTGTTGTGAAGCGCTTAAATAAACTTGTAACCTCGTCGTTCGAGGTTAAAATTCTGTTAATCGTCATTGCTTTTGTAACTATGATAAATGGTAGTACAGTTGAAGTCGGAAGTTTACATTTACTTAGGTTGGAGTCATTAAAACTCATTTTTCAACCACTCCACAAATTTCTTGTTAACAAACTATAGTTTTGGCAAGTCGGTTAGGACATCTACTTTGTGCATGACACAAGTCATTTTTCCAACAATTGTTTACAGACAGATTATTTCACATATAATTCACTGTATCACAATTCCAGTGGGTCAGAAGCTTACATACACTAAGTTGACTGTGCCTTTAAACAGCTTGGAAAATTCCCGAAAATGATGTAATGGCTTTAGAAGCTTCTGATAGGCTAATTGACATCATTTGAGTCAATTGGAGGTGTACCTGTGGATGTATTTCAAGGCCTACCTTCAAACTCAGTGCCTCTTTGCTTGAAATCATGGGAAAATCAAAAGAAATCAGCCAAGACCTCAGAAAAAAAAGTGTAGACCTCCACAAGTCTAGTTCATCTTTGGGAGCAATTTCCAAACGCCTGGAGGAAACAGGTACAAAAGTATCTATATCCACAGTAAAACGAGTCCTATATCGACATAACCTGAAACGCCGCTCAGCAAGGAAGAAGCCACTGCTTCAAAACCGCTATTAAAAAGCCAGACTAGGGTTTGCAACTGCACATGGGGACAAAGATCGTACTTTTTAGAGAAATGTCCTCTGATCGGATGAAACAAAAATAGAACTGTTTGGCCATAATGATCGTTGTTATGTTTGGAGGAAAAAGGGGGAAGCTTGCAAGCCGAAGAACACCATCCCAACCGTGAAGCACGGGGGTGGCAGCATCATGTTGTGTGGGTGCTTTGCTGCAGGAGGGACTGGTGCACTTCACAAAATAGATGGCTTCATGAGGTAGGAAAATTATGTGGATATATAGAAGCAGCATCTCAAGACATCAGTCAGGAAGTTAAAGCTTGGTCGCAAATGCGTCTTCCAAATGGACAATGACCCCAAGCATACTTCCAAAGTTGTGGAAAAATGGCTTAAGGACAACAAAGTCAAGGTATTGGAGTGGCCATCAAAGCCCTGACCTCAATCCTACAGAAAATTTGTGGGCAGAACTGAAAAAGCATGTGCGAGCAAGGAGGCCTACAAACCTGACTCAGTTACACCAGCTCTGTCAGGAGGAATGGGCCAAAATTCACCCAACTTATTGTGGGAAGCTTGTGGAAGGCTACCCGAAACGTTTGACCCAAGTTAAATAATTTAAAGGCAATGCTACCAAATACTAATTGAGTGTATGTAAACTTCTGACCCACTGGGAATGTGATGAAAGAAATAAAAGCTGAAATAAACAATTCTCTCTACTATTATTCTGACATTTCACATTCTTAAACTAAAGTGGTGATCCTAACTGACCTAAGACAGGGAATTCTTACTAGGATTAAATGTCAGGAATTGTGAAAAACTGAATTTAAATGTATTTGGCTTCAACTTCACCTGTAAATACATCATCGAATATGTTATACATAAAAATGCCATTGATTACAATGCCTGGTAAGCAACAACAAAATACACAAAATGGCATGGTTTGTTGTGTCTACCTTTCAGTTGTAATAAAATATGTGCAAACCTTCCCCAAAGACACCTGGTTCCAGCCTAGAGGGCATTGGGACCAGTAGAGTGTTCAGACCACCTCTCCACAGCCCCTTACTTACGCACACTAATGGATCAAAATTGTGCCATCCCTTTTTCCATTAGCGCATACTTAATGTACATATGCATATTTTCCAGGGTCCCTCGTATGGACGAAGTGCCTATCAGGCCACTCATAGGGAGGACTGCATTAATATTCCTTATCACTTTTATTTGTGAGAAATATTGTACCATATCTTTCTGTTCCAATAAACCTAGTAGACACTGAGGAAGCCCATCGTTGGCTGCTGCCTGAGCATTTCAAGAAGTGTTTTATTGTTGGTGCCAAACAGTTTAACGTCATAAATAACCTTAAAACCCAGTAAAATTCAAAATGTAATTATCTTCTCTACTTAGCCCCGGAGCCCTTCATATATCTTTGCCTGGCTGTCATGCATACATAACACATTTTTAATGACTGGATACTCACAAATGTACAAAATCATTTCATTCTTCCACCCCCCTCAATGTGTGACCCATGGTTCATATTTGCGAGACAGGGGGAGGGCTGTAGACAGAGGAAGTGTCAGGAAAGGAGCCACACATATTTGGCGAAAAACGAGAGACAATACCTGTAGTTCCAGCTGCTGTACGACCTGCATTTGCACCCGACATTGGGCTGTGCTCCTGTCGTCCAGGGCGTGCTCATTGTTGAGATGCCTGAGAGAAAAGAGAAAAGAGAAAACAAAGATTCTCAGCTCAGTGTGTCATCACATGGTTTTACTGCAGCCTTTTATACAATTTGACACAAATCCTATAATTCTTTATGTGATTACGTGATCTAGTAATTCCTCTGTATGGGTACTGTGGGAATAAAGTAGGAATGGTGAACACACATACAGATAATAATGAGTAAAAACGGTGCAGATCCAGAAATATAAAACTACCCTGATATTACCAGGATTTATATAACAATATCTGCATAACCTGAAAAGGAATTATTTAAGCAAAGAAGAAAGGAATCCATATTTCATGAGGTGGCCATATCTGCTCAAACTTAACTTCATAGATAAGAAAAATGACTTAAGAATTATTTCAGGTTAGATTAATTTAGTAAATTATACAGTGCTTCACTGTGCAACCTTTCTTTTCAAAGATGGCACCATGCCTTTCTGGTTGGCACATTCTCCTTATTTTGGTGGCTTTTTTAGTTAATTATGTCATCAAGATGAAGAGAAGTCAAATGAAGCCAGACGGAAAGGCAAAGGACAACAAGAAGAACAGAGATGGAATCTGTCACAAACTTGAATTATGAATATAATTATGCATGATTATTTTATACTGCGAAGATGTTCTCTTTTCCTGCGCGTTTTTACTAATCTAAATAAGTAGCTTGCCCGGCAGCAGACAGGATTTTTTCCGTGATTTATATAAAATGGTGGAGATAAGGTTCACGAGTGAAGGAAATATGATTGGAGGATTTTTATCAGCCTCCGCATGAATTACTGTTTGAAAATGCTTATGCAGGGGCATTTCATTAATCATTTAATCATAATCCGAGCAGGATGTTTGAACTGATTTCACAAATACCCTTTCATTTCACTACTTCATTATGCTTGCTAATGGATCCAATATATTATATATATCATAAATTATATCACATCTTCAGTGACCATGTAGGTCACTGTCACTAGGCATGCCTCTACGCGCTCACAGTGGTGCCGGCAGAGGGAGGAATGGTGTGCGACGTGCCTGCCTTCTCAAATACACTTTTTCTGTCATTTATTGCAAAAAGTAGCCAGACCTGACCAGGGCAGCAGCAATGGCAGGCCGGGCTGAAGTGATGGCCCAATAAATCTAAAGGCCACCCTGGCAGTTTTGTTATGGGCCGATTGCTTAACATACCGACAACACATTTGTGCATTAAAAAGCCACAGACACACACAAAACTGACATTATGTGAAGGAAGGGGAAATTGATGGCATTCTGCTTGAATGTGAAGGTTTCTCTTTTAGAGGCCTATTTTCAACCTTGGGCACAGTGATTTAAATCTTTATAGAAAATACACCGCTTTTCAGATGGCCCTGTTGTATATATATTTTTAAATAGTCTGTAATATATATTCAGTATTTTCAATGTAATTATTTTGACAAAAAGACAGAATGAAGGCATATCTGAAGAAAGCGTGAACGATAACCCTGGCTGCTGAAATCAATTCTGTCCACTCTCAGCTTCACATTTATCTGAATTAAATAAAAGGCCATTTAATTAAGTAGGTTGAAACCGGTAAACATTTCAGTACATCTTACAACAAAAAAAAGAATAGGTAAAGACGTTTCAACTTCAATTTATTTAACCGGCATAGACCTCATTTTCAATGAAGGGTGACCTACGTGATGAGCTTTGGAATTTCTCTGTTCACGGAAGCCATGCGCCTTGCTTCTTTTCATCCTTTGTTACATGAGATTTTTTCCCCTTCTAATGACATGGAGAGTCACAGTGCATAATTAATAGGAAATGAAATATTCAAATGGCCCCTAATGCAGCCCTGCGAAGAGCGTCTGGATACAGGGAGCTAGCAGGGGATACGGGGAATTGACATCGAGAGAGACTATGAACGTTGGCATGTGTCACTTTCTGGACTTGAAATGAAGCAGATTTTAAAAGCTTTCTGGCAGGATGACAGTCCCTAATGTAAATTGCCACAATAAAACAAGTTAAATAGACATTCCTTACACAGTCAGCTTTTTACATATCATTTAGGGTGCCTTTCTTTTTTACTGGTTTTAATTATATACACTGGACCCGCTACTTTGGACCAGCACTATGGCACATGCCCATATACTCTGTAGCTGATCCTTGTGTACATTTTAATTTCTATTTTCATTGTTTTTAATAAAACTGTTTGCACATCGGGTCCAAACTTCATTTTAAATATAAGATATTCAAGAATATTGTTCAATGATTTTAAAATACATCTTTTAGGAGACATATGTTGAGAAATATGAAGAACAACATTGTCTACAAAATACATAGCCACCAAATAGCCTATTCTTTCTTAAGCAATTCTCAGAGAGTGTTAAGGTATGAGAGTCAGTTCGTTTTATGAGAGTGAGAGAGAGGCAGAGGGTGCAGCACTAGAGGGCAGTGCAGTGTTTCACTGGCTGTGACCTTTGAACGGCCACTGAAGAGGGGGTCTTGACCCTCATAAAAACACTGAGCTCTGCTACGATCCGGACCCCACCTCTCACAGCACTGAATTGAAAACAGGAATAGGATTTGGCCCTTTTTATTTATCGAGACAGTGCATGCAGGTATTCATGTTTTCTTTAAAAGACAGAATAAATACGCACACAGTTTAAAACAACATTTCAGTCCCGTGTTAGTTGTTACTGTTGGCATGCCGAGCTGAAATCTCGTTGACGTTAGAGTCCTCCTCACCTTTCCCACTCTCCTACACAATACTCAGTGTTCTGCTGTCTCTCACACACACTGTCTCTACTGTCTCCTCCAGATCACTTCCAACATATCAATCTGCCTGAACAATCATTTATAAAGGTATTGTTAGCATATGCCTGATTTATTCGTTGTTTTTATTTGTGGCGTATCAGTCTCTGGGTTTCATGTGGAAGTGCTTAAGGGTTTGAGAGTTAACACCTTGGTGAGCTGCTTGCTCTCTTGCCTGCTGCTGTTACACAAAGACGGCTTTGTATAGACTCTCTCCAAAGGTTTTCTTAACATGTTCTGAGCAGTTTAGGCAGGCAACTAAAGTAAACAAGATGTTGCCATGATAAAAACATTGCAGAGTGCACTAAAAGGCTTTTTTCTAAGGAGAGCTTTACCAGGCACACATATTTTAATTCCTCTCACTTCTATAAACAAAGTGTGAGGCAATGTCAGAATACAATAAATAGTGATGGTTTGAAGGTGACACTCCCAAAACTGAAATGTGAAGGGAGAAGAAAATAGACAAATTTTTGCTAATTTGTAATGTTAAGTCGAACAACTTACTAAAAATGTGATAAAAACAGAGTAAAAAGACGACTCAAACGTTCTGTTCTTTCTCTCAGTTCACATAAATCCAGGGTAGCTTACATTATTATCATAAAAAATGATCTCATCGTGTTTTGCGGTGTTGTAAACACTTTAGGACACTTTTCAAAACAAACTTCTCTCAAAGTGACCAGCTGCATAGTATGAAATGAGAAGCCAAACACAGAGTAGGAACAGCAGAACTGCAGTGACTGTTAAGTCTCCACCTACTGTATCTTGTGAGGGACCTCTGTGTGCCCTGACTACTTGTTTTAGTTTAGGCCCAGGATAATGGAAATGTGTCATATCTTGTTTAAAGTGCCACTAATCCGGGCCGACAGACACCCATTGATCTGCTGCCACAGCACAGATGTTTTCATCCTCTGTCCCTGTAGCCATGATGGTGTCATGTGTTGGATTACCCACAGAACACTGCACACGATGTTGATTAGTAAACCAGGGTCAGGCCTGGACAGGGGACGATACAGTACATCACAGGCCAATGTCAGAGTGGATATGAATTAGAAGAAGAAGCCAAAAGACCCTAAGACTGATTCCTGTGTGGATCAGTTGGTAGAGCATGGTGCTTGCAATGCCAGGGTTGTGGGTTCGACTCCCACGTGAGACCGGTATGAAAAAAGATATATATGAAAATTAATGCACTCAGTACTGTAAGTCGTGATAAGAGCGTCTGCTAAATGACTAAAATGTAAATTTTTAGAGGGTCCAACGGGCATGGTTATAATTGATGTTGTTGATGAGTAAAACTACTGAATCTAAGATGTGAAAATAAGTTAGTTCTGGTGCTGTTATTAAGGCGTGATCTAAAGACACAGGTTCTAAGGCAAGTTTGGTGAGAGAGGCAGTGGAGAGACAAAAATAAAGACAGCAGAAGAGAAGAGAAAAGCAAACAGATTGAGTCAGAAAGAAAGCATGAGAGAGACAGAAAGAGCTGAGTGAGGGAAGTGAGGGCACATACACCAATCCCTGTCCAGTGACAAGGGCAAACATGTGGAGCGCACTGAGTGTCGGGTGCCCCAGATAAACATCCTCCCGTTGTTTGTTTGGGAAAAATGTCCAGAATCACCATGGGGACGGTACTTATCACAGGAATTAGAGGCCCCTGCAGGGCCCAGTGGAGACCACACCCCAACACCCTCATAGAGAAGCACAACAACCCACCCAACACGCACTCACACACATGCACGCACGCAAACACACACACGCACAAATGTACAAACACACACATAACAACCCGTTGCACCTGTAGTGCCACTGAGCCCCAGGGGAAACGTTAAACGGCCCAAGAAGAGGGCCAGACGCCCACAGGAACAAGACACTGGAGTAACATACAGTACCAGTCAAAAGTTTGGACACACATACTCATTCAAGGGTTTTTCTTTATTTTTACTATTTTCTACATTGTAGAATAATAGTGAAGACATAAAAACTATGAATTAACACACATGGAATGATGTAGTAACCAAAAAAAGTGTTAAACAAATCCAAATATATATTGTCATCAAGGCAAAGGGTGGCTTACTTTGAAGAATCTCAAATATAACATATATTTTTATTTGTTTTACATTTGTTTTCGTTACTACATGATTCCATATGTGTTATTTCATAGTTTTGATGTCTTCACTATTATTCTACAATGTAGAACATAGTATAAAGAAAGAAAAATCCCTGGAATGAGTACTGACTGCAGGTGTGTCCAAACTTTTCATGGTACTGTGCGTAACATACTGCAGAGAGACATACTGCAGCCTAAACTTACTTTAGGAACGACTGGAAGTCCTCAAACACCGCCTCGCATCCAGGCCACTTGCACACCCCGTGCCCATAGAGCGGGTGACTGTGGTGAGAGTGGTGGTGGTCGTCTAGCGTAGATCTGGAAGAGAGAGCCAGACGTGCATTAATGTTTGCCTATTAACAATCTCTGTGTGGAGGATGTCTTAATGGCTGATGATACAGAACTACACCATTTGAAGTGGAGCATGCTGATGGGTTTGGAGAGAATTCCCCTTGTGGTGTCTCAACACAAAAGCCTGTCTTTGTGTTGACCTTTGAACTGTGGGCAGTGTGAGCCTTGTGATCTATGCTTCCTCTCCGGCTGGAGGTTGCGGCCCTCGTAGGGGCAGCCCTTGTCAGAGGGACCCAATATGCCACTATTTAGTGTCAGTGATCCGAGTAGCAGCCCACTTTGATCCAGGCAGCCAGGGGTTCCCTGAGACGCCCTGACCGCTGAGCCCCATCCCAGAACCCACTTGGAGGAACGGGCTGGCCAGTCCCACAACAAAAATCCATCTGCTAGCCTCCTGTTGAGCACAAACAGTAAACACCAAACACCCCTGTCTGCTAGCAAATGATTTACCGATCGACGGGCGGAAAAAAAACGACGTCAGAAGGGACCAAACACTCGCACAGCTGAGGAGAGGCTTACGGCTTCACAACATCTGCTGTAAATACCAGGATCGTCACGAAAAACAAACTACACAACATCTTCCATATGGCAAGTCAAGTGGAAACACAGAGTATAACCAGAAACAGTACAATGCAGAGGCCTGCGCGTGTCGACGGTGTGTGTTAGAAAGCAAGACAGTGTGCCATATGGACACAGGCACTGTACAAGTGTCAGCTACAAGAGTCTTGGGGACTGTCCTATATCGCTGCCACCTGTGCTGCTAGTGGCTCTCTAGTCTAGCACACCACTGCTGCTTACATAATGACCCATTCTGCAGGAGCTGAGAAGGGAGAGAGGGCAAGGGAAGATTCATTAGGTCCAAATCCCCACAGTACTGTCGTTAGGCATTCAGTCTAACCACTATTGTCTGATTCATATGGGTATGCTCGGTGTGAAAATTTGCTCTCCTAAGGATGACTGTTGAAAAGCCCCCTGCACAATTTAACCAATTCTAACGCATACAATTACAGAAATATATATATATATATATATAAAATATAAAATCGGGGTGTGCCAATTTTGCAGGATTAAACTACGCCGTTGTTCAGATTAAAATCTAATTTGTATAGATGTTGGTAAAGCTGTACCTCAAGAAGGACATTTTAAGGGTCGTCACAGGTTTTTCTTGCGTTATAATTACTTGCTTAAGAGTTCACATTGTTCATAACATGTGATAATTGCATTACAATTAGGGAGCAGTGAAGCATTCATGAATGTGGTTAACAGTTTTCTTCCCCTCAAAAGTCAGACATATTTTTTTTAATTCAATGATGAATTATGCATATACGCATTAAGACCTCTGTTTTGATACAGCTAATAAATAGATGGTAGAAGATCTATTATAATGATTTTTTAACAAGGAAATGTGTGGACTGTTGAAAGTAGCGCAGATTTTTTATTTAAAGAGATCCTTTTTTAATTCTTTCGGAGGAGGCATGTTGGTTAATTCCGTATTAATAAGATGTTGAATTGTGGAGTGGGTGCTGGGAGTCGGTGAGCAACAGAGCTTGGAAAGAGCTGGCGGCAGAAGTGCCCTTTTAAACGGCAAATGACTAAACAGTGGTAAATGACAGAATTTACACCAAATGAGCTACATTAGTGTAATAGTTGAAGTTTGTGGGATTCTGTGGGGTTTCTCCCTATTGTGAGCTCATTCGGTACTACACAAGAAAAAACAGCTCCTCATCTCTCTCTCTCTGATCCTGTGGTGGAGTTAAATGTGACTCGCACCCTGGGCAGGTCTGTTAGGATGCTATTATTGTCAGGCTGCCTTGCTGCCTGGGGGAAGAGAACTCTAATGATCTTGTAACAGCAATGAGGGAAACCGTGTCATCTGCTTCCTGCATAGAATAGGAACAAAAAGCTCCTCTACCTAGACAGAATGTGGCCAAATCGTCCAGGTGTTGCACTTTGTAAACACCAACACATAGGCCTACCATACTGCAGGCAAAAACACAGCCAGAGCACACTGTACACAATCGGTCTATTTCAGAGTAAGGTGCTTTAGGTCATCAACAAGGTCATACAGTACACTGGGGCAGTCAGTCTATTGCTACCAAACAGAAAGAGGATTGATGTGTCTACCAAGCTGGGTCAGAGTCTGGATGTGGTCTGTCTGTACAGCCAGTCACAATAAGGTCTATCATCTCTCAGAGTGAGTATCGATGACTGCCCCACCTCTATTCTCTCATATCTCCTGCCACTCAAGGGTTTACCCCTAAATGATTTAATGATCATTTTCCGGGTGCAAGACAAATTAAAGGCGAGAGAGGGGAGTGTCGTGCCAAATCAGATTATTTATCTCCTTAACAGATTGCTGAGCTGAAGTCCCTGAGCTGTGGTTACTGATGGTTGCTGGGAAGTAAGTGGGCCAAATGCTTTGTAAGGAGGATGCTCTCCCTCTCTCTCGCGCTCTCTTTCTCCACATCTCTCTCTCTCTCCATATTTCTCTCTCTCTCTCTCTCTCTCTCTCTCTCTCTCTCTTGCACAAAATGAGTGCAGTAAAGAGATGGGGAATTGATGTCAGGTACAGATAGGATACAATGCATTTAAATAAGCAAATCATTGAACAAAGAGACCTGGCTCACAGGGGTATTTCTCTCCTCACATCCCAAAGCTCGGACCAGTATGACTGACTAACTGACAGGGAGAGGGCCTTCACCATGTTGGGGCGTATTCAGTCAGGATCCCTGTCTGTCCTGCTACGAGTGAAGGCTCTTGGAGGCTGCTAAAAGTGGGAACAACGTCTCGTCTCTGCAGTGATTGAATTTCTCCTCCTTCCTTAAGACGGAAGTGAAAAGACCTGTGAATGATGCCTGTGGATGCACTTAAGGTTTTAGTTGCAGGCGTCGCTGTGCCTGGGCAGATTTTATATGACACATGAAACTAACTACATGGTACTTAGGGCTTGCTGTAAACCAATCTGAGCCCGGCCGGGAAAATAGGTCCATCAGAGTGGCTTGTTTCTGTTGCATGACAAAAAGACTTGCAAAACCACATCAATTAAAAGTTCATTACATTCAGCACTGGGAGGATGAGTGGATGCTCTCTATTTACACCCAGTCCAGGTCATTATCTAAAACCTGATTATTCAAATCCCTGGATTATAACACAGACGTCTCTTATAGCTTTGTATGGAATAATCATGCCTAATAATATTTCAGATGTTTTATTTTTTTTCCCAATGATTCTGTTGGAATGGAGTCTGCATCATCAAAAGAGATGAATAATGCTCTTGATAGTTATATGAATTAAGCACGTGGAAATTAACACACGCAAGGATTATTGGTTGAATGAATCTAAATTGGCATCATACAGTGTTTAATAGGGATTTTTTTTTTATTCTCATTTATATCAGTCATCTATATTTGAAAACCGCGTTTGGAAACGTTGTGTTGCCATCCACAGCACAGAACAGAGAGACGGCTGAGAAATCACCTGCTTGGGATTCTGACAGATCTAAGATACTCTGTGAATATTCAACCCCAGACTGCCTTCTTCACTGGAGCGTGTGTTAAACTGCTGTTGACGTCTTCTTTAATCTCTGACAGGGAGCGCAAGGCATCGGAGGCAGCCTCTCATGCACGTCTTCTCCAATGTTTCAGCTGGGACTTGTTGTTTGGTCATATCTGAAGCAGGTGATGAAGGGACCGTGTCAATATCCTCCCCTCTGATTAATCTTCAGCCACAGAGGCTAGAGCTCAGACTGACTAACTGAGCAGACTGAATGCACCAGGGCCTGTGGATACTGTCTGCACTGAGCTAGGAGAGGTGTCTGGAGCTTTCTGTGTGTTGTGTTGTGTGTGTGTGCTGTGTGTGGCTGGGACAGTGTGTGAAAAGGTTAGAGGTGGATCTATCGGTTTTTCCATGCAATGTCTCAGTGAAACGTGGACATTCTGTGAGACCTCATAGTCAAAATGTACGAAAGGAGTGTCAAAATACTGACGTCACACCACTTGCCCTAAAATGTCTCACATTATATTGAAACAAATGCATGTGATGAACTAGTATCCCGTAATCAGTAAAACATATAGCATTTATTTCCTTTCCAAATAAGGCATTCCAAGTTAAGCTATAGCCGAGTGAGATAGCCAGTTACTCAGCCAGGTTCTCCATGCAGGCCGGCCTGTATCTCCCCACTACTACCATAGAGGACTATCTATCTGCCTGTCTATGTTTGAACCCCTCTCCACCTCCCGAGGCCTGATGGTTTAGAGTGCTAAACGTGTTTTCATCTGCAGTGCTTTCATAATGACACATAGGTTTTGATCAGCGAAACACAAGTCAGATGTTGTGCAGTGAGCTCATGGCGCCTGGAGGCTCCTCACCAGCAGTTCAGAGATCAGCGCCTCAGTGCAGGAAAACAAGTCAACGTGTTGGATGCCAAATTAATTCCTTCCTTAAAGACACGGAAAACCTAAAAATATCACGTCAAGTCACCAACGAAAAGAGGGGTTATCTGACTTCGATCTTACATCAGATCAACATCGTTTTCAAATATTGATAGTGTATTTTGTAATAATAAACGGTTTCTGTTTGACACATATTCCAATTAAAGTTAGAATGTGTTTTTTATTTAGTTACGTAATATAAATGATGATAATGATTATTTAACTCAAGAATAAGGTACATCAGTGTGAATTGCTCGGCTTCAATATGTTCTGAACGCCACACCTATAGAAGGCTAGTTGTCTCTTATATTGTATTGGGAAATTGCTATATGTTTTCACATACTGTCAAAAACGTCACAATCCGTGGGGAAAGCAAAGGTTGCTTGGTGTGTGTTTTTCTGTTGTTGAGAGGACGTTGGTAATGTGAATTTTATTTAACCAAACGGAGCCCTGCAAGTCACAGCTGCAGTTTCCTAAGTGCAACTGAAATAACAGCACCCTTGACCCTCTAATTAATAGTGTGCTGATCCCATTTTCATTACTGCAATCTAAACTCCAAATCACTCCCTCGCTCCCAGGTGTTTCACTGCAATCCCCAACTGGATTCCGAAACACAGAACAAGCCTGCGTCTTAATGAAAATAGGAAGGTACTTACAAACTATAAATTAATATTCATTTGTGGGCAAAGCCCTATGGGAACATGTCCATCAACTTAGGCCCCTTCAAGGAATTGCAGTTTTTAAATGGGGACTACGTAGGCCTCCTGTTTTCTTTAGTCAAAGATGACAGTAAAGATAATGTCACACATAATGAGTTCCAGTTAGATTTTTCTTCAAAAAGTAGAAAGGACATATGTATGCCTAGTTGTACACCAGTTTAGAAAAAGAGGTCAGATTGTTGCGAATATCATAATCTGTGGTATCTTTAATGATAAATCAATGAGCTCAACTTTATTAGCAACACATTCAGTCACAACCCATTCCCTGGAAATAAACCCTATTGTGCCCAGCATGTTCCACGGAAGCTGTTAGCTCGGGTGGAAGAGGAAGCCAGACACAGACAGACAGACAGACAGACAGAGAGAGAGGCAGAGAGAGAGAGAGAGAGAGAGAGAGAGAGAGAGAGAGAGAGAGAGAGAGAGACTCACCCTTCTCTCTTCAGAGAGTGGCTCATGTACTGTCCGTTGGTGGAGGCGTGTTGGTTGAGGAGGGGGTTCTTGGGGGGTTGCGGCGAGGACAGGTCCAGGCCGCGGTGGCTATTGTTGCTGCTGCTGTTCTCTTCCTTCACGTTCGTCACCTCCTTCCACAGCTGCTGAAGCTCTGCTGGAATCATGCCTGAAACAAACAAATTGGATAACTAAATCAATTAACAGCTAATCCAACTCTCTTCATCACATAATTAAATCAAAGGGTCTGTAAACAAAGCCAAGTATTAATTAAAAAATATTCCACTACAGGGTAATGCACTGAGAGCGCTTGCTCCCCCCTGCTCTCTCCCTGTGATCTGAAGCGTGTTCGTATACACAAATCCCTGGCATTCACACGCATTTCATGCCCACAGTAAATAATTAACATCCAGACAAGGCATGAAATCTGAATAATCACCATCATTTCCCCAACAAGAGGAGAGGCAGAACACACACAAAAAGTTTACAATAGCAACGTTACAACCAAAACAGCCCACACCACCCCACCTTCTACAGAAACAGGACCCTGGGGTAATATCCTCAAAAGCGCATTAATGTGCAAAATACTTAAAGCTCAGCACCGCCTCCAACTGACACAGAAGACTTAAACCTCGTTTAACAAGTCAAGCACACTGCATCTCACACAGCAGACTTAGAAATAAAAAAAATCCCTTGAAGACAAGACATTTCCGTGTGTTGGAACACATACACAGAGAGCATGTTGTCTCTCCTGCTGACTGACAGCGATTCTGACACCCTCAGATTGGGGAGGAGGAAGGATAATGCCGGGTCTGTACACCATCTCTAAGAGAACCCAGCCATTGTTCGCAAACAATGTATATGCGTATGTGTCCGTATGTACAGTGTCTGTTACCACCGCGCCGGAGAAGCCTGCTTTCATTTGACATAAATGAGGCAAAAGCTGATAAGAAGAAGAACAAATCCCCCTGTGAGGGTATGTTCTCTAGCCATTTGTATTGTCATTCAAAAAATGTATTTGGTTAACTCATATTTTTTTTAGCATATTGAAAGATACACTATGGGAATGTGTGCAAATTTGTATTGGGTATTCAGATATGTCCTTAAATGAGTCACATGTTTAAAACATACTGAAATACCCTTTGGATATGCTGTGAATTCAACTGGATGTGCAAGACCACTCGTTTAACATTACAATTAATTAAATCCATTCTCAAAATGAGAAATGGCAAATGAAAGATGATTTGCACATGCTTATCTCGGATGGGTTTATATTCTCCGGATTTCCCCCCCTTTTTAATCACTCCCTCTATAGATACCAGAAGTGGCCCTTTCAAGCGCCAGATCGTAATACAAAATGCTTAGTCTTAATTTATTCCTGTTGTGGAAAATAACTGTGAAGTGAAGATCTCAATACGATCAGAAAAAATATTTTTAATTTGATAAGCTACTGAAGATTTTAATTATGCTCGTAATGGAGAACATTGGCCTAATGAGGCAAAGGACTCTGGAGAGACGCAGGGGCTAAGAACTGTGAAATGAGTCTGATAGGATTGCTGTAAATTCACACTAGATCGTTTGCATATCAAAGAGCAGGAAATGATTGCAGGACAAATCAATAACCTTTCCACGTTCCAAAGAGTGTCTTTCCACATTCTAATATTTTAACACGCTCTCCTATATTCTGCCTGGCCTGTATTCTCTCTCCCTCTCTCTCTCTCTTTCTCTCTCTTATTCTTTGACGTACCTTAATCAAAGGACACAGCCCTGACAGACAAAACATGCCAAATGTTCCTGTTTGCACAAAAGAATGCTAATCCTTCGGTTGTTGCTCCCAATTGTCTTATTAAGGTCTCATTGTTGTTTTGATGGTGGAGATGATCCTTGAAGGGAAAGTTTTCCATGATGATGATTTGTCTGGATGGGGAAGGTCACTGGTGGAGTGAGTGTCCTGTGCTTCAACAGTGGGAACAATCCTTTTCCCCCCACTTGGTGCTTAGTGACAGTGGGCGATGTATTTTTAGCCTGTGTGGCTGACAGGGTGGCCCACTATCCCTCAATTACCAGCCAGTCCTTGTGACCCCGACACCACTGTTTACTCAGATGAAACAGGTCCCATAGACTCCTCTGATGAGAGGGGTAACGGACTGGGACCAAGCTGTCTCCTTCCTAACGTACCCCCTTATTTCTCTCCCACTCTATCCCCTGGTCCCATGTCCTTCTGTTATTAAACTACCTTGTCCTCATTGGATCTCTTGAAACCGAGGGTTGTTCATGATAACACCATAAATGACAATAAAATGTAATGCTATGAAAATCTCACAGTATTGTATTCTATGTTCGGACAAACAGCGTTCTATTTTTCCTGAGAAGGCAGCATCTGATTTCTATGGTAGACATAGGAACACTGATCTCTAAATCCTTTTTTGTATCCCCAGTCCGTCCATTTTAAAAACGCAGGATTGGTTTATCCTCCGTTTTTCCATTTATCAACAACGCTATTCCACTCATTATAGGTTGGAAATACAGACAAGCACTTTAAAAAATGTATGTTGTTGGGACACTTGATTGATCACCGGCCTGGCAACTCAATTTTACCTCTGCAGGTAGCTCTGGCATCCAGACAGGCCGAGCTCTTCAACCTTTTCCTGTCCTTGTACCTCCGTACCCAGGTGACCGTGTTCAAGCAAGCAGAAAGTTGATTTAACGTTCATAATGACATCAGTTGCAGGCCATCATCCACAGAATAAAAAATAGCCCCTATCCTCTGGGCTCTTTCAACTCTGCTGTTGCTTTCCACACAGAGCCAATACCATGGGGGGACGGTGACACCGCTATTAGTTTATTGCTCCATCAGGCAGAGACCTCTGGTGCACCCCTGTTTATGTTCCTGTAATCACTGGCCTAGTGATATGCACCCCTTAGGCCTAAAATATGTTACCTCCTAATGCTGTAGGAACTATTACCAGTGTCGCGCTGCTGGCCAAATCAATCACTGACTGGGGGAGCGTATTACCTACCGCTGTCCCTGATGTGTCGCTGCTGCACTGAGAACAGCTTCATGCTTCGCCACATTCTTTGCTTTCATATTACCGACAAATTTGTCCTGTCACTGTCCCATTGCCCTCTCTTGGACAACTTAACTGATGTTCTCCAGTGATGAGAGTTCAGTCTGTTACATCGCCGCCTGGGAGGCCACAGGGCCTCAGAATACACTTTAGCCAATCAGGGCAGGCGCAGAGAGGGGCAAGCAACGATACACACACACACACACACACACACACACACACACACACACACACACACACACACACACACACACACACCTGGTAGCTGCACCTGGGAGAACAGAGCGGAGCGAACATTGCCGTCTCACTCGTTCTCCACAGGTCAAGAGGAGAGGCTTTTGGGGGAAGGAGGGGAGGGGAGCGCTGGATCAAATGTATATTTATGGGAGTTATATCCCCCCCAAACACATTATTGTAATTTATAACAGATACGGTCTGACCGCTTCCAAGACTTTGAACATTAATGTCAAAAGAATTTACCGCGAGAGAAACAAATTCAGGTTCAGATAAAGAGAACAACTGGTTGTCATCCAAATAGCACTCTTCAAGCTTCTACTCATCTACTTCCTTCACATTTTGGTATTACATGATAACTCAGTGTAATTCTTCATGTCTTTTTGTAATGAAAATGTTTTATACTGTCTTTATCAACAATTCCAGTAAACATCAGACAAAACAACACAAATAAAACAAACCATGTTATTCAATATTTTCAAAGTATACATTACACGCCTAAAGGGCTGTTCAAATCCTTTTTGTGAAGTGTATAATCTCAGATCACCATGAATGCATGTGAGAGCACAATACAATTATGATTTCATGAGATTGAATTTTTCAAATCATTTGATTTTGATATCTGAATTTTGAATAAAGGGGAATAAGGCTGATCTGTCTGATCGTCGCCTCAGTGTATAAAAGTCATCCTAATTCATCGCCTCAGTCCAAACGCATTATCACCATGGTCCAAACAGAGCAGCAAAACTAACCATTATTATTGCAGTGATGCTAACTACTTGCTGAATATTGTAGATTAGATCTCAGCTCCGTAGGTCTTGGCTACTGACGCATGAAAGAGTTTATTGATGTGAAAAACAGAAAAGTCATCAATAACTTCAAACATTCAAGCAAAACTTGTAGAATAAAACGTAGAATGTAGAATAGGAAGGGAAACTCAGCCTGATGTTAAGTGTTTTAACAGCTGTCTTCCATAGAGTTAACCACTAATGGTTTCCAAGGGCAGCCTAACCAAGTTCCACTCAGTAAAATACTGAAACCAACCAACTGTGCGGTAAGATTCAATTCCTCATTTCAGTTTGTATAAATAATAACAAAGAGAAACGATACCGTATTTGTATCTTAAACTGTCATCTGACAAAATAGGCTGAACAAACAAAGAGTGCATGGTTACTGTATCCTGTTTGAGATGGCCTTAGAGGTATTTGATGACACTATGCATAAGCAAAGAGTCAACAGGATGTCCAGTAACTGTTGTGCAATTCCATAAAGAACAGCAAGCTGCCATATCGTTAGGGCAATACTTTACTCACAGGGCGTGTGTTTGCCAGATATCCGACACGAGGTCATTCACAAATGTACACTAAGAGCACATTGGTGGTCCCCGCCTGTGCCTATGGCAATCATCTGCCAGTGGATGAGTGATTCCATACAGTCCAAACAATAACATGACTGAACAAACCCTTGTTTTGGTTTGCTTATTACCTAAGCTCCCCCACCCTTCCCATTCTATGGCCTTATCTTGTTATTTCAAAACTGTTTGTCTTAGTGTGGATTGAATAGTCTATGTCATGTTCCAAAACGCTATGAATGAGTCTTTGTCATAGGGCTGCTCCTTAAGAAAATATTAATAAACAAATTAAGATATAAACTTCCTGGCTTAACAACAAGTATTGACTCACACCACCATCCCCTTTATGGGATATTTCACAACAAGAGGTTCAGTGGTAGTTTAGTAACAATGGTTCCACTAGGTCAACACCCAGTACGATGCCATTCTAAGAGAAAGGTATGAATGGAGAGTCAAGAGACAGGCTGAAGGAGAGGGGGAACCTAAACACCATGATGGTCACACGAGAGGAACACAAGGGGGGTAGGTGGGAAACACTTCTAACGAGAGTTGTATACTGAGAGTTGTTTTCAGCATAGTTAATCAGCTTAAACCCCCAAGCCATAAGACTGCTGAACAATTACTAAAATGGCCACCAGGCTATTACATTGACCCCCTCCCCATTTGTTTGTGCACTGCTGCTACTCGCTGTTCGTTATCTATGCATAGTCACTTCACCCCAACCTACAAGTACAAATTACCACAACTAACCTGTACCTCTGCACGCTGACTCGGTACAGGTACCCCCTGGATATAGCCTTGTTATTGTTAGGTTATTGTGTTGCTTTTAATTATTATTGCGGCGGGGCAGGTGTAATCCCCTGTGTGGAGGTGTGCTGTACAGTACAGTAGAGTAGAGCACTGACCCTGAGTGAGCGAGTGCAGGGGCAAGGTGGTCTGTCCAGGCTGGATGGTGAGCAGGCCTTGTCTCTGGAGGTTGAGCAGGTGCTGTTGCTGGAGCTGTTGGACCTGCATGAGCTGCTGCTGGAAGGCCAATCGCTGGGCCTGCTGCTGCTGCTGATAAATACACACACACACGCACAGAGACACACCATGAGCAAACACACAAACAGGACATGCATGCCCCAGAGCAAACAAAAAGTACATTATTTTCATATTGTTTTGGACTGTACATATTGATTGAACACAGAAGCATGCAAATTCTAGTGTGTGTTCAAATATAGGGTAGGCATATGATCCAGTGGACAAACACATGCTGATCATATAGGGCATCCTGTATGTCTGAACAGTTGTGTGCTTTTGCACACGTTATGTTCTCTCAAACAGGATACAGTATGTTTGCTCACACGAAAACACACACACACGCACACTCCCAATCGAACCACATACACACTCAGACATTCAACACACTATGTAGGTTTGTCTGTGCACACTTAAGACAGGTACAGTATGCATCCCTCTCTCTTTTAATTAACGAGGAGTCAGGAGGCAAATGACAAACAATGAAACAACATAGTTAATCATTCATAATAAGAGCCACAGGATTTTAATTACACCCATTCATAATTCAGCAAACAACGTGTGACTAAATCAAAGTGTTTAATAGCCACACCAGCTAGTCTCACAACTCTCTCAGGCGCGGCACTGAGCTTGAGGGGGGGTTCTCCCCCTCAGTGCAACAAGTTGATTTGAATCATAGAGTGACTGAAGAACATCTTGTTCATCTTACAGGACTATGACTAACATTCTGGGAGAGCCAGAGACTCTTTTTCCTCGGTCTAGAAAGTGAAAGGTGTAAAGGGAGAGTAAAGAGAGAGAGAGAGAGTGAGAGAGAGAGATGTGGTGTAGAACAATAAATAGAAGGAAATGATCTAATATCCCTAATCTTCTTTGAATCAAAACAAATGGGGAGATGTTTAGATAACAGAGGAGTGGAGAGACTGGACATTTAACCCTACCATTAACCCCAGGCTCAGCTTCACCATCAAAATATGGATTATTATTCCTTAAACAACAACTGGAGATAACGATCAATCAAGACAAAGCTCACCTTGCTATTTTTTCTCGGACAGATAAGGACAGCCAAACAAAATAAGCCTGGGAGAGGGCAGGATATTAGGCTGTATATGAGTATACAAGGCCAATTGTCAAGGGGGTGGGGGGCATTAAAAGCAACCCGGGCTGCCAAGCTGTGCACCGCACCCTGTTACCAAACACAGGATACACCACTTTGTTTACGTCTCACAATTGAGCACATACAAAAAAAGGTCTCGGTGCAACTCTGCTGTCAGGTCACCGGCCTGCGACTCAGAAACCGCTGAAATAGCCTGATAAAATGCCCCCGCAAACCCCCGTCCGTCCTGGTCTGCCTGTCAAAGGTCTCCCGGGCTTCCTTTCCCCTCCCCTCGTCTCCCCACGCCCAGCCTCTGCTCCACAGCACAGTAAAAATAAAGGCCTGAACACACACAGTACTGTACACTACACTGGTCTGGTGTGGAGAGGCCTTCTCATTACGTTAGCCTGATCAGGATTATGTCGTGTCATATTCATGGACTAGCATTTAAGCATGGGCTAGGTGAGAGGGTGTTTTCATGAACACCTATTTCTATGGTTTATGTTCTAAACTATTGATGAAGAGCTCACTGAGGTTTCAGTGTAATTAATTAGAGATTCAGCTGGCGTGTGATTCTTCCCATTTTCCCTTTTTTTGGTTTTTTGTTATGGTGTTCCTTTTTCACTACAGTGTAAGAAGTTTCTTGTGTCTTCAATAGGACTCTTCTCTGTACTGTAGCTCCCGTCTGTCTGACAGCATAAGACAAAGATGCTAATGGTACTACGGGGGCGGGAGTTCACAGGGAACAATGTCTTTCATCAGTGCCCTAAATAAATATAGGGTGGCTTTTAAAAATGGGAGAAATTAAATGAATTTAACTCGCGCCCCATCAGATTTCTTTCTTGTGGTCTCATCAGCTGACAGCAGCTCCTGTGCTCTCACAGCGTGCAGACACATTAAAACCCCCAGCTCAATAGACCAAATAAGAGGTTAACAAGAAGTGGCACGAGGGAGAGAAAAATACAGGCCCTGACAATTGATACAGAGTGGCAGTGGCAGCCCTTTATTGTCAAGCTTCAAATATAAAGTTAAAGATCTTTGAAAAACTAAATTTTGATGTCTTTAAAATAAAAGAGGCACAAAGCAACAACAGGGGGTTATTGTCTGCTAGCCACGGGGGAGTCGCGGCGCAATTCTTGTTCTGTGTTTTGATGGCTGCAGCAGCTAGAAATGCGATTGGAGGAGGGGGAACACATCGGAGAGCAGAAGGAGAGCCTCTCGAGGCTGCATCCATTTCCTGTGATCATACATAATACGCTTCAAAAGTTTTTTTTTTTTTAACTCTGTTCAGCTGATCAATTGCACCTCCTTCTGACTAGCACCCCCTTCCCCTCCACCCCCCCAGTTCGAGTCATGTGTACATCAGATGCGACTTAGTGACAGGCTCTATCTGAGGCCGAGGAGCTCTGCTGTCACGTTGATTTATGGGAGCATCACACCACAACTTGTCCAAACTGAAGCCTGCAGTTCATTAATTAGAGAGCTGAGACTTTGAAGTCGGTAGCTCAGACAGTGTGTGTGTGTGTGTGTGTGTGTGTGTGTGTGTGTGTGTGTGTGTGTGTGTGTGTGTGTGTGTGTGTGTGTGTGTGCGTGCGTGCGTGTGCATGTGTTTTTAACATTTGGCTTAATTTAGATCCTTTTTTCCCTCGCCATCCCCAAACGTGGATCTCAGACGGGAAAAAAAGAGAGAAAATTCCCTGATTGTCTTTGAATTTCTTTTGACCGCACAATAATCATTCCTTTGTCCAGAGTGATGCCTGTATCCGCGAGTCATTAACACGCATTGAGCCACCGCTGATGAGCCAGGGGAAAAAAAGAGAGCGCGGGCAACAAGGCTGGGAGCGGTTCCCTGCACTGATATCTCACAATTACATGCATTCTCTCCAATCGCTGTTTCCATGCTAATTACCAAGGAAGCTTTTCCAATTTATAGGCCCTTTCTTTTCCCCTTCCTTTTGATTATTGGCTACAAGGGGGCTCATATGAAGGGCACACTTAGTTGTAGGACACTTGTTTACTGGAGAGAAAAAAGGAAAAAAAATCCGCACAAACATTACTTTCAGAGCCTGAGCAGCAGTACGAGCTGCAGGCCCTGGAAGAAGAGGAATCATCACTATTCTTAGTTTAGAAAGTTATTACTGGTATTAATCAGAAGCATGAGTGATTATTTTGCTGTAGCTCTTCTTCTTAAAAACCACAGCCTCTGAACAGATGGCAAGAGAGGGAGAGAACAAATGTGCTCTGAGCTTTTATGAGGCTCTTACTGCCGGGGCACCGTGTGAGTTGAGTATGGCGGCGGCGTGCGGTGGTGCTGATGGTGATGATGCCAGCGTAGTGAGCCTACCTCTTTACTCTGTGTGCCTGCATGCTGCTGCTGGAGGAGCTGGAGGTGGAGCTGTTCCTGCTGCTTCTTGTAGAACTCTTGGAGTTGCTGCTGCAAAAGACATGGGAGCTACGTCTGAGTGAGAGCTCACCAACCAATCAATCCATCAGGCCCACAGCTAAACTGGGCCGTGGGCCGTGGGATACTTTCAGCACTCTGGCTGTTCTCTATTGGATACAGTCTCATGTTCAGAGGGGATGCTAGTGCCCTGTAGATCTTGCCCTTTTATATGGTAGTCGGTGTGGGGATGTTGATGTGTTCTATGCACTGTGTGTGTGTCCTATGCGTTCACCTGTTGTAACATGAGGGCCTGCTGCTGTTGCAGGAGCACCTGGAGCTGCTGAGGGCTCAGGACCTGCTGCTGGAGGATCTGCTGCATCCGCTGGGGAGTTATTACCTGGGGTGTCATCATAGCCACTGAGACTGGAACCTACAAGAGGTACACAGAGGAGACATTAAGGACAGATCAGTCACTAACCTGGTCTATGAGAGAGACAGTGGTACAGCAAAAGACAGACATGGCCAGGACACATGCTTTATAGGATTGGATGACCACAGCAAAGAAAGGGAACTGGAGGACAAGCTTGTCACTAGTTAACACAGCCACAAAGTCTAAAACCCACCTATTGCTACAATTTCTATTCTTAAACACTGCTAACCTTAGGCCTAAGCATAAACGTAAATTAAATGTTAGAATTTGTATGATATAGCCATTTTGACTTTGTGGCTATGGTAACTAGGGACAATAGGACAACATGCAGAGATGGTAAAGACTACAGCAGGTCAACCAGACTAATTGTCAGGGGCTAGACACACTGCAACAGCTACTCACAAGAGACAGCTAAGGATAGCCCAGCCTCTCAACCCCTCTGGTCTGTACTGGATAAATCACCAGGAGTGTCATCACAGCTAGAGATGCTACACCCCCTGAGCTGTAATGACACGAGACAGCCATGCCTGCAGTAAGCCTGTGGAGAATCTACTACAGGCTCCGACCTTCAGCACAACAGCCCTCTCCAGAAACACACACCTAGCACAAGGCTGTCCAAGGTTTGATTGCTTCTGTTTTGATGCTTTCTCAAGCTGATCTGCAAACAGCAGAAAATGCAAAGATAGGCCACCCACTGTAGGCTACAATACATATCTTTTTACATATGAGAGCATTTCATGAGAATATTGTCAACAGCAATTTATTTAACGTACAAATAAAACGCTGGCGCCATGCCTCGAGGAGGGCTCACTCTGACACAGGCCCTTAACTAACTCCAACAAAAAGGTGTGAGTGGATGACTCTTCAAAACAAGTGATTTGTTATGACAATGAGTGAGCCCCACAGTTGTCAGGCTGCCTTAATTGCTCCGGCGGCATTGTGACTTCCCAGAGTGTCTGGATGCTGCCACTCATTGCTATGATGTGCGATACCATTAAAAGCCCCTTTCGCTGACATTTCAGTGACAAACAGCTACTGAGATATATTTGATAGCGTCTCACATTTGCAACTGTTAACATGCCACGCGGTGTGTGTGTGTGTGCGTGATTGTGTGGTAAAACTGTGCTCTGCGTCTCTGAGGCTAATGTCGCCCGGCTGATAGAGCGGACATTAGGGGTGACAGTCTGTCTTCGCCAAGGTTACCCAAATTGTACCGCGTCCTCATAGCTAATGACGGCCCTTTGAATTTTTCATGCATCTCTGAATGTAATGTAGCTGTTTAGAATCTATCTAGCAGCTGGGGTGTTCTCTGACACCTGCTGCATGCATATCACCTTATTCCTTTTCCACATTGGAACATAAAACAAAACCAAAACGGGTCATAACGAGCAGCTTGTACTCCCACGGCGCTGGAAAGGGCAATAGTGTTAAACAGGACGCTGTGGCGCTGATGCTGATGCTCTCTGTAAACTTCATTGAGAGGTGCTCCGCGCTGCGTTATGCAATTAGAGTCGTTTTGTCCTCCTGTAGGGGAAACTCGAGGAGGTTTTGCTCCACCCAAGACCCAATGCACTTAACATTTCTCATTTTCAATGCGAAGCGGTGAGAGGATGAAAATGCAATATTAATTCCTCCCGTATTACGTCTTAATATGCAGTTCATCTTGACTTTTTCATATGGCTTGTCCTGTCATTTGCATAGCCAAGGCTCCCGTTCCTAATTTCACAGTCATTATACACTGATGTCCTTTTTTCTCAGCATCACTAATTTTGATGAACTATTTTGAAGGTCAACCAGGCAGCGTGTCTCGCTACAGTATAAGCCCTCTACGTGATGCGATAGATATAGACCTGCCGTAAAAAAAAAAAAGCCTCAGCACCACTGACAATTACCTCACACACCAAGGATAAATAATAATGGCTCTTCTTTGATGTTTTATATTAAATTACATGAGGGAAACGATCTACTTTAGATTTGACATGCTCTACTTTACGGGCAGTAAACGTAGCCAGGGATATTTTCACATGTATTTAACCGATTTTATTATGCATCTTCAATAGTTTTGTTTTATAGAGTCTAACATAGAGATCCAGTGTAGAGAAATAGAATTAACACAATATTTTAAACACTTTCACACTTAACTGACAATTCCATTACAAATTGCATTGGAATTTCATTCAATTAATTTAAATTATTTTACATTTTTTTACACCTTGAGCAGCACATCCTCTGGTTCAGGAAGCTTCACACCTCTCCCTGTCATGATCGCGGGGTCTGGTCCACTGTAACTACTGCTAGACACCCAGAGACGGCAGGCAGAGCCCTGGCAAGAGGCTATTACAGCTAACATTTTATTACCCATTACTACTGAGGTCATTAGCAGCGAGAAGGATTGTACGGTTCTTAACCTATTGATCGTTGTAACTACTACCATTTAATCCTGTGTTGAATGAGTGAAAATCTGCCTAAGACAGGCGGCTATTGAGGGGAAGGGCGGGAGGGAGCACTTTAAGTGAAAAATATGGCCCTGGCTGGTGTATCATGCCTATTTAACGCAAACACGGGACGCCAGTCTCCATTTAGAAGACTCTCCATATGGCACACTCCCTTATCTCTGGTTAACATCATGACTCCAGATGATTCAAAGAAATATATGTACATATAAGGAGAGTCTGAGGGACAATTCTCTGTCGGTCTGGTTAATTCAAAGAGGATATGAGAGTTTATAGGAGAGTTTCTTTGAGCAGCTACTTGTAGACCAATATGTTGGTGTGAAAAAGAGGACATTCTGGGCATGCCAGAAATAGATGACATTTATGGATTTCAGTAAGGTGTGGCGCTCTCCAGGTGTCTCGCGTACATAAACATTCAAGCCGGGAACATTCTCACACAGCTGCAGAGTGACTGTAGGCAATATACCAGTGCACAGTGCAGGCCTGCTGGCCAACACACACACACAAACTCAAACATGCACACAAAGGCAATTAAAGTCCATACAGCATGTGAACTCACACATATAGTTAAACATGCAGTCCGGAATCTTTAGCACAACAAATTCGTAACATATTGTACAAATTGGATTCATAACATATCACATGAATTGCCCCCCCTAAAAACATATGATCTTTTGGCAGGACGTAACATATCATACGAAATAGATACGACACAGAACGCAATTGAAAGGCATAGTACACAGGGACCCATCATGAGCACCACCTTTAAATTGAATGGCTGAAATTATACAAAAGTTCTGGAGCATCACTTTATACAATATGTAACTACAATGATATTAATAAAAAATACTAAGACTATTTTTAATCTGGTAAAAAAAACAAATTGGGTTAATAAAAAAAAAACTGTGACAGTTTAAATTGTCACATATGCCACTGTCCAATGAAAACACAGCAGTAATACCGCACCCTTACGTCTCTGTCATTATTATCATGACAGTAACTTACAACAGGTTAGCCGTCTGATGCCGTGCGGCCTGGAGAACAGAGCTGGAGCGTGTTCAGTATGAAGGGAAGGCACGGCACAGAGTGATGGGAGCCTATGCTCTGGTTAGGACTGCCTCCTTCAAAAGACACTAAGCCAAGTTCTCTTTGTGTGCCACCACCGAGAACAAGCACGGAAATGATATTCTAATGAGGAAATATTGGCCACACATCTGACGATGTCGGAAATTCACTGATTCACACTTAATGAAGACGCTCTCCAACCAGCGTTCCCCCAGAAGGCGAAGGTCAAAGTGTGGTGAGAGAGAGAGAGAGAGAGAGAGAGAGAGAGAGAGAGAGAGAGAGAGAGAGAGAGAGAGAGAGAGAGAGAGAGAGAGAGAGAGAGAGAGAGAGAGAGAAGCAGATCCAGGCATAAGGCTAGCCTCCCTACCCTCCTGGTGATACAGGGGCAATTAAGGAGAATAGAAAGAGGAAAAAGAGGCCAACTTCAATGAGACCACGGCTGATATTAAACTGGCCATGAAGGAACAGGTTAGATGAAAAGGAGAAAAAAAATCTAACTTTTATATCTTGCTCCCTGGTGTCATCTTGTTTTGTAAGGACATCAAATAGAATGTAGAAGTAGAAAATAACAAGCCCTTGAGAAATCATAGAACACAGCCTGTTTGATGCTGTTGGTTTACCTTGGCCTGAGACATTGTAATAGTAATGGCGCTCCGTCTTGAATAGCATATAATCTCGAGCATGAAAATGTCTCCGAAATGAGGATTTCATTGCATTGAAGTGATGCATGAACATAATTAGTCCTCGACAAGATCGGAATGACACATTTTTTCATGTCTCGTTTAGGTTTATTGAAATATTGAAGGTGGGTAGCGGTATGGAGAATATGTCAAGCACATTTTCTCTGCTGGGAAAAAAGTGTCAATGAAAGAATATCTGCTTCTTACATTGTATTTTTGGTGTATTTTTGTTTGTTGAATTACTATTATCTATATATATATACACACAGTATATATCTATATAGATAAAATATATTATTTTTGTTATTAAACAATAACCGATGTACAACATGCATGACTACAACATGCATGAAGATGAACCCACGGCAACAGAGCTACCCATCCTGGTTCAGTTAAGCCCTAACTAATTATTCTCTGTCACCCAAATTCAAGCTGCTTTAAACGTTTACAGTTCAGATAAACAAGATAATCACAGTCACATATTCTCCCCATTTGCTATTTCTATTCTGCGAGGGGATCAAAACGATACGCAACAACTGTAAAAACAAAACTCAAGATTGCATTTTAATTAACTTTTAAACCACAAACAAACAGGTTTTCAGCAAAGCTGGGCCAGCGTTCCGTAAAACAAACAAACTACACAGAGAAGTGAGCGAGCCTCTCACCCTAACTATAATAGCTGAGCTGCGTGGTGTCGGCTCTTTCCCACACTCAGGGAGGCCTCCACTGCAGGTGCCCACTGTTGAGCACAGAGCAGAGGGCATGGTCCCCACCCTGACACACACACTATACACTGTCTCAGGAATTGAGAGGAACAGAGAGTATGCGTAACGTCTCTGCTATTCAAACAGTCATCAGACAGCTGAATATGATCACTGGGGGCCATCTCCTGTAGTTGGCTGTAGTAAGAGTATATTAACTAATTAGAGGATGATTTTATTCTGTGTATTTATGTTCTACTGTATTCACTGATAGAGATACATCTGTGCTGCACAAAAATTATGTGCACAAAAATTATGTGAAATAACACAAATTGACCCCACACCTGTGTACAATTATGCAAGTTATGTTTTGAAGTGAGGAACTTCTTAAAAAATTCTAAACACTGAAATCCAGCAAAGTTTATAACACAAATTATTCCTTTTTTAAATGAGCGTTCCAGTTTCCATTTTCACTGATAACATCTCACACATTCTGACATTTAAAGCTACACCCCCATATGTAGATTTTCAGGCACTTACCAGGCAAGTTTGAGACAAGTTACAAAAATAAAATATGCGATGACAACTCTACTGCCTACAGTAGCACCATTCACCAGCCCATTCACCTTGTCGTAGACCTGCCGCGTGCGTTCCCACCCACCCAACGTCCCTGTGTGTGTGATTTATGGTTTACCAGCTCAGCACCGTTACGCAACACTGCGTGCCTTCAGATGCATTATTTGAGTCAGTTGAGATTTAATTAAGATCACAGCCTTTAAAATCCCCTTCAAATGAAAATTCACCCAAAGACAATGCCTGACATCCCCATGCAGATTGTTTCCATACTCTGCACACCAGCAACGCAAACCTAATCCTTGTTTCCATGACGGCAGACAAGGGGCCACAAATTGTGTTGCTTTTTCACGCCGGCTTGTGTTGTTGTCTTTTGTGAGTCAGAAAAACCATGTGGCCAATTAATAATAATAAAAAGGGAGAAGTCAGCAGCTGGCTTACAGTATGTGGGAAAGCCTTCCAGAGATAAATCGAGATCCAACACGTATGTCTGTGCTTATATCTGGGTACAGCCTCCTGAATTATTCCACAACTACTTTGACAAATAAAGCATTTATTTTTTTCTTTGAGGAGCCCAGCAGCAAACAACACAGTATCACATAATACGTTCTAGTCGAGCAGGACAATCGGCAAATATAGGTAAGTTATACTTTTTTGGACGCCTATCACTGTCTATACACCATGTAATCATACTGTTAACTGACTATCTCTAACCATGAAATACATAACATCTTGACTTCATTCGCCTATCTGAAATAGAGGCAGGCTTTGAACAAGCGCGCTGAGCAGTAATGCACCTTGAAACTGAACAAAAGCTCTTTTCAAGTCAAAACGTTCCTCAATCCAGCGAGGAGTCAGCAGCAACAGCAAAGAGCAGCTGGTGGTTTTCTATATCATCGCTAAACTATTCCCCCTCACTCACTTCACACTGCAAAGCAGTGGCCAGTCCTGTAAAGGATATCCCAGAGCGCTGTGGGCTCTCGCTGGCCCCGTGCCCCCCTCTCTGGGTACAGGGTAATATCTGGTTGCCTACAGTATGTCATGGTTTAGAAATGACAGGTGCTGGCAGCCTCTCGCCTTGACAGGCCACTGCACAAATAACGTCCCTGCCTGAAAGGGCTAATGCACTACTAATGAACAATAAATCAACTTTGATTACAAACTGTCAACCTAATCAGCTCGCACTCCAGCTCTCCCAAAATGCAGCCCCAGCCCGGCTGGTGCAGCTGCACAGCATTACGGTGCACACTGGCTGTTTAGACTTCCCTTTCCTCACATCTAATGTGTACCTCCACCGGCCCCTCTCTGCCAGACACCTTCAGCCACTCTGCACTCTACCACCATGACACACGATTCTGCTGAAAACTCCCTCCCAACGCCAGGGCTCCTCCGACACAGTCCGGTGCTCAGTACAAACATGGCAGAGGGAGTAGAGGGTGAAAACACTAGCCTTAAAAGTGAGGAAAATGGGGGTCTTTTCAAAGCATGCATTAATATATTAATTGAAAATGTCGTTTTGGAAGACTCTGGAGGCTCCCACATCATTAAAAGTTAAACCAGCACCACAAAGTCAATAACTGTCTTCAGTCTAATACCTAAGGGGTGTTTCGTGGGGTTCAAATGTACCACCAGGGAAACAGGGGGAAGTTGGTGTAGAGAGGTTCAACTTCACCACTCATTTCAATTCCCCACCCCCTTTACAACACACACGCATACAAAAAACTTTTCAGGAAAAATGTCGCTGCTGACATTTAGAATGATTGAGTCGGGCTAAAATGGTTACGTAGTGACGACGTCAAATGTAGAGTTATGCCTCCCTCTCCCTTAATTTCAAGTGACAGAGTGAGGAGAGGATCAACCCCCATCACCTCACTGCCTCCCTCACTTGACAGGAACACTGTCGATAGCCCGGAGAGAGAGAGCCAAGTCTGAGCGGCTCACACACACACAGCTCCCAAACACACACAGCTCAAAAACACACACAAACTGTGAATATCTCATGTAACACTTTTACACTAAACAACAACAGCAAGCGCTAGTGAAGCTGAGGGCTACATGTGCTTGTACCTACAACACACTGGGATGTATAATATACTAAATAATAATATGTGATAAACAACTTCAAGTCTAAAATAGAAATATGGCCCACTGCTTTTTCTAGAACTTTCCATATTTCAACAACACATACTGAAGTACCATATCCTGATTATCAGGTTAGTACAGCATCAGTACTGTAAACAAAACCAACACAACTGGAATAGTTACTACAGTATACAGTATCTAAACTGGCATAGGAGCAACTTCATGCAAAGTGAAAGTTTAATGTAAAGTGTTACCTTCATGTAAAGTGTAACTAAATACACAAACTAATAAACCAAACACTTAAACGTTTCATTTGTTGAAGCATATTTCAGCAAAAGGAAAACCTCAATCTCTGAATGGCATCAACAACTAACAGCAGGTAAACACATATCTTTAAAAACACAGCTTCTCCCCACAAATCACACATGCCTGTAGTGTAACAGCCTTCAGGGCAAGCTTGTACTCTGTCCCTAACTACAGAACACACTAAAACCTGGATCTGTTCTCCCCTTAAACAAACTGCATGATAAAATGAACCAATTACAATGATAGAACAACAACAGATAGACAAAAGCCCTCTTTTCTTTTCCCTGGACAAATTAAATTGTCAAGTTTTACACAAGAAAGCTGGCAAAATTGCAGAATCAATCATATTGACAAACCTGACAAACTCCATTTAGCTGGCAGGGTAAACAGAGAGCTGGGCCGTGCAGTGTGGAGTGGAGCGGAGAGGAGCACGATGGAGAGAGAGCGAGAATGAGAGGCAGGAAGGCAGGCAAAGAGGCAGGCGGACACTGCTGTGCTGTGGCGTCTCCAGCCTTCCTCGGGATACAGACAGATTGCACGCACAAGGTTGCTCCCTGGCTGACAAGATAAAAAACTATCCAATCAACCACGCCCTTCTCCACCAATCACAACCAGCCCCCTAAACATAATCAATTCAAATGGCCTACACAATAGGGAGCCTAAGGCCGAGCTGCAGGTGAAACCATTCCTTTGTGTGGGGCCCCTTTAAAAAAAAAAAAGCCACAGTTGACGGCTGTTAACCCTTTGACCCATGCTGAAACTCCGGCCGCGCTATTGAAACAATGGGCGCCTAAAGAAAAGAGGCCCTTTAATTAAACAACAGATAAGTAAACACAGCTATCCAGCTGAAAGAAAGAATCTAGCCTGCTATCAGACACTTTATTGTTCTGGTAAATGGAATTGTTTACAGCGCCAGGACAAAGAGGCAAACTCATTTTATATTCTGATAACAACAAACAGCCAACAAACAATTGAGATGCTTTGTTGTTTATTTTATATATTTTTTGGCCAATACCATACATAAACATTTCAGTCTAAAATAAATGCTTTTTATTATAAATGTGTTGCTTGTTGATTATTTTTGTATCGTTTTTTTTAAGTTAATGTGTACTTTAGTAAGAAACTGCTTTTCCATTGACCGTATCACTACTTTCTTTTCCAGGGGATCTTTAAAAATGTTGCCCTTTGTGCCTAAATTGTAAACATAAGCAATAAACTCTTTGATGACACTACATCTAACAAACGACTAAAACCACTTGTCCTAATACTTCACTACACAACAGATAGTACTACCTTTGGTAATATCACTACTACTCAATCCCGATAAGAGGAATTAGCTGTCATAATATCATCACGTGGTGAAACACCCATGTGCACCTAGTATATAAAAGAGAAAACAGGTGAACAGGACTCTGCCCCCTACTGGAATTGTATGAACTGCACAGGCAAGAGATAATAGAATTTTAAAACACGTCTACATGTATTTTTCCTGGTTTGAAATAATGATATTTAAACCGTGATAAATATGTCTGTACTGTATAATACACTAATCAATTCAAGCCTGTTTCAGATGAGCCATAAATATGGAATACTTCAGAGATGAAAATAATCCTTTAAATCAGGATTAACATGTAACTCAGCTAATTACCATGTCAATAAACACAAAAAAATTAAAACATGGCAATAACAAAACTGCTCATATCAATGTCTATAAAAGTTTGTCTAAGGATGAATGCTCATGGAATACATTCCAGTCCACAAATACACTGGTAAACCAAACACAGCCCGTACTTAACAAGCCACTGCCTTCATCTGCTAATAACTAACAACAAGCTTTGCTAAGATGGCTGACCTATATAAATTATTGACTGGGAAACCTCAAGTGTCAAAAGTGACAATTCCAATACATATCTTAGTGAATAATTAAGTAAAAGAAAAAAAGCTATTTATTTTCTTTCTGACACACACACACACACACACACACACACACACACACACACACACACACACACACACACACACACACACTGGTATCGGCTCTGGGCACACTCTTCTCCCCAGTATCTCCCTGGAGGTGCATGTCGGCATATTCTCAATAAAACACCTTCTTAGCAGTAATAGGTCACTGTTCTCATTTCAATGCTCCCAAAGGCCTCATGATAAATTTAGCAGATATACAGTTCAAGCCTCCCCTTTCTCCCCCTCCCACTCTACTCTTCTCCTCCTCTGCCTGAGCCTGCACTATATACAGTAATTACACATATGTATCGATGTGATACATATAGATTTTTACAAGCACATTTTTATCAACACAGAGGATCATCAATATCCTTGAGCTTTCCATTTTATGCTTATGACACAGTGAGGAGATGACATAATAAAATACTCAATTTCCTGTCTGAGTTCCAGTGAAAGTGAGAGTTAACGTCTGGTGTTCTAACTAGGGATTTGTTCTGGGGTTAAAGACGATGACACAGTTCACGTTACACAGCTCCCATTAATAAAGAAAGTGGGAGAATACATTCCTTCTAAGCCATATAAACATTGGTATAATACATACAGTATCGAGATATTTCTAACTCATTTTACAATTCAAATAAAAATATAAACTGTATACAAAAAACTTTTTCTTATACTGAAAACAATTTTGTGAACTTAACTTTAAATCATGAGAAAACAAACATTGTTGCGTTCCCTCTTATCTGAGAAAAGTAAATAGTTGTTTACAGATCCAGGGGCCGGTTGCACCAGTCGGTCATAAGTGGGTCGTAACTTTACGTCCAATGTAAAATGTGATCTATGTCAGAGAGAAAAAAGAGAAAGAAGCGAAAATAGTACTGTTTGTCCATCTTGAGATGCGGTAGCCTCAAAATAGTCAGAACTAATGAAATCTGTCATTCATTTTGACATTTGTGTCAAGATCTTAGTCGTGCAATTTTACATCCAACTACGATGTTTTGTGCAGTATTTCTCAAGTGAAAACATTTGCATGTTTTAGTCTCTCGCTGAATGACAATAAAAACTTAATTGAAGATTTCTTACTGTTGACCAATCACCAACGAAGGGGCGTAGACTTCGGCTACTGACTTCGGCCGAATAAACCTTTGCCGAAGACGAACTGTTTCGGATGGGAATGCGGACTCCTTTAGTCACGCCTGTTTAGGGTTGCAAAACTACTGGAAATTTACCAAAGTTATCAGAACTTTCGGTAATTTTATTAATTAAAAGTTCATCTGAATTTGAAAAACAAAAAATTTGTATTCATATATAATATAATTTTTTTATATCTGTGTCCATAAGTGTTTAGTGGATATTGAAAAAAGCCTCTAATCAATGACGGCATTATTTTCAACTAACTCTGCAACTCTCCAATATTGTATGCCACCGGTTTGGCGCCCAAACATTTACAACAAAGACATTTTATTGACATTATATAAAGGATATTTCATGCTGAAACCCTCATATTAAACACCAACGGTATTCCCTAAGTTGATGGTTAATATTTAGGATAATGTTTTACAGCTTTGTCATTCTATTTCTTTTAAATAACAAAAATGTATTATTGTATATATTTTACATGTGATAAGGCTACACAGAGAGCCAGAGATAATTACAGACACCCCAAAAGGCCACTAGATGTCTTATGATAAAATACCCCCCAAAACTTAAGTTACCAAACTTCTGGTAGTTTACTGGTAAACTTTGAAAGTCACCAGTATCCTATGCCTGTTAAACTGTGTTACAAGGATTTATTGTGTTATTGGTTTGGATATTTACTTTTAATTTTAGGCATTGAAGAACACATTTGTAGTCTGTATTTGTTAAATATTTCCTGAGGTGATATGCCAGCCAGCATAGGGTGAAGTTTGTGTTTCTTTGTGCTCTGTCTGCTGTGGTTTTCGCTTAGTCAAAACAAGAACATCTGCAGCAATGCGCAACATAAATTTAGGGGGTGGGGAAATTTTGTGCTGTATTCTTTCGCTATTGATTCATATAGAGTTATTTTGAATCAGACACTATATTTAGAAGTACAGTGCCTTATTATGACATTTTGTTGAGGAAAAACAAATCCTATAGTTGAATTATGCCAAATGAAATGAGCAGTCAAATTGTCATCTTTATCAAACAGTATTATGTCAACATGGTAAAAATACTTAGTTTGAGTACATGTTGGGCACTCGAGTGCATCCGTGCCAAGTATTTGGTATCCAGAAACTAGTCATAGCTACATGAATTACCAGGGCGTGGACTATAAACACATACTCTTCAGTGCACAAAACAAATATAAGTATCTACGGATTGTGTCATTCAATTCAGAACATCTCTCATACACGGTTTCAGGAATGTACACCCCCTCTAAAGGCCATACGAGTAGAACAGGGTGAGTAGATAACACTAACGGAAACTATCTGCGTCCACAATACGCCTGATTATGATCCTGCAAATCATGCTGGTCAGTTAAGCGTCAGTTACAGTCATCTGTTAAGAATACTCATCAGTTATCGCCTTGGTCTTGGAATTCCCTCCAAGCCAACTTAAAGACCTGAAGTCCCTAGAGGAGTAAAAAAATAAATCATTTACAAGTTGTTGAGGCATGTATAGTTGTGAAGCTCTGATGGTTGACCTATTGCACTCTGATGTTTTTCTGTCTTGTGTCATGTATATGTTCGTTACTGATGTACTGCTTATTGTAATGATGCCATTTTCATCTGGTTGATGTCATGTGCCTGATTGTCTGATACTGATGTGTTGATGCTGCTGTCATGGTCTAGGTCTCTCTTGAAAAATGGATTTGTATCTCAATGAGACTAACCTGGTTAAATAACGGTTAGGATAAATGTAGAGATGCATGAGATACTTGAGTGGATGTTTTTTTTATATGGATATGAATGCTCTGTCCTTACAGTCCATACATCTACCCATTATCCCCCTAAAGGGGGAGTGAATCATTCCAAACAACACATGGCTGTCATCAAGATACTGTGGCGGAGAATGATTTAAAGATACAAGATTTGGGGGAAGGGAGAGACGGGGATAGAGCTTGAAGGGAAACATCAGGCCTCAGAATAAAAAGCTCCTGAAAATGGCAGTGGCTTAAAGCCCTGTGACTGGAGTCAGATCGACAGTCATCGGATGGCTGAGGCTTACTAACAGGCTGGAACAGACTGCCTGGAAATACAAGGGATGACTTCATTCTGAACGAATTATCCAAACCTGTTTCTAATATATACAGTACACATAATACATTCTTACAATATGACAAGAAAAACAAGCGATGAAAAAGACACCCTGATCCCTGGTTACATACGGCTGCAGGGATCAGCGTTGGGTTGATCATTCCTTGCGAATTAAATCACCTCAAAGCAACAAAGACATCAAATAAGAATTCATTACCACATCACCTTGAGAGCTTTTACAAACCCAAAAGGACAGAGACATCACTTACACACACACCCACAGACATTTGTGATTTGATTCTGAACCTAAAAAACATCTTTAACTGTGCTGTTGAACTTGAAAAATATTGATTTCTCTAATAACACAGTAGCTTTCAGAACATTCCCATTTCAATCCCAGTTCATAACAAGGAGTAGGCCTAGTCCCTGTTTACTGACCGTTGAAAGGAGTATCTGACCACACTGGTCTTGATTGTCTGAACCCGAACGTGTCTGTTTAAAACGGGAAACCTGGCTCATTTGGGGTCCACACCTTGGGCGCTCATCACAGAGTGGATGCGCTCACCTCCATTGTCCCGTTATCTCAGCTGGCCTTCCTGTTTGGGCAGGGGGCCAAAGTGAGTCGAGCCCGGGCTCATTGTCGCCTCACCCGCCACCACGGATAGCGCTCTGGGCCACAGGGCGGCTGGCTGCGGAAGGGAGCGCCTCTGATCGCCTCAGACCCCTGGATGAGGTCCAGCCGGCAGGCCCCGTCCCGGCAGTCTAATGACTTACAGCTTGGAGCACTGTGGTGTGCATGTGTCAGGACAATGCCATGGGTCTACCACAAAAAACACAAGTAAAGAAAGCCAGGGGCTTCTCATCCCCTGTCAGATTGAGATTTGGCCTCTGCATTCTGTCACACCACGCTGCCCCAAAGACCACAAATGAAGGATATGAGCGCCACCGAGGCAGAGGGGAGGCAGAACTTAAAAGGCTTTCTTCATGTAAAACTGAAAAGATTAACTTTTGACCTGGAGATGCCCTCTGTGAGACTGTACACAGTGGTGTATAACAGAGGGAGAGACCGAAAGAAATGCAGAGAGAGAGAGATACAGAGAGAGAGAGGGAGATACACCGAGAGAGAGAGAGAGAGAGAGAGAGAGAGAGAGAGAGAGAGAGAGAGAGAGAGAGAGAGAGAGAGAGAGAGAGAGAGAAGATATTCACCTGGAAAACATCTACTGTAGATAAGAGAATGGGTTGATGTTTATTCCATATTTTGCCAATTTCTGAAGAATAACAAGCACTACTCCCTTGACATCACGAAAATGTTCAATGCAAAATTGATCAGAGGATGTTGACAAGATGACCTATCAGACGAATCACGATAATTTCATTTAAATAAAAAGGAAGTCAACGCATCATTTCAGTGAACAGAGGAAGTCAGGAAACCATAAAAAATGTTTCTCTTTTCTTGTTTTCCGTTTCTCACAAGCTTCAAGGACTCAGCTTCAGTAGAAATATGAAAGAACTGATCTTTACATGTTGCTTTCAGAGAACACGCAAAGATTCAACAAGGGATTTTTTTTCTGTAGTCTGCCGCCCTATGCGACGCATTTGCCTGTGCTACAAATAATCTGTCTACAACCAAAAATATTATAGAAATATGCCTAATAGGCGGACTGGGCATTTGTCAAACCATTAACATGTTCTGTTTTCAGTCCTAATACACACACATTCTCAGAATTGTCTTTTCTGAGCTGCCAATACGGGCTAATAAAAGTGAACTTTCTTCATTGAGGGTTCATATAGAGAACCATGGTTGGCTTTCAGCCTACCTAACAGTACCTAATGGTACTAGTGACATGAATAATGAATAATGAAGGCCCATCAAGGCCACAATTCAGACCTGGAACAGAACAAGTCTAATCTGGGCATTATACTGATGGCACAGGAACCATGTTGACATAACATCTTCAGCCCAGCTTCATGTCACATAATCCACTGTAGGCGCTGGGTGTCTACCCAGGATGCCTTGCAGCGTGGTGTAGTTAACTGAGCAGGCTCCTAAGAAATGCCACAAATTAGACTCTTTTTTTCCCTTCTCGCTCCGCGGTGTGAGTGGACTATCAGCGAGGGTCCGACAGTGTTGTTCCTAATGACCTATTTCTCCACTCCTGATCCTGCGGCTGGCATAATTAGTTACCTGGGGCTGCAATCCAATTTGAAGTGATGACAAGAAAGTGATCCATGAAAAAGTAATAAGTTAAATCCAATTTCAGCCAGCCTCTAATTAAATGCACATGGAACTAATGAGTCAAACCCTACCATTTCACTGATAATGCTAATTAGCGAGGTGGGAGTTGCTTGCTCTCGTCCTGCGCCACTGTAGGTGTGAAGCGCGAGGTAAAGTGGCATGGACTCTTTTAATTACATGTGTCATTCTGTCAGTAATTTACTCGCTTTTTGACCAGTCAAGTATGTTACGCTGCTCTCCAGTCTGCTAACAGCTGTTTGTATGATTTAGTCTGATTAAAGGCCCTGGGTAACAGTATACAAGCAGGACATGCGGCATCTTGTCTACAAGTTTCATTGGGGGGTTTGGGGATGAAAACACCCCCTCTTCTTGGAGATATAAAACCAAAGATCCATTTCATGCTGATCAAGGATTCACCTGCTTGCTTGATTTTTTATCCCCGCTTCCATGCAGGTCATTTCTTTCTGATGTTTCAGATATTCTGTGCTTCATTATTTTTGACTTGAATAAAATGAATTGGAGTGAGTCACAGAGGTCATGCATCTCTCTCTGTCTAATGGGGAGACTGCCGAGATGAATGGACCCTCACCGCAGACAGGTATAGACAGCTCTACACATCAGGTGCTTTTCTGGGGTGGCAGCTTACTACATAGCTCATAATTGTTGTATTATGTCTTTTGATGACCTGTTCCAACTCAATACAAAAATCATTATCCCCAAGTATGCTGTGGAGAATGCCAATGTTGTTGGACTAAAGGGGTCTTCTAGTGCTTTCTCTATGTGTGGGTTTGTCCTTCTAGCTAAAGTGTCTGAATAAAGAGGCTGCTCCACTGCAGGAAGACCAAATATATTATATACTGATGCACACACACATTCTGATTATGTACGAACACAGCCATTGAATTTATGTATTTAATTTGTGGAGTTTGTTACTCTGAGATAAAATAAACACTTGTGGACTTGTGGCTTTTCATTATGACAGTTTTCAACATAGGAAAAATGTTACATAGCCTACAACATTACAGAGGAGGCAATTTAGCATTTTACTTAGATAGTATGACCAGCCAGCCTGTGCTCTTCACAAGTACTGGGCAGGGAGAAGAGAAAAAAGGCCCTGGCTCTCTTTTCCATAGCTGAGTGACAGGTTGGGCAAGATCTCTGTATACATTAATAAATTAGAATTTTAATTTTGTCTTTGTCTGTGGGAGATGGTCTAGTACTTCACTACGTACCAACAACTGGCTGTACGCTGGAATCCTCCATGTGGCCCCCACAGTTGACCTCTGCTGCACAATTCCCAGCCTGACTCGGGAAACTGTTTAGTTTGATCCTTTCAACTTATTTGAATCCTGACAAATACGCACACAACTGAAAAGGTCAGCACAGTCATATTTCATCCGCTGGAGCTATTCCTGAGACATCTGCACAACAAAGAGCCTCTTTCACTACCTGACATTAGACCTAGCTGCTACAATAGCTCATTAAAAAGGGCCTCCTCTGGGAAAGGGGGTATTAAATATTAGATATACACACACATACAGAACAGGCCTTCGTATTAATTACCAAATATGCCCTGAAGTCGTTTGCAATTTCACACTGAAACAAACAACCCCTCCTTGTTCAAACAAAGATACGCATCTGAGGCAGCTCAAACGGCTGATCTGAAATTAACGTAAATATTGCATCAGATACGGATAGCTGTTCCTATTCAAAAGCAGAACAGATGAAAAATAAAAGACTGGATTTGCCTTGCATCACAAAGTCTACCCATATAAATTCCATGCATCCCTTACCCTCTAATTCTTACCCCCCACCCCATCCGCACACCCCGTCTGCTCCCTGGTGCCCCCTCCTGCTAGTGGTGAAAACAGTTGATCCTCAATATGAGTGAGTGAGTGAGTGAGAGAGTGAGAGACCAAATAAGTATGTCCAGGCTCAGATCTCTGCTGGAGAGTTGGAACCCTCACCTCATCTTCCCCTCTCTCATCCTTTATCCTCTTTCTTCTCCTCCTTTCTCCTTCCTATGAACAGGCCACTCATCCTTCTATCACATACGTACCATTGCTACAACAGGCCTTGACCAGCAACAGAAATACTGCATGTGTGCATTATTGCCTTGGCTTTAAAAAAAAAAAAAGAAAAATAGAATACATCAATATTTCTCAGAAGCTGATTTCTGTGAGTCTAGGCTATATACAATCCTGTCTTTTCTACATAGTAATATCATTAAAATGTCAGTCTGAAATGTATGTTGTTGACCACCGTTGCAATCCACACCCACGAACACACAGACACACTAGCGTTGCAATCCACACCCACGAACACACAGACACACTCGCTCTGCCTCTCTTAATTTCCTGTTTATGAAGGTTGCCTGGTACATCCCCCCGACAGACAGAAAGAAAACAGCACACAGTGTACCATAGAAAAGATCAAGAAAGTTCAGCACTCCATTGTTCAACTTAATAAGTGACTTTTACAACCGTCCAACTGCTTGTGTTTGTCTTGAGGTTTTACAACCAGGAAGTAACAATATGACAGTTGACTGGTGCAACAGCAAACAATACCGTTTGCATGTTGCTAACATGAAATACTGTATGAGAGTGTGTTGTAGTACCTGTAGACTTGGCTGCTTCTCACTGCCTTTGGGGGATTTTAGACCGGTGCCTTGCTGAGGCTGCAGCTGTTGTTGTTGTTGTTGTTGTTGTTGTTGTTGTTGTAGAAGGATCTGTCGAGCCACTTGGAGAGCCTGGAATAGAGATTAAAATGATGGTGGGTTAAAAGATGGAACAACATTCAAACTAAAAGCATATATTTTATTGTGTCTTGGGGCTCAACCGTTTTCTTGAGACCAATCTTGAGACCAATGCTTTTAACACAACAGATGTAACCCAAACGACAATGTGTTCTCGGACTGCAGATAGACAACAAAACAAACCGGACATTATACAAATATTTTCCATCCACGCCTCGTTCAAATACATTTCCATAGTTTCCTCTCAACGCACAAACAAGAATCAGTTGACAAAACAAACTTGTGGATAAAAAAAGGACAAATATCAATAGCAACTGGCCAGTGAAAATATTTTCTGTTGATAAGTGGCACTTACAGTAAACAGAAAAAGATCGGTGATTTTTGATCCCCCTCCAGAAAGCAAATAAAAGGTTTATTGCTGCTCCAAATATCTGTTAAAGGACACGGCCTTCTCAGTGGAAAACAAAATACAGTGCAGTCACATGTTTATTGCTCCAGCGACTCCCTTTTCCCTTACGATAAATAATCAAACATGCCATCCAGAACAAACAAAGCCGGGGAGCTGGGAAAAACAGTGGTCATGAAAACCACACTGATACCAAGAAAAGCAAGCGTGTGTTCCCACAGTGAGCCGCCAGTCTCACACCTACACTAGTAAAACATCTGAGTAAATAACTGGGCTCATTCTTTCCATGTTCCTCAGACGCTTACTCCCACAATTAAACAAACTTAAACAAACAGTCGGGGGCACATCCAAGCCCATCTTACACAGCAGAGTTATAGTCCTCAAGTCAATTGTTTGATAAGTTAGGTTGATTGCCAGACAGAGTCAAATTAAAAGCGGTATGTTGAAGAAGAAAAAGGGGTGCTCAGAGGATGTCAGATGGAAAGTTAAAGAAACGTGTGAAAGAGTCAGAGGAATGTGTGAAATATTGTATGAAAGTGAAATATCAGAAGGTAGAGGGTATGGTGAAAGAGTTATAGAGAAAGAGAGAGTGATAGGATAAGGAGTTGATCTGTAGGCCTGTTAAAGCTCTATAAAGGAACAGATGAGAGGGGAGTTCATCTCAGACGCGGGGGCAAACAGCTGTGCGCTGGTCTGTGTGTATGTTGACCCCTCTCTAACACAGGCCTGTGGGATGACATCATGAGGCAAGAATATGACCACAGGCTACAAAGGCCACTCTCCTGGCGTCTCTCTCTCTCTCTCTCTCTCTCTCTCTCTCTCTCTCTCTCTCTCTCTCTCGTGAGAGGAAAACCTCAAGCCCACACATTCATAAAGATAGTATACCCTTTTCTTGTGACAGAACTCGTGAATACCATTTGTATCTCTGTGTCCAGCAAGAAAGAAGTAGAGGTAGTTTCATGAGCTAATGCTAACGCTAGTTAGGAATTGCGCTAACACTAGCTAGCAATGGCACTAGCGCTATTTTGCAACTTCCTTCAAACTGCAGGCAGAGACATAAAATGGTATCTATGAGTTAATCTGACTCTAGGGAAGTTGATAGAGGGCCTCACTGCCAAAATCCCGAAGTATATATTTAATGTGCAACACAGTTTGTTTTTAATTATCCATTAAACAATTACTACTTGGGGGCTCACTGCATTGCAGTGCTAGAGGCGTCACAACAGACCCTGGTTCGTTCCCGGGCTGTATCACAACCGGCCGTGATCGGTAGTCCCATAGGGCGGTGCACAATTGGCCCAGCATCGCCCGGGTTAGGGGAGGGTTTGTGGCGGGCCGGGCACCTGCAGGCTGACCTCAGTCGTCAGGTGAACAGTGTTTCCACCGACACATTGGTGAGGCTGGCACTACTACTAGTTTGATGGTTGTAGCCATCAATTGTCCCATTAACAATCAGCCATATTAGCAAAGTTATTTAATTTCAAACTTCACATTTCTCTAGTATAGGCTACTTATCGTAATGAACAATATAAAAAAATGCCTAAAACAAGTGATCGGTTTGGTCGGTGTCGATAATTTGCGGTTTATCATCCCAGCTCTACTAGCACTAAAGAAATCCAACACAAGAGCAATGTAAGACAACGAGTTCAAGTTGTAGGTAAGTATTAGTTGATGGTTAAAAGTTATATACGCATTGTCTACAGTACGTATGTAAAATGAGCAGCAAGAAGTTAAGTTTAATAGACAATAGAACACAAATGGCAGAGCTGTATAATGGAATAGAGGAGAGCAGGTTCTTATTCTAAGGGAGAATGACTTTACCTGGTGAGGTAGCATGGCACAACAGTGCCCAGAATAGTTTAAGCTAAGCCCACTGATTACTACAGGGCAACATTCAAACGTCTTCTCTAACTTATGACACACAGATGTTTTGGTGTAATGTGTCTGGTTTACTAATGGGTGGTGTTGGAACAAGGATTACTTGAGTCAACAGGATATTATGGGAGTTCCAGACACTCGTGGATGAAGATATAAGTTTCTGGGAACCATTGACCAAAGAAATTGCGCAAAAAGCCTACATTACACTATAATCAATCATAAAATAAGTATTTTCTCATCATCCAAGTTGATCTCATGTTGATCATCAACTAGAAACTATTTAATACTTTTATATTTGACAAAAGTGAGAAAATACAAGCAGACAATAATCACTTATTAGTCAGACTGTTTAGGAACTCTGTTTTCCCCAATGACTTTGTAAACTTGTTTCAAGAGCAAAAGACACAGGATGAGTCAAAATGACTTTGTAAACTTGTTTAAAGAGCAAAAGACACAGGATGAGTCAAAATGACATTGTCGTTATTGAAAAATAACAAGCTAAAACGGCCTAGCTGGGGAACCTATGCAGAGTGTTTCCGAGGTGAGGCCGGCTAGAGGCTGAGGAATGATTTGTTGTTTAACAAGGCGACTGTAGCTGGCTGCCTTGAAGAGGCCTAATGCCGTGCTAAAATAACCCATTGTGAGCTGTCACTGTGATGTTTACACAGCACCCACTCTTCTCTTCACACACAGCCCTTCTTCTCTCTCTCTCTCTTCGCTCTCTCCCCTCTTTCCCTGGAATTCATCTCCTTTTGATCTCACATTCAAAGGTACTGAGCCTTGATCGACGTACAAGTCTAAAAGCAGCTCCAGACGCGATAAACTGCCAGCGGATGACAGGCCAGAGCATCTAAAGAGCAGAGAAATGAGGAGAACAGCATGTTGTCTGGGCACTACAATAGCACAAATCAAGAGACATATTAGGTGGAACTGATCAGATACAAAAACTGTTCAAAACAGATAATGGTGACTAAGTTTCAAAGGGAACAGGAGTCAATCTTGCTATAGGGAAAAGCAGATGTAATGCTAAGGGGGGAAACACTGTATGTTTCTAGAATTAACTAGGGTTGATACACTTATTAATGTTGGACTTATTCTAATGTATAAAACCATAGCAGAATGAACTGTGTATATTTCTAACTGGCAAAACATCTCATAAGTAACACTACGCTTCTCAAATTGGATTCAGATATTTGTACGTGCCAAATCTGTATATGTAGGCCTAGGTTCAACTGGAGAAGGTTCATTAGAATGTCCTGTTATGGTTGTTTGTAGTACAGGCTAAGCTAGAGCTGTACAGTATGAGCTAGGACAAGGAAAACTACAGTATTTAAACACGCACGCACACACACAAACGTACAGAGTAAAAATCCTTCAGGAACTTTTGATTAGAAAACACCCTCCAGGATCAGACGAGGTCTTATCGTCAACAAAGACGATGCAATTTGGTATCCTTGTCCTTGTCATTTGGAATCCTCTTGTATTTTTCTATTTCAAATGTGTTCAAAGTTCACACTTTCCCTTGTGTTAACGGGTCTGCCTCAATAAACACGGCTGCCTTATCTGCATATACTTTCACACCATATTAGTGAATATAGTCTCTGAAAAAGGCAGGAGCAGCTCTCATGTCCCAGGGCTATCTAACAGTGATAAGGGAATGGCTGAGTACTGGATGTCTTTATATGCAGTCTGCACATTATTTACAGGCTTTGGGTTTCCTGCTGTTTAAGCCAGCACTGGGTGCCATACAAATCCCTGCTCAGAGAATTACCACAGAGTCAAGTCTTCGCTATGATTCAGCCCTACACCTTTTACCACAGTGTAATTGTATGGACATTTTGGACATGTGACCAAGGGCACTTCTTTATCTCTCTACATAATCTATTGGCCTAGAGTAAACTAAACAAAAAATAGCAAATAAGTCCAACTGTAGAGGAAGAGTCTAGCGGCAGGCTACGTTACGCCCAGAGAGGAGACCAACAACACTCATCCTCCATTTCAAACTGACAGACAAATAATAGAAAAATGTGAGCCAGGTCAAAGAGAGTGGTTGTGTGAGAAGTGAGAGGGCTCCATTCACGGTGGCTCCACTGGGAGACGGGTGGTGAGAAATGAAACGAGGGTCTGGTCTAGTGTGTTTGCTCAGACGCATCAGGAGAGAGCCCTCTTTATTTCCTCCGACTCACCAATGTCCTCCAACCGCAATGCCAGGGAAGACCTTGAATGTGAAATGGTTTCAAACAAATTGCCCCTAATTGCTAGAAGATGTGTGCGCAGGTGTAACCGGATCCCTGTGGCCATTGTGGAGACTGGAGGGAAACAGAGAGCGGTGGAGGAGAGGAGGAGTAGAGCAGAGCAGGGTCCAGTGCTGGCTGTTTACTCAGTGGCTGGAGTTTATTAGATAGGAGACCAGTGCTCTCCGATGGCCAGCAAAAACCCAGCTAATAGGTTAGTTCTTAATAGTCCTGCTCAGCAGACACAGACCTTTCTCCCCCCGTCTCAGGCCTCGATAGGTTTGCGTGGTGATGGCCTAAATGTCAAGGTTCTCTGCTCAACTTTCTGAGTGAGAGAGCACACGTCTCAACTCACCTGACATTTATGGCCCTGGCTCTACCCCTACACCTGATCCAAACAAGGGGCCCTTTGCACCTCAGCTGCAGCCCTGTGCAATAAGCTCCCTTCTCTCTGGCTCCTCCTGGTGTGATGGTAGCACAATAGGCGAACTCCCTCCTATTGACCTACGGATAGGAAAGCTGTTCTTTATTTCTATTTTATTATGCTGTCTATTGTAAGACTGGTGGTGAATTTATTGAAGCTGGGAAAGTTACTGACACTCATTGTAACTTGTAAGAGGATTTGGGTGAGGAGGGGGAGGGCTTTGAGTGTGCAAACATATAGTAATGGAATTAACTTATAAGTGTTAATAATAGGTGTCATTGTAATTTAAATGCCTTTGATTTTACAGAATTCTTAAACATGCGACCGGATAAGCAACGGGAGGATTGTGTCTATTTATATTAATTGCGTTGTTTTTTTAATACTATGGCCGTTTATCTGTAATGCAAAGTAGGCAGGGCTGGATTCCCAGTAAGTATGTCATTAATGCCATTTCCAAAAAGCCTCTCCACATGGAAAACAGGCGCCCATGTTCAAACTCACGCTTTACAGGCCCTCTGAAAAACACTCTCTAACCCATGTTTAGATTTCCAAACTAATTCATGTAGAATACATAAATAAATCAACGTTTTATACCCACTTCAAACCATTATATTCCCTTCCTTTGCTGCACTTTTCAACTAATCTATTAATATTTATGACAAGACTAAACATTTCAAATTGCCATGTTTAAACAATATAAAGCACAGCATGCAATTATATAAGTTGCAAGCTGACTTCAATAAAAATCCCATTTTGTTTGTTCTCCCCATAACAGTTAATGCAATGGCTTGACAAATGTTTTCAGGGGGAAAATGGAGTGAAAGAAAAACAAGGTAGAAAATTAAGTTTTTAAACATGAGTGTGGATGGAAGAGGGGGTTGTGGAGCGGGACTGATGATGGACGGCAGGGAGTGAAGGGAGGGAGAGGAGGAGGGAGACAGAACGAGAGAGGGTAGCGAGAGGAGGGGGCATGGAGCAAGCGCAGAGCGGAGAGTAAACAGTGCCCCACCAGGCGGGCCCGTCTGGGCTGGCGCTCCACTCGGAGCCTGGTACAGCAGTGTGATCGGCAGCCCGGGAGGTCAGCTCAGCTATGCAGGCCTGACAGCTTCCGTTTGCTGTGTGCCGCCGATTTGTTTGGATTCTCCAGACTTGCTTAGCCAGCAGCTTAACAACAGATGGCAAAAGAAGGCCCCTATTCAATGAGGTCTGGATAAAAACATACATATAAAGAAAAGCACACATACTGTAGACACAACACACACACATACACACAGACACACACATTGAAGTGCCATTTAAGTAACAGGGCCAAAACCTACACTAAATTAGACGAATGTAAGAAAATAACAATGGCTTCACTGTCTTCACACAGGCAGGACAAACAGACATACACACACATACACACAGAAGCACACATGCACACAGACAGTTTTGTCTGATTACAGGACAACAACTTCCTATCATGATTCAATAACAATGAAAATCTCTGTGAAGACCTTTCCATCCCCGCCATTCAGCAGTTATTAAATGAATAGTGTGTTTATTACTGCTTTAGAGCGGTGTAAACTCATAAACACCCTCCTAGACTACAAGGGAAGGTGTCAACTAAATATTGTTTCCCTCATGAGTCGCTCTTCCACCTCAATTACGCCTTTCAACTTCCCAGGCACTGTATGATAAAGTGGCCGTAAAAATCATTCACATTAATACACCATTGTGCATCTGCTGCTAAAGGTAATTAAAGAAGTAAATGACTCATAAGAATAGACATATTAGCCGCAAAATGAAAGGCAACTGGGCTGCCTCATGAAAATATGTACCATTAAGATACTGCATTTTCATATTCAGGGTAATCAGCTCCACTAGCCTGATGCTGATTTAATCCACTTCACTTGGAAAGTCTATCAGAGCGCGTCCGCGTGTCACTCTTTCTCCCCCTGGTAGCCACGCTGCATTCTGCTTCAGCACCGCCAGTGAATGGCACCAATGAAGGGAGGTCACACAGAGGCAAATCAGTTGGGGAGCAGTCAACGCTTTGGTTTCACTTAGATGGCAGAAAGAGAGGGAAAAGAGAGAGGGAGATTGAGCGAGGAGAAAAACGAGAGATAAAAAATAGAAAAAAAGAAAGAGATGGGAACAATGCAAGGCAGATCTCAGTCTGTACGCTCCTCTCTCCCGCTGCCCTTCCCTTTCCCTTCCCAACATGCAACACCTGGGGATGCCCACCCCAAGTCGATAAAACATGGAAAAATGTCCTGGGCATGCCAACGCTGCTAGGTATTTAGACAGTGCTTAGAAAAAAAACTTGTTTCGTTTGTTATTGCATTTTCGCCTGTGGAGTTGCATCAGGTAGTGGTTGGGAGTGTCGTGCTTGGGAAAAGGAGCTTCCAAAAACGAGGATTGTGATGAGAATTATCCTGTGTATAGCGTAGTGTTTAGAATGGGAAGGCCTTGTTGTTCTTGGTCTCATGCACATTACTCAACTTCATCAACAGAGCAGCTAACTCCCAAGTCACTCCCAGTAAAACCCCAAATCTCTGATTTGTGTGGCACTGAATATAGATGAATACAGACAGCCTGTGTAACATTACATACACAACGCCCCACTACAAAGCACTGCTTCGGGAGGAGACTGATATTCTGCATCAGACAGTTGACACAAACGTGGGGGACTCAGACTGCTTAGGGCACTAGCTGCTTCTGTGTTGTCAGTTGATCGTTCCTCAGCTCTTCTACTATGGGTTTACTACTCTGCTGCTCAACCGTCTGAGACGCCAAAATAAAGTCTGCCTACCAATCAATCAAAAACACCAATCAAAAACACCTAAAAAGGTAGAGTGACATTGCCTGGAGCCTATCACAGCTGTGAGGGCAGGATAGCACGATGTCCTCTGAGCCTAGAGAAAACACACATCTTCACAAAGCTTGTTGTTGATTTCACAAATGCAGAATTTGGCCAAATGACATGGCACAGATTCCATCTCTTTGTTGCTACTGCAATTGAACCTTTATCTGTGGTATACTCATTAAATGTTAGAAAATGGCTTCTATCATATCTACACTGATCTCAAGCTTCATATACTGTACATGTGCGTGGCCAAAGAGTCTATTTTCATGTCATCTGACCAAAGCACCAGTTCCAATCCAAGTGTTTACATTTGTTGGATGACATGAAAATAGAGCTCTTTGGCCACGCACACCAGCCGTGGGTTTGGCGTCCACATGAGAATGAGTGAGCAGAAAAGAACACCATACCTACTGTAAAATATGGAGATGGATCTTTGATGTTATGGGGTATTTTGCTTCCACTGGTCTTGGGGCCCTTGTTAAGGTCAACAGCATCATGAACTTGAGCAGTACTGTGATTTTTCTGCCAAAAATCTGGTTGCCTCTGCCGGGAAGCTAAAACTTGGCCTCAAGTGGATCGATCTTTCAGCAAGATAACCCCAAGCACACATCAAAATCCACAAAGAAATGGTTAATTGGCCACAAAATCTAAATTTTGCAATGGCCATCTCAGTCTCCCGACTTGAAACCCATTGAAAACCTGTGGTTTGAATGGAAGAGGGCAGTCCATAAGCACAGACGAAGGATATCAAGGATATGAACTGATTCTGTATGGAGGAATGTTCTAAGATCCCTCCCAATGTGTTTTCCAATTTCATAAAACATTAAAAAAAGGCTCAGTGACATTATCCTCGCAAGGTGAGGTATTGAAAGGTACTGAAAACAAGGGTGTCAATAATTTTGACCCCTACCTTTATAAGAAAAATATTTTTTACTTGTTAAACAAAATCTCTTTCTATGAGCAATTGCATAACTATAAAATAATATAATTATTAAAAGTATTTTAATTAATTATTTTATACAGTCATTTTTGTTCATCTTTATCAAGGGTGTCAATTTCAGAACCCACTGTACATCATTTGCTACGGATTTCCTTTGTCTTGACCTGGGAACTGAAGGACGTAAACCCCCTGAATGAGGTGCCAGTGGAGGAATCCCAGTGTGGTTGGAGTGAGAGTTCCTCTACGGGAGAATATTTCTATAAATCACAGCGACCCCAATTGGCCATGGCTGTGGATTGAGTTGCAGTGGTGAGGCAGCTCCCTGGGAATACCACTGTCTCTGTTGAAGTCATTCCAAGATGGGTAATATGATCCCAGACAGACAGGAATAAAGGAAGAGAAAAAAAAATCTAATTGCTTTGGCCATAAACTAGAATGATCTCCTGGCTGGTTCTGGAGTCTGGACAGATCACCAGTCAGCTTGGACTGACATGATTCATCGTATTGTTCTGACGAAAGAATGCAAAGACAAAAGGGCGGCCGTACTCGTTTGGTTTGATTATGACGTTCTCTGCCTTTCTATTGTTAACATGGATACTCGGCATTACTCAAACACTCAGAAGTAGGGTTGCAAAGCCACTGGAAATTTACCAAAGTAATTTATACTTAAATAACAAACAAAACATTTTTCTTCATGTATGGTATTCATTTTTAAATCTGTGTCCATATGGTCCATGAGTTTCTACTAGTGGATAGACCATATGGTTCAAGAGAAAATAGCCTAATTCATTTTTTTAAAAAGCGTATAGACAACAATTGCATTATTTCAATTAACTCTGCAACTCTTCCAAATACTAGGGTTTTTCACAACTGCCACCAGTTTGACCCCAAAATATTTACAAAACAAATAAATATTGACATAGTAAAATAAGTAAAAGTGTGTAAAAAAAAAAGATAAATGATATTTCATGCTTAAACCCTCATAGTAAACACCAATGCTATTCACTGTTGAACGTTTATACTTAGGATCATATTTTACAGCTTTTTAATTTTATTTATTAAATTATTTCATATATTTTACATGTGATAAGGCCACACAGAGGTCCAGAGATAATTACAGACACCTGTGATAATCTGAAGTACCCAAAAAGGCCACTAAATGTCAACATATACATTTTCCCCCAAAACTTGAAAGGTAACAAAATTCTGGTAGTTTACTGATAAACTTTCAGTAACATACCCTCCATTTGCAACCCTACTCACAAATCACACGTTCTCCTTCACTTTGGCGAGGACAATTGTGAGGAAAGTAACAACAAGTCATGGGGAAAGTCGTGTAAGTGTATGTAAGCACTTTTAACAAACATAACATCCTGTAGTAATTAGCATGCAAGGTGCAGCATGGTGACAGAATTGGACGGCTTCAATCAGCCTGAGCCACCTTCAGCACACTGCACAGACACCTCCTGAGCTGCAGGCTTCAATAAACGTCACAGGAGAAGATGATCACAACGTAAATTAAGTTACGTGCCAAGCTTAAAAGGCTTACATAAACATGTGATGGAAAAATTGAACAATGGCGACTGTAGTGAAAAAAACCTGGCTTCTGTATATAATCTGTCTTGATGAAACGAATGAATTTGAAATGAATGCAACTAGGTGATAAATCTATCTAGATGCTGGAATCAAGTTGAATTTTAGACTTTTTTTTATCAGCGTTTATGTCCGCTTGTCCTCATGTTGTCGTTTTGGTCTCATCTCCTTTGCTCCTTGTGTGCTGTGTGCACCTTCCCATGTTCACACACACACACACACACACACACACACACACACACACACACACACACACAAACTAACTAAACTAGGATATGCACATAATTAGTACTATTGGATAGGAAACACTCTGAAGTTTCTAAAACCATTAAGATATCGTCTGTGGGTATAACAGAACAGATATAGCAGGCAAAAACATGAGGAATTTCTGCCCGGAAATCCTTTTTCTTTTGCCCTGCTCTCACTTTGAATGCCTGGTAAGGCTATAGCCCTGAGGAGATCCTTATAGAAGAAGACAGACTACAGGAAGGGAAAAAGGTAAACAACCGTGCCCATTCACGAGAACGTGAACGCGCCCAGCTCCTCTTATAACGTTTCAGTTACCATCCGTGTAAAATATGATCGCTATTATTCATAAAAGGATACATAAGGATGCATTATTAATGATATTTGATTTGTTTTTGAAAAGATGAGAGGTATAACTTGAACGCGTTCTCTTCACTGTACAACGGGCGAGTAGACTGACAATGCTGGGTGGAGTAGCTGAACATAATGTGCCAACCAAACTGAGATTTATGGATATAATAAATTACTTTTTCTAACAAAAGAACCATGGATTCTCTTGTTTGGACACTTGGGAAGCCCTCAGCAGAAGTTCTTTGAAAGGTAAGCGATTTATATTAGCTGTGATATGGACATTTTGAGAACCGAGCTGGATATGAATTTATGCTAATGTGGAAAATATGTGAGGTGCTAGCCTCAAACAATCAAATGTAGTGCTTTCGCCGTAAAGCCTTTTTGAAATCGGACAACGCAGTGATATTGCCAAGAAGCAGAGCTTTTGATGGCTATGTAACACTTGTATATTGAAGAATGTTAAAAATTACGAATTTTTATTTTGAATTTGCCGCGTTATGTTAGCTCTGAAAACAATCCCGCTAGCGGGATCCGTGCGCAAAGAGGTTAAACTATTTTGATAAAATAATTACATTATTAGTGGGTCTTATGGTTGAGGAAGGCTTATATTTAGCCTAGGTATAATTTCACAAGCCCTGAATTCATTATTGTCGACTGTTTTAAATACAGTGTATTTGACCTTTAATTGACCAAACTTCTTAGATATATATTGTGAAGCACCCATAAGTTTGAAAAAACTTGATATCTGATTTTAAGGCCATATCGCCCAGTCCTATGAGAAACGCACGGTGCAGTGATAATGAAACAATCCCAAAGTGAAAAGCTGGCATAGAGTATGTATCCCAAACAACAAGCACTGCAGGAACCAAGGGCATGTGGGCTATAGAGCGGGGGGCCAGGCGGGAAATGACAGACTGCTGTTCAACTCCATTAGCTGCTATGTGAGAGGGGTGCATCTAGCAGCACACGACCTGTGAAGAATCTTAGATCTCGCTTTATCTTGGAATGGGATTGCCACATTAATTCTTGGGAACTGTAATCTCTCAAGCAAATCAAATTACTCTCATTAACCGCAGAAGAAAACTGCCTCTGTAATAAGTATGTATGAAAAAGTATTTATTACCAATAATCACCTCTTTAACATGAGCCAGCTTACAACGGCTTTTATTTTTGCTGATTACGATTAAAAATGAGAAACAGGAAGGCCGTTTGTGCGAACACACACACACACACACACACACACACACACACACACACACACACAAGTGTCTGTGATACAGTGATTAAAGGGGAGGGTATAGAGATACAGTGCTTTAGGGGCCTTTGAGAGGACATGCCTTACCTAGTCATAAAAGCACACCTCGGTCTTTAGGCCAGTGCCAGAATCCCTCTCAATGGGTTCGCTCAGAGGTGAATCACTAGAGAATTTACATGTAAAGCAGCCCATGTCATCAGCCAACAGGGGCCTGCACACAAAGCTGTCCATGGCAACTCAGTACACAGTCACTGACCGCTACATATTTGAGAATGTTTGTGCGGATCATTGCCAGACTCAGTACAGACACTAGCATAACAATGCTATTTCTGAATCATAGACAGCTGCTGACATTGTTTCAGCTCAACTCATTTACATAATTTTGGTTGTCTGAAAGCCCAGTGCGAATAACAGAGTCAAAAAATACATTTGCATTATGCATTTCTGCAAATAGAGAAAAACAACCTGATACTTGTATACTTTATCACTACGCAGGGAGTGAACTCTTTGCTCTCATTCCAGGATATGACATCATTACTTCAAGTAAATGCTGCCAAGTATAATTGCTCTGCTCGTAAACACAGCAGACACAGATATCTTCTCTATTTGAAGAACTGAAGTTTTTCCCCCAGAAAATTGTCAATTAATTACATGAAAAAAGGTAATAAAAAGTAAGAAAATACATATAAAAAAGGCTGATAAATATGAATTTCCTCCATGAAATCAATTATAATTCGAGGTCAGCGGTTTATTCATTTACAGGCTTAGCATAATTACCTGTTTTTCCCTCATTTACTTACATTTACATTTTAGTCATTTAGCAGATGCTCTTATCCAGAGCGATTTACAGGAGCAATTAGGATTAAGTGCCTTGCTTAAGGACACATCGACAGATTTCTCACCTACTTGGCTCGGCGATTCAAACCAGCAACCTTTTGGTTACTGGCTCAATGGTCTTAACTGCTAGGCTACCTGCCGCCCTGGGACACTGCTATCCCTGCTATTCAAGTAACACACTCCAGTGATTAGTAAAATTAAACATCTATTCCAGGTGGAACATGTCTTTCAAAATACAATGCAGAAAAATGAATTCACCAAAGCAAAACACTGTAGTATACCATGAAGAATGATCAAATCAAATCAAATCAAATTCTTATTAGTCACATGCGCTGAATACAACACCTTACAGTGGAATGCTTACTTACGAGCCTCTAACCAACAGTGCAGTATAAAAAAATACAGATAAGAATAAGAGATAAAAGTAACAAGTAATCAAAGAGCAGCAGTAAAAAAAATAACAATATATACAGGGGGGTGCCGGTACAGAGTCAATGTGTGGGGAGCACGGTGAGAGAGGGCAGCAATGCAAATAGTCTGGGTAGCCATTTGACTAGATGTTCAGGAGTCTTATAGCTTGGGGGTAGAACCTGTTTAGAAGCCTCTTGGACCTAGACTTGGCACTCTGGTACCGCTTGCCGTGCGGTAGCAGAGAGAACAGTCTATGACTAGGGTGGCTAGAGTCTGACACCGCCTGGTATAGAGGTCCTGGATGGCAGGAAGCTTGGCCCCAGTGATGTACTGGGCCATTTGCACTACCCTCTGTAGCGCCTTGCGGTCGGAGGCCGAGCAGTTGCCATACCAGGCAGTGATGCAACCAGTCAGGATGCTCTCGATGGTGCAGCTGTAGAACCTTTTGAGTATCTGAGGACCCATGACAAATCTTTTCAGTCTCCTGAGGCGGAATAGGTTTTGTTGTGCCCTCTTCACGACTGTCTTGGTGTGTTTGGACCATTCTAGTTTGTTGGTGATGTGGACACCAAGGAACTTGAAGTTCTCAACCTGTTCCACCAAAGCCCCGTGGATGAGAATGGGGGCGTGCTCAGGCCTCTTTTTCCTGTAGTCCACAATCATCTCCTTTGTCTTGATCACGTTAAAGGGAGAGGTTGTTGTCCTGGCACCACACGACCAGGTCTCTGACCTCCTCCCTATAGGCTGCCTCGTGGTTGTGTCATCAGCAAATGTAATGTTGGAGTCGTGCCTGGCCGTGCAGTCATGAGTGAACAGGGAGTACAGGAGGGGGCTGAGCACACACCCCTGAGGGGCCCCTGTGTTGAGGACCAGCGTGGCGGATGTGTTGTTACCTACCCTTACCACCTGGGGGCGGCCCGTCAGGAAGTCCAGGATTCAAGTTGCAGAGGGAGGAATTTAGTCCTTAGCTTATTGATTAGCTTTGAGGGCACTATGAATGTTGACCTGTCTAAAGGTCTTACTCACATCGGCTGCGGAGAGTGTGATCACACAGTCTTCCAGGAACAGCTGGTTCTCTCATGCATGTTTCAGTATTATTTGCCTCGAAGCGAGCAAAGAAGTAGTTTAACTCGTCTGGTAGGCTCGTGTCACTGGGCAGCTCTCGGCTGTGCTTCCTTTTGTAGTCTGTAATGTTTTGCAAGCCCTGACACATCCGACGAGCGTCAGAGATGTTGTAGTACGACTCGATCTTAGTTCTGTATTGCCGCTTTGCCTGTTTGATGGTTCGTCAGAAGGCATAGCGGAATTTCTTATAAGCTTCCGGGTTAGAGTCCCGCTCCTTGAAAGCGTCAGCTCTAGCCTTTAGCTCAGTGCAGATGCTGCCTGTAATCCATGTCTTCTGGTTGGGGTATGTACTGTGGGGATGACGTCATCGACGCACTTATTGATGAAGCCATGTTAGCACCTATCACTAGAACGTAATGTAATATCAAACTAAAAACTGTATGTCAATAATTTTGTTTAGCTAGTGCTTCAGTATCCCAGTGCAGCTAGCAGTGATTGGGGTTTGGCAGCATGACAAAGTAAGGCAGAGCTGCCCCATGGCTACAGCTCTCCTATAACTTCTCAACCTGCCCATCAAAGCGGACCCACCCCCTGCCTGCCTGCCTGTGCATGGCGTCTCCTGTGATTCATGCTGGGCAGGTGAGACAGACAACAGGGGGGCACTCAGGTATTTACAGTAGCAGGACTGGAGGGGACGTGGTGAGACAGTGAGGAGCGGCACACAAACTTGTGATCTGTGACTATGCATCATAGCAAAAGAAACAAGCTATTCTGCAAGGGTGTTCATTATATAAATGATACTGCTTTACACATAAATATAGTCAAATTGGCACCCTCAAAGGTGTTTAAATATTAATAGGTGGGGTTATTTATCGTGTTTAACACATGAATTCCACCCCAGTGAGACTGCAGAATATTGCATAAACACTTTGTAAACATGCAGCTGTTAAGATAATTATTTTGATTGCGGGACTCTCAAGGCTTTCTTCACCTCCTCAACATCTGTTTGAAATATGGGGCAAAACCGGCATTCTGGCTAGAGCTCAGGTGGTTTAAATAGAACACACACACACACACTTCTGTGTATAAACATACATTTTTCCCCTCTAGTTTTGAGTTTCTCTCTGGCTTGTGGCGAGTCAGCGAAAAGGCAGAAGCTGCAGCTCCCCACAGTACAGTCCACCTGCCAGGAAGAGATCCTTTTCTGTTCTCTCCTCCAGCCAGACCAGGCCCAGAGAGATGCCGGAAGACTGGGAGAGAAGCAAAGACATGCTGTTGCTGGAGTCTCTGTCATGTACTGCACAGAGCAGAGGGCAAGGGACAGTAGGCCCTTAATCTATGGGATATACCAACGTAGAGCTAGGAAAGACATTATATAGAATCACCTTGAGATGCTGTCTCATGTTATAATGCACCAGTGCTTCATGGATGGATCTACTTAACAAATACTGTAGATGAAAGTAACAAACAAATAAGACATTTGGTGGAATAAGCTAGCTGATATGCAAGCACTGTAGGTTATTCCACTACAGGTAGTGTTGGCTCTGTAGCAGTGACCCAGGCTGTGGGAGAGAGCAGAGGGAAGGGAAGGTGTGGGATAACCCAGCAGCCAGCCAGGCACACTGGGTCCCCAGTCCCCGCAGACTCCTCACCCCCTAATCCCACTGGCCGTTTCTCAATTTCACACATCACTCTTTGACACTTTTACATTAGAAACACAGCCCTCTTGTGATTAAAATATTTTTCTCCATTCTCTCTCTCTCTCTCTCTCTCTCTCACTCTCACTCTATGGCGAGGGAGGTAATGAGAAATGTGTGTCTATTTCCAGGTCTCTTTTCTTTTCTCACCAAATCAACCACAAATAACCCACAGGCCTTTGAACCCCATCTTGATTTTGCTCTTTAGATAAGGACAATACTTGTGTTCATTGCGCTTGAGAGCGACGACGGAGAGTACAAAGTCACTCCAAGATATAGCTAAATACAGCACAAAATGGCCAGTTTCATCTGCCTTAACTCGAAGGACAATTTCAAGTGAACTCATGGAGATGAGCAAATATGGTGATACTGCAGCACCAGCTCGAGACCTCTCATCAAATGGAGAAAAAAAAAACGAACGTCATTCAAAATCCCCTCATACTGGTTCAGTATGTGTGCATGTTAAATATGTGATGCAGTTCCTATGTATACCATAACCCTGGTTTGAAAGGGTAAAGCAGGAAATGGACTAAACAAACATCACTAGTGGAGCTCACATAGACCCTCCCCTGACGCAATAGAACCGCGCAATGAATTCCCAACATGCATCAGTGTGCTGTAGCCCCGGTGATGCCCTCGGTTGTGATTGTGCAGGGGGAGGCTGAGGAGTACAGAGTATTTACTGATGCGGTTATCTTGTCCTGTGACAGGCAGAATCAATCAATCACCACGCCGTGGCTCGGCTCCGCCGCGCATTCCAGGTACATCCCCTCGCTTCTGGAGGAGGAGATGGCAGTGTTAGCCAAGCCAAATTTGATCAACCAATGCAGTTCCCCTGTGCCACAGCTATCTGGGATGAAGATGATATTATGTGGAAGTGAGCAAAGTGATGAAGACAGCAGAGAGAGAGAGAAGTCCAGGTGGATCTCTCCTCCTCACAGGCTTAGCTTCCTCTTAAAGGCACAGTGCCTCTGTTCTGGGAGCAAGGGTAATAAATGACAACATGTGACACCACTGTTGCCTCTCTTGTACAGATCAAGGCGCCAGGCATTTCTATGCTGAAGACAAGTTTGAATTAATTATCAGAACTTGTATTAAAAAATAAAACTTGTCCGTCTACCACAATCACATACCATTTAAAGACACAATCCTTGCAGATACTCCTCAAACTGACATTTCACATCAATCAAATGTATTTATAAAGCCCTTTTTACATCAGCAGTTGTCACAAAGTGCTCATACAGAAACCCAGTCTAAACCCCAAAGAGCAAGCAATGTAATTCCTTAAACAGATTTAATGACATGCATGAACGTTTTTATGGAGGTTACTACACTTGCATTTAGCAATGAGGTAAAATGTATATTGTGTTTAGACAAGAGCTGGTAATTAAGAGCTCTATATTTATGCCCTATACTTATTTTACATTATCCAATTCAAAATACCATATTTCTGATTCTAACTTTCTTTTTGCATGTTAATGTTTAATAAAGGCCCTTGGCTATCTATGGGCACAATTACTAAATATCCACAGAGATATTAGTTTTTTTTATAAATCATACTCCATTTTTTTACTTATCTGATACATACATGGGTTGGTCGTTTAGCAACCAAACTGTTGTGTGTGCAACCATGGCGCAAAACATACGGGGTTGTCAACAATGTTCATTGAAAACATAAATACATTTCCACAATGACCACGTGTTATCTCTCAAATACATTGTTACAGTCGTTAGTTAGCTAGCTAGCGAATTCTTGCCATTTCAGTATAGGCGTGACATCAGTCAAAACACCTCAAAACAAGACATGGTATCAAGAACAAAATAAAACTAGCTGAAACAAGCCACCTACGATTCCCCATATGGCAGCTTCTTGCCATTGTTGCTAGCTATCTGGCCATCCAGAATCAGAAAAACACATGGACTTCTGCCCCACTGAAGTGTGCGCAATGTTTCGTGAAGTTGTCAGCTAACCCGTCTATAGGAAATGGCTTTAAGAGCTGTGCCTTTAAGCCAGTCATATCCTCAATATAGACATAATCCAATGGTTGCCAGGGAATGTTGCTTATGGATAAACGACAATTGCATCAATATAGTAATTAACAGATTGTTTATAACGTTGGCATTTATCATGATATGCCATAATGCCACAACACGGATTAGCCTGTTGCAAGCTGCATTGATTACACAAATGTTTATCTGAGGCCCAACAAAAGAAAATCGACTGCTTGCATAATTATAAAAAATATTACACAAGTGGTGTAGTGGGGATTGTTATATGGGAGGAAGTTGTGTCTATAAGTGCAGACATTAGGGAAATGACTCTGCCTCTCTCTCACTCTGACACACACATTAACACACTCCCAGAAGTATCAGCCACAGCAATGTGTTTGCATATGAACACTGGCAACACCTGCACACACACAATTACATAAAACAAGATAGCTTATGCACTGTAAATGTCCACACAACTACTTTATACAGACAAAGGCCCTTTAGGTTTTATATGCCAGTTTAACATTTATGTGAAATAGAAAATCCTGATTTGAATTTTTTTTAATAAAAAATGACAGCATAAAATCCTTTGTTTTGTGAATATTGACAGAGCAATCTATTCCACATTCTATTAATGTTCTAGTGTGACAAATGTAGATGTTGAAAAGATACAGCACCAGTCAAAAGTCTAATAAATATATGTATATATACAGTACCAGTCAAAGGTTTGGGCACACCTACTCATTCAAGGGTTTTTCTTTATTTTTACTAATTTCTACATTGTAGAATAATAGTGAAGAATCTAAAGTATAAAATATATTTTGATTTGTTTAACACTTTTTTTGGTTACTGTCACGGATCCCTCCGGAACTGTCATTGCGCACACCTGGCCGCAATTACCAATGATTGTTTGTGTTTGTATATACAGTGAGGGAAAAAAGTATTTGATCCCCTGCTGATTTTCTACGTTTGCCCACTGACAAAGAAATGATCAGTCTATAATTTTAATAATAGATTCATTTGAACAGTGAGAGACAGAATAACAACAAAAAAATAGAGAAAAACGCATGTGAAAAATGTTATAAATTGATTTGCATTTTAATGAGGGAAATAAGTATTTGACCCCCTCTCAATCAGAAAGATTTCTGGCTCCCAGGTGTCTTTTATACAGGTAACGAGCTGAGATTAGGAGCACACTCTTTAAAGGGAGTGCTCCTAATCTCAGTTTGTTACCTGTATAAAAGTCACCTGTCCACAGAAGCAATCAATCAATCAGATTCCAAACCTTCCACCATGGCCAAGACCAAAGAGCTCTCCAACGATGTCAGGGACAAGATTGTAGACTTATACAAGGCTGGAATGGGCTACAAGTCCATCGCCAAGCAGCTTGGTGAGAAGGTGACAACAGTTGGTGCGATTATTCGCAAATGGAAGAAACACAAAAGAACTGTCAATCTCCCTCGGCCTGGGGCTCCATGCAAGATCTCACCTCGTGGAGTTGCAATGATCATGAGAACGGTGAGGAATCAGCCCAGAACTACACGGGAGGATCTTGTCAATAATCTCAAGGCAGCTGGGACCATAGTCACCAAGAAAACAATTGGTAACACACTACACCGTGAAGGACTGAAATCCTGCAGCGCCCGCAAGGTCCCCCTGCTCAAGAAAGCACATATACATGCCCGTCTGAAGTTTGCCAATGAACATCTGAATGATTCAGAGGACAACTGGGTGAAAGTGTTGTGGTCAGATGAGACCAAAATGGAGCTCTTTGGCATCAACTCAACTCGCTGTGTTTGGAAGAGGAGGAATGCTGCCTATGACCCCAAGAACACCATCGCCACCGTCAAACATGGAGGTGGAAACATTATGCTTTGGGGGTGTTTTTCTGCTAAGGGGACAGGACAACTTCACCGCATCAAAGGGATGATGGACGGGGCCATGTACCGTCAAATCTTGGGTGAGAACCTCCTTCCCTCAGCCAGGGCATTGAAAATTGCTCATGGATGGGCATTCCAGCATGACAATGACCCAAAACACACGGCCAAGGCAACAAAGGAGTGGCTCAAGAAGAAGCCCATTAAGGTCCTGGAGTGGCCTAGCCAGTCTCCAGACCTTAATCCCATAGAAAATCTGTGGAGGGAGCTGAAGGTTCGAGTTGCCAAACGTCAGCCTCGAAACCTTAATGACTTGGAGAAGATCTGCAAAGAGGAGTGGGACAAAATCCCTCCTGAGATGTGTACAAACCTGGTGGCCAACTACAAGAAACGTCTGACCTCTGATTGCCAACAAGGGTTTTGCCACCAAGTACTAAGTCATGTTTTGCAGAGGGGTCAAATACTTATTTCCCTCATTAAAGTGCAAATCAATTTATAACATTCTTCACATGCGTTTTTCTGGATTTTCTCACTGTTCAAATAAACCTACCATTAAAATTATAGACTGATAATTTCTTTGTCAGTGGGCAAACGTACAAAATCAGCTGGGGATCGAATACTTTTTTCCCTCACTGTATATATTTATTAAAACTTTTGACTGGTACTGTACCTGTTGTGTGACTAGTGGGAGCCAGTTAGTTTACCTGTAGCTGTATGGCAGCTGACAGCAGCCTATCTCTCTGGAGCTGATGGCGCCTGTCACTTCCCTACCGTATGAATCCCTCCCAGGTGACTCTTGTTGGACATGGACATACCCCACTGCCGTTCCCATGCTCTCCCTTCACACGAGCAGACAGACAGACGGACGGATGGACAGGTAGGCCCTGCTCTAAACAACTCTTTAAAACATTTGCCCAGAAGAAGCGCTCCCTTTTGTCCAGTCCCTGTATCCTAATGCATGTCAGCCAGCTCTAATCAAGCAGAAAATGGTCATAAATATTTCTTTCTGCTAGATTTCACTTTCGTATTTCACACAGGGACATGATATTTTCCCCTACCTCCGGGGAGTACCTAATGCAAAAACGAGTTACTTATATTCAAGGATCATGTTCCTTTAGTAAAATGCAGAACATATTCCCAGTGCGGGAGAAAACAGGGGGAGAGAGAAAAAAAGGGGAGAAACAAGCATAAAGCCCTGTCTTATTTTCTGTGCCATTTACTGGCTAGTACTTTCACAGCCATCCCATTACATCATGTCAGAGATTGTAAACAACTAAATAACAACAGCGCAGTGGAGCCCACAGCTAGAGAGCAACTCAACACAACATGCATCCCTGTGCTCCAGAGGGGCTCCCGCCCGGCATCTTCACAGTGGAGAAAACATTTGTTTTTATTGTCCATTTAAATAATATATATCCTTTTTTTAAGAGAGAGAGAAAGAGCGAATGAGGATTTATACTAGTGGTGCTGTGGGTGACTATTTATGGCAGCCGTCATTCACAGGATGCTGGGGTGCCATCACTTTTCTTTATGATGAGATATCACATCGTAGACGCAGCATATCATTCTCTAAATGGTATACAACCATTCAGCTGCACACGCAGGCCCCTCGCCATTTTTCTCTCAAATAGAGGCCACGTCACTCCCGAACGCATCAGAGGTCATTATTAAATCACTGATACATACATCGACGGGAGACGAGACAAGTCAAATCATCCAATGTGCTCTGAAAGGAGGCAGAGTGAGGGTTCACACAGACATATATTTACCTCTATAGGCAATCAATTGATTTTAGGTATCAGTTATTTGTCATATTATTTGTCTTTTTATGATAACAAGGGGAAATCATTTTGAATAAAGACTTAATGTCTCATTGTCCATTCCACTACTCATAACCTGCCCCAATACAACCCCTGAGAAACGTGGTCTCCCTACCACCACTAACAGCCTCTACGTTTATTGAGATCCTAACGTCCTGCGTGTAGAGACCAAGGTCAGTTCGCCATGTATCTCCATTACAGCACTGCATAGTGACTGTTCTGAATGAAGCCGACACACGTCTGTGGTGCTCATTTTGATGGCCCATCCTACGGAGGCCATTTCCCAGCTAGTGAGTGCAGCATAAGCATTAGGATCATAGCTAGCGATGCTGGGGAGACAATCAGTGGTGTAACGTGTTTAAAAAAAGAAGGATTTCCCAAAGCCTCTGCACTCCCAATGTTACTAACCAAGAAGGTTCAAAAGTCACAAATCCTCTGTGCTCACTGCTCTATTCTTTGACAGAGAGAATTGATGTGTAGAGCAGGGAAACAAGAAGGTGGGGGAGATAATAGAAACATCTCTCTGGTTCTTTCTCAAGCACCTTCATCACCATTTGGCAGCTAAACCGTTTAGAGGCATTCTGAGCCCTTTAACCCAATGAGTCCCACCATAACGCCAGTGTGATTTGGACTTCTAACCCCTTTTAAACATTGTGTTTTTTCTAATCCTTCTGCATACCAACCATTAGTCTGTGTGATTAACGGGGGCTGAGCTGGAGCGATGTTTGTGAAAAAAAGGCGGATCCTGAAGGGGCCCGGGGCCGGGTCTTTTTTACAAAAACGTCTGAAGTCTGAATAGTTTGATCTACAAACCACAAAAAGCTATCTAAGAAAAGCTGAGACTCTCACAAACACGCACATGTAACATGTTTATGACGCTCACAAGCTACACAAGAGCCATTAGATGGTAAGGGGTTCTTCTACACAGAAGATCCCAGGACATAGCATCTATAATACTGTCATAAGCTCACATAGTTGCTGTCACGAACTACAAACTTCACACAGTTGTCATTGACTAGTTGGAAATTCATTTCCTCGTGAGCAAACAATTTCAGCATTCATATAAATACATTTTTTACCAGGTTTTGTGTCAATAAAACTCATGAATGTAACTTTATGTCAAATAATTTTGTGTTCTACTTGTAGCCCTGGTTGTCCTGAAAAGAAAATGGTAAAACACATTGTGAGGCTAAATATAAGGGCTGGACATTCAGATAAATGAAAGTCAGATACAGTTGAAGTCGGAAGTTTACATACACTTAGGTTGGAGTCATTAAAACGTGTTATTCAACAACTCCATACAATTCTTGTTAACAAACTATAGTTTTGGCAAGTCGGTTAGGACATCTACTTTGTGCATGACACAAGTCATTTTTCCAACAATTGTTTACAGGCAGATTATTTCACTTATAATTCACTGTTTCACAATACCAGTGGGTCAGAAGTTTACATACACTAAGTTGACTGTGCCTTTAAACAGCTTGGAAAATTCCAGAAAATTATGTAATGGCTTTAGAAGCTTCTGATAGGCTAATTTACATAATTTGAGTCAATTGGAGGTGTACCTGTGGATGTATTTCAAGGCCTACCTTCAAACTCAGTGCCTCTTTGCTTGACATCATGGGAAAATCAAAAGAAATCAGCCAAGACATCAGAAAAACAAATTGTACACCTCCACAAGTCTGGTTTATCCTTGGGAGCAATTTCCAAACGTCTGAAGGTACCACGTTCATCTGTACAAACAATAGCATACAAGTATAAACACCACGGAACCACGCAGCCGTCATACCGCTCAGGAAGAAGACGCGTTCTGTTTCCTAGAGATGAACGTACTTTGGGTGCGAAAAGTGCAAACTAATCCAAGAACAACAGCAAAGGACCTTGTGAAGATGCTGGAGGAAACAGGTACAAAAGTATATATATCCACAGTAAAACGAGTCCTATATCAACATAACCTGAAAGGCCGCTCAGCAAGGAAGAAGCCACTGCTCCAAAACCGCCATAAAAAAGCCAGACTACAGTTTGCAACTGCACATGGGGACAAAGATCATACTTTTTGAGAAATGTCCTCTGGTCTGATGAAACAAAAATAGAACTGTTTGGCCATAATGACCATCGTTATTTTTGGAGGAAAAAGGGGGAGGCTTGCAAGCCGAAGAACACCATCCCAACCGTGAAGCACGGGGGTGGCAGCATCATGTTGTGGGGGTGCTTGCTGCAGGAGGGCTGGTGCAATACACAAAATAGATGGCATCTGGAGGAAGGAAAATTATGTGGATATATCAAAGCAACATCTCAAGACATCAGTCAGGAAGTTAAAGCTTGGTCGCAAATGCGTCTTCCAAATGGACAATGACCCCAAACATACTTCCAAAGTTGTGGCAAAATGGCTTAAGAACAACAAAGTCAAGGTATTGGAGTGGCCATCACAAAGCCCTGACCTCAATCCTATAGAAATGTGTGGGCAGAACTGAAAAAGCGTGTGCAAGCAAGGAGGCCTACAAACCTGACTCAGTTACACCAGCTCTGTCAGGAGGAATGGGCCAAAATTCACCCAACTTACAGTGGGAAGCTTGTGGAAGGCTACCCGAAACGTTTGACCCAAGTTAAACAATTTAAAGGTAATGCTACCAAATACTAATTGAGTGTATGTAAACTTCTGACCCACTGAGAATGTGATGAGAGAATGATTTATTTAAGCTTTCATTTCTTTCTACTATTATTCTGACATTTCACATTCTTAAAATAAAGTGGTGATTCTAACTGACCTAAGACAGGGAATTTTTACTAGTATTAAATGTCAGGGATTGTGAAAAACTGAGTTTAAATGTATTTGGCTAAGATGTATGTAAACATCCGACTTCAACTGTAAATTCAAATATTATTTTAGCTCTGGACTGACAGGGTTAATGGCTCAATGCAGCTGTTTTTATTTCAATATCAAAAAGTATTTCTGGGTAACAATTAAGCACCTTACTGTAATAGATTCCTATTAGAAAACTGTTTCTCAAGCAAGAATTTTGCTAGGACTGTCTGGGAGTGATCCGAGTTGGGAAAGGAAAACTGAAAACTAGCTGTTATTGGCAGAGAGGTTTGGAACTCTCTATGTTATTGGTCTATTATCCAATTTAACGCATTGTGATGTCACCATGGAAAGCTGAACCTCCTGCCCATGCAAACCTGCTGATTAGAAGGTCTTGTGTAGATAGCATTTTCAGGAAATTGCAACTATCAGGAAATAACACTGATTACATTGTTTAACACTTTTACCGTGTTAGTTTCATGAGCTGTTGTACAATATGATACAAAACACACACAAAAACTGAATTTTGACTGCCCTGAGCCTTTAAGAAACAGGCGGCAGGCACATTCTTCACAAGGTGCTCTGGGGAGCAATATCACAGGCATGCGTGCTAACAGACGCCTGGCAGGAGTAAACAGGCGTTTTGCTGCCATCACTTTGCTCCCCTCCAGTCTCCAGCTCTTCCCTCTCTGTCACCCGGGCCCAGCCTACCCACTCTCAGCACTGAGGTCTGACGGCGTGAATGAACATTGACGTCTGTTATCCACAGTGATGCGTGTAGATTATGAATAAGATATAAAAAGCCAGTTTCACTACACCGCTTTTGCATTAGCAGGCTACTATCTCCATTGGTAATGCCTTCCCCCAGCCCCAATACACACATACACACCCTCACTATCTGTGTACTATTGTGGCCTCTGGAGCCCCAATAAATGGCTTAATCTGAGGCGAATGAAGCTACAAGGATTAGGGCTTTATTGAAACAAATAAGTGTTTTATTGGGAGAAAGCCCCAGTTTCAATTTCAATAGCACGTTTAAACCTTATCTGCCAAATCCTTAGGGCCCATTCTATGTTAATTGGATCTACATTGCACTTGCATTGGGGGTGTTAACAAGCACAGCCTATGAATATTAATTACCCAGAAGTTTTCTGTGGAGAAAATACTTTCCTGATACATATTAATTCTATGAAGTTTTTAAAGTAGAGCTCTCATTAAAAATGTATAAGCCCTGTGCTTAAATGTTTTCCCAAGACGACTTGTGTATCTTTAACTTGATCCCTAATAAATTGGGTCAAATTGGCCATCCTAAAAGACTAGTTTCTCCGAAAAAGGCATTATTATTCAACTCGATGTAAACATTCCATTCCACTGAATAACGTTTTTTTTTAAAACAGTGTTTTGACTATGGCTATTAAAACCTTTCATGTTAAGGCCTGTACTTTTCCAACCGAAGCCTCCTGAGTCCCTGTTAAAGCGGTTACTTGTTTACACCGCTAAACACACAATCTGCTCAACAAAAACAGACCAGTGTGTGTGTGTGTGTGTGTGTGTGTGTGTGTGTGTGTGTGTGTGTGTGTGTGTGCCTGAGCACGTGTGTTTGTGTGTGTGTGTGCATATGTGTGTCTTGACTGTGAACATTGGGGGTTTGAGGGGTAGGTTTGTGGGTATGCGGGTATTATGCATTTAGTCAAAACCCTCGTGACGGTTCAGCCCTTCCAATAAGCCATTGAATACTGAACCAATACAGACGTGTTTTCCCTGTCTGCCTCTCCACACCAGCTGCTTCAGACACCTGCTCAGAAGTTTAGAGTTCCCCTCTTCAGCACTAACACACAGACACGCCATCAAAGACCATCCGGGCGCCACACAATGAGAGCCACTTCACGCTTCCTAATGATACCAGCATACAGGCGCATCATTTACATAGGAAGCAGTGGCCACACTGACCCAACATAACACACTTCTGAGGGCTTTCTTTAAAGAGGGGCGTGGAGGGGTGAAGGGGAAGGGGGGCACCGTTACATCATCCTGATAACTACGGGATGCACAACAATACACCTTCCACTATATTACACCCCTTCCCCTACACACACGCACACACACACTGCCAACTCCTCCTTTAATGTCTTTTTCCAGGCGCTGACTGTTTGACCTGAAATCCATTATCCCCCATGTTTCTTTTAATGTGGCCGGGGTGAGCTGCAGTACAGTAGTGAACGACTTACCTTGCAGCGCTGCTGTCTTGTTGGGGCATGGGGGAAGTGAAGAGGCTCTCTGATTACCTCATTGTGAAACAACTCCTCAGAACCCCCCCCCTGCCCACATGAAGCAGGTCGGGGAGGGGGTGTAAACAGGATGTCAACCATTGGAACAGTCAACTATTTTAAACTCGGGGGATTGGCATGGTATGCACACATGCAACGTGTACTTCATCTCTTTCTGCTGCTGCTCGCCCGGCGGGCTGAAAGGACATGCTGGAGGTAGACTCAACAAAATGGATGAGTTTATGAGCTGGCCATTTTGGAATGTAGCCATAGGGAGAGGTTCTGCTATTGAGGTTACCATCAAAACTCATGTAGAAAGAAACTCAACAAGACATGACAAAAAGCTTCAGAAGTCATACCATGCTAGACTAAACAGATCTCTCTTTCCCTGCGAGAGAAATATATTGCATGTAACAATTAACTTGATTCAAAAAGCAATATGGTTCAATTGCGGGAAGGCTTAGGCCTCGACAAAAACAGTGATGAAGTTTTATTTTCTACAGGTAACTGACAAAATAAAGGAAACCCCAACATAAAGTGTCTTAATAGGGCGTTGGGCCACCACGAGCCAGAACAGCTTCAATGCGTCTTGGCATAGATTCTACAAGTGTCTGGAACTATAGAGGGATGAGACACCATTATTCCATGATACATTTTTGTTGATGGAGGTGGAGAACGCTGTCTCTGGTGCCGCTCCAGAATCTCCTCTAAGTGTTCAATTGGGTATAACTTGAATCTCTCATTTACTCAAGTTTCCATGATTTTGGCAGTTACCTGTACATACAAGCACATTACTGTTCAATTTTCACCTCCATCAGTATGATTATTAATCAGATCACACGTCAATTGCCAAACCCACCAAAGAAATTCAGCCTGTAATAAAACTGTCATCCGCTCCACTATAAAGACAGATGTTGTGAGTTGTGTGATAACATAATTAAACTGTTCTGTGAGGGATTCCATAAAATTATTCAAATTGGAAGAGCACTATAATTTTACCAATAAAGCAATTTAGGGCAATATGTAGTGTCATAACACTGATGTTATCCTTTCCCCCAGATTTACAATAAGTTGCAGCCCCTACCGTCCCTAGCCCGATCTGACAGACATAAAGCAGTGTGTATCCTTTCAACATGATCCTCTCTGAGATGTGGAGTGTGTGTGTGTGTGTGTGTGTGTGTGCTGCAACCCTCAGAAAGGAAACACATTGAGAGAATACTGCGCCATAGCTCTTGGACACCAACCACACAGAGAAACCTGCCCTTTATCATACGTATTAGCTATGCAGCACTGAGCAGATATACAGCTATGAGGAAACACAAAGATGCTCAATTCAATTCAAATGTGTGGTGATAAGGAGCGTTTTCTCCTCGTTGTAATGTATTTCAACTGAGGAAGCTGCTTGTGGTTCTCTTCCACTGAACTCCACAGTCGAGTGCACACAATCAGCAGCCAGCCATCCCAGCAGCGTGAGAGCTGCTTTGAGCTCTCCTTTGACCTGATGCTGTTAACCTCTCTCATCTAAGTAGTCTCCTACTGACCAGAACAGAGGCCTCAGCAGCCCTGGCCCTGCTTTATTGTACTGTACCTGTCAGTCCTACAGTAGTCTGGAAACGTGAGAAAGTCATGTGAGTCTGCTTATCACTTATCACTTCCTCCTCCAGTGTGTGCACCTCAAAGCAGAGTTCAGCGACAGACAGACGGACAGACGGACGGAGCTGAGCTGAATGTGTGTGCGCGCGCCTGTGTGTGTGTCTCGCTCTCTCTCTTCCACCATGTCCATAAGGGACCTTGTAAGGTTTGCATTATGCAAACAGCTAACCTGTGCCTGCTCAGCTCTTTCCGCTGTTACGTGTGAAGAGCCAGTGTCGCTCTCCCTTTTGCACACGCAACGCTACAGTACGGATGGCCCTTCTCCGTCAGAGAGGGAGAATAAACTCCCATAATGGTTTGCCTTATCTTGTGACTTGCAAAAAAAGCTTTAGAGCATTTGTCTGACAAAGAAGCCTGGATGGATGTTTCTGCAATAGAAGAAAAGCAATGATTAATCCGGCTGTTGTTCTTTTTCTGATAATATTGTTGGAGCGTATTTTGTATCACTGAGGAACGATGATATTTAAGGAATCTCTCCAACTTGATTAAAAGGACACTTCTTAGAGACAGGATATTAATATGTAATACTCCACAGTTATATCAGCTGAACCGAATTCCTAGCAGAAGAATCAATTGTTTTGCTCAAACATGCAAGAGATTACTGCCTAAATGAACCATAAATCACTACCAACAGCATTATCTGTAGGAACTTGAATGTGCTGGAGTCAACAGCAGCACAAAAGCCTACAGTATCTAAAAGTTCAATCACGTCATCACTGTGACTGCCTGCCTGTTGATGTGGCAGGCTGCATCTGGTCTGTTCTATTATGTGACTTCTCCTTTGGCCATCAGAACTTCCTCTTGCAAAATCAATAACAACAAAACAAACCCGAAAAGCCACACATTTCTAGCTATTGCATAAACACAGCCTTTTTTACATATTTGTCTTCATAATTTCTATGATCTTCATTTCCTCATGAAAGGGACTTGCTGAAAACCACAACTTCTGCACAAGCAGCAAGAAAGTTTAGCGACAACATAAAAAAAGGAGTCATATTCAAAAAGTATAGGGTGTAAACCTTCTGTTTGGTTGACACAACATTACCCTACATTTATCTACCAAATGGGGACATTTTGGTTCAAACAGAAAATGCCCATACAGTGAATGGCTTTAGATTTTTGGGCTGATTTAAAATCTCTTTTCTAACACAAAAGCAACAAATAAAAGTTGCACATGGCAAAAGCCCAAGTGAAATTGCTAAATTATGAGCAAATACTCAAGCTTTTTCTCATAAAAGAAAAAGAGAAAAAATATTTTGTTCTCCAAATAACTCTCAAATAAAAGTTGCACATGGCAAAAGCCTACGTGAAATTGCTAAATTATGAGCAAATACTCAAGCTTTTTCTCATAAAAGAAAAAGAGAAAAAAGATTTTGTTCTCCAAAAAACACTACTAAGGGGGAACAACTTCAATTGTAGATATAGATAAGCCATGCGAGTACCTTCTGCTGAGGTATTCCAGCCCAGTATTTGACTTACTAATAGAGATGTTTAAACCAAGCTTATGGTCCACTTCCCCCAAATCTGACTGGTCTACAAGATGAATTCCCCTGTCAGAATCAAGATGATCAAACAGATTACAATTATTTCATCCCCTATCTTCATTAATGAGCACTGTCTTTCATAGTTATGTTTCCTAATAAGAATAAATGATATGCCACCCCCAGGTTTGTTGTTCACCCTGACTCAGGGGATATATTTGCACTTTGAGTCAGAGAAAATTCTAGATTGATTTCTGCATCACCAAAAGGGAAATGGTGTCTTGGATGTTTCTCAGAGAACAAAGACACAGAAGCCCACATATCTGTCAGGTTATATTAGTGCAACCAGCAAATAAAACGTAAACGACAGACCGCAAAATGCCACAAAAGTAAAAGTTATCAAGTAATTGAGCGAAGATCTTAATGCCCATGCGACAATTAACATGGTTCATGATGCATGAGTGAAAATCCTGGGTTAGCCTAATGGGAGAATAAAAAGACAGGCGCATTCCCCCAGAATCCTCCACTGGTAAGTACCCTATCAAAGGAGAGCGTCAGGAGCGGAGAATGAGACATCTCGTCCTTCATCCCAAACCATGCACCATTTATCACACAGAACAATGAATCTATCCGCCTTTCTCTCTCCGTCCCCATCATCAACCATATGGTACGCCACAGAAATTAACCATGGGCTTGGTTCAAAAGGACAAACAGAAAGAAAACATGTGCTATTCAAATACACAGAACATTTTTTATACAGGACTAAATTCACCAGTAAAGTGTTTGTTTCTAAATTATTTTCAGAAATGACTAATCTGAGAAAATCATTATTCCCTCCATATGACTTTAAAATAGAGACCAGTGCTGGACGGTTGGCTCTACTCTCGGGAGAAGGATTTTTTTTCTCTCTCTCCTTGGTGTCAAGTGCGCATCCATGACACTTCCCTGCTCTCCCTCTCATCTGCCTCACATTCATCAAAGTTGTAACCCCTGTTGTCTTTGCAGAGCGAATCAGAATGCGCCCCTGGCAAAGAATGAAGGAAAAGTCAACAGGAATTAAGTTTCAGTGCAACTGTTGACTCAACTGTGGCTCGCAGTTATTGAAATTTTATCCACGGTTTTGTGTGACTACTGCAGTAATGAATTCAGTATGGCTGTGATTTTCTCACTGACGACATACTCGTTTTGAGCTGGAAAAAGGGAGGGAGACAGCTAGAGCAGCAGTGATGGAGGGGAGATAGGAGGGACATACAGCTATGTGGAGTAGAGGGCCTACAGGTCTAACACTGAGACAAGTAGAGTACGGTTGCAGACATCCTTTTTTGTCTACTTGGGTTTTTCTATTATTGCTGCTGGAGTTGCTGGAATGCATGCATTTGCAACTTTGCAGGTTTTAATGTTACTGGCTTGCAACAAATGTGTAATTTTTGGGCTATTACTTCAAATTACTTGCTGTACGTGTTCACGGGCTAATTTTCATGATAAGTGCTTCAAATGAATAAGATTATATTATTTTCTTTGAGACAAAATGCATGATTTAGCATGGGACCTTACAGTATACAGATGTTGATAGATATGCTGTGACAACAGACAGCAACAAAAGAGGCTGTGCATTATGACTAAACTGCTCCTGACAACAACCCCAGTCATTCTGTGACGGCAAAATAGCATGAGACACAGTGATCTTTTCAATGCTGTTTCCTTAAACACACTGTCGTGTGGCACACATAACACTGACACCAACAGAAAGAGCTTGTCTGTTTGCCTCAAGTCTCAGATGGTGAAAATGTTTTGGGCTTTACTAATAATAAAGCTACCACCATTCTTCGGGCCTCATTGGTCGGACATAGAGGAATGTGGCATTAGTTGTGAGTGTGAGGCGTGTTTACAATGAGCCAAAGGAAAACCCTGTCAGCCCATTGGACAGCACAGCACTCAAACTGTCAGAGAATCGTGTGGCACCTACACACTTAAAATATGTTGACCTACCTTGATAAATATTTCACCAAAATGCAGATGCTGCATGCTACAATAAACATGTCCGCACCCAAACACACAATCACTGAGCGAGCACTTCCCCCTCTTAAAAAATTCTAAATGCCCTCGAATATACATAAATGATTATAATAATGTGTTTATGTACTTTGGGACGGGATTAAATATTAACAGGCACTTTAGAGGTGGGCTAGGGACTGCTGTTCACATGGGTTAATAAAGACAGGTATGAAGAGAGGAACCTAGTTTACCTGGTGCTGCTGGAGATGGATCAGGTCAGCTGCCGCGATGTCCACCGCCGACGGTGTCGTCACGCTCTTGGGCCTCGCGTCCCTGGCTCCGCCCTCCACGCTCGCTGCTCCGTTCTGATTGGCTGGACCGTTGTTTGTCGCCTCTGTCCCAGATTCTTGCATCATGACTTAAAAACCTGAACGAGCAGAGAGTAGGAGAAAAAGCTTCTAAAACAAGGCCCAGTACAGGGGATACAGTACGTTTCAACCCGGGCCACACTTTTCGTCCACTTTTATTACCAGTTTTCCTACTGGTTCATGCATGTCTGTTTCTTGTTTGTTTGCACTGTATTCAGCGAAGCAAACACACACACACACACACACACACACACACACACACACACACACACACACACACACACACACACACACACACACACACACTCTCATAGACTCTCTTTCCACTGGGTGATGAACTAGTGTCTTGTTGTGTCTTTCCGGACCAGATACTTTACAGATGACATGTCCATACTGGGCTGGAGGAAGGAGCATGGCTCAGGTTCTGTTAGTGTTCTCCTTCACGGCTGTGTGGAAGGCAGGGGATAGAAACACACATCTTGAAAGAACCCAACCTCAGTAAGGCAAAGCAGAGGAGCCCAAGAAAACACTCACCCTCACAAACAAAACACTTTCTATGGAAATGGGTATATTTACTTGCATGGTCCCAGAAGAACCACTGCAGAATGGCTTTTTAATGGGAAAGAGGGCCAATGGGTGGGCCTGCCTGCCAAAGGATCTCCACGAGAAACGTCAATTTTAAAACCGAGTGAAAACCCTGAAAACCTACAGGGGTGCTCAATTAACACCAACATGAGTCTACCAAAAACATGTTCTGTTATTACTTCATTTTAAAGAAGAATATGCTGTATACAAAGGGCTATACACTGAGTGTACAAAATGTTAAGACCTTCCTAATATTGAGTTCCATGCCCCCATTGTCCCCCCATTTTGCCCTCAGAACAGCCTCAATTTGCCAGGTAATGGACTCTACAAGGTGTCAAAAGTTCATAATGTTTTGTACACTCAGTGTATATGCTCTACAACTGCATATATTGCAATCTTTTTTTTAAATAAACTAGATGGTAATTTAACATAAAGTAAAATTGGGGACTTTCTTTACCTATTTAAAAAAAATATTTTTGTGGTAATGGAAGAGGTGTTATGATTTTAGATTCGAAAAACACAGAAGTAAACAAAGATTTCCTATGCGGTAAGTTTTGGTCTAAGTTGTTGGGAAAGTGGTATAAATGTCAGTTGTTTTTAAGGAATTTGGTATTTTGACAATGAAGCCCTTTATCTACTTCCGTTTTAAGGAAGTTGCTAACTAGCGTTAGCGCAATAGCTAGCACAATCACTGGAGGTCTATGGTAACAGCTAGAAAGAATGCTAGCTGTTACCATAGAAGACCAGGCATTGTGCTAATGCTAGTTATCATTAGCTCGCGAAACTACCTCTAATGTCCTTCATACTGGTCGCAGATACATAACAATGGTATCCACAAGTTCATCTGACTAAGGGGAAGCAGATAAAGTGCTTCATTGCCAATATCCATATTTCAGATTTGAATAGCAGAGAAGTCATACGTTTTTGTCTTAGTTTTTGGGAAAGTGGTCAGAGTAACTGATTTTTGTCAAAAGTCACAATAGGTCTTTTCACACTGCATTGTTCTTAGCCACGGGCTATCCTTAGCCCCAGGCTAGGCCATGATGCATTGGCAATTTTCTGGGACAATATTGCTGAGCAATGTTGCCAGCAATGGTTGCTGCAACATTTTTCCATTGAAAATTATAAACTTTATATAATCTGGGGAATTTAGATTTGATTGGCATCGCAACCTAGTGGGCAATTTTTAAGAATCCTCCAACCAGAGTGCAGATATTGGTCATGTGATTAGTATGCCGTTCTAAATTAATTTGGGAAACATGTAGGCCGTTGTTGAGCTGACGTGAGAGAAAATCAACTCCCCTTTTGGAGTGAAATGTTGGCCATTCACGTCTCAAATGTTACCCAATTCAAGAAGCTAGGCGTATGTCGCACGTCACACTTCACTACTTCACAGGAGAGGCCTTTGAACACATATTTTATTTGTATATACAGTACCAGTCAAAAGTTTGGACACACCTACTCATTCCAGGGTTTTTCTTTATTTGTACAATTTTCTACATTGTAGAATAATAATGAAGATATCAAACTATGAAATAACACATACGGAATCATGTAGTAACCAAAAAAGTGTTAAACAAATCAAAATATATTTTATATTAGAGATTCTTAACAGTAGCCAACCTTTGCCTTGATGACAGCTTTGCACACTCTTGGCATTCTCTCAACCAGTCAAAATAATAATAAGAAGAAGTATGACGAAGATTTAAAGTGGGACGTTTGCTGTCTCAAGTCCGATTAATAAACAGATATTCAGCCCTACTTTTGCATGAAAATTCTGGACACATAATGTTCTATTTTTCAAGTCCGTACTGTTTCTGATTTTGGTGATACAAAAACCAGACAGACAGACATCCCCTCACCCTTCAGCCCCCTGCTCATACCCCCACTCCCTCCCCTCTCTCCTGGGATGAGTATGAACCGAACGACACTGATGCTTATCTGGGGCTGTATTCCTGAAATCAGTGGTGAGATTTACATCTTTTGTGTTGGTCACAAGCCTCACTGGTGCGGTGGCGGGCGACACGTCTAGTCGCCCAATTCCAGGGAAGTTAATGAAGCTGACCAAGTCAGGCAGAAGTAAATTAACTTGGCTGATTAATTATTTATATGAAGCAGAATAAATGCCCTTAAAACACTGGGCCTGATCATGAAAGGAGTTAAAAATGGGAAAAAATGCAGATTTATAATGTTGCGTTTAAGGCGTGTAATAGGGAGGCCAATATGTGTTAATGTGTGCTCACCAGAGGGGCTGAGTCTCCTGAGATCCCCGTCTAAACAAGGGACAGCAGACCTAAGGCAGAGGGGCCACCATTGGGGGCACTCTGTCTGACAGACAAATGTCCACATTTATTATGAGTAAATAAAATAAGCAAGATCACAATAAAATAATTAGCCTTTATAACAATAAATAATATTACAGACACTACTATGTTTTGTGTTAAAATAAAGAATAATTTCTGTACTATTATCAAGCAGCAAAATCAGTAGCTACCACTATAATAATCAACACTATAGTGCACTATATTTTTAGATGTCTCTGCTTTTCTTGCAGGCAGAACATCCCAGTGACTCATCAGACACTGTGGTCTGCATTGGTTCATTTGTCATGTCACACCACCCACTCATCTCATTCTGAGCCCCTGCCTCTCTGTCTGCAGTTTGGGCAGAGGCTATGGGCTGTGTTCTCTGGATTGGACACTCTGGGCTCTGGGCTGGGTCCTCCCTCAAGCCTCCAGCTCAGCCTACTCTCTCTCCAGACAGATGTTGACCCGGCTCACCCCTTCAGTCTGGCACAGCCTCACTCCATAATGGGATTTTCTAAACAAGGAGCGAGCAAGAGGAATACTGTGGGATGGGAGGGAGCCGGCTACAACTACATCTGCAGGGCCTGGCTGCTCAGCTCAGCTCATACAAACTCCCCTTCCTTCTGAAACACCAATTAGAAACACACATTCTCAGGCCAAATGAAATGTGATTTGAAATAAACCACATGCTGACGTTATTCACCCCCACTTATTTTTCAAATAAAATATGTTTTTCCACACATAGAAAAGAATTGACTGAGTCTGGGGTTTTTTTCTCTCCAAAGCTACATAAAAGGCGGAAAGTAATGGCTATTATGCACGCACTGTCATTCCATGCAACATTTTCATAATTATAACGGAAAGGCGTACATTTCCGAATGCATGGCATCTCCAAAAGTAATCAAGAGAATGAGCCGTGGGGCTATTTTAATGTATGCAAAACTAGTGACCCACAATAAAGGAGGGGAAGGGTACAATGAATGCAAAGTAATGCGCGCATGCTTGGAACCGGCACTGACGAGGGGCGGCTAAAATTAACACCCAATTAATTTTCGAATTGACAAACAAATGAAACCCATAAATCTACTTTCTCATTATTATTACCACAGAATAATTCAAAGCTGCAATATTGCAAGCAAAAAAACGAGTAAAAATGAAAATGGGAAATGTGCATTATCCATCATAAATATCAACCAGATAGGAAAGAGACTTATTGGAGAGTTGTCTGGTGATAACCATGTTAATCTGAGCAGCACTGAGGGAGACACACAGCAGCTTCATGTAGACTAGCAGTCACAGGCAACTAGTCTACCACATGACAGGGCCCTAGTTCATTTATTGTTTGTTTGCTCAGGGAATGGTCCAATCTGTGATGACGACTCAAATAGCTTGCTATTTTACTTTATCCATTTATACAATGATGCATATTCAGGGGTAATTATGGGTCAAGTGTCTCGCTAAAGGTAGTGTACTTAGCAAGGCTGGAAGATACACATTCATGCAAGCACACACACACACACACACACAGAGAAATGAGGGGGCAGTTCATGAGAAACAGGCCTGCTTGTTTATGAGGCATGTCAGCCTGAAATATAACAACAAAAACAACAAAAACAAAAAGCTCTAAATAACGGATATTCCAGGAGATTAGAATGAGGCAAACGGCGGTCCACAAAACAGACGCTTTGCTTCTCTGTTGATCATCAGATGTCTGCTCCTCTGGAGGGGGGTTGTGGGGGGGATGTCTGGTTGCAAAACACAACAAGTGTTTGGAACAAACAGTGGATCACAAAAAAAAGGTCAGAGTTTCTGTTTGTTGATGTTTTGCTTTTGTTCCTCTAATATGGGGAGTACATTAAAAACACAGTCACATGCAACGCCCACCTGAACAGACAGGTTCAGAGCATGGCACAGCACCAAGGGCTAATCAAGCCTGTCAGTCTCGTATCGTATCCACTCACTGCTCCACGCCGAGCCTCAATCTAACTCAAACGCCTTTCCCTCGCCATGGCAGCCTGGAATTCAAGAGCTCGATTCAGTCAACAATCCAAGGTAGGGTCGGCCTGCGCAGCTGTGCCGTGACCTTTCCCCATGTTCTGTTTTTCTTTAATGCTCATGACAGAAAACCCTCCATGGCCACCTGCTCCAGCTTGCATAGATCTCACATAGCCCCTGTTTACACAAGCACACAACAAAAGCACAACATTCTTGGGGAAGAGATAAAGACAGACAAAAGAGAAGACAAAGGGAGAGGTGCATTTCGATGCTGCCTGTTTAGGTTAGGCTCGGTTGCTAGACTAGACAACACAAACAGCTTGTACCAAGGTGGCGCGACACCATAATGCTTCCCCTGGATGGGTTTTCAAGGTTTGGAGAGTTTTGTGTTCAGTTTTATTTTGGCTCAATGTTATGAAGATAAGTCTGAAGACAAACATGAGAATAAAAAAAAAATGCCAGTGCTGATAACCTTGTTTACAAATAGTTGAATGAACATGTGTTCAAAGATCCACGATCAGTCCTCTCATAGTACCCCAAAATAATAATTTAAAGAAAATAACCCCTATACTGGACTGAGCAGAACAGACAGTCTGAATTGGACTGGGTCCCTGAACCTTCCCACAGTCATAGTAGAGCCAGCAGACCTCCCTCCCTCATCTCCCTCGTCTTTACCTTAAACGTAGCCTAGGCCTCCGTAATCCAGAACGACGCGCATCACTCAGAAGTGGCTGCCACAATATCTGGGCTCGCTTGACACTCAAAGAAGAATCCCTCGCCCTTCTTTTCTCCGAGAAGGAAAACTGACGGCACCAATGACATTCCGCCAACAGAGACTTTACAGTGAGACCAAACAAGCCTCTAATCTCATCAGCCACTTCAACCAAAAGTCGCAGATAAGAAAAGCATATCTCAAGACGACTGTTACAACATTGTAGGAACAGGGCTTCCCCTCTATCCCTCCACCCCTTTTTCACAGAGACACAGAAGCTTTTTAAAAGTTCCTTCCAGACCTTGTAGGGGATAACCAGCCACTCACACCAGCAAACAAAGCAGCTATTTGTTTAATAACTGATTGCTGCCATGGCTACAGTAAACCGGGGGAGCGGGGGGGGGGTTTGTGTTTATGAACAAACATCTCTTTGCAGGACCAATTTAACATTAACCAGGTGGAATGATCAACAGATTTCATAGGTGACACTCAGGGCAGGCCTAATGTAAACAGGCTCTGGGAGGAGAAAGGGGCCAGGCTTAGAGAATCAAGGTCGATGCAAATGCAGAGCCAGATAGAATAAATGGCTGGGGAAAACTCAAGACAAACAAACAGTCATTCTCCTGACATTTGAAGAAGCATTAAGGTGGTGTGTTACAGCTGCTGGCCTGGTGGCCACCATGAATGTGAACGAGGAGGGGGTGGACGGAGGTGAGGCGGGTGTTGTTGGCTGGTGAAGAGAGCCCCCTCTCACCTCGATCAGACCGACAGTGTCAATGTGTTTTGGTACACCAGAAGTACATTCATTTCAAATGGAACACTGCGTTTGTCTTGCAGTTGCAGTGCATTCTGTATGTTTGATAAATCCAACGTATGCATCCAATTGTCTGCGTCGACTTGATTTTTAAATGTAACCTTTTTTTAACTAGACAAGTCAGTTAAGAACACATTCTTATTTACAATGACGGCCTACCCCGGCCAAACCAAAACGTTTGACTGTAGAATTTATTAGGCAGTATTGTTGCACAGCCTGGTCTCATAGACTAGACGTAACATAGTTAACTTTAATCTGGGACATTCAAATTAGTATAATATGTTACTTTTGGTAAGTAACGTATAACGAAATGAAAGTAGTGTATAATGCAATCATCATCTAGTAACCTAAAGATTGCGAGTTCGAATCTCATCACGGACAACTTTAGCGTTTTAGCTAATTACCAACTTTTCATCTACTTTGTACCTACTTAGCATGTTAGCTAACCCTTCCCCTAACCGTTTAACCTAACTCCTAAACTTAAATCTAACCTTAGCCCAAACCCCTAACCCTAAACCCTAGCCTAGCTAACGTTAGCCAGCTAGCTAACATTGGCACCTAGCTAGAATTCATAACATATCATCGTACATATCACATATTGTACGTTTTTGCAAATTTGTAACATATAATACAAATTGTAATTCATAACATACGAAATGGGTGATGGACACCCTCGAATTAATACATACCATACGAAATGTAGCATATCATACTAAATGGAGCGTCACGGATTTATTTCGAGAATAATACGAAATGCTCTGAGACGAAGCTGTCGGTCTGATCGAGGCATCAGAATTGAGGGAAAACACGGCAGTAGAGACACTTTTACTACAGACCCAACACAGAGTGTCTTCAACGACACCACAGCAAGAAACTTGTAAAACATGTTAAACATTTACCTGCTTTAATTATTCAGTAACTAGGGTTTGGAAACAACAAAGGATGTCTGAGGGCCCCAGAAGCTGTTCCCAATAACATCAGGACAGGTCGACGGAAAAACAAGCAATGTTGTTTTCATCCGACAAACAGAGAAATAATTTAACTGCAGGTGCCCCATAATTTACCCATATAATACTGGAATGAATACTGTGGTTATACAATGAATACTGAATCTATTTCTATTTCTTACAAATAAAATAATATTGGTTTGACTTTGAGTCAAACACACACACAGTGTGCAATCTGTGTTCCTCCATTCACGTTAGAGCAAATAATAAACTATTCAGAAACAGGTAACGATTACAACAAGCACGAAAGAGGAATTGGTGCGGCCAATTTCAAGCTGCACGTCACCTTGTTCATGAATGTTTCATGCCTACAAGTTGCAATCTGCTCATGTGAATCCAGTCAGTGAGGCCTAGCTACCCCTGAGTGTTTAGTTTCCTGTCTCATCTCACCTCCCAAACAACCTTCATTCTCATTTCAGTTATGCCTCAAACACATTTACCCCCATATAGTGAGGGCAAAGGGAAGAGACCAAACACATATTTATGACACATTGTGAAGAATATAATGGGATCCTCATGCGTAAAATTCAGATTCAAATGTATTACTACACTTTATACAGAGAAATGGGCTCGACATCCACTGATGCTGAGGATGATGATTCATATGAATATGAACCTATTATCACACTACAAGCTCAGATAAATGAACAATAAGGATTGGAGCAGAAGGCACACTCTCCAGTTGGGAGGCTAAGTAGATGCATCATTTCAGAAAATACACCAAACAGTTTGTCTCCTTGGCATGAAGCCTTCCCATATACACCAAAACGTACAGGGCTGCTGAGCAGAGACAATGACAGAATGTGCAAAGGTAAGGCAGGGCACGGTATTTTTAGTACACAACGGCCAATTGAGACTAAGTAAATAGAAACATCTAATGACATTCAAAATGGTAATACATGAATGGAAAAGTACTGGTGTGATGTGAACTGCTTTTAGGAGTGGTTTACCACACATTCCTCAACGACTCTCCTTCATTTGACTTTGATAATCTCACTCACACGAGGCTCACACCGATTAACACTGCAGCGAGAGGACAGACATCGAGAGACGTGGGCCTCTTTTCTGACCAGACCCGATGCGTGGGAAAACCAGGCCTTGCTGCCCTCAAGCTCATCTTACCAATTAGACCTGTCAAACACACACGCCGAAAGAAAAACACAGACTTCAATCTCTCCGCATCCTATGGGACTTGTAAAAACGCTTATTGTTTTAACATTACTTAAAAAGTGTGTCATATATTTTTAATCATTTTTACTAGAATTCATGCAAGGCCCATTCCCAAGGGGGTGGATATGTGGACTTGCAAGGAGGAAATGTGTCAGATGCATTTTCATAGGGAAAGGAAGTTTAGCCTATGAACTTATCTAATTAATGCTCTGTTCCTAAACCATATGAGGGCCATATTATTAGAAACACTGTCTTGGGGGGGCAAACTTACCCACTTGCTGGTGTGCATTGACAACTCTGAGTCTTTGTGACTTTCTACAGTTATATCATTGTTGGAAAGGTTTCCGGGCAGCATTAGGTACTGACACTGTCTATTACCCCACTATTCAAAAGCATCGTTATCATCAACAGCAGTATATACAAGAGTTCAGTCTCCTCCCTGCTACATTAGTCTTACCACATACACTGAGCTGTGTTCAATATTCAAACGGTGTAAAATGTGTCACTGCTGAGTACAGTGCACTACAGGTGCTTATCTCCCAGTTCCTTTGTTCGGAGTAAGTTACACAGAGATAAAGTTCAGCTTTTGATTACCAGCCACAATCATTAACCTTTATACACAAATAATGGCAAGGAAATGCAATGGGCATTTGGCTTCAATAGTTATCTTGTGTGTTCAGAGAAACTTAATATTTAACTATTGCCCAACATTTGTGATGTATTCTAATAAACACATTTAAAAGAATCAATACAATTCCATTCAGAAAGTGCTTGAGTTGGAGGATTATACAGAAAGTAATGTGTTGGACGAGTTTAATTGCAGCAGAGCGATCATTTAGGCCCAGAGTGCTAACCACAAGTTCAGACAGAAAGAGAACATATTACAAATAATGAATCTCAACGGCCTCCAATGAGCCAAGATGCTGCTACTAAATTATATGAGATGAGGATGTCATTCTATTCAAGTTCAAATCAATGCAATTGTGTGGAAAACTGCAGAAAAAGCAGTGTTATCTTGACATTAACTAAACAACATCCACGCAAGCACATTCGTTAATGGCTTCTTTCAACTGATTGGATAAGTAATGGGTGGCCATTAACCAATCAGGACAAAGGACCAAATACATGTTGGCACCCCATTCATTGCTTCTGGCATGGGAGTGGACAGACCCCCGACCCACTGCCTCCTCAGGTGCTGTGTCTCCTAGACGTCACCGTGCTGGGTTGTGTGATTATTTTAAAAGCTCTAGCTTTCCAGAGAGAGGACAGGGTGGGTTAATAAGGATGGGTACATGCCTTCCGTTAAGCAGTTAAATTGAAGGTAAAGGGCGCCGGGCTAAATACTGAAAGACCTTGTATGAATCTCAGAGCTTTAATGGAATCAGTTTTTAACAACTCTTTTTCCTTAAATACAGCCCATGTCAGGAGGATGCGTCCCTCTCATAAAGCAGCGCAATGACAATGTACAGTGGCACTAATACAAGGACATAGTTCATGATGACATTTTCTGCAATTCCCAACTGATTAGGGTCATTATGTTGGAGGTCTGATTTATGCTGTCATTTCCTCTCGCCGATCTTGCATCAATGAATCTTAATGAATTGGTAAATAAGGGTGAAGATTACACTCTGTGACACCGAAACATTCTTCCCCCTCAACGCCAGAGATTTATGTAGCCAATTAGAGACTAACAGAGAAAATTGGCTGGCAGAAAAATAATATTCTTTATGGTACAAAACGGAAAAGCATTCTTGCTGAAGGGCAATTCTATTGTCAGTGTTAACTCCATAAAATGTGTTTCCACCTCGCCTTCAAAATACAAAGGAGATGCCGTGTTGGAGCTGGACGTGATGCTTTCAGGGAAAGACAAAAGGTAAGGGTATGTTTTCGAATCGTAAGGGAGGTTATGCAGCACGGGCGTTCATCTCTGAAAAGAGCCAAAAGTCCTTGGCATTGACAATCCCCTGGCTGAACTGTTTGATCAGCATAAATACACCTCTGTGTGACAAACATGTTTACCCTCACAGAGCAAACAATACACAATGAGACCATGAGCTGCTGCTTCTCTAATTAAGATACCAAACCGCTATCAACAATTACCTATGTTGTGATTCTGTGAACACTCTTTCCATTGATCCCTTTAAGAATAATAAGGTCGTTTCAGGTATTTTCCCTCCAGAGAAAGAATTGTATGCCCCTTTTTTATGGACATGAACAACATGTATGTATGTATGTATGTATGTATACACCTGTCACCATTTGCCATGAAAGCATTATATCATTATCTAATGATAAAGGGCCATTTGGAGAAAAAAACATGGACAATAAAATCCTCTTTCCATTCATCTTCTTTCAAAGGAAGAATATCAAAATACAAACAACCCTTTGAAGAGATCTACTGTATGATCAACATGTAACTGGAAAGCCAACCAATATCACTGTAGCCTCAGATGATTCTCGGGACATCATTATAGCTTTACAGTTCGTAATGCTTGTAATGTTTTTCAGGTGGGGGATGAAACATGCGAAAAACATGAACATGGGGTACAAGGGGCACAGATATATTTGTGTAGGACTATAAAGAGTGAAAAGTACCTCTTCTTATTAATCCCAACTTCTTAAATATGCACAGTAATGAGTTCTGTTATGTGTTACATATTGTGACTAGATTTAGTGTGAGGAAGCGTCTCTCTCTCTCTCTCCACATCAAAAAGGCTGGCCTGCTATTAGGCACGGGGCTGAGAGATACTGCTGCTGCTGCTGCTGTGTGAAAAGGAGTGGAAAATTAAACCTGAAGCAGTGCAGGAAAGGGCTTAATTTACTGGCATGAACAGTATGCAAATGAGATTACTCTCAGCTTAACTGCATCATTTATGTCCTTAATAACAGCATCATCATTACGGGACTCAAATGAAATTACACCGTAATTAGCATATCAAAGTGATTGGTTAAAGTTTAAAACAAATACCCAATTTTGTTAATGAACAGCTGTAATCACCGTGTAGACTCTCAATGAAAACATCCAAAACAAATATGTGTTTTGGAGAAGATGAGGAAGATCCTTCCCAGGCGACAGGTCTGTGTGTCGGGCAAGGAGTGCAGGGGCGGGTGGGAGTGTTGGAGGGGTGGCACTGGGAGGTCTTACCTGGTTGGCTCCACACTCAAACCCAAACCCTGTGTGATCAAAGACGTGTGATCAAAGATGCAATTTCCCACACTTGCCACTTCAGGAGCTCATCAATAAAATACTAATCACTCCACGGCTGATTCAGAGAATAGTGTCACACACACACACACAAGTTTAACCATTGCCTCTCCTGCTTTCCCTCTGATAAACATGGTGATATTAACACCTCATTCTCCCAGCCCAGCCCCCACTGAGTGACGCCTAGCACTTCCTCTGACAAATCATGCACATCTTATTTATGTGCCCATGGCTGGAGGCAAAAGGCAGTCTGCATGTCATATTTCTCCTGTTTGATCCAAAGCTTTTATACTTTCACGTCCCCACATTATTGATTTAATCCAGAATTTATGACACACTACACGACTCGCAAAGTGAATTCCGATGCCTTAAGTTTCAGACATAAGTCAATCTCAGCTCTCTTTCCCAGCATTTCTTCCCTCTTTTGTCCCCTTTTGCCTTTCTCCATCCATCCAACAAAAGAAGTAGCTGGCTAGGGATGTACACTATCAGAAACTGATACTTGAACATTTTAAGAAGTGGTATTTTATTTTATTCATTGAGGAATCCATTAAAGGCCTTATTCCTTGAAAGTATGTAAATTATGTGCCTTTCAAGGTACAGCTAGGGAAAATCCACTCCATCAGCTAATGACGCCGCTCATCACATGCAGAGAGGCTGGCTAATGAAGGCTCGGCGGCCGGGCCGGCCGTTCCCTCGCCCAGCGTAAAGCCCTATGAAATGCTAATATCTCACTTCTAATTAAAGGATACTAAGTCCAAATGCACCTTCACAGCGGGTAGCCGGCAACATACATTATATTTTTTAACACTACACCGAAAGATGTGCCTGAGCAACATTCCATTAATTCACATTTAATACCCCATCTCTCTCTCTCTCTCTCTCTCTCAGCAGCTTCATATTGAGAGCAGGCACATCAATACGCTTTGTGGGACATTTTTTGCTAGTGCACTCACTTTAACACAAATACAAGGTAACACACATATACCTGGGGGTCATTACGAAAGAATCTACCAGTATTGCCTCTCCACCTGTATACAATGTTTACACATCTTTGGCTGTAAATATGTTTACAACAAAACGTGCAGCCATTCTCAGAAACTGACCTTGAAGTCAGCAAACAACCTCCTCACAAAGTTCATTAACATCAGATAGGGCAGGCTTTATTTTCCCCCACCAAATGTTTTGAGAAAACAATAAATACAAACGTTTTATAAACAAATATTTTGAAAAATATTATTACGTAGAATACTTCAAATACCAAACTTAAAAAATGAAATCAACATCGAAGTACATTTTAACTAGGCTTGTAATAATTCATAATAAATGACAACCTAACGAGGATTCAAATGCTGGGGGGCAAAGGAGACACACAGCACTGCTAAAACCATTGACAACTGATTGCCGAATTAAAGCAATTGTTAAATAAATGTTAAATATTTGGTTGTAATATCATCACCTCTTGAAGAGCATGTCAGATTCCATGCAAAACAATTGCGCACATTTATCTCTATCATCAGAGTTATACAGCAAGTAACAGCACGCCTTTCATGATCAGGAAAAATCAACTGATCATGTCATTTCAGATACGTTAGGGTAGCCTCATGATATCTCTCAATATTGGCTACTATTAATTGGATATCTGAGTGCTATAAAATAAAAGTAAACTATACCTGACAAGTATGGGTGGTTTAGATTCCTTTGTGGAATCTGCCTTTCAAGCAGCAGATGGGCCAATTTGTCGATGTAGCCTACTGTTAGCTGATCATGTTCACTTTGCAAGCTGCCGGTAGAAACTCTGTACAGTCGGCTAAACATAGTGGTAAGTAACGTAGGCTTACCTAGCGAAGTTAGCCAACGTTACCCCCTTTTCAACAGTGGTTTTAAGAGTGTTAAATCCCGATTGCTGCAGACAGACATAACGGCTATACAGATTAATGGACCACATCAAATTGGCTAGCTACAGTTGCTAACAACAGATCATGTCAATACAGCTAGATACAAGCTAACATTCAGGGAATTAACTGGATGGCTATATTTACTTGCCACCTATAGCGGTGATGACAGTTGTCGCACTGACTACTTTACCTGGACGAGGCCTTGTCGATGTCAAGCTCTTTCCAAACACCTAATCTCTGATGAAGCAAGCCAAATGACACATTTTTGTTGCCTTAGCTAGCAAGCTAGATACATGGCAAATGGATAGGCCACCTGCCCTCACATATCTGAAAATACATGATCAATTGATGTTTACTGATAAAAAAAAAAGCAAGCAGTTACTTGCTGTATAACTGATGATAGAGCTAAAAGTGGAATAAACAGAAATGTGTAGTTCTGACTATGCTCTTCAAGAGGTGATGATATTGAAACCAAATAGTTGTACATTTATTTAACAATCCCTTGAAAACGGCATCAATGGTTTTAGCGGAGCTGGGGGTCTCCTTGCTCCCCAGCAGTCAAATTGAACACTCTGCAACATATTGTGACATGTTATTGATAACAACCTATTCACTGGGTATTACACATTCTATACCAAGCCTCTCCATACTGCTCTGATCTCTCACTGACCACAATACGGGACCAATCACTCACTAATTATCATTAACACTGAACTATCAAACATATTCACATGCTAGGAGGTAGAAAATAATGGAGGTAGAAACACAGCACACAAGTGAGGGAAAATTTTGTACGCTTGCCCACTGACAAAGAAATGATCAGTCTATAATTTTAATGGTAGGTTTATTTGAACAGCGAGAGACAGAATAACAACAACAAAAAAATCCAGAAAAACGCATGTGAAAAATGTTATAAATGGAATTGCATTTTAATGAGGGAAATAAGTATTTGACCCTTCTGCAAAACATGACTTAGTACTTGGTGGCAAAACCCTTGTTGGCAATCAGAGGTCAGACGTTTCTTGTAGTTGGCCACCAGGTTAGCACACATCTCAGGAGGGATTTTGTCTCACTCCTCTTTGCAGATCTTCTCCAAGTCATTAAGGTTTCGAGGCTGACGTTTGGCAACTCAAACCTTCAGCTCCCTCCACAGATTTTCTATGGGATTAAGGTCTGGAGACTGGCCAGGCCACTCCAGGACCTTAATGTGCTTCTTCTTGAGCCACTCCTTTGTTGCCTTGGCCGTGTGTTTTGGGTCATTGTCATGCTGGAATACCCATCCACGACCCATTTTCAATGCCCTGGCTGAGGGAAGGAGGTTCTCACCAAAGATTTGACGGTGCATGGCCCCGTCCATCGTCCCTTTGATGCGGTGAAGTTGTCCTGTCCCCTTAGCAGAAAAACACCCCCAAAGCATAATGTTTCCACCTCCATGTTTTGAAGGTGGGGATGGTGTTCTTGGGGTCATAGGCAGCATTCCTCCTCCTCCAAACACGGCAAATTGAGTTGATGCCAAAGAGCTCCATTTTGGTCTCATCTGACCACAACACTTTCACCCAGTTGTCCTCTGAATCATTCAGATGTTCATTGGCAAACTTCAGACGGGCATGTATATGTGCTTTCTTGAGCAGGGGGACCTTGCGGACGCTGCAGGATTTCAGTCCTTCACAACGTAGTGTGTTACCAATTGTTTTCTTGGTGACTATGGTTCCAGCTGCCTTCAGATCATTGACAAGATCCTCCCGTGTAGTTCTGGGCTGATTCCTCACCGTTCTCATGATCATTGCAACTCCACGAGGTGAGATCTTGCATGGAGCCCCAGGCCGAGGGAGATTGAAAGTTCTTTTGTGTTTCTTCCATTTGCGAATAATCACACCAACTGTTGTTACCTTCTCACCAAGCTGCTTGGCGATGGTCTTGTAGCCCATTCCAGCCTTGTGTAGGTCTACAATCTTGTCCCTGACATCGTTGGAGAGCTCTTTGGTCTTGGCCATGGTGGAGAGTTTGGAATCTGATTGATTGATTGCTTCTGTGGACAGGTGTCTTTTATACAGGTAACAAGCTGAGATTAGGAGCACTCCTTTTAAGAGTGTGCTCCTAATCTCAGCTCGTTACCTGTATAAAAGACACCTGGGAGCCAGACATTTTTCTGATTGAGAGGGGTTCAAATACTTATTTCCCTCATTAAAATGCAAATAAATGTCAAAAAAATTTCACATGCGTTTTTCTGGATTTTTGTTGTTGTTATTCTGTCTCTCATTGTTCAAATAAACCTACCATTAAAATTATAGACTGATCATTTCTTTGTCAGTGGGCAAACGTACAAAATCAACAGGGGATCAAATACATTTTTCCCTCACTGTAGTTACCAGGTCAGACATTGATGGTAAACCCACGTTACAACCCACTACCTTAATAATTGAGACCAGGTGGTTATGGTTTACATCTTGAAATAACATTGTTTCATTTCAATTAGAAAACGGTGTTTAAACACATTTGCAGACATAGCAACTTTCAAACAAGTTATGTATGTTATATTACTTTGACCGCTTACAACCCCAAAAATGTATAGACACAAAAGAAAAAAATCACTTGCCATTTAAATTAATTGTATTTTAAAGGCCCACTCCACTTTGGTCTTCCTAAACATATGGAACAAGCTAGTAAAAAGAGAGAAATGCATTTGAAGGTCAATGTTAAGAATATATCACATAACATCTGTTTGATCCCGGCCCAAGTATTTTCACAAGGATTCTTACGCTCTATCCCTGTGTGAATCATGGACACTGACCTTCAACATTCCACATGTCCCATCTTCCCATTCATCCATGGGCACAGATCATGCTGGGCAAATATCATAAACGTGAGGATTTTAGGATTGAGGTGAGGCTGCCAACATCTTTAACCAACCAGGGAAAAGAAAGAAATGCATCTGAAATCATAGGCTAGTTTAACCTACCACCTAATCCACCAATAGAATACGGTTATACTGCCTACAGGGTATAGGTCTGGGAAGATTGAGTAGAGCGATGTTACATATAGAATGAATGAAAGGATTCTCAATGTCCTCTAGGGGAGCGGAGCGACAGGTATCAGTCAAAGCCTATTGTGACAGAACCATTGACAGTTCAACACATTCAACACAGCTCACAGCCAATACTATCTATCTTCAGTCTATAGACAAGAAAAACATTCTAAACAAGAATAAAGATTTGTTGTTGTACCTCAGGACTTAAACCATATGTGGACTGAGAGGATCTCATCAGAGTGGAGAATAAGGCCTCTGGTGTCAGTAAGATGCTGCCTCCAGTTCAAACACCCTGGCTGAGGGAGCAGATCAGATAGGGGCCGGGGCCTGGGCAGGGCATGACCTGCAGCTGAACTGGCCTCTGCTCTGCGGCAGAGACAACAGCCACTCTAAACACATCAATCTTATCCCCCTTGATAAATAACTAAACAAGGCAAACAGAGACAGATCAGTCAACAGCTAACACAGAGACAGTGACAGAGATGGATAGAAAGATGGAGAGAGACATAAACATATAGAGAGAGCGAGAGAGATAGACAGGGAGAGACAGACAGACAGACAGACAGAGACAGAGAGAGAGAGAGAGAGAGAGAGAGAGAGAGAGAGAGAGAGAGAGAGAGAGAGAGAGAGAGAGAGAGAGCTAGAGCAAGCACAAGAGAGAGTAGGGGAGGCAGGCTGGCGGGGACATAGTGAGAGGACACAGCAACAGGTAACAGGGGAGAGTGGATAAATATCACACAGCAGCCTGAGCCAAGCACCATGGAAGGTTGAGCATTGTACGGCTGTGAAAGCCGGGCCTTTTTGCCGAGCTGTGACATTTGTTTCTTATTGTCTAAGTGGCAGTTAAAAGCGTCTCCCTGCGAGGGCCCCTGGGCTCTGTGCTGGGCTGCTTTAACAGGGAGGTAACCATATTAGGACGTGTATGGTAAAGTCAACAATAACATAGTTGCAATGAGATGGAAATTTTTCAGCTAATGGTGTTTGTCAGTCCTGTTTTCAGGGCTCTGTACGGCCCTGTACTTTTTCTCCTAGGCCAGAGAGACTTTGTCTATGAAAACAATGTAAGAGCCAAGACAGAAACCGGTGCAAAAGCCCAGTAAATAAATATTTGTTTAAAAATGCCTCTTTCTTGTTGGATTGCATTAAATAAACTCAAATTTTGAATGAAAAAGCTTTCCACTCACTCTCAAAAAAGTGTTCCGTTTCGTATGCGTCTTTTAACTGTCTAATTTTAATTCAACATTTTAAATATTTTAACATTCTAATTAATTTGCCAATCCAACAAGGGGAACAAGATGAGAACCTAGTTGGCAACGACGTATGACATGAATTAGAGTTGAATAAACTAAAAAGGATATTATTTGATATGTTTGGGTCAGAGGGTTCCATTTCTCACTAATCTAAACAGCATGTAGAGCTATTTGAATGTAATATAACACTCATACTACTTTGTTTCAGTGGTCACTTGTTCTCCTCTCCTTTCACTCCATGTCATGGTTCTGGTTATCTTCTCAAGGTTAAACAGATAGGCATGGCTACATCCTCAATCCATTAATGGTAACCCACTGCTACCTCAACAAGGGCCAAGTTACTCTAGTGTTAAACTGTACAAATCTAACTCCTCTTACACAACTCATTGGTTGTCACCAACACCCAAACCCAGCCAACCCAGGTCTTGCGTCTCAGACTCATGGGCCTCTCTAAGACATTGCGGCTGTTGAAAGAGTCTAGACAACCCTAGCCTAACAGTTCACCAAGCCCTAGCAACCAAAAGGTAACTAACGCCATACATTGAGTGCCCCCCCCCAAAAAAAACGTATTCCATGTGTCAACTTTATTTGTTTAGTTATCTCTCCCTCCATACTCACAAACTCTAGCAGCCTTCCCCGTGCCTCTTAATCTCACACCGAAAATGCAAGCTGTTTATTTACATAACTCTAAAGCCATTCCATTAAGTAGCCACACCAGGTGCTTTATCCGTAAAAGGGATTTGTTTTCTCAAATAAATGGAGAGCCGAAGGACTGCCAAAATGATATTGACCATGAAGTAAATTCAGCAATGTCAAAAATGTCCAAATATGAACCAAGAGTATCAACTCAAAATAGGCACTTTTTGAAATTTCCTTCGCTACATAGTTATTATTTGCTCTGCACTCCGTTCCCATAAAACTAAGTCTAATTGCAAAGCCCAGAAATAGCTCCCAAATAGCTCCCAAGATTGTCCATAGTATGCGTAGAACAAGTCAGAAAATATGAATTTGATATAACTGGGAAAAAGTAGAAGCTTTAATCAGACCTCTCAATGGCTGTATCTATATCAGAGGATACACCATTTCTTTAATATGGTAATATCAATACGGGTGTTGCTGGCCTTGACCCTCTCAAAAAGTTATAGGTAATCATTTTTCTGAACATTTAAGACTTAAAATCAATCAAACTGATTAATTAAATTTCACAATTTCGCAGGCCAAAGTCGTTTGGAGATTTTACACTCACCTTTGTGATTTTCTTTTCGTTTCCCTGTAAAACTATTGATCTGCGGGTGGAATTTGCTTACTACTGTCGCCGCTGTCAATCTCACTCAAAGGCCCTGTCACGTTACACGTCTGCACCTGGTAGCAGCCTGACATCATAAAAGGTCTTCAGTCTCCAAGAAAGAGCTGATTTTATACATCTATCAATATGTCCCAAACCACAAAATATATATATATATATATATATATATATATATATATATATCTGTGCTGCTGATAGAAAGATAGATTGAAACTTGCCAAACATTTCCCCCTAAAAAGGTATTTATTTTAAGTAGTTTCAAGATAACACATCTATGATAACACGATCAGTACAATTCTTTCTACTTTACAAGAGAAGATAAGTTCAGGAGACGCAAGAGAAAAGAATACTGCTCTATTCACTATGACATGCTGTATTCTGAATGCAGCATTCATTTACCAGTGCAACCTGTTTAGCCAGACAAAAAAGAGCTTGGATATCTCCCAGGGTCCATTCTGATAAGAGGTGCTGTGCTGTGACTGGGGATAGAGAGAAGACAGAGGGCAGGTGGGTGTTTAGTAGGCTCTGGTATATCCTGTAATCTAGATAAACAGGTCGAAATAAAGTGTTGCTTTTTACGTCGGTCTCCATTGTAATGTTTTTGTACCCATCATGATAACAATTCATTTTCATACAGCTAGACAGTCGACTAGAGAAGCCTCGCAGCTATTTTGCCGGTCACCGTTTTTAACTACTGTACTGCAGCCAAGCACTGAGAGAGTAGATTACAGTAGTTAGAGAGCATGAAAAACACAGTGACAAAACTGCTTGTGGCAGAAACGTTTAACTTTCTTGTTAGCAATCTCCCCCATGTGGCACTTTAGCAACAGCAAGTTGTTTATTATGTTCGGAGCTCGGCAAAAGGCGATTAAAGGAATCAAAGTGTTATAAATTCATGGAAACACAGCCAGCTGTAAATGCCACAGAATTAGAAGCTTACCAACCCTAATACATGACAATTTTTTCAGCTTGATGCTGATATAAAGAAATGAAATGACTTTTTAAAGTAAGCAATACATACAGTCAAGAGAACTACAATGTGAGCTTTCTTCTTCCCAACATGCAACATTCCACATGCAACCTTTCTTTGGTTGGACTCATGAATTGTCTTGTTTATCCTTAATACTCCTATAAAAAGCAGCAGATTAGAAAAGTAACTTGATCTTCAGAGGCATTCAAATCCACAGCAGTGTGGCGAGTAATGCAAGGAGCCAACTGTTTGTATGACATGTTCTTCAAATGAAGCTCAAACAGAAACAAGAACATTTCAAAAGGCATCTAAACAGAAACATACACTGATCTTCTGAGGGAGAACTTCATCTTGTAATAGGGCTTCGTCTTTTGACTTCAGCACTACCAACACATGGAAATAGGCAGAGAAACTAAGACCTGCATGAAGCATGCTCTGAACCTGAACACCATTCAGCATAGTGATAACTGAACTCTGGTCAAGAGTCATCCTTACTCTTATCAACCCCTTTGTCAGACTGCTTTAATTCCTCATCCCTAAACAAATAAAGAAATGACAAGCACGTGCAGACATACATACATGAGCACTCACAAACACACACACAAAGCATACCGTTTCTCATTCCGAAATAATAAGAGTATCTTTTCCGTTTTCAACTACATTGCACTTCAAAACGGCTTTAAAGACTGAAGCATGTTAATCCTATAAACTGACACAAAATCGAATTGGAAAGTTGTGTCAATAATTAGGCTGATTTTGGCACATTAACATGAATTACTAAATAATTTGAAAGATTTCAGTCCTGATCTTACATCTGGAGAAAGCAGTTGTGCTGTGGGCCTAGAGAGGACCTGCTTCAGAACACTGTGCAGAGAATGCGGTCAAGATAAATACCAGGCAGGGCGTTTTGTTTTTTTCCCCTTTGGTCCGAGGTTTTCTGTTTTCCAAATGGAGAAGTGATTGGCTGAACTCGATCAAATAGGGGTATATGGCTGTTTAGCACGCTGGGGTGAAAGCATAGGAGGCTGGTGGGAGGAGCTATAGGAGGGCTCATTGCCATGGCTGGAGTGGAATCAATGGAGTCAAACATGTGGTTTCCAAATGTTTGATGTGTTTGATACCGTTCCATTAATTCCAATACGCTGATTCGGTGAGCGAGTTTATTAGCAAGTGCATCGGTGATGTTGTACCCATTTTAACTATTAAAACCTTCCCCAACCAGAAACCGTGGATTGATGGCAGCATTCGCGCAAAACGGAAAGCGAACCACTGCTTTTAACCAGGGTAAGGCGACCGGAAACATGACTGAATATAAACAGTGTAGCTATTCCCTCCGCAAGGCAATCAAACAAGCTAAGCGTCAATATATAGACAAAGTAGAGTCACAATTCAACGGCTCAGACACGAGAGGAATGTGGCAGGGTCTACAGTCAATCACGGACTACAAAAAGAAAACTAGCCCCGTCGCGGACCACGACGTCCTGCTCCCAGACAAACTAAACAACTTCTTTGCTCGCACAATACAGTGCCACCGACACAGCCCGCTACCAAAACCTGCGGGCTCTCCCTCACCGCAGCCAATGTGAGTAAAACATTTCAATGTGTTAACCCTCGCAAAACTGCTGGCCCAGATGGCATCACTGGCCGTGTCCTCAGAGCATGCACAGACCAGCTGGCTGGTGTGTTTACGGACATATTCAATCAGTCCCTATCCCAGTCTGCTGTTCCCACATGCTTCAAGAGGGCCACCATTGTTCCTGTTCGCAAGAAAGCTAAGGTCACTGAGCTAAATGACTATCGCCCCGTAGCACTCACTTCCGTCATCATGAAGTGCTTTGAGAGACTAGTCAAGGATCATATCACCTCCATCCTACCAGATACCTTGGACCCACTCCAATTTGCTTACCATCCCAATAGGTCCACAGACGACGCAATCGCAATCACACTGCATACTGCCCTAACCCATCTGGACAAGAGGAATACCTATGTAAGAATGCTGTTCATCGACTACAGCTCAGCATTTAACACCATAGTTCCCTCCAAGCTCGTCATTAAGCTCGAGACCCTAGGTCTCGACCCAGCCCTGTGCAACCGGGTCCTGGACTTCCTGACGGGCCGGCCCCAGGTGGTGAGGGTAGGAAACAACATCTCCACCCCGCTGATCCTCAACACTGGGTCCCTACAAGGGTGTGTTCTCAGCCCTCTCCTGTACTCCCTGTTAACCCATGACTGCGTGGCCAAGCATGCATCCAACTCAATCATCAAGTTTGCTGACGACACTACAGTGGTACTACGCTTGATTACCAACAACGACGAGGCGGCCTACAGGGAGGAGGTGAGGGCCCTCGAAGTGTGGTGTCAGGAAAATAACCTCTCACTCAACGTCAACAAGACAAAGGAGATGATCGTGGACTTCAGGAAACAGGAGAGGGAGCACCCCCCTATCCACATCGACAGGACAGTAGTGGAGAAGGTGAAAAGTTTTAAGTTCCTCGGCGTACACATCACGGACAAACTGAAATGGTCCACCCACACAGACAGCGTGGTGAAGAAGGCGCAACAGCGCTTCTTCAACCTCAGGAGGCTGAAGAAATTAGTCTGTCACCAAAATCACTCACAAACTTCTACAGAAGAGAGCATCCTGTCGGGCTGTATCACCGCCTGGTATGGCAACTGCTCCGCCCACAACCGTAAGGCTCTCCAGAGGGTAGTGAGGACTGCACAACGCATCATCGGGGGTAAACTACCTGCCCTTCAGGACACCTACACCACCCGATGTCACAGGAAGGCCAAAAAGATCATCAAGGACAACAACCACCCGAGCCACTGCCTGTTCACCCCGCTATCATCCAGAAGGCAAGGTCAGTACAGGTGCATCAAAGCTGGGACCGAGAGACTGAAAAACAGCTTCTACCTCAATGCCATCAGACTGTTAAACAGCCATCACTAACATTGAGTGGCTGCTGCCAACATACTGGACTTAAATTTCTAGCCACTTTAAATAATAGGAATTGGATGTAACAAATGTATCACTAGCCACTTTAAACAATTTTGTATATAATGTTTACATATCCGACATTAGTCACATCAAATGTATACACTGTACTCTAAACCATCTACTGAATCTTGCCTATGCCGTTCGGCCATCGACTCAAATCTCTAGCCACTTTAATAATTATAATTGGATGAAATAAATGTATCACTAGCCACTTTAAACGATGCCATTTATATAATGTTTACATATCCTACATTACTCATCTCATATGTATATACTGTACTCCATACCATCTACTGCATCTTGCTCACGCCGGGTCAGCCATCGCTCATCCATATATTTATATGTTCATACTGTATTCATTCCTTTACTCTTGTGTGTATAAGGTAGTTGTTGTGAATTTGTTAGATTACTTGTTAGATACTACTGCATGGTCGGAACTAGAAGCACAAGCATTTCGCTACACTCGCATTAACATCTGCTAAGCATGTATATGTGACAAATAACATTTGATTTGATTCCAGTCTTTACAGTGAGCCTGCCCTCCTACGGCTCCTCCCACCAGCTTCCTCTGGGAGCAGGCAGGGCAAACACAACACTCACTTCCTCCTGTGATAGTGAGAAACGCCAACCTTACTCAAATACAAAAATGTAAGAGTTGTCATGTGTATGGGGTCAATTTCATGCCTTAAGAATTGAATTCAAAGTAAAATAAATCGTAAATATGAAAAAGAAAGTTTCAAATGTAAAAATTATATTTTTGAGGAAACGTGAAATAATGGATGTTGAGATCAAACAACAAAATAATTGAAAGCAAAATGTTTTAATTGTGAACACAAAGAATAATATCAAAAGCAAAAAAAAATGAGCAGGATAGACGGGGAGGGTAGCTTTTTTTCTATTCTATTTCTATCTATTTAACTAATATGTTTACCTATCTAGTTACATGGTTTGTCATGAAATTTATTAGATAGATACGCTTCTAATATTCATTCATTATTGACCCATGACAATTCTGAGGTACGTTAGCTTAGTTGGCTGGCTTAGTTGGCTGACTAGCTAGCCAAATGGAATGAAATGCAAGACTGCATGCCTGTAGCTAGTCACTGCCAGCCGTAGTGGAAGGTTTGATCATATGTTTTTATTAAACCAAATGCTTGCCACATTCGAATAAGCCATTGTGATTTTAGTCCCATGACGAATGTCTCCAGTTAACTAGCTAGCTACTGTCCATCATTGTATTTAGACCAGGGATTTGTGTATCCACCATGACACGATGACATTCTTATACGAGTCCTCTGGATTATATATGTAACTTACCGTAGCTAGCTGTTTATATAGCTGGAGACATTCATTGTAAAATTGAAATCACATTACGCCCTTTACGGACAGAATAATTACTTGGTTTACGGAAAGCATACAGTCAAACCAGTCATACTTAACATAATTTGTTCTTGTTTTAAGTTAGAGTTTTGCTCTAGCTTAAAAATGAGTTGCTTGCATGTTCTGGGGTTTTGCTTTTGATATCATTATTTTTGTTTACAATTTTACAGATTTAGCTTTAGATTTTTTTGTTTTCCATTATTTCACTTTTTTCCAAAAAAATATTTGACTTTATTTTTCATGTATTATGATTTATTTCATTTTTAATTCAATACTTAAGTCGTGAAATTGACTCTATACATGTGGAGTCCCTCTGAACTTAACTCAGGAACATATTCGATTGTTGGTGAACCTATTTCCCTTCCAAATAATTTAGTTGTCTCTCAATTTCCACAAATACAATAAGACTTCAAGCTAATTGTCACAACTTTGTTACACACTTTGGGACTTACAGTTAAGACCACTGCATTGTACGTAGTGTTGGCCTATGGCGGTTAGTCACAACATAATATTATGGAAGTAGTTTGGCATTTCCCTGTTAACAGTCTATAGGACTAAACCTGCAAGGGTTTGTGCCCCTCCCTTTAGCTGTGAGCTGAAGGGCTGGGATGGTAAAGTCCATCACTGTCTGTTGGGCTGTGAGAGACAGAACACAGACACGCTGCTCCTCTGAAGCCCAGAGCTCCTGATGTGTTAACATCCCCACCTCGCCCCACTGGATCACTCCAGCCTGCCTGCTCACATCCTGGGGCCACAGCACGTTGAGATATGGACAGGGTTGTGAGGAGCACACACTTCACACTGATCCACCAAGAGATCCATGAAAGGGAAGCAAACAGGTGAGCTTTCAAAGATACACAAGGTCACCTGGCTAAATAATCAGTAGATATGTAACCATGTATTAATCTAATCTTTCTCATAAGGAACTGCCATACACTATATCATGACTGAGAGAGAGTATTGAGGGGAAACATAGAAATTCCATGCCAACTGCGTTTAGATAAAATGCCCTTTGGTGAGTCCATAAACATGAACTACTCAGATATGTACCTACCTGTATTTGCACTCTAAGATATACAGTACATCTGATCTCTCTACATGCAAAAGTCCACTACACACTACAGACCTCATCTTCTGCTTACATAACAAACTGTGCTGTATAACATCAACTAAAATAAGTCATACATAGATTCATCATAGCATGATCATGATGAGAAATGTCAACACTTACAGTCACCATGATTTTCAAATGTTTGACAGTGAACCTTCAGAGCAAGGTTTTGGTTTCACCAAATGTACAAACAAGGCAACCAGACTGCACCAGGTTATTTATTAAGCCAATCTGATACAACATTCACCCTCAAATTGAGTTTGGAATCTAATGAATAATTGTGTGTTTACCTTCTAGAAGGACTTGCTTGTTTAAAGCAATCTTCAGTTCCAGCGTAGTGACTTCAGCCTCCTTGCCCTGAAGACAGAGGACATGGGAATTAGAGGTTGTTATTGAACAATCACTGCCACTAACTACCGCATTTGTCATCAGCAATCACCACAAATAAAATGGCTGAAAGATAAACAGACAAAATCAATGTTTATTAATACAGTTTGCTGTATGAGGCCACTCAACTGTTTCTATTGCTAATCATCAGGATTGATCACAATTACAGAAATAACAGGTATAACACTTTTCCTGGGTAATTATAAAGAAGTAGAATGTTTTGTCTTTCCATCCAGCTGTTTCTGTTTGTCTTTCCTTTTAACGGTGTCAGAAATCTTTGGACTCTTCTCAGAGTGGTTGTAGATGTATAGTCTACCTTCTGTGTAACCATCAGTATCAAACAGAAGGCTACAAGTCACACGTAGCTATCCTAGGCTCATTGTCTACCGAATCTGTACATTTCCATCTGGTTGATACCGTAAGTACAGTCGTTCACTATACTGTAGCTGTGGAGTACGATAAAACAAACAATGAAGCTGTTAAATGAAAATGAACCATTTATTTGCAAGACAATATTTTTTAAATATTCCTTGCCATTGTCAAAGATGACTCCACCTGGTGGAAGAGCACACCTGTCTTATACTTACTGGAATAATAGAACATTCTGGAGTGCGTTAGCTGTTCAGCATGCACTGTGCACTCTATACTGAGCACTCAACCGCGAAAAAAAGAAATACAATCGTATTTTTATGGTAAACTGAAAAGTGACTATGGGCAATATCTTAGAAGCATTTGAATAAAAGCATTAAAGCATATCCAAATATGAAAAAATTCCAACTCTCTGACACTGTTCTTTTGTGAAGTTTACATTTGGCAGTCAAAGCTGTGGCCAGGCATTTGTGCAGGTCTAAAGTGTTTATCTAAAAATGAACTATTCTTACACAACTCTCTTATTATTCTGATTCGTTACACTTAAATTAACATATCATCAATGACATCGTAAATCAATGGCAAGTGGTGACAAATGACAGATATTTTCAGTTTCAAACTACTAAACATCATTAATCCCTATCACCTGAAAAGGCCCAGGGAACTAAATGAGTTTACCCAATGCATAACATCCATTTAGATAAATGTTCCATCACTTTAATGATAGAAAATGTGTATTGGAGAGAAAAAAGGAAACAACATAACTCTGATAGCAACTGTGTCGGTGCTTTTTCCCCCCTCCTTCTCCGCAATATAATACACATCTTGTAATACTTAAATAGATAATTGTGTCAATTTAAAACTGCACACGGCTGTAATAGTAGCGTTTAGAGCGGTGGGGGTGCCGAGAGCTGAGGGTGTGGATAAACAAGCACATGCTGCTCTGCCCAGTTGGGTTTGTGGAGCCCATCACACACTCCACCATTGAGATTTGAGGGAACAGAATAACTCCTGGTTGAGATGATTACCCACCCAGGTGGGTTATGTTACCGCTCAGTGAGAGGGCTAGGCTAAGAACATGAATCAAAATGCAACAACTTCCTAAGACAAAAGAAAGTTGAGAAGCATCTCAAAATGCTTGCTGCCAAAGTGTTGAACAGATAGCTCGGTACATGTATGTTGTGTGGGGAGGAGAAAAAGAAGGACAACAAAAGTGTTCATCATGGGAGTTCTAAGCCTTATCATATCTGTTGGAAAGACAGAGAGATACACACACAGAAAGACTGCAATGATTTAAAAGCATGTGCCAATTCTGTTCCTACAGTGTATGCTGTGTTAAAAGGAGTTTGCTGTACCAACAAATAAGCGTTATCTTTATGTTCAACTACATGGACATTCTTGTTCTTGATTGTGATGTATGCACAAATACACCGTACTTCATCTCATCAGAATGTTTTTTCTTGGTTCAGACTATTTGAGTGGTATGACTATGTTTTTGAATGTGAACAAAGACAGAACTGTGAAGTGGACCCCCTTTGCGAGAGGAGGTCACTGCTTCAAAATATGCTCTATAATATGCTCTCATGTTCTAGGTATGTTATCAATGCTCCCTCTGGCTTTGTTGCAGGACTGCATGTTCAAAATATGAATTAATACCCCTCCACTGAAACGCACCCAATCCGAACAAAAGGCCCCACATCCACTCTGGACGGCTCTTCAGCCCTTCTAATGGACAAGCTCTACTCTCTTCACACCATTCTGACAGAAAAGAAGAGGCCATGAATATTTACCACAAAGTAAAGTTATTCCATTAATTACTCTGAGCATGCTTAATATGATATTTGTGGCTACTTTTGTGGCTACTTCTGTGGCGGGTCGTTAATGAACTTTCACACGTCATTACCATATTAATGAATGCCCAACTCGATGGCTGTCTGTCAATAGGACATGCCAGCGTTTCCTCACTCACTGTCCTTTAAGCCTAGCCAGCATGTTTCGATTACTTAGTGACGCTAGCTGCATCATTCTACACAGATTGGTCTATTTATCATACCATGAACTAAACAACCTCATGTGAAAACAAAACGTAGCATTGGATTGGTTTAACATTGGTCTCTGTAAATGGGTGGTGGATGTATATAAAGAGCTTAGGAAGGATAATAAGAGGGTGTCCATCAGGATAGGCAGTGCAGAGTCAGTGATATCTATATTCAGGACATTAGTGTTTGTTTTTAGGGTGTGTGTACCGAAGATTTTCCTAGTCACTGGCCGTGTCCAAATACCCATACTAGTGTACTACATACTTACTCATCGTCGCATACTATTTAGCACATACCGTTTAGTAAAAAAGTATGCAGTATGCCACGGGCCGCAACGCAGTAGCGGCTCCTGACTGGCCGAGTAGGTGGGGCAGGGCCGAGTGCGGGTGGATCTTTCCAAATTCAACAGACATGCATCACATTAACCAGCCTGATAACAGCTAATTTCCAATTCAATTACTTTCTCTAAACTCTGAATAGAGTAGGTCTACTCAGGCTGGTTATAGGTAGACTACCACATTCAACCTAATGGAGTTATAGGCCTACTCAGGCTGGTTATAGGCAGACTATCACATTCAACCTATACCCCATCCCATATAGCCCATCTACCCTAATTAAAAAGGACTGAAGACAGAAACAGGTCATTTAGTTCCATTTCAACATATTTTGTTAGTGAAGCCAAAGTACTGTAACATACATGTATAAATTAAATGACATGTCCTAGTACAAATCTAAAGGCTATTGCACAAAAAAACCATGGACAGTCGGGTGCATCGTAAATTCAGAACCGCAACATAATAAAGTAAAGCATTGATCATTGGGAACAAGATCAGAATGACTGCTCTGGCTTGACCCATAAATTAAATCATTAAAACTAAAACAAAAGGCCTGATTAACATGACATCAACAACACAGCCACATCCCGAGTCCCCGTTGCAGACACATTCAGAAATCAAAAGATGGTTAAGCATTTAGTTTAAAAGCTCTGACGAAGGCCAAGAAGACAAGAAACACTTTTCAATTAAAAAACAGAAATTCACTTAAAAAACGAATAACAATAACAAGAATAATAATAGACTTCTGTTTTCAACGATGTAGCCTACGATGCAATATTCATGATCCTTTTAAGGGGAACAAAAACTACATTTGAACACCACCGCAGAAGCTTCGCTATTTGGCATCTTCCCAATTAAGTAGCCTAGTTTTGTTGTTTGGCTACTTGAAGAGAACTAGGGCCTGGCACTCGTAGCCAGCCCACCTTTTCCAATGCACTGTGGATAACTGTGCATCAAATTCTAATAGTTTCTCCCATTTGTATGAACTGACGCTGGAGATGAGAAGCAGGTATGGAGAGTGAACATTTTATAGCACAGACATGGAACAGGACAGGAACAGCATCAGAACCGGGTTACAAAATGACAAATGACAATTAATGCTGAAGCGGGGAACAGACAGCTATAGGGAAGGAAATAACACAGGTGATTGAGTCCAGGTTAGTGCAATGAATCGCTGATGTGCGTGACGAGGGGAGCAGGTGTGCGTAATGATGGTGGCAGGAGTGCGTAGTCCTGGGCAGCCTGGCGCCCTCGAGCGCCAGGGAGGGAAAGCGGGAACAGATGTGACAGTAGCCCCCCTCTAGGGGCACCACACGGCATCCCACCTGGGCGAGCCTGACGGGCCGGCCGAGGCATGGGCGCTGGACGAATCGGCAGAGGTGTGGGAGCCTGGCGAACCGGCTGAGCCGTGGGAGCCTGACGATTCGGTTGAGACATGAAGCTTGATGATCCCGCTGGGACGTGGGAGCCCGGCGAGCTGGCTGAGATGTGGGAGCCTGATGATCCAGCTGGGGGGTAAAACCCTGATGATCCGGCTGAGGCGTGACGTGGGATGAGAGCCTGCCGAGCGAAACGGGGCAAGGAAACCTCTCGAGCCAGCTAGGGTGTGGAAGCCCGACGAACCAGCTAAGGCACTCCCCTGGTTCCATCGGTGGCGGCCCCGGACCCAATGTCACCACCAAGACCAAAAAGCCAGCACTCCCCAATGCTTCATTTGATGGCTTCAGCATTCTGTATGAACCCACACTGGAGATGAGAAGCAGGTACGGAGAGTGAACATTTAATATAGCACAGACATGGAACAGGACAGGAATAGCATCAGAACCAGGTAACAAAACGCCAAATTAATGCTGAAGCATGGAACTAAGCTGGGGAACAGACAGATATAGGGGAGTAAATAACACAGGTGATTGAGTCCAGGTTAGTCCAATTAATTGCTGATGCTCGTGACGAGGGAAGCAGGTGTGCGTAATGATGCTGGCAGGAGTGCGCAGTGCTAAACAGCCTGGCGCCCTCGAGCGACAGGAAGGGAAAGCAGTAGCAGGCATGACACCATTCTTCTCTGCATATCTTCCCAAGCTATGTCAGGTTGGATGGGGAGCATCGCTGCACAGCTATTTTCAGGTCTCTCCAGAGATGTTTGATCGGGTTCAAGTCCGGGCTCTGGCTGGGCCACTCAAAGACATTCAGAGGCCTGTCCCGAAGCCACTCCTGCGTTGTCCTGGCTGTGTGCTTAGGGTTGTTTTCCTGTTGGAAGGTGAACCTTTGCCCCCAGTCTGAGGTACTAAGCGCTCTGGAGCAGGTTATCATCAAGGATCTCTCTCTACTTTGCTCCGTTCATCTTTCCCTTAATTCTGACTAGTCTCCCAGTCCCTGCCGCTGAAAAACATTCCCACAGCATGATGCTGCCACCACCATGCTTCACTGTAGGGATGGTGCTAGGTTTCCTCCAGAAGTGACGCTTCCATCCTACAAGCGAGCTGTCATGTGCCTTTTACTGGAGAGTGGCTCCCTTCTGGTCACTCAACCATAAAGGCCTGATTGTTTGAGTGCTGCAGAGATGGTTGTCCTTCTGGAAGGTTCTCCCATCACCCCAGTGGAATTCTGCAGCTCTGTCATTGACCATCAGGTTATGGGTCACCTCCCTGACCAAGGCTCTGTTCCCCCGATTGCTGAGTTTGGCCCAGTGGCCAGCTCTAGGAAGAGTCTTGGTGGTTCCAAACTTCTTCCATTTAATTAAGAATGATGGCGGCCCCTGTGTTTTTGGGGAACTTCAATGCTGCAGAAATGTTCCCCAAATCTGTGCCTTGATAAAATCCTGTCTCTGAGCTCTACGGACAAGTCCTTCGACCTCATGGCTTGGTTTTTGCTCTGATATGCACAGTCAACTGTGGAACCTTATATAGACAGGCATCAGGTCCAATCAATTTAATTTACCACCAGTGGACTCCAATCAAGTTGTAGGAACATCTCAAAGATAATCAATGGAAATGGGAAGCACCTGAGTTCAATTTCGAGTATCATAGCAAAGGGTGTGAATACTTATGTAAATAAGGTATCTCTGTTTTTTATTTTTAATACATTTGGAAAAAATCTAAAAACCTGTTTTTGCTTTGTCATTATGGGGTATTGTGTTTAGATTGATGAGGATTTTTTTTCTTTCATCAATTTTAGAATAAGGCTCTAACGTAACAAAATGTGGAAAAAGTCAAATGGTCTGAATACTTTCCGAATGCACTGTATTGTCAGCTAACGTTTATTAGCTAGATTTTTTTGTCCATAGACTTTGTAGTAATGTTTGAGTCACTCAAATATCACATGAATACACATTAGACATGGCAAAATGTTCTCTGCACCCCATAACAAAATGTGTAGAATTGCATGAAATAAGCTTTAAACATTTAAATGTTCTCTCAGCCAACAAGAGGGATGTGGATAGTTTGTGTCATGAACAGTGCTTGTGCCCATGTGTTCCCCAATGCTGAAAGGGGGGCCTGAGTGAAAAGGTTTGGAAACCCCTGATATTAGGCATGACTCATTCTGAAACAAATACAGCTGTTTACAGCTGTAATTCACTAAAGGGCTGACTGACTAGTACTTTTTTCTTCATTTCTTTCATGCTTTATTAAGACAGACTGATTCAATGAAAACGTAACTACGTCTCATAAAACAGCTTCAAAATATCAAGCATATTTTCTCTCTCAATGCGATTGGCAAGGATTGTGGCATTATATTGCACACTCACAAAGACAGTAAACAACAGCACTTTCTGACACGCAAACAAGCTCAAAACCCACCAATTAAACCCAACTTCCCTCAAACCCTTTTAGAGTTTTTTTTCTGTAAGCTGAAAAGGCAACAGTGCAGCCCGCTGAATGTCAGCCTGTCTGATCCCAGAGATTCTTTGGACCTGCCCTCACGTTTTGCTGAGCTAAGAACAAAACACAGAATACACAGAAAGAGCTTTGCCGCTTTAATACCAAGGAAGTGGAATTTCACTCCTATCCCAGAACAAACAAGGCAGCGCATTTCTTTACACTATTTAAATGTTAACAGAGCTCTTTGAATACAGCATTCCCTTCCTCTGGATACCCAAATTACTTCACTCTGGCTCTACACAAATTCTAATCTACTGATCCAGGAAGCAAACATTGAAAAAAATCACTTTTTAATATGCTTTCTCCTACAATTGAGAAGTTCTAGCTGGGACAGAGAGAGGCAGACAGGGAGAGAGAGGGTTGGACTCATGAAGTTGCGCAGTCTCACTCCGAGCACACAAAAATACAACGGTGTAGACAGAGATATGTACCCTACTCACATTGACAGCACAAATGTGGTAACCTACAGCCAGATTATGCAATGCTATTTCTACGGCCAATTCCTTTCCACCCTCTCAAACAGGAGGACTGTCAATTCTCTCTTGCGATATCACGTTTCCACTCCCAAGTCTCTGTGCCCTGCTCCTCCATTCACCAGCCACAGATCCTGTGTGCTATTAATATCAATAACCGCAGATTCCATTTCCCCGGACAAAGACGGACAGAGGGAGAGAATGTGAGAGGAACTGGAACCCTCACCCGTCAGAGCAGCACATTCACTACTTTACTAGTCACACAGCTCGAGCCTACTGAACTAGAGAACAGGAGTGAAGTTCACACAATGCAAGCCTCTTCTATGCAAGCACTAGCGGACTGCTGGCCAGGCAGCCCTTAAGTCCGTCTGAAGGCAGCCTTCAGTCTAAAACCCTGGACCTCCAAAATAACTTCAGCTCTTCAGAGGAACGCATCTCTCTACCTATGGCACAGTTCTGTACAACACTTACAGAACACACTTACAGTATACACACATCCAACATGAACCCATACAAGGCGAGAGAAGAGGAGAAAATGCTAAATTAAAATCTTTACTGACTTACCCAAGAACCGTCATTACATTAATGAAACATTAATGTAGATTCCTCCAGTTTAACAAGACGTCTACAATCCACTTCTCAAACAGAAGAAAAGCCTGTCAGTGCTAGTAGTAGCGAGTAGCAGTAGAAGTAGTAGAAGTAGTTGTAGTGTGAGAGAGCTGAAGGGAGTCCTGACTGCAGTGCTCAGAGGGACTGGAGGTATGTGGTCTAAACACAACAAAAGCCAGTGCCTTGCTCTAGATTAAATATGCAGGAAGAGGCCCTTTTGCATAAACACAAACACTCAGCAAATGAAGGACTGGCATAGACCAGGCAGAGAGGAGCAGGCGCCTGCTGAGAACCCTACCTGTCTACCTCAAGCCGAACAAATGAACAAACTCCAAAACGGCCACACAACCAGTCCAGAAACAAGAAACAAGACCGAGTTTGTCCTTAATGTTATAGAGGGCTCAAAGTTTATTGTAAAGACAAAGACACATGCAAACACATGACTATAGCATAATGCTGTAGGATTTTTTTCAAATATAATTTGTTTCTATCAGTCTGTTTTTAATACATCAATAACAAATGTCTAATCTTCAACTTTTAAAATAGCAATTTCAGCTACCCACTTAACTTGTGTAAGTAAACGTTACATGCTATATAATCTATAGAAAATTCAAAAGGATATATCCACTAACTAAAACCGTATAGTGTAGTTCAAATTTCTAATTTAATTAAGGTAGGTCACTTTGGGGCTTGAATATTCCTTTCAATTATGTCCAGTAAAAGTATAATTCTGCTACTGCTTTTATTCATCCTCCTCTCTGCTCCCTGCTGCACCCCTATGGACACATCCTAGTGGATGTATAGGAAATACAGGCTAGGTCTTTAAAGCCAGGAAAAAAACATATAAAGTGATTTAGAATAACTGCAAATGTCCAGCTCCTACAGTCTACAGACCCTCTCTCTCTTCCTTTCCCTCTCTCTTCCTCCCTCCCTCCCTCCCTCCCTCCATCTCCCTCTCTCGGGATATAAATGCAGAAACTCACGACGGAGCGAGACTCCTGGAGTGTCTGCCTGAATCTGCCAGGCTTCATGACTAAAACTTCAAGTGAACCAAAGAGAATGGGAGCCGAGCCCCGAAGAAAATCTGGAGCCCAGCTTTAGATGCTGAGTGACACATACTGATGCGCCCAGTCAAAGATGTCATTTTCATGCAAGCCCCTCTCAAACGTAGAAGGGGAAGAAGCAGAAATGAAGGAAGAGGGGGTGCAGACACCGGGCTATAGAGGGAGTAAGGGGGAGAGAGACAGAGAGGGGAGAGGGGGAGATAGAGGGAGGAAGAGAAGGTGGGCCAGAGGGAAAGAAAGAGAAGGAGAGAGCAGAAATGAGACGTCTGGAAAATAAACAGGGTGTATGGTTTCAAAGGCAGGGAGACACAGGCATTCCATTGTTCAAGCCAATTATCAGTGGAAAATAATAACAACAGATGGATCCAGAGCAGCCAACTTATGCCGGAGCTCCCCGGCGCTGGAGAACAGATGATGAAATGTGAGAGTGGCGTCGGGGGAGGGACTGCCCTGCCGTCGAGTCGCCCAGCTCCACACACCAGATGTGAACTTCCACAAGGACAGTTAAATATGTGCTCTCTGGCCACCACTTGTTCAACACAGCACCAAATGGTGGCTAGTCCACACTTCACTTCCATTCATTTCAAAAGAGATGTCTCTCTGGGCTGTTAAATGTCAAATGATACATGTGGCCCCTGTGTTTTCCATAGTAAATTAAAACCTGTGCGTTTCATTTAAGCAATAAGGCCCGAGGGGGTGAGGTATATGGCCAATATACCAAGGCTGTTCTTACGCACAACGCAACACGGAGTCCCTTGACACAGCCCTTAGCCATGGTATATTGGCCATATACCACAAACTCCAGAAGTGCTTTATTGCTATTATAAACCGGTTACCAACGTAATTAGAGAAGTAAAACTAAACATTTTGTCATACCCGTGGTATACACTGATATACCACGGCTGTCAGTAAATCAGCATTCAGGGCTCGAACCACCCAGTTTATAATTATATACTGAACAAAAATATAAACACAACATGCAACAATTTCAACGATTTTCCAGAGTTAGAAGGAAATTGTCAATTGAAATAAATGCATTAGGCCCTAATCTATGGATTTCACATGACTGAGCAGGGGTGCAGCCATGGGTGGGCCTGGGAGGGCATAGACCCACCCACTTGGGAGCCAGACCCAGCCAATCAGAATGAGTTTTTCCCCACAAAATAGCTTTTTTACAGAAATAAATACTCCTCAGTTTCATCAGCTGTCCAAGTGGCTGGTCTCAGACGATCCCGCAGGTAAAGAAGCCAGATGTGGAGTTCCTGGGCTGGCATGGTTACACGTGGTCTGCGGTTGTGAGGCCGGTTGGAGGTACTCCCAAATTCTCTAAAGCAATGTTGGAAGCGGCTTATGGTAGAGAAATTAACATTAAATTATCTGGCAACAGCTCTGGTGGACATTCCTGCAGTCAGCATGCCAATTGCATGCTCCCTCAACACATCTGTGGCATTGTGTTGTGTGACAAAACTGCACATTTTAGATGAGACTTTACATGTTGCGATTACATTTTTGCTCAGTATATTTAACAAGTAGTTGTCATTTGTGGATACTTTCCGGTAGTCCTTGTTAGATGGACATTCGGGACCAGTGGGTGAGGTATTTACCTTTGTATATGTTTCCCTTTATGTGCTGTAGTTTTGGAAGAGGGTGTAATTATGTGTCCATTCAGCACACATCCCAGAGGACATGTTGTGATGTTTTTATTTGATGTTTTCCCCTGTAACTGCATGCACACATAGTGCTCAGATTCCACCAGACACCAGCACTGGTGAGAGAGAGAGACCTCATTGACACTGGATTCAGTGAGAGATCCCTCATATCAGCCCTAGACTGACAGGCGACGGGAGGGGGAGGCGGGGGGACTCCAACCTTAAAACAAAACCAATTCTCAGTGTGCATTGTCAAGGGTGGAAGATGTCTTCAGATAGTGGCACAAAATATCTGCCCTTCTTTTCAGAAGAAGAGAGAAGTTTTCGATTCATTAACTCAAAACTAAAGCGTAATTATCTCCCTATAGACCTTAATCACCAGCAGAAGGATAATAGAAGAGAAAGCCGTTTCCAGTTCGGTCATTAAAGTTTTTTGTTGTGTTTTTTTTCTTTATATTCCCGCTTCCTTTAGATGAGAGTATCAAATAAATGGCAACAGATTGTATGGCAAGAGCGAAATCCCTCTTTCAAATATCTCTGTTGTGGAGCATGAAATATGAAATTGTTATCTGGTTAAAATGTTCAACTTGTCTATGAAATGGGTTCATTTGCTTCAATCCTCCCTCTCTGGCCTGTCTTTATCTGGTCTGTCTGTCTGTTCATAAAGCTAGGAGTTAGGGGGCAGAAGATGAGGGGACCAGAGGGATAGGCCCACTGTCTTCTGTTTCTTCAGAGGGTGAGATCACTGGAGAGTGAGTGTAATTAACCATGTATGAAATAAAATCAGGTTGAGCACAAACAGACCGTTTTATAATTGTATATAATATTTTAAACGACTAACAGTGCTTGAAGGTGCTTGTAATACTATCCCCCAAATGACGAATCCCTCAGGGATTCCACAGAAGATTTTTTTTTAACTGCATAGATTTAATTAGCTTATAAAAAATAATTGCCATTAGTAAATCTCATCGAAGGGGTTGAGGCATTTGCCTGAAAAACTTCTTATTTTTGGATGGCGTGAAGACAAAGGCTTTTCAGACAGAAAGTGGCGGGCCAGCAGCCGTTTTGTGCACTGACACCGAGGTCGAGTTAATTAGACTATTGTCATTTTAATCAGGACAGCTCGGCGGCCATCCCTTCCTGAATGAACCAGTGGACTGTAAACGTCTGGGGGATTTCTCTGTGTGCTGCATGTATGCATGGGGCCCGGGGTCTCACACAGCACAGCACAGTGCCATGGGTTATGGAATACAGTGCTGCTGGTTCTCTCACATGCTCTGAACATTAATGAGCCGGAGACACACCAAGGAAACAAAGGCGCCCCGAGTATCACCAGGGGAAACTACTCGCCTTTCATTCTGCTCATGTCTCTGTTCATTTGAAAATAATTTAAATATCAAATATTTGAAATAATTTGCTTCTACCCTGGCTATCAGATTTTGAATAGTGAGTCTATCATGTAGTCTTTATTATGCTCTCAACTGACATTAACATTTAAAACATAATTATTGTAACCATATTTTAAGGTGCTTTTCATTACTGTTACAGTAATGGTTTATTTTTTCAGATTTCCATATTGTATTTATACAATGGGGCAATTGTAAGAACAAAGTGAAGAACTTTATGAATATATCATAAATTTGCTGAATAAGTGTTATAAAAAAACTACAGATTAATCAAAACAGACAAAAGAGTAGATTAAACTCTCCTTAAGCCATTGGTTCAAATATATTTCACTGCTAAAACTTCTAAAATTCTAAAATGAAATTATGTTTTCAACAACAACACTGTTCAACCAAATATACTCTAACTTTAGCTCGTTGGATTCTCAGACAAACTGTGGTTGGGAAGGGTTAAAAGAACAGTGAACAACGGATCTCACTGGGCCTCTGCCTGCCAATCAGAGAGTTGAAAGAAGGCCTATCCCTACACGGGGCTCAAAGTACTGTATCTCTGTAACTTTCCTCTCCTGCCCTGTGACTGATCTAGAGTCAGCTGCAGACAGGTGAGATGTGACAGATCACATGCAGACGAAGGGTCATCAAGTCCCCCCCACCTGTCATCACCTGATGCCCTGAGCTGCACCCACCCATGACACTGGTCAGACAGGAAGCATACAGACAGCCAACTAAACATAGCTATCCTATATGAACTGAGGAAGATCTAGGGAAACTTCTGCACAAATCACCATGAGGTCAGTCAGGGCCTGCCCACTTGACTTGTGACTTTCCTTTCCTGTGTCTTTTTAGGATTATATTAATAGGTCTGCAAGTTCATCGTTTTTAACATCGATCATGAATATTTCAGAGAGTGTTAATATTAATTTTATCAGAAATTTACTTCCGTCAATAATTCAACACATACAATTAATAATTCAATAAAAAGAATGAACAGCAATTTTGAAGAGGAAACTGAAGACCCCCCCCTTCCCCCTAATAGCTTAATATGGGGATATTAAACTTGAAAACCTTTAGGAAGGCAAAGTATAAATGGCTATCAAAACCCAGTCTAACTTGCTTTTCTTAATGACTATGTGGTGTTGCTACAGCAGAAGTTTACCCTGAAAATGCTCCACCATCCATAAAATAAAGAATCAATCACCTAATTACCATGGAAACCTTGGAGAAAATGTTCCAATTTAAACTGCTCTTTGAAAGCTGTAATCCAAACATGTCTGTCAGAGGAATTGACCACAGCAATTGAAAACAACAGGTTGTTTTGTTCACTGAGGTGTACATGTAGAGATAAAGGAAGAGACACAAGCTGTAAAGCCGCGCTCCAGTAACAGCTCTCCGTTCACAAAGTTCTTCCGTGAGAGATTTACAGGGATTAGATGAAGAAATGAAGGCCTAATCTTTATTTGACAGGCTAGCCAATCTCTGGCTGACTGGTCACTATTCACTGTGTAGGCCAGGACTAGCACCAGTAACACAGCTCCTTCAGTCTGATCATACAAATGTATGAGCTCTCTATCCTATTATCATACAGAATAATTCAATGTCATTTGCAACAGATAAAAGAAGAGCAACTTTCCAAATGATTCCCCATATTGGGTCACAGTCATAACGGTATACTACGGTTATCAGTATACCCTGGTGGCTATTTTTTTTCTGATCTGGTGTTCCTCCCTGCAGTACCTGATTAGAAATATAGAACGAATTTCCAGTTTAATGACAGATGGAAAGAGATATTTCATGGAGATGTATAGTCAAGAGAGATAACCAATTAATCAAAGTGCCGGACAATGACACTGGCTAAATTTAAGCACAGGAGAAAAAGTGTCCGGCTGCAGCCCCTTCCCTTAAATTATTAATTACTGCTCTGTTATTACGTAGCATATAGAATTAAAAATCACAGATTCTACTTAATTACAGTTCAAGTTGATACTTGCTACAGATGTCACAGCTTGCACTGGAAATATTTCACAATGCTTAACACTGTCAGATAGTGGAGGGGTCCTACTCTCCCCCCTTCCATCCACCCCTCCCTGTCTGTCTGTCCTCCCAGTGCCTGACCTACAGACTAATTCCCACGCTAACTGAGGAGAGGAGGAGAGAAGGAGAAAAGGGCAGCTTGTTGGGTGTAACATGTATTTCTAAGAGAGCGGGAGAGAGTGAGTGGAGTATTCAAACAAACATCCACAGTGGGGACACAATAGCATCTATTATGTTGGAACCAAAAGAGGAATGATGATGCTCTGTCCCAAAAAATGTATTTCACAGTGGAATTGAGTTGACTCTTCATACAAGCCAGGCATTCAAGTATATTGGATCCTTTCAGGCACTGCAGTATATCACGACAAAATACTGAATGACATAGTTTTGCTATTTAGAACAAGTATAAAGTGTATTGTATTTGAGTACATGCACATCAACACTGTAGTTTAATTTGCCTACAATAGGAAGACAAAAGGTTTGTTTGCGTGCCACTCACTGAACTCCCACTTTCTCTTTACCAAGTCATCTTTGTTCCAATAACAAACAGAGCTGAATGCAAATAGTTAGATCCATGCAGCATTCAATTGTTTTGTATTAATATTTGAATATTGAAATAACACAATTCAGATCTAGATATTCCATTTAAATTTCCATGTGTGAACTGGAGTTGCACATCTACAGATAGTGGGTTCCATTATTAACATCAGCTCCGTTTTTGAATGTTGAAAATAACGGTTGTTGTTCTTTTTTTCTTGTACATGAGTACACTCCTGTAACATACCTCTATTACCTAAAAGCAAGTTACCCTTAATTCCTAACTGTAGCCTATTTCGCCCGTGTCACAGACAGAACAGAGAGATGTTTGTATCACCCACATTCATGCCACTTTAACCAAATTGGAATCGCCGATAATACTATATTTACATAGCGGTGTTGGCTAGGTGTGATTATGATCATAAAAACTTTCCCCCTACGCTATGATGGAAACTTGAGCAGCAGTGAGTGAGGGAGGCTGAAGGACATAACTATAAGTTAGCACAGGTTACAGAGGAGCCAAGGGAAATAGCTCAATTACACACACGGAGCTCCAGCATCACGTGGCTGTGCTGTGGTAAACAGATGCAGGGTGACCGTCTCTAGTAAGTGATCAGTCAAGCAGCTGTCAGCGCGCCTTCATCCCTTCACTTGTTGAGATGATATATTCCTGTTGCTCCCCCTCACTTACACAAGCCCACACAATTTGCTTACAGGCCTGAGCCGATCAGCCGATTAAATTGCAGAGGATATCATTAACGTTGTTCCTTGTGTCACCAACGTTTGTTGCACTTTACAGCCAGTCAAACAGACGAAACGGTTTTGCATGAACTAGGATGGATAGGCTAAGTATGAGTGTGGCTTAGGTCCCTTCCTCTCTGAGAGCCAGACTCTTCTCTGTCTGTGACACTAGCCATTCCACTCATTAAATACATAACCTGAAAACCATAAATTGGGAGAGACCATATTACAGTACTAACAAGTAAACAACAAAAAGTGTATTCTTTATGTCAATAAGTGATGTTATTCTCAGTCAAATCGCTCCGTGCTCAACAAAGAGCATTCAAGACGATATTCCTCTCGGTTGTTGTCTCACCGTGATGGTGCCTCACACTGTGGCATTGACTGTGCCTCATACAGAATGTCTGTGAGGGCCTTTGAGAGCGTACAGTACAGTCTATCTAATCAGAGCTCCTGTCCAGACCTCAGATGTCAGAGTGAATGGGAGGCAGCTTCAGAGAGAGGCCCAGTACAGCCTGGTCTCATAGACTAGAAGTAACATAGTACATGTAAATGCGGCACACTCAAATCAGTATGATAGGTTATCTTTGGTTTGGTTACATAAGACAGATGGTTACTTAAGACAACATACTAAAGTAGAGTGGTTGGTCGGGTTGGATGGGTCGGCGTATAACGCAAACATCTAGCAACCCAAAGGTTGGGAGTTTGAATCTCTACAATCTCAACTACTTTTTAGCTACTTTGCAAGTACTTACCATGTTAGCTAACCCTTCCCCTAACCCTAGCCTTAACCCTTTTAGCTAACCCCAACCTTAACCCTTTAACCTAACTTGATTTAACCCTAACCTTAACCCCTAGCCTAGCTAACATTGGCCAGTTAGCTAATATTAGTCACCTAGCTAGAATTCGTAAGATATAATATGTTTTGCAAATCTGTAACATTATGTACATTTTGCAAATTCATAACAGATATGATTTGTAATTCGTAACATATCATATGAAATGGGCGATGGGCACAAATGAATACATACCATATGAAATGTAACATATCATACTAAATGGAGTGTCTCTGATTTACGTAAAGAATAATACGAAATGGTCTGAGACCAGGTTGAGTAACAAGGCCTGTCCTGTCCTCCCTTAGCTCAGACAGGAAACAAGGAGCAGCGCTGGCACTGCCTTGCCTCATCTGCCTGCCATTGCCAGCAGCGCAGCACTAAGTTCACAGGAGCCGTGTCTGACTGCATGCTCAGCTCAGCGTTGGATGGCTCGTTTGATTCCAGGCAGTGTGGCACATCTGTTGCTTGTCACATCGCGTCGTAGCTCCATGTCTGCGAGTAAGACACGACCCGAGCAGCGCATTGGTCCGCACGTCTCATCCTCTCTGTGTGTTGACAAACAGCGGTGAGTCTGGCCCAAGTACCTGCATGTCCACAGTCACGACGGTCAGGAGGTGGGACACGTCGCTAGCTGTACAACCACTGTCAAATACTCTGAGTCTATTAATAATCAGTGTATTGTAAGAAATTAGTTTGAGTGACAAAGTGTAGAAATCAATGTGTATATTATCAGTCATCCAAGGAGGGCTGAAAGAATATTCAAAAGGTATTTCTTAATGGCCATGGAAAAATTTTATCTAAGGAAAACAATTATGGAAAGTATTCACTTAACCTAAGACCTCCTCAGAATTGCCATAACTTTATATTGAGAATCAATTACTTTATTCCAATATCTATAGAAATACTTTTTTGCTCTAAATCAAATCTCAATAAAGGGTATATAGGCTTCACAATGTACTTGGACATAATAGTAAAAAGTGCTTTAAGTGCTTTTAAAGAAAGCGGCAGAATATATTCCATGCGAAACTTACATTGTAAGCTTAAATACATCAGTGATGACCATTGCTACTTGATTATTTCACCATACATCTATGAAGTGCACATCACGCAATAATGAAATTACATTGTTTCCCATCACCAGCCTGCATTTAGTGGGAGCAGCACTAATGAGGCTGAGAAGCAGTTACAAATGGAACTGTTTCAGAAGCTCTGGGTTTCATGCATTCAAAAATACTTCACTTCTGTGTCCTTGGCTTCTCTAATCAATATTCAAAAGTGCCTGGTAATTGGAAGTTTAGGATACATTTACATGCAAAGGATTGTTTGTCATATTCATCAAATACTTACTTGGCTGACACAATCCTATCAATGAGCGTTCTTTTATTGTGGTGTTATCTTTAATTTATGAGATTAATGTTTGTGATATCAAAATGACATTTAGCATACCTTTTATCCTAAAACACTTAAAAAAAAAGTTATAATAATAATTGGAAGATTAAACAAACGTTTGAATTTCCACACGTATTAAAAGCCAAACTGGTTATGTAAATACCTCTCCTCCTCAGAAGGTGGGGGAAATATTTAGATGACTCATTTACATTATCAGATAGCACAACATTCATTTGTTCCATTCAATATCAACCTGTTTGCAAGTGCACAAAACTAGACACGACACAGATGCACCAGGGCTTATCATGCCACACAACACAACAATACTGATTAAACTGATCAAATGCGAGAACATCACTATGGAACACCATGACAACCCTCTCAACCAGCCACATCAAACCTCAAGATACCAGTATCACAACAACAACGCATCATCAAGATACCAAAACACATACCAAAAGAATCTGCAATGCCTAAACAGCCTACAACATTACAACGAGTCTCTAATGTATTCTGAGAGGGTTTATTTGTTTAAGGCCTGCATCCAAAGGATCAGTCTGGCCTTCATTAGTCTCCATCTGACATCTATGTGAACAAAATGTTGGCTAGCCCCATTCCCAAAGAACTGCCCAACGCATTCCCCTGCACATATCACAGGTTGTTATCATTCCAGAGAGAATTCTACATTGGTGAACCCCAGCACTTTAATTAGAGCCACTATTTGATCATTCCACAGCTGGGCTATATTAAGGAGCAGTGTGGTAAATTACTTAAGTAAAAATACTTTAAAGTACTACTTACAGTTGAAGTTGGAAGTTTACATACACTTAGGTTGGAATCACTAAAACTCGTTTTTCAACCACTCCACAAACTTCTTGTTAACAAACTATAGCTTTGGCAAGTCAATTAGGACATCTACTTTGTGCAATTTAAATTTTTCCAACAATTGTTTACAGACAGATTATTTAACTTATAATTCACTGTATCACAATTCCAGTGGGTCAGAAGTTTACATACACTAAGTTGACAGTGCCTTTAAACAGCTTGGAAAATTCCAGAAAATTATGTAATGGCTTTAGAAGCTTCTGATAGGCTAATTTACATCATTTGAGTCAATTGGAAGTGTACCTGTGGATGTATTTCAAGGCCTACCTTCAAACGCAGTGCCTCTTTGCTTGACATCATGGGAAAATCAAAAAAAGAAATCAGAATACCATCCTTGGGAGCAATTTCCAAACGCCTGAAGGTACCACGTTCATCTGTACAAACAATAGTACGCACGTATAAACACCTGGGGACAACGCAGCCGTTATACCGCTCAGGAAGGAGACGCGTTCTGTCTCCTAGAGATGAACGTACTTTGATGCGAAAAGTGCAAATCAATCCCAGAACAACAGCAAAGGACCTTGTGAATATGCTGGAGGAAGGATGAACCAGACTTGAAACAGGTACAAAAGTATATATATCCACAGAAAAACGAGTCCTATTTCGACATAACCTGAAAGGCCGCTCAGCAAGGAAGAAGCCACTGCTCCAAAACCGCCATAAAAAAGCCAGACTACGGTTTGCAACTGCACATGGGGACAAAGATCATACTTTTTGGAGAAATGTCCTCTGGTCTGATGAAAAAAAATAGAGCTGTTTGGCCATAATGACCTTTGTTATGTTTGGAGGAAAAAGGGGAGGCTTGCAAGCCGAAGAACACCATCCCAACCGTGAAGCACGTGGTGGCAGCATCATGTTGTGGGAGTGCTGTGCTGCAGGAGGGACTGGTGCACTTCACAAAATAGATGGCATCATGATAAAGGAAAATGATGTGGATATATTGAAGCAACATCTCAAGACATCAGTCAGGAAGTTGAAGCTGGGTCGCAAATGGATCTTCCAAATGGACAATGACCCCAAGCATTCTTCCAAAGTTGTGGCAAAATGGCTTAAGGACAACAAAGTCAAGGTACTGGAGTGGCCGTCACAAAGCCCTGACCTCAATCCTATAGAAATGTCTGGGCAGAATTGAAAAAGCATGTGCGAGCAAGGAGGCCTACAAACCTGATTCAGTTACACCAGCTCTGTCAGGAGGAATGGGCCAAAATTCACCCAACTTATTGTGGGAAGCTTGCGGAAGGCTACCCGAAGGCTACCAAATACTAATTGAGTGTATGTAAACTTCTGACCCACTGGGAATGTGATGAAAGACATAAAAGCTGAAATAAATCATTCTCACTACTATTATTCTGACATTTCACATTCTTAAAATAAAGTGGTGATCCTAACTGACCTAAGACAGGGAATTTGTACTAGGATTAAATGTCAGGAATTGTGAAAAACTGAGTTTAAATGTACATGGCTATGGTGTATGTAAACTTCTGACTTCAACTGTAAGTCGATTTTTGGGGTATCTGTACTTTACTATTTATATTTTTGACTACATTTATTTTTACTCCATTCCATTACAAAATAATGTACTTTTTACTCCATTCTTTTTCCCTGACACCCAAACGTACTCGTTACATTTTGAATGCTTAGCCGGATAGGAAAATGGTCCAAGTCACTCCCCTATCACGACAACATCCCTGGTCATCCCTTATGTCTCTGATCTGGCGGACTCACTAAACACACATTGGTCGTTTGTAAATTATGTCTGAATGTTGGAGTGTGCGACAGGATATCCGTAAAAACACACAACAATGTTATGGTGTCGTGTGGTTTGCGTAATATAAGGATTTTTTAATATTTGATACTTAAGTATATTTAAAACCAGACTTTAGACTTTTACCCAAGTAGTATTTTACTGGGTGACTTTTACTTGAGTCATTTTCTATTAAGGTATCTTTACTTTTATTCAAGTATGACAATTGGGTACTTTTTCCACCACTGTTAAGAAGGGGTTTGCAGCACCCCACCATAACCCCCAGACTCCATTGAGGGTAACACAGCAGAGGATATGTAAACCAGTATAGTTCATATAAACCTGTATAGGGTCACACTTCATTTGGATACTCCAGATGGTCCATCTGTAGATACTCTACAGATGGTCCTACCATCAACAAACTATCTGCTTAGAAATATCTGCTTGCTAAGGTTACGGTTAGGTTTAGTGTTGGGGCTAGGGTTAAGTTTAGGGTTTGGGCTAGGGTTAGTAGATAGTTAAAATGTTACTGAAAGTCTGTAGAGCATCTACTAGCAATCAGGGACAGTAACTGGCTCTAGCAGAGCTAACCCGCACTCATACCTGATGTCTGACACCCTACTCTAATCCAACAACAACACCATCCAACCCAGTGGAAGACAAACTGTTTCATCTCCGCGTCAAGGCACTGGACAGTGTTACCATATGAAATGTGACAGGATTTCTCTATGGAGGCTTAAGTCATATGTAAGTATTCAATTTCAGACTGAGGATCATGGCCATACGGTCACAGAATACAACCTGACCAATATCCGACTGAAACAGACAAGAGACTGAACAGATAAATGTAATCTACAACATGTCTCGCCAAGGTCAAAATGAGCTCTTAACGCAAACACTAGATTTAAGTCTGAGCCTCCCGAGCGTGAAGGTGGTGTGGTCGGGAGGAAGGTCAGCCATGTTTAGTGTTTACAGTATACTCCAGGCTTTGAAATAGTTTTGCAGTGTGGAGTATGCTCTGGGTCATTGTTTGTTTTGGATATGTTTATACACCACACACAGTGTAAATGACTTGGGAGACAGTGCGAGGAGACTTACAGACATGAACCTGCATATAGTATCTGGTCATGTTTTTGCCTTGAATTCAGTCACAACCCGCTGGGCACAAATGTCAATTCAACACCAATTCCACATTGGTTCAACGTAATTTCATTGAAATGAGGTGGAAAAAACGTTGATTCAACCAGTGTGTAACCAGTGGGAACTGTGACTATACGGTGGTGTGGATTTGGGGGTTACGGTACAGGAAACCTATGTTAATCATGCATTGTCACAAACATTTCTGCATCATTCAAAGTAATGTAAATACTAAATGGCAAAAAACAACGGATCAATTACAATAGCACCTGTTACTACAGATGTAGGATCTTATTTAAGACAGTTTTCTACAGCAGGAAAACAATCCTGCAGCAACAGGATATGTGAATTATTATGTGGATTATAATAGGGGTTGTAGGGGTTGATAATCTTTTTACGTTATGGCAAAAGAAGTCTGACATTTTAAACCTTGAATACACTACAAGTTTGCATTTCCTTCGGTGCAAGAAAATTATCCTCAACGAAAGAGTGATCAAATTAAGATCCTACATCTGTATGCAAAATAAAATGTATTGTTTTGCAATCTCAATTTTCATCAGATGTAAACATTTGCATGTATTATGTTTCTCTGAGATATAGCTAAAAACAAGTGTAATGTGGATTCACTTGACTAGGCCTATGTTTAGTTGTAAACACTCTATACAGGGAAACTCTCGTCCATGGATGTAGTGTATTTAATATGAGTATTTGAGTGTAGATCTGGCATGTCTATTAGGAGTCTCTGGTTGTGTCAATGGGGTCTTACTCTAGTCACTTACTTTGATTTCTGTCTCCAAAAGGGGGTCACCACTGGAGTCTCTTGGCTGGAGGAAAACACAAGCAGGTGGAAGAGGGGGAGGGAGAGAGAGAGAAGGGGGAATAAAAGTGAAAAGGAGAAAATGAGGAAGATATTAATATCAGTTGGAAATTAAGAAATCTATGGCACTCCTTCAATCGAAAAACGACAAACACAGTATTTAATTCCTGTTGGGTACCACCCTGTTATTGAGAAACCGTATTATGCTAGTAAATACTCTATGTCACAATGTGTGTGTGTGTGTGTGTGTGTGAGTGAGGTCACTTTCAAACAATTCTTCATTAGAGCAGCATCAAGTAGGTTGTTCCTCAGAGCTTATTTTTCTTTCCATGTTTTAAATATCTTTGGATACATATTTAGCATCTCAAACGAGAATTCCCTTGGTTAAACAAATAACGGCACATTCAGAAAACTGTAATTGAGTTCAAATGTATTCTAGCTGTGCTCTAATTGCATTTAAACACTGTTCCTCCCTAACCCTAGACCCACAGCTCCTTCTGCTTAATTACTGCCCTCTGAAGACAAATCCCTCCGCTGTGGATGGAAAAATAAAAAACAGTGCAAGTTTTACGGCACGTTGTTAAAAGACCTATAAACTTTTTTTGATTCAATATCAATAAAACCCCAGCCCAGAGTCGAGGGCTCAGAGAACACGCAGCACACTGAAATAACTTGTTGGAACATTGCACACCCCATCTCAAATAAACGCCACAGATTAACACCAACATCCTGTGGCTTACTTCTGTCACTCGGTCTGCACCCCCTCACCACCTCCACTTTTCCTCTCCTTTTTAAAACATGGAGGGAAGAAAAGGCTAAATGTGTTTCCTGAAAGGAAGGAGAGGTGGAAAAAGCCCATCCTGCCCTTGGAATCACCACTGTGTGTCCTGTAAGAGCTACCCGCCACTGGCCTTTCTGCAGAGGCAGCAGAACTTCCCTGAGAGGAGAGGGGACTGTCTGCCAACTCAAACAGGGCTCCCTCTCCATCTCCCGGCGGCCAGCGGCCCACGGGTCTGCTCTGCTCAGTGCTGGTGTTTCCTGAGGGCTCGCTGCAGCTGGAGCTCTCTTAATAAAGGTAACAGGGAACGTCAGAGAGCTACTGTAATCTCACTAGCCTGCTCCTGTCAGCAGGACGTTCACAATCAAAGCAGAAACAACCCCACGCATTGTTTTTTTCCACCAGCCCCATCCTAAACTTCCCACGAATCACAGAGACAGCACGGCGAGAGGGCAACCACTGTTCCCTGATCTTGCCAAACAAAATGCCAGGAGACCGGGAATGACATTCAACTCTGGTTTAAAAATACGAGCAGTTAGAAAATGATTAGAGTCTTATTTTATTGTTGAGCGCCTGACACAGGAGAGGAAACCAGAACAATCAACCCAACTTACTTTTTTTCTGCTGAATTTAGAAACACTAATTAGTTTTGGTCTCATATACCCAACCTGAAAACGACCAATTGGAAAGTGAGAATGAGACGTACAGCAGAAACAAGTACTTGTCATTCTCCTATTAAAGTCCCACATCCACAACTTTACCGCAATGACTTTCACACTGCTCCCATGGTGAGCCGAATGTTACCTACTAAATGCCGGCACGTACTCATCTTGATAAGTTAATAGGCCTTTATGTAATCCTTTAGTGAGCCTTTTACAGAGTTTGTAGAGAAGTATTAGTGATCTAGAGAGCCACATCAAACCGTTGGAGAGGCTTGCTTGGTTCAACAGACGACTGAACAACCAGGCTGACCTCAGCACCAGCTGGGCTCCACCATGAACCAACCAGGGCCAGACAGAGCGAAAGTTACCTGTTCGCAGCTGCCTGGTTTACATGAATTTCCTGTTTCAAGGGTATCGAAACCACTATATCCCTAGTACCCATTGACAAACAACTGGGACCTGTACCTTCCTGTGCTAGCCTATCACGCAGTGCATTCTCTTGCCAAGTCGTGTGGGTTTCATGTTTAGTTTGTCATAAGAAATGAATGATAAACTTGTCTTCGGGAATTTTCACTGCTATTCCCCCAGCAAACAGCAGAGTGTTTCATCACTGTCGGGCCCAAGACTGATGGCCTGTCAGAGCCTTCCCCTGCTCTCCCGCTACAGCTTGTGGGCTGGGAAGTGACTAAAAAAAGGCCACGGCTACACTTCCCTGGCTTGCGCTTTTTACCGGGAGTAATTCTCAGATGCCAGGTCGCTGCCAACGTCCTTGCAGCCAATGGCAGAGAGGCCAATAAGTTCACATTAACTGCAGAGTGTAACTGCGCTGAACATCTGCTCATGAATGAGAGCGCTGCCCACTAACTCAGCGAGTTGAGGCCTGCTGATGAAAAATTCAACGCTCTCCTCGCTGGGACGCATGTTTTGCGCTATTCTCCTGAGTCCCCAGAATTATATTAAGAGAATTTCAGTGCGGCCCAGTGTATCTGAGAGAACAGCTGGTGCTGAAAAGGGATCTGCTGCTCGCCGAGAGCTCAGGGACTTCACACGGGATCAGCCTTCTCGTACACCATTTGTCCTTGAAGGAAAAAAAATCTGTGTTAAGCACCCAGGTAATAATAAGAAAGCAACAGCTACATTTAGCTGATTACACTACCATGTGTGCAAAACCAGACTGAGAATAACCAATGAAGACATTAATTGAAATGGGGGGGGAGTGGACAAAAGGGCAATTGTGACAATAAGTAGCACCCTCTGGAGACATCTGCATACTGTAACACCTCTCCTTTGTTTTGCTTGTTTCCTGATTGGAACTCATTAATTTGATAACTAGGGGGAATCTACCCTCTACCAAACCAACATGGAGGTAGAAAGAGGAGTAGACCAATTCAATACAGTACATGGGCACCACAACAGCGTGATGAAGTGAAGAAATTATTTACCCCAAATTACCTGGTCACATGCACTCTTCCACTTACACGGAGCAAATTTGAAATATCTCTTCTGATCAGATGGTGAAATAGCCTCTGTTAAAAATAATACATTTAAGGAAGTGAGGATTCTATCCAAATCTAAAAATAAAAGTTTACGTTACATTTGGTGATTTCACTTCTGTCTTCCTTTGAAATGGAGATGGTAGGCATCACTTCACTGATACATGGCACACACAGCGACACACAATCATTAATTCTCTCCAAACGCCTTTGTCTTTATTGCTTGCTTGTCACAATATCTCTCAGATCACCAAGTTGTCATTCCTCCAAAAACCCAGTTTCACTTAAGAACACTTGTGTGGGACAAACTCACTATTATGTTTACAGATGAGAGAACTACTCATTTACTGCTGGGCTTCCTGTATGTTCCGTTTAGAGAGAAATGATGGCATATGAAGGAGTTATACAGTATTTAAATGAACATGATGTTACAACCCCCTTCCCCGAAGACCATGTGGGTGAGTAAAAAATATTTTTCAAGACATTTGGCTGGTGACAAATCACAGCACTTTGTCTTCCTGACAACATGCCTTCCTTCTTCAACCTCCCAACTTCACATGGTGATAGGAAATCACACATTACCACACTGACAAACAATTACAACCATGTCATTAGCGAAAACCCTCCCTGAGCCAACGCTTTGCCAGACAGACACAAAGCATGATAAAGCTGACAACACAACATGTCTTCATGATGTCGTAGAATAAACATAGGATTGATCGATCCTGACACTAGGACATACATCCAATTTGGACAGGAATCAAATTGGGTGGGTTGGGTGTCAGTACTTTGTTTAACAAAAGTATCATTACCACAATCCCAAACAATCATAAGTTGGTTCCAAAATGTAAAACTAATATCAAAGCCAGAAGGTAGAGAACTCAATTCCTCACTTTATATTAAAAGTCAACATTTTAGAACAGTTTTCCCATTAAAATGACTTAATCAGATATTAAGCATTAGTATCTCTTTTAATCTCCAAGTGTCAGCTGGCAAATGAAAAAAGCTAGCCTCTGTAAATATGACTGCTTACTTCTAACACAAGCATTGTTGACACGTAATGTAATTTCAGCGGGACATCCAAATGAAAGCAGTGCGGGGTAATATAATGCTCTTAATGAGAATTCTTTCCAGCTCGAGACCTTGGCGAGATAGCCATAATGCATGGCTTCTCTTTTTAATAAAATAATTGTTACAGTTATTAAAGATGAATCTCATCAGAGGCAAGATGACAAAATAATTCATTACCAAAACCCAGGCTTTAAATAGCTGCAAATTAAAATTCCCCTGAAAATATGCTTCCTGATAAATGGGATCGTTATTTCATATAAATATTGGATATAGTGTGCCCTTGAAAGGAAAGAAATATTGCAACTGTCCATTAAAAAGTTTGCAGTATAAACCAATGAACAGTTTAATCAATAACAAAAACACTAACAATACCCATACTTCAATTATTGCTACAAATCTGTTAAATATGTCAGGATGTTAGTCTACCAAAAGCTAATTTCTGACACATGGATCAGAAGGAAGAAAAGTGTTTAGGACTCATTTAGAAGTAGGATCTTCATTTGAGCCAGTTTGCTATAGCAGGAAAATAATCCTGCAGCAACTGGAAATGTGAATTATTATTAGGATTTTAATTAATGGACATTTTTGTAGGGATTGATACATTTTTCATAAGGGAAAATTAAGTCTGATATTTCTAAATTGAAATTACGAACTTCAGAAGCCTTAAACCGCATTGCAAGAAAGTTCTCCTGCAACAGGGTGATCAAATTAAGATCCCACATTTGTAATAACTCCTACATATGGGTGTTAACAAGGTAGACCACTGAGCTACTGCCTACACGGAGGCGCCCACGTCCCCCCTGAGCACGGGGAACCACGGAGAACCATGGGGAACCTTGGACTCACTACTCCCACCAGTACATTCATGTGTAAAATAGAGAATGTTTTGAGGCCCATGGTTCCACTAACTCTCCCCTGGCCCCTCCCTGCTCACAGCTCTTCTCAAGCCTTATTTGTGTATTCAAAAGAAATGATTTACAGTGATGGCATGGAAACTTCCCAGCATGCCTTTTAACCTGTCACTTTTCACTCTCTTCACAGCAGGCTGTCCAGAGGAAATGCTTTATTAAGATCCCGGAGACATAAAGAGCCAGGGTGACTTACTCCTGCATTACTGTCTAAAAGGTAAAGTTATTTAGACCAATAAAGCAGTAATATATTGTTTTAGTGGAATTACACAGAAGTTATCTCTACCTTAATAACATCACTGCAACCCCTAACGTTGTTTAGATAAATAAAGCCTATTAAAGTAACGACCTCAACAGATAACGCTGTATACTGGCATTACGAAGCACAGAGAACAACTGAAGTCAAATCACAAACCATTCTAACACGGTTCAAATGTGACCCATTTCAGGAAGCTAGGCGTATGTTGTATGTCACTACTTCACGGGAGAGGCATTTGAACGTCTTTTTTTGTATTTAATCAAAATGCATTTTTTTGGCAGAAGTGCATTCTGGAACATGTGAACTTTTATGTGCCTTAATAACAAATGTGTATTCCATATGTAAATACAAATACAATTGTTAAATTATAAGCCAAGTTGGTTTAGCTATGGAAAAAGTAAGGAGCCTTCCCGCTTGCCATGACTGGCTAAGATAATGGATGGGCTGGACATGCCGGGAGATGAGTGTGGATTGGTCTACCATGAAGCATGCTTCTGTCTATAATGTTAGCTGCTCAGTATGTGTTGATCATCCTTTCTAAAGCAGCTTTTTATATATACAACGTTAGCTATCGAGAACTACAAACGTTTCAACAACACTGATACCCTAAATTTAGCAGGCGCTATCAACAGATTAGTTGGAAAAAGTTGTGATGGGCTACATTCTGCACATGCCACGGACAGTGTAACCCGGAATGACTTGACACCATGCTGGCCAATCAAGATGTAGATACAAACAAAATGGAGTTTATGGTTCTAATCTGCCATGAAGTGTTCTAATTTAAGTTTCTAATTTTGTCAGAAAAATATTTTAACTGCACGATAAAGCGCACTGTTCGCTAGCTGGCGATAGTTGGCATGCTGGCTTGGTAGCTAGCTAACTTTACATGTATGATCTGTGTAGTAATATTATTATAATCAGAAATCCCTTTGCATTGCTAGTTACTGCCTAATGTTAGTTAGCTAGGTAACATTGAACCTAGTTGGTTAGCTTTAGCTACCTGCAGATTCATACCACAGATACTGTATGACAATACATTTGTATTGGTAGCAGTATGAGTTGGGATTATGCCGGTTCATTTTTTAGCTAGCTAGCTACCTGTCTAAACAAAAGACTCTACTTCGCCAGATGATTACATGACCCATCAAGTTAGCAAGGTGTGTCTGGGGTTGATTTACGACCAGCTATTGTATTGCATGAACATGTGTACATGTCTAGACAATAGTGACCCATCCACTTAGCTGGATGTGGCTGGGGGGTGGTTATAGCATTTCCTTCACATGACCCATCAATTTAGACAAGTGTCTGTGGAAAGCGTAATCTAATAATTATCATATATTTGTACCGTTCTCTCTCTCTCTCTCTCTCCCTCCCTCCCTCCCTCCCTCAGCCAGCCCCTGCTCCATTCAGATGGGATCATTCCTACCAGTGTCCACCAGGTGATGCACTAAATCAACCTAAATCAGCATCTGTCCATCAGCCCCTGATGTGAACGATGACCACTGTTCATTAACTCCCACAGGGTGACGCCCCCTCCCCTCCTCCCAGTCACCATGACAATACAGGAGAAGAAACGTGCATACAGCATCATCATGCATAGATCACACTCCTGTGCTGCAGCTTAAATCCAATACGATTCAGTCAGTGATGGGGAATACCCACAAAGATACTTAAGGAATTGAAGAAACCTCACAAATTGAAGGAACCTCACAAATCATATATAAGCAATGTTATGAAATAAATTCAAGGTATAGTCAGACTAAATATGGCTATTGTTTAATTCAGTAGTACGGGGTGTCACAGAGAGAGTTTGATAAGCTTATACAGACTGGTCAACAGAAAGGATGTGGTGAAGCATACAAATGGTTGAAGAGAAAACACGTGTGCGTGCTTCTGTTGTTAGTGTACAGACATATGGATTGCAGCACAGAGATACACAGGAAAGACTGTTTTGATGTTACCTCTCTATCAGCAAGATAGGTGATGAAAAAAATACTTTTGTAAGACAGAAAGTGTTAAAGAAAAGTCCCTTCGCAGGGTTTCATTTTGCTGTGAGATGAATTCAGAGGTTCAGACAGAGGAATGACACTCAAAACATAAACAACAGAAATAACAAGAGCCTTTTAAGAAGTTTCAATTGACTCTCACATCAATGCATTTGTGAAGACCACTTTAGGTAGATAACTGTCTGGGTAACCGGAGAAAGGCAGTATGCCACTCAACAACAAAGCTTTTTGTCATCTCATCTTTCTAGTTTGCACCAATACCAAACTTAAGCATTCCCATATGGTTAGCTTATCTCTACATGTTCACAACCCAACTAACTGTTGATATCCCCAGTTGGCCAATTTTAATATAACAGACAGATACACAATGAAGCCATTTAACAGAGGTCAACAAGCAGGCAGCCTCAATTTTTTTCAGGGAAGACAAACGGGTATGAATAATAGTGTGATTACGGGAGTATTGACAACAGGAGAGGAGTCATGTCTCAGCTGGAGGGTCTTTGGTTCCTCCAGAGGACTAAATCCAGGGGTTATATCTGCACTGCACACAATCCTCCTTCCTGTAGGGTCCAGTCAGGCCCACTGCTGCTCCACACAGACAGACCGACCACTAGAAACCTGAGATGATCCAGGCAGCACAAAGGGAGCGCACAGAGGTGATGATTGTGAATAATACCTCTGCAAAATGATCATATTTGACAGTATAATATTACCGAACAATAATTAAATGCGGATAATAAGGGAAAGAGAGAGCGAAAGAAAGAAAGTAAAGCGAGAGTAGAGGATATCTGCCGCCAGCCTCAAAGTGAAAGCATAAATAAAGTGTGGCGCAGATCTTTTACCTTCTTCAATTATCTGGCTTTTGACATGCAAGCTGAGCACAGTATAATTAACATCTCTGGAGATAATGGGGTCGCTACTCACTGATCAATCTCACACATATATTATCTGCCTCTTACCAATCTATGCTCCCTCTGTTATCATGAGAAGGGAAAAACGCCACTATGGCATTTGCCTTTTAATAATTCTCTGAGATTACGCTTTACGTCAGCTCCAATAGGGCCCATCTTCCAAAACGTAAATTAGGGCTGAGATCCAACAGACATTTATGGTAAATACACGAGCTGATGCAACGCTATCCAACTTGTTTTTTGCATGCAAGATCGAAAAGTATCCTCTTAATCAATTACTCACTGAACATATCACTAAATTGAAATTGCATTGAACAATATTGCCCATAGTCAATAACATTAAACCATTGGCCTGGTAATCTTTGCACTGAGTTAAGTGTATTTGAGAGGTCATCTTCTCAGCCCAAAATTCTCAGGCCAATCTTGTAAAAGCTGCTAGCCACACCCTCTGACCAAGTTAACACCTGGTTAGCCACTAAACCAGCCCGCAAGGGATTTTCTTTGGTCCCCCAAAGTATTTGGTTAAAAAATACTAAAATCACCTGGAATTCAGCAAAAACTGTGTTTGAATGTAAACTTTTATTTTTATTAAAATGTGTATTTTGACAGAAATGCCTTCTGGAACATGTGAACATTCATGTGCCTTAATAACAAACTTGTATTCCATCTATAAATATGAATAAAATGGTTAAAGTTGGTTTAGCCACAGAAAAAGCCAACAACCTTCCTGCTTGCCATGCTTGGCTGAGATAATGAGTGGGCTGGATATGCCAAGAGATGAGTTCGGATTGGTCTGCCATGTAGCTCGCTTCTGTCTATAATAACATGAGCTGGTCAGTATGTGTAGGTAATCCTTTCTAACGCAGTTTTTTTTAAAGATATCATATAGTAGAGCTGTGTGAAGGTAGAGCTGCATACGTGTTGCTCTCGCTAACGTTACATGTATGATCTGTGTAGTAATATTATTCGTTTCTCATAGCCATTTGCATTGCTAGTTATAGCTAGCTAACATTGAACCTGGTTGGTTAGCTACTTGCAGGCAACGCTATGAGTTGGGATTATGATTCATTGTTTAGCTAGCTAGCTACATGTCTAAACAAAAAGACTCCACTATGCAAGTAACCATTTCAATATAACTGTTAACTTCTTTGGGAGCAGCGCACGAGGTGACCGGATATGGCAGGCGAAAATCCGAGGAATTTCTGTCCTGGAAAAAGTGGTTTTGACAGATTGCCTCATTTAGAACCCCTCCCTTATGAAAATGCCCATATAAGGGCATATGAATGCAGTACCTATCGCTTCCTCTGGATGTCAACAGTCTCGAGAAAGTGTTCTGATTCTTTTTAGATGCTTTTAGAGCAGAGAAGAAGACGAATAAGGAAGTGTCCACGCAGATGGCACGTTCTTTGGTTTTTTCCTTTCTTATCGCCCAGTTTATATTCCCGGATGAAATATTATAGTATTTATACATAAGTGTTCCTAAGGATACATTTAAAATTATGTTTGATTGTTCTTGGACAAGTTTATAGGTATAAGTTGAACGAGTTCTCTTCACGTTTCAATGGAGGAGTCGACGCTCTATTTTCTCATTATAACGCGCCAACCAAACAGAGATTTATGGATATAATACATTACTTTTTCTAACAAAAGAACCATGGATTGGCTTCGTTGGACACTTGGGAAGCCCTCAGCAGAAGTTCTTCAAAAGGTAATTGATTTGTTTTCGCTGTGAAATGTGTTATGTGTGAACCGTGAGGGCTTATGAATTCATGGTAATGGGAAAAATATGTTAGGTGCTACCCTCAAACAATCAAATGTGGTGCTTTACGTAAAGCCTTTTGAAATTTGACAACGCTGTGATATTGCCAAGAAGCAGAGCTTTTGATGACTATGAAACACTTGTATATTGATGCATGTTTAATAATTCAACTTTTGGATTTTGAATTTGGCGCCTTGCATTTCACCTGGTAGCGCCCCACCGCTCCCTAAGAAGTTAATAGACGTAGCTGGTAAATTCGCAGAATAACTGACAAATTTACGAACGTGCAACACCCGTTGAATATGGCCAGTGTCAGTAAACGTTGGCAAAAAATAATAATTCAATTGTTGCCAGCAGCACAGTTGCAGTCACCAACGCTCTGTATAACATAAAAACAGTCTGACCAGCTCTACTAGGGCGAGTAAAATGGTCAGTGAGCTGCTCTCTCATTTGTGTCTAGAAGTAACTAACAAGCTAGTCAGCTTGGGTGCTTGACTGCTGTTGTTAGGTCAGAACGCTAGAATCTACTCTACTCCTCAGCCAGAGCATCAAGTGTGCACTCTGAACACTCCGAGAGTGAAACGCTCCAAATTTACAAATGGCTCAGTTTACGAATGCCCAGAAAACAATTCTGTCACTCCAGATTAAATTTACGAACACACCCGTAGTATAAATCAGCCTTTAGTCTTTGGTTGTTTTGTACATGGCCTCACATGTGAATCCTTAAAGAGATGGGTGGGGACTAAAGCTTAAGAGGGTGTGAACGATGTGAAAGGGTGTAGACAAAAAATAACTCTCCAGTATGTGTACCAATTATTCAAAGGCCATTTTCTCAAATGTGATTTTACAAGTTTTGCAACTTTCAAAGATGGATTACTTTCCCATTCTTCCTCAACTGTAGTATATATACACTACCGTTCAAAAGTTTGGGGTCACTTTGAAATGTCCTTGTTTTTGAAAGAAAAGCATTTTTTTTTTTTTAAATCAGCAAAAGATTTCAGCTGTGCTAACATTATTGCAAAAGGGTTTTCTAATGATCAATTAGCCTTTTAAAATGATAAACTTGGATTAACGAACACAACGTGCCTTTGGAACACAGGAGTGATGGTTGCTGATAATGGGCCTCTGTACACCTATGTAGATATTCCATAAAAAAAGCAGCCGTTTCCAGCTACAATAGTCATTTACAACATTAACAATGTCTGCACTGCATTTCTGATCAATTTGATGTTATTTTAAATTTACATTTTTTTGGTTGCTTTTCTTTCAAAAACAAGGACATTTGTAAGTGACCCCAAACTTTTGAACGGTAGAGTATATATATATATATATATATATATATATTTTTTTTTTTTTTTTTTTTTTTTTTAAATGTAACCTTTATTTAACTAGGCAAGCCAGTTAAGAACACATTTTTATTTACAATGACGGCCTACACCGGCCAAACCCGGGCCAATTGTGCACCACTCTATGGAACTCCCAATCACGTCCGGTAGTGATACAACATGGATTCGAATCAAGGCCTCTAGCACTGAGATGCAGTGCCTTAGACCACTGCACCACTCTGAACACTCCGAGAGTGAAACGCTCCAAATTTACAAATGGCTCAGTTTACGAATGCCCAGAAAACAATTCTGCCTTAGACCACTGCACCACTCAGGAGCCCATGATATACAATTTTCTAGCTCTGAGTCTCTACTTTTTTACAATGTTAAAAACACAAGCACAAATTGTGCTACATAAGACAGAATTGAGCCGGTTGGTCACACTTAGATTAATTAAGAAAAGTAAATTATTATGTGACATAAAACATGTGTCAGTGCTTGTTAGGCACATGGATGGACATTGCCAAGAGGTGGACCACAGCGAGCATAGCTCCACCACTTCCCTTACAGATCCAAAGCCACCACAAGACTCAGTAGAGGCTGTCCCAGTCCAAATAGTGTTGCTCTCTCAGGTTATTTACCAGACAGATTCTTTGAAAACAGCTGGAGCTGACCAAAAGCCCTGAGACGCGTATCTAGTTGTTGTTTGGATTATTCCCATCCGCCTGTCAATGGCAGGATCATCTCTGGAGATGGAGATGTGCCCTGTAAGAACTCACTAGAGAGAGAAGAGAGGAGAGAGGCAGAGTTCACTGGAGCACCCTGCACGTTGTCCACTCCTCCAGGGGGGCTAAATGAAGATGAGGAGTACAGTCACTGCTTCTAAGGGTCAGCTGCAAATACAATACAGCTGATTATTGTCAAAAACATACAATAATATAACCTAGATATTTTCTGGATAATCAAGTAGGTATTTCTTTCCATGTGTCTTTGCAGCATTACAGCCTGGAAGAATTCAGATGAAACATCCATATAAAGCATAAGAAAACAAAGATAGTCTTTGTTTATGATAAAGTACACCAATTTAGAGTCACCTTGTTACATCAATACCAGTGTAAGCCCACATTCTGATTTGCATGAACACCAGTGTATTAATTTGATGAGAAATAATGAGATGTGAGCGACTGCTTAACTCCCACATTGTAAGCGTTAAGCACAGCCTCCTAAGTTCTACATTATCTCTTGAAGCATGAGGCGGTCAGTATAATACCTCACTACTTAGAGAAGTGATCCATGAACAAAATGGAGATACAATATATTTTTGTATTTGTAAGCCTCATTAAAGCCATTAACCTTATATACTATCAGCCAAGATGCTAATGTTGCAAGAGCAGCCTCAATTATTATCACTGTTTTGAAGATACATTTATGAATGACAACTGTTCTTTTTATTTACCAATATCAATAAGAAGCAATGACAATGAAATCAAAACACCACTGACAATGAAATTGTACAATATCAAAGTATGAGCAATACTGCAATTTCAAAGAGACTCAATTGACTGCAAAATGGAGGATGATATGTACATAGTTTTTTTCCCTTTGCCACTGTTGCTAAGGAGGTTCAGTGAGCTACCTAAGTGTATTAACATGATGCTGCCTGGAGACTGGATGGTTTATCACTTTGCACACTCAACAAATGTGCGTTTTATGTGGCAGGTCTGAGTTTAGACTCTGGTGTCCAGCCGTAAGGCAGCTAATAAAAACTACCTTTGAAACCTGGTGTGTGTGGACTAGTACCGACATGACACCACTGAGCAGGCAGGCGTCAATGTGGCTCACCTTTTCACCATGCTCACTAGCTGTCAACACCCTCTGCTTCCAGACTACCAGTCTGGCTACAGGACAACAGGACTCAGACAGGTGAAAGTCAATGTGTGTGGAGAATTTGCTGTTAGATGTCATGTATTTAATATTGCAAGATCCACCAGGTAAGTCATTTAATCAATTAAGTGTAACAGTAAAAACACACACTTTTTGCTTTCGGTAAAGAGATTACTGTATGTAGGATGACAACACTGATAAGTACACAGTACCTACACCACACAATGTAATTATGGAGATTTAAACATCTGACACCCCTTCCCTTCCGTTTTACAAGCCAAGCGGAATTCCTGGCAAGGTCTACACACATTCTCAGGCACACACGCACGCACACACGCACGCACACTCTCCTGTGTGTGTATCGGAACACACTCTTAATTAAAGGCCCAGTGAAATAAAAAATGTGATTTTCCTGTGTTATATATATGTTTCCACACTATGAGGTTGAAATAATCCTGTGAAATTGTGAAAAGTATGATAATATTTATTCTAGTGTAAGATATTTTTGAAAAGGCCGCTTGAAATTTCAAGTCTGTTTCGGTGGGATGGAGTTTTGGCCTGCCTGGTGACATCACCAGGTGGTAAATTAGTTAATAGGCCAATAAGAAGGAGAGTTCCAAACCCCTCTGCCAATAAAAACTAGTTTTCAGTTTTCCCCACCCACTCAGACCACTCCCAGACAGTCCTAGCAAAATTCTTGCTTGAGAAATTGCACTTTGATAAAAAAACATTTTTTGTTCATTTCTTTACCATTTTCATTTAAAACAATCACAGTAAGGTATTTAACTGTTACCCAGAAATGATTTGATAGTGAGATAGAAATGGCTGCATTGGACCTTTAATGTTTCCCACTCCCTTTCGTAGTGACCTGTGCTAACCTTGGTCCCACCTCCCGAGGCAGAGCAGGAAGCCGTGCTGAGTGAGTGCTGCTGAGTCAGTCTAGCCTTAGCCTCTCAGCCTCTAGCCTCCCAGCCTCCAGGCCTCTTACACAATGCAGCCTGCCTGGAGCAGGGGCCTCCCAGCACCTGCCTCAGAACTCTTTTGTGAGATGATCAAACCTGAGGGGAGGGGGAGCACATCCTGCGTGAAACCGCATCCTGAACAAGCATCACAGCGTCTCACGATAAATAAATACTCTCTCCTCACAAAGCTTCCGTCAACTGTCACTGCCTTGGCTCCAATCACCTTCAAGTCCAAACAGGAAAGTGCAGAGAGGCGAGGGAGATGGCAGATATGAGCTTTCATTTGCTTCTTGCGCTGCAGTTTCGCCTCGGCGGCGGTGCTTCCTATTCTCCTGCTCCGCCAGCTACCCGCGATCTGTCCCGGACCCCTGGTCCTTCCTGCCACCCTTCATTAGTGCATTATCCAGGGGGAGGCGGTGGCCATAAAGCCAGGAAGTCACCATTAGGTGCAACTCGGACCGTTAAAGAAGCACACTGCACAGACACTTGAGGCCAAACACGGGGCTCCTGTAGTAGCCTAGCGAGCCTGTAGCGTACAGCAGCACAGAGCCAGTTGACTGCCTTATTAAGCATTATCAGATATACATTATCAGAGGAGATACAGCGTAACAATGAAGCATGACAACAAAGCATGACAAGGGCGACATAACAACGGCGACATGACAACAAGCTCACTGTTGACAAATTGCTTTCTGTTGCACTGTAGACAGGCTACATGTGTGATTAACTTATTAAATGAAGGGGTATGATAAGGCAGTTCGTACTTCATGACGCTGAACTTGACAAGTTACATAAGAGAGGGGTACACAAGAAAATATAAAAATGCTACTTGAGAATTATGTTTATCTATATTGTCTTGAAAAAGTTATATTCGGTTTGATTGTGTCACCAGAATATGAAACAAAACATCATCACAATGGCTGTCCTACTCCAGCCTTTGCTTAATGGGGGAGAGCATCCAGACCTGCGGTCCCTCAAGCACTCCTTACACTGCTGTATTACATTTGAATGAGTCAAGCTGAAAAGTGCATGCAGCTGCTGACTCTAGCCTATCGCTGCTCTGCCAATTTTTACAGCATTGTCCACCAGGCTTGAAACATCCTTGTGTGTGTGCGCGAGTGCATGCGTGTAAAATCATGGATAGCTGAAAGTGTCTTACATGACCCATATTCTGTTGATGCCGGACTTGTTGGTAACTATTTAAAATCTTTATGGTTATGATGTATTTTTATTGCCAGAAAACAGGGGAAGGCAAAATATGGCATGCAGTTACTCCAATAGAAAAGCTCTGCCCAATTGGAATTTTCAACTGTGGTCTGACGTCATCACTTCGCAAAATAGAGGGGAGACAGGACAGGAGCTGAGAGACGCCAGAAGGAGAAGATAGATACAGATCATTATTTTCACTCAAATCAGTGGTAAAGCCAGGCACAAGAAACTTACTCATCCATGGGATTAAAGGAAAGGTTCACCCATTTTGAACGTTATATTGTTTTGTAACGCCCAGGCCTGAGATGACAGGCTGGAGCGTTTTGGTTTCGTTTTGGTGTAGGGTTTGTGTGTTCTAGGGTGTCTATTTCTATGTTGGGATAATGGTTCCCAATTAGAGGCAGCTGAGTCTCGTTACCTCTAATTGGGAACCATATATATGTTTGGGGGTTGCACTTTAGTTTTGTGGGTTATTGTTTATGTCATGCTTTTCATGTTCAGTCAGGTTCTTGTCTTTTGTGTTTAGTTAGGTTCTGCCCTTCGTGTTTCGTTAAGTTCAGCCATTCGTGTTTAGTCAGGTTTCGCTAGTCATGTTTAGGTTTAGATCTCTGTGTTCAGTTTAGGATTTAGCGGTAGGGTTCACGTATTGTTCATCGTTTATTGTTTTGTTCCGTCTCGTCCCGTCGTGGTTAATAAACATGTATTCTGGTTACATCGCTGCGCCTTGGTCATTCCCGAGAGAGGATAAACGTGACAGTTTTTGTGTTCTATCGATTCCCTGGGTCATTTCATGTTTTTATGTGTACCTGAGTTATTGGCATTCAAGCAGGCAGAAATCCGGCCGGTATGACGTAGCACCGTGAAAAAGTCGCTCTCACTACACTGAAAGTTAATAGGAATACGACTTTTCGATCACGAAAACGTCTATTATATATGTCAGATTTCAATACTGGCCGATATCATAACTCGGGAGGATGTCTTCTCTCAAATGAGCCATTGATCCTATTTTTGCGAGAAATGTGTAATTATAGTTTAGCACATTGTTCCTATTTGTCTGCCTCTTTAGTCTATGGTGCTGTTGCCAAAAATATTATAGAAAGGAGATAGCAAGTTAATTATCTCACATTTCTGAAAATATTTGTAATGTGGTACTTCTTGTTGATGAAATTCATGCTAATGTTTATTTTTATTTTTTATCTAGTGCCCAATAGACTCCCATTCACTCCTTGAAGGTGTCACAACTTCACCCGAAGTTGGTCCCTCTCCTTGCTCGGGTGGCTTTCGGCGGTCGACGTCACCGGCCTTCTAGCCGCCAACGATCCATTATTCATTTTCTGTTGGTTTTGTCTTACTTTTTCACACACCTGGTTTACATTCCCATGATTACATGTTCCTTATTTAACCCTCTGTTTCCCCCATGTTTTTGTGCGTGATTGTTTGTTGTATTTTTGCTTCCGTGTATTTTCGAGTGTTTGGTTTAGTCACTCGTATGTTTATTCTGAGTAAACTTTATGAACACTCATTTTGTTGTCCTGCGCCTGACTCTGCCTACCGGCATCACGGAGCTCATTACAGAAGGAGAGTGCTCCTTGTCCCAGAATTGCCCAGAATGCATCGCGTGGCCCTATGACATAGCATGGGCAATGTTTTCCATCTCCTCAAAAGTATATCTGCTGTTGCAAATGTAAGCCACATCGATGTGCAGGTTGAACAGACTCCTAAATTGATAGTGCAGTTTGTTTAGGCGATTTTACAGCTAACTAGCTACGTTACATGCTGATATTGTCTTTGGTATTATTGTGTGTAGCTAGGTACCTAGCTAGCTAGACAGCCAGCCCATAGAGAGCATTGCATTGTGGATTTTGTTGTCGACTTCAGCTGCAACAGATTTCCTCAACGATTTTCCATGTTGCTAGCAAACTTATAATGCAAAAATGAAACACTTGTTCACAAAAAATATTGCTCTTACATATAAGTGCTATTTAACACAGTAAATTAAAGGAATTTGTGGTTTTGGGTGGATTTTTTCCTTTAAGGTTGTGTAGAAACACAATGCACCTAGTGAGTGACACACCTTAATTCAACATTTAGTGCCATCTGGATCCTATTGGGTACAGTACAATTTTAACATCTTATCAGGAATCTGTTGAGCAGTGATTAAGCTAGGTTACTGATCTGATAAGGCCTGCCTGCTCTCTTCAGTGGAAGTCGTGTTAAGTGGGCCGTATGTTGAGCTGCTGTTAAATGTGTGTTGAGGTCTGCCATGCCGGTCAGGTGGCTACAGGCTACACCACACAGTGTTCAATCCATGCCTGAGGAGCAGACTCACTGGGCAGAGACATTACTTAAAGGGCAACATCTCACTGAGCACGCCTCGACCTGCCCGAGGGGGGTGTTTGTGTGTCGTGAGTGTGTGTTTGCATCAAAGTGTGTACGTCCTTATATGTACTGTGTGTGTCTGTGAGAGGGAGCCCTATATCCTGAGGATTCTTAGTTGTTGTTCATTTCCTGTTCAGAGACAAAATAAGCACATAAAGGCCAAACGGCGCTCTTCCCTGGCCTTCAACCACATCACAGCAGTTTTCCACACAAGTGGCTAAACACAGATAATTATACAATTCAAAAATGTCTGCGTCCATCTGATCTATTTTGCCATTAGAACGACACTAGAGCATTGAGGCCTCACTCGCTCTTTCCCTGAGCGAAACCCTCTCCTCTCGATCACACAACTAGACAGAAACCTCCGCAACAGAAGAAACGGCTAACTGAGCTGTGAGGAATAGGGGGTCTATTTGTTCAGCAGGATGTTAATGAATAAAGCAGGACCCGGTGGCATTCAGTATGAACCACCGTTTTCATAGGGCCACAAGGAAATGGAGAGGTTCATTTGACTGTTGGTTTAAATTAACCTTCAGTTACTGAGAGAAAAGGACCTGAGTGACATTACTATTTTCTAAGACAATACTCCCTTACGCTTGTCGTACTTGACATAAATTATTCATTATGACAAAGAAAAGCAGAGCTAAACAAATAAGTCATAAATTAAAGGTCAATACCGACCGGCATTGTAAGATAAATCAAATAAGAATTCATACATACACGATGATTGCGATCATTTCACAAAACAGCCACTGTTGAATATGCCTTTGTAAGCAAAACTACAGAGAAAGGGAATAGAGGAGAAATGTATTATATCCATGTCTTATCTATACTGAACAAAACTATGAACGCAACATGCAACAATATCAACGATTTTAATGAGTTGCAGTTCATATGAGGAAATCAGTCAATTGAAATTCATTAGGCCCTAATCTATGGATTTCATATGACTGGGCATAGGCCCACCCACTTGAGAGCTAGGCCCACTGACTGGGGAGCCAGTTTTTTTCCCCACAAAAGGGCTTTATTACAGACAGAAATGTTATTAGGCCCAGAAAAATGTACAGCGCATGCACATATAGGATGTCTCGTACTGGGAAGAAATGAATTCTACTTTCACCCTGGTCACTTAATTTGGACTAAGAAAATACACTTTGACACTGTCAAGAAGCAGTATGACCATTATAATCATATAAACCAGATAGCCTATCAGGTACATGCCCTTAAGTCGGTCATTAGCCACAAAGAGGGTGTCTTGTCCTGCTACTGAAATCTGCTCCAACACCTACATAAGAGTTTTGACACTCTTACGTAGGCGTCATAACCAGCCATAAAATAACACAATATTTGTTACAACAGGTCTAATTATGTGTCATGACAGTGTTATCACCATATTATGACAGATTATGAAAAGTTATGTCAGCGGTTATGACATATTATGTAGTACTCGCAAGACCACAAATTGAGTGTCTCGGTGTAATCTAGGTGTCGGATTCATTTGTCCTCGGTCTTGACTCGGACAGTGAGTCCTCCTAATTTCTTCCCGAGACCAGCCCAAGACTAGCGGAGTAAAAAAACTCATAATTATCAGATTCCATTCAGTCACTGCATAAAACTGCGTGGCCAAGCAAAATATATACACTCCTTTCTTGAAACAATATCTTAACAGTCTTTATATCTATTCTAGATATGTTTGCACAGTGGTGAACCTATAGGCCTTCAGTGTGAGACAGATTCGTGATTCTAAAAGGACAACAACCGTAATACCAGCGCACTCAAGTAGGAGGTGCACTTTTTGGAAAAACACAAAGGACCAGTGGTGTAATGGAGGGTATAGGAAGGTATAAGCCCTATACACACATTTTTTTTAAAGTGGGCATTGCTTATACTCACTTCTTAATCCCTACTGATGCATATCAAAGTAGTGTAGTGGAGGTATATAAATTATCAATGATGTAGTACAATAGAGAAATCATGCACAAAGTAGCCTACACAATCGCAAAGCCTGTGAAATATACGCACATGCGCGCCGCAGACATAGCTTAGTTTCAGAGGAATATCATCTGCAGGCAGCAAGAGTATGCAGCTCTCAACTGGTTTTGGCATGGAGCAGCTCACAGAAGAATGACATTGGTAGCCGGTAGGGTAGGAAAGACATTTCAACTGATGATGTCTACCAGTAAATGCTAACTAAGGCAACAATGGGTATGTAAACCAGGTATTGGAAAAATGTTGTCCGAAGTGTTGGTTAGTATGCTATTTGTGAAGCACAATTGTCATCATGTGCTGTTAGCATCAGGGGCGTAGACATGGATGGGCCTGGCTGGACAGAGGCCCACCCACTGGGGAGCCAGGCCCACCCAATCAGATTGATGTGGTTTAACCTCTTAGCGCGCCGATCCCTTTAGCGGGATCGTTTTCAGAGCAAACATAACGCGCCAAATTCAAAATACATATTCGTAATACATATTCGTAATATTTAACTTCGATATACAAGTGTTGCATAGTGTTGCATAGCCATCAAAAGCTCTGCTTCTTGGCAATATCACTGCGTTGTCAGATTTTAAAAAGGCTTTCTGGCGAAAGCACTACATTTGATTGTTTGAGGCTAGTACCTCACATATTTTCCACATTAGCATAAATTCATATCCAGCTCGGTTCTCAAAATATCCATATCACAGCTAATATAAATCGCTTACCTTTCAAATAACTTCTTCTGAGGTCTTCCCAAGTGTCCAAACAAGATAATCCATGGTTCTTTTGTTAGAAAAAGTAAATAATTATATCCATAAATATCCGTTGTTTTTGGCACGTTACGTTCAGCTACTCCACCAAGCATTGTCAGTCTACTCGCCGTTTTACAGTGAAGGGATCGCGTTCAAATTATACCTCTCATCTTTTCACAAACAAATCAAATATCATTAATAATGCATCCTTATGTATTCTTTTATGAATAATAGCGATCATATTTTACAAGAACGGTAAGTGAAAGCGTTAAAGCGAAAAGAAAGTTGGTCGCTGGGCGCGTTCACGTTCGTGAGCGTGCACGTCTGTTTACCTTTTTCCCTACCCGTAGTAATTCTCTCTCTCTAAGGATCTGGTCAGAGCTTTTTCCTCCATACCCTTTCCAGAGACTGTTGACATCTAGTGGAAGCCATAAGTACTGCAACCTCGGTCCTATTCCCCATAGAAAAATATTACATGGGCTTCAAAATGAGAGGAGAGCAACAGAAAAATAAATTCCGGACAGAAATCTCTCTGGTTTTTGCCTGCTAAATCTGTTCTGGAATAGCCACAGACTATATCTTAATGGTTTTATAAACTTCAGAGTGTTTCCTATCCAATAGTACTAAATATGTAAATATCCTAGTTTCTGGCCATGAGTGGTAGGCATTTAACTTTGGGCACGTCAGACAGGCGAAAATTTGGAAAATGGGACCCTAGCTGGAAGAGGTTAAGCATTATTGTGGACTTAGATCATAAAATGTTTGTATTTTTTATATTTCAAAAAAGGGTGATTTTGAGAGTGAAAATCTGAAAAATCTACAGGAAACTCATTAAAAAAAAAAAACATAGGAAAACATAAGATTTTTCACAAAGGGTGCCTTTCCTTCGCTGGGCGGGCCGCTTGGGAACTTTTTGGCAAAATTAGAGTATACTCACTTCTCCAAGCACCACTACACCACTGCATAGGGCCAATGGAAAAACAGAAGTCACACACAGCATGATGTTAAAGGATAAGCAGTCCATAAACTCGGACATAATAAGCAAGTATGTCCCAATCATAAGAATACAAAAACACAACCATTAAGTATCCCAATCTAAATGTACAACTATTACTTCCTATTTCACGTTTAGCACACAAAGTAATGGGTGACCTAAAGTTAAGTGAAAATATGAAACAGACAATCATAACTTCAATAAAAAATATCAAATTCCCAGTTTATGCCATAAAACCAACTTTATAAGAGGTTTTAAAAATGGGTTATATTTGACTCAGCGTTCCATGACGTACACTAAGACATTGTTGGCAGAATAGATGGATGCAGTTCAATGGTAGTCCAAAAATGTTTGCTATCGGGTTGCAAATCACATATTTTGTTTGCTGCCTTCATTTGGGATGCACTGTTTCAGTTTCAATGACTCAATATTAAAGACAAAAACAAACAAATGTAACTAAGGCTGGGAATGTCAATACAATCAAACTAGCAAGGGCAATGATCACAAGTTAGTCATAACGTGGCTAATAGGCTAGTGTATCTATTTATGTACCAAACTAAAAACACGGAGCCTAACATTAGCTAGATAGCGAGCTAGCTGCTAGGAGAATGTCATGCCGTGCCATTGAAGGACTGACTTTTTCCCCTCATATCATTTTTTGGCAATACACAGCTAGAGATGCAGGTGTCATGTGGTTAGCTAGCAAGAACTTGAACGACTGTTAAACAGTTAGCATATCTCCTGCATTTGGAAATTCACTCTAGCTATCTACTCCGATTTTAGAGCACTCTCGTCTGAGTGTGGCAGAGTGTGGCTAGCATTAGTTGTTGATCTTGTTGTTGTTGATGTGCATAGCTGAGGGAGAGAGAGCCTACCTTCATGGTTGTTTGATCAATGTTTGATCAATAGGACTGTAAAGTTCCCAAAAGTAGGAGGACTCCCATGCAGTGGCAATTTTAGCATGTTAATCTTGATGGGGCAAACTCCCCAAAAAATGTATGCATGCCAGCAAAGACACTACACAACACTAAACAATACATTAATTGCACTATAACAGCGACAAGCGGTGCCCACAAACTGTTAGGGCCTACATAAAGCTGTCCCAACAGCAGAGCTTTCTTTTCAGCACCATGGAGTGAATCCTTACCACTGATACACCTGGCTATCAGCGGAGCCTTGTCTGGCAGCAAAACAGTTAATTCAGCCTCGTTTACTGCCTTTTTTAAAAGCATAGCTGATATGGCTGACTTGCTTAAACAATTGTGGTTCCTACTGACAATTGAGATGTACAAACTATGGCATAAGGGAACGATGAGTGGATAAGACGCATTCCGTAATTTCGATTAAGACATTAATGAGTGAGCGACGATGGACGTAGTCAATATAACTATGTGTTCAGCACTTTTGAAATGTACAGCGAAAGAATGCAGAACATGGGCTGCTCTTACAGTATTTTCCTTGTACACCAAGTCAGAACCGTAGGATAAATAAAGGGGGCATTTAAGCAGACAACAAAATGTCTTACAATATTAGATGATGACATTTCTCAAAAACAGGTTATAGGCTACATGTGCAGCACCACCGAGTCAGAACAGTAACATTAGTTGAAATTAAGAGGTGAAAATAAACCCAATTATTAGGGCGAGGCACATGGGCTACTAACAGCTTACTACACAACATACACTTAGTTTTACTTTCTTAGCTACAGTATACTTATCTCCCTGGCATATTACATCATTTATGCAGCAGCATACAAGACATTTTTGGACTCCGCTTGGCTTGTGATGTGTTCACTTAAACATGAAGGTGGCGCCTCTGAAAACAAACACACAGCCACTCCGTTGAATAGCAGGCTGCTGGATGCTTTGCACTGCTTTCAATTAGCCACTGATTCCTTCCAAACAACTCATGGTTGAATTTGCGATTTCCAACTTGTTGTGTAATCTTCATGTCCAATGGCAGATAAGCACCGATATGTTTTATCTATAATTTCTCTTCATTATTTATCTTTAGAAGACAAGTATTAAAAAGGATTTGCCAGTAGATTGTTGACTTGATTCATGATGATTACTGCTAGCTAAGACATTGAAAGTAAGATGTTGACATGATCAGTCCAATCAAAGCTACCATACATATAACATGATTTGACGTCATTATATCTGTGGCCAATGACCTTGATGATTCTTGGAAGGGCACTTGTAATATAAAACTCTATGACAGGACGGTGGCGTAGAATCACGGTGGCGTAGAAGGCCCATTGTTCCTCACTGTGTTTGGGTTAGTAATAATTTGTAGCGTAGCTCTATTCTACCTTTGCATGCATTTTTTCACTATTCTGACTGTCTAAAGAATCCATGTGTTGTTCTGAAATATGAACACAGAATTACTGGACATTTTGAACTCTTATTATGGTGGTGATTTGACAGAATTGCAATAATGGTCTTGAATTGGACTCGCATTTTGTCTGGTTTCGGTCTTGACTCGGTCTCTGACCCCTTTTCCCCCTCCTGGTCTCGGTCTTGACTCGGTCTCGATTTGCACCGGTCTTGGAGCAAATCGAATCTCACTTTAGGTGGTCTTGAACACAACACTGATGACATGGTATGACGTGCCATAATGTGTTATGACACTAGGTGTCAAATAAAGTGTTACCAAAATGAAATACAGAAATATAAAATTATTTAAGTATTCACAACCGAGTTAATACTTTGTAGAAGCACCTTTGGCGCCGATTACAACTTTGAGTCGTCTTGGGTATGTCTGTATCTGTCACGACCTGGCCATAGAGAGCCCTCTGGGTTCTCTATGGTGGTTAGGTCAGGACGTGACTAAGGGGGTTTTATATGTGGTAATTTCTATATTGGTGTTTTGTATGGTTCCCAATTAGAGGCAGCTGTTAGTCGTTGCCTCTAATTGGGGATCATACTTAGGGTGTTCAGGTTCCCACCTGCGTTGTGGGATATTGTTTTTTTTGTTAGTGCCTGTGTGCGCTACGCATATGTGACGATCAGTGGTTTCTTTATTGTTTTGACGTTTCACTTTAAATTAAAAATAATGTGGAACTCCATGCACGCAGCGCCTTGGTCCATTTGTAATGAAGATAGTGACAGTATCAGCTTTGCACATCTGGATTTGGGGATTTTCTCCCATTCTTCCATGCATATTTTCTCAAGCTCTGTTAAAGAGCCACTGAACATGCCGGCGTTGCTTTGGCTGTATGCTTGGGGTCATTGTCCTGTTGGAACGTAAATCTTTGCCTCAGTCTAAGGTCGTTTGCAGGTTCTCATCGAGGATTTGCCTGTATTTGGCTCCATTCATTGTTCCCTCTATCCTTACCAGTCTCCCAGTCCCTGCCACTGAAAATCATCCCCAGAGCATGATGCTGCCACCACCATGATTCAGGTAGGGATGGTGTTAGATGGGATGATGAGCGGTACCTGGTTTTGCATTCAGGCCAAAGAGATCTATTTTTGTCTCATCAGACCACAGAATATTTTGACATGCTCTCATGTGCCTTTTTGCAATCTCCAGGCGTGCAATCATGTGCTCCCATAAATCCCAGATTGGTGAAGTGCTGTAGAGACCGTTGTCTATCTGGCAGGTTTTCTCATCTCAGCCAAGGAACTCGGTAGTTCTGTCAGATTGTTCATTGGGTTCCTAGTCACCTCCCTGACCATGGTCCTTCTTGTCCAGTTGCTCAGTTTGGTCGGACGGCCAGCTCTAGGCAGAGTCTGGTTAGTTCCATATTTCTTCCATTTACCAATGACGGAGACCACTGTGCTCTTGGAGACTTTCAACACTCTAGAAATTGTTTTATACCTATCCCCAGATATATGCCTCATCACAATTCTCTGAGATCTACGGATAGTTCACGGTATAGTTTCTGATCTGACCTACACTGTCAACTGTGTGACCTTATATAGGCAGGTGTGAAACTTGTTTTCAAATTGTCATTATGGGGTATTGTGTGTAGATGGGTGAGGGGAAAAAAATCGACTTAATCCATTTTGAATTCAGGCTGTAACACAACAAAATGTGGAATAAATCAAGGGGTATGAATACTTTCTGAAGGCACTGCATGTCAGAGCCAGGGGAGTGACCTCCCTCTGAGCAAGCAGATTAAGCCCTGCCCTCCTGGCTCTAGCCTGCAGATGACACTTGACCTGGAAATCCTCCCTCTCTCCCAATCCACCCAATGAGGACAAGGAACTCAGATAGGAACTCCTTTTCAAGAAGTTCAAGGGAAATGTGCGTCCGCCCAGGCCAGTATGCCTGGGAGAAACCCTTTTTTGTTAATGGGAGATCTTGATGAGGATACATACCCATTAGGTTTCAGACTCGCCATAGAGGAGGTCTGTGGTATTAGCCATGAACAAGTGCAACATCAGCACAGAGAGAGACTCAAACCATTGACCACAGAGACCACAAATGAGGCGTTAAGTAGAGTGGCACAGCAGCAGAGTGGGGCAAAGAGATAGAGAGATTTACCCCTCTTCTCCTCTCATCCATGCATGTGTCCACTCTCCCTCAATCCACTCCTCCCCAAACCAGCCCATCTCCCTCACTCTCCCACTATCTCCATTTCACATTTACATCAAAACATGTTGAATGGCCCACAATGCTTTGCCACAAAATAACAACTGTCACCTTCAGCAGAATTCATTAAATCAATGTTAATGTTGTCTTCCTATAATGTAATTTCTGTAATTGAAATTTTATTCTCCAACAATATTTGGGGAGATTTTTAATTGACGTTTGCTGTAATTAATTGCTGGGCAGAAACCAAGGCAGAGGCAGGGAGAAGTTAAAAAACACAACCTGACAGAGATTGGGAGAGAGGAAAGGGGTTCTGGCGAGGCAGGCCGGGAAGAGAGGCCTGCTGGGACGGTTTCATCATCACGGCCACCCCCCTGCTGATGGGATAGGGGAAGGGAGGGGGAGATAGATTCTTCTTCACAGTCGGGAGATTTAATTGCACACAGATTCCATTACCTCCGCACAAATGTCACGTTCACTTCTGATCAGTGGCAAGGCAGGCCCTGGCAGTCAGCCAGACTAGAGTGCAGAAAGTATTCAGCCAATCAGAGCACCCATGGCAGACAGAGGAGAGGGACAGGGAGACTAGAGCATGCCAAAGATGTTAAAAACAAAGGAGTGTCACACACAAAGCTGCCGATGCTACTACGACCGGTGTATCATTCAGCGAGTAAAGTGTATTTTTTGTTTTGATTGCTACTTTTTATTGATTTTGCCAATATGACACAAGGTGATCATTTAGAATGATATAGTCATTAAAAATGAAAGACTGCCATCTGTATGATGATATTCTGTAGACGTTGTGCAAAACATGTTCTGTGTTAAAAAATGTCATGTTAGAAATATAACCCTAAAACTGTTTGACAAAACAAAAGAGAAAACATGTTAAGTATTTCTAATTTAAGTCACCATTCAAGATTCATGAATGTGTAGTAATATTTTCTGCAATGCATCAACATATTTAAAACCATGTTCAACAAAGTTTCAATATGATAAACTTCTTGATAAATGTAAAAGAATATATATTTTTTTCATTATTTAAAGTCATAATGCAATTTGGTTAAATAAAAATGGAACATTATTTGTTCAGATGGGCTGAACAATTAACAATTCTTGAAAATACTTTGAGTATCTGTTGATATCTAGATTAACCTACTTATAATGAGATGCAAATTAGCATTATACGTTTAAATCCTACTGTGCTGCAGACTAGTTCACAGAGGCAGAGCACACATACGAAATTAAAAGTAATATTAGGGTAGATGTAGATAGAGTAAGAATGTGCACATACCTCGTTCACTCGTGTAGGAAAGACTGGCGCTCCATTCTTCCAATGAGAATTCAGCTTAGGTTCTTTGGAGGCGGGAACATCAGGAGTTCACAGATGACACTGTATTTAAGTATGCGAGGGACAGACAGAAGGACATGGGAGATAGATATATGTCTATTACAAACAGGATGTGAAAAGGTGGGGAAAGTCCCTACAGTTCACTTAACCCACATCAACCGTGAATGTGAAGAGGGAAAATTAAACGTGATCAGTTCCAACCACACATATTTTATATGACTTATGACACACTGATTCCTGTAGTCATCTCATGACCTAAATGCATATCGAGTCATGACACTGTTTTAATCTTTACAAAGACAGATCAGTGGTGATTGCATAATGTGGTGATGATGCTGCTGATGAAAATGTCAGTGTTAACAAAATAACAACGTATACATCTACAGAACTCTTGATTCTCATCAAACTTTGCATGTTCTCAGTGACACATTGAACTATAAACCCACACCATCGTCTGTGAGTTCTGTCTCAAAATAATCTGAATTTAGCATGGCCATTTTCTGGACACCATCCAGAAAATTCAGTCAGTTACAAAATTACATTTGTGAACTTGGTATGTGTGTGTGGTATACCATATTTTACAATATACCAGTATTGATGAACAGACCAGTTTTGGTTTTTACTTTACCTTCTATAACGGTACTTGAATGTTTGGTTTGTTAAATGTGACACGCCGTGTGTAACGTCCATTTCACTTTGCTACTTGAGTCATCTCTCTCAGCTCTCAGCTCTCTTTGCATTCCGCTTTCCACAGACCTAGCCCGGCCCCCTGTCAAGAAGCACATTTTGTTGTTCCTCGACCACGAGAAACTTGCGTTCAGTCTGCATGGTCAATGCAGCACATGCAACAATGTTGATGACAACGATGCTGCTTCTTAATATAAATCCACTAGCGTTCTATAATTACACTATTAGTTTATGTTTCTTACATCTGCAAACTGCTAGTTTCTTTTCTTATTCAGTTGGGCCTAAATCATGTTAGTCGCTAATGCTAATTTCTAGTTAGCTGGCTAGCTAATAAATGTACTGAGTCAGAGCAAATGTAACTAGCTATACTACCTGATAATACCAGTGGTGGTGTAGACCTAAATTAGCATTTGTTTGTGCAACAGTATCCTCTAAATCAAAGAGGAATACTCAAAGCATGAATATGTTAAGTACATGAAGTAGCTAAGACAAAACATTCAATGTAGCCAAAGACTACAGGGTCCCCTAGGAAACACTTATCAACACTTTGGTTCCTACCGTGTCACAATAACTCCTTCCTGGCATTTTCATTCGTTGTCATGTCAAACAACACTGTATTCAAAGTGCCCACTATTATATTCTAACTATAGAATTAGAATAATCATTCTATTTCCATGATTTCAACAGCTCACCCAGGTGTTTTGCTCTAAACTGCAAATCAAATCGCAATTACAACATTTGGTTAAAAATAAGCCCTAGATTGTTTGGCCATATCGTGCAGCCCTATGTGGCAGTGTGGAAATGATCTCATATAAGTGAAGGAAATACAGAATTTTTGGGAGGGGTTTCAGTTGAATTGAACAGTATAAAGCAATCAGGATGGAGACCCATTGAAATCACTTAGAATGTATGTGTTGCCACCCTAGAGTCCTGCACTACTCATAAAGCACATTTAGAACTTTAATTATTCAAAAACATAAAATACCATCAAATACTGTCATTCTTTAATTTTTTATACAGTGATATCATATTTTAGCCATATCGCCCAGCCCTAGTGTGTGGGTGTGTGTATGTGTGCGTGCTTGACCATCTATATCTTTAGGCCTATCTGTTTATGGCATGAGCGTATAACGCAGCTTTGTTCTCCCACCAGAAGAACAGAACATGGAGATCCAGCTCCATTAATTCACCTTTTCTATGAGAGCCAGTGTCAAAAGGCTAAATATATAACTCTGACTCTTTCTCTGTGCAGCAGTAGTGTGTAGAGGCCCCAAACCAGACACAACAAGCCACAGGCCCGCCATCCCAACTCCTCATAATTCATGAGTGTGGAATTCAGCTAACCCCATTAACGCAGCGTTGTTTCCACAGCCGGGCCACATTCCTCTGCCCGCCATCAGCCTCTGAACCCCAGATAAGACCCTTCTGATTACCCGCCTGCATGCCTGTCATTACTCCAAAAAATATGTTGATCCCAATAGACGGCTTCACCCCACTGAATTTATCGCTCCACCATTGGGGCTCCACTTTGCTCAAAAGAGCATTGGCTCAAAAAGGCCCTGCAACTTTGAGACCCCGCACAGAATGCACTCAACAGGCTACTGAGAAAATACTTAGGAAAAGCATACCACCATGCAGAACTTACAATGGCTCAAAGAAAATCTAATTGATGAGATCATTCTAAAAGAGATTCGATTCATGGTCTCACGTAAGGGATGCAAAGAAAGTGTGAGAGTAAAAGTACTTTTGAAGGTAGGTACATTTACTTCACTTCGCAAATTAGCAGGCAGCAGTTAAAGAGTGGCTGTTTAGTTTATAGATATGCCACTGCTTTCCATCCCCAAAAAACTGAACAAACAGCCAAACACTGTCTGATACAGTAAAGTATCTTGAAAGTCATATTCACTGCCACAACATCCAATAGACATATACAGCTAAGCTATGTTTCACTTGTGGACTTCCACACAGCAGCTGCTCAACACTCAACTTTCAGCTACAGAAGCATGTGTTTTTAATTTCTCCTTTTCACCCAAATTACAATCTTTGTCAGTTTCAAAAGGAACTAGTAACCAGCCACTTTAAAGTAGTGTGCTAATTGTTACTTATTTGTGTGTCTAGTCTCCAAGCGATCTGACAACAAACTTGTGGAGAAGGTATTTGTTCTACCCAGGTCCATGAAACATTAGGTAGACTGGATGGGAGCAAGGACAACCTAATTTTCCCTAGTGCTGGGCGGTATACCGTATTTTACAATATACCGGTATTGATGCACGGACCGGTTTGGGTTTCTAAAACTATATTTGAATGTTTGGTTTGTTAAATGTGATACGCTGTACATAACGTCCATTTGTATAGTTTACTCCACTACTTGAGTCATCCCTCTCCGCGCCGCATTCCACACAGACCTAGTCCCACCCCCTGTCAATCAAGGAACGCATTTGCTTGACCATGAGACACTTTCGTTCAGTCTACATGGTCAATGCAGCACATGCAACGATGTTGTTTCCACTTTGATCTTAATATAAATACACAAGAGTTCTATAATTACAATATTAGTTTGTGTTTTACATCTGCAAAATGCTAGTTTATATTTTCTTAGAAAGTTAGCCTAAATTGTGTTAGCCACTAATTCTAATCGCTAGTTAGCTGGCTAGCTAGGCGGTATAACGTTGGCTAGCTAACTAGCTAAAAAGTACTGAGTCACAGCAAACGTAGCTAGCTAATACAGCCTGATACCAGTGCTGGTGGAGGCCTAAATCGGCATGTTGTTTGTACAACAGTATCTTCTAAATCAAAGAGGAATAGGCGCAGCATGAATATGTTGGCTACATGAATAAAGATTTAATGTAGCCAAAGATTATAGGGTCCTCTAGGAAACACTGAACACGGAAACACTGAACATCACTTACCCTGTCACAATAACTCATCCATGGTATTTTCATTCATTGTCACGTCAAACAACACTGTACTCAAAGTGCCCACTATTGTTTACATTCTAACTATAGAATTAGAATAAACATTCTATTTCCATGATTCCAAAAGTGTGTTTTGAGTGTTTTGATCTAAATCGTAATTGCAACATTTGGTTAAAAATAAGGCTGTGGGTTAACTGCCTTGTTCAGGGGCAGAACAACCGATTTTTACCTTAACAGCTTGGGGATTCGATCTAGCAACCTTTCGGTTACTTGCCCAACGCTCTAACCACTAGGCTACCTGCTGCCCAAGTTGAATTGAACAGTATAAAACAATCAAAATGGAGAAAGACCCATTGAAATAATTTAGAATATATGTGTTGCCACCCTAGGGTCACACACTACTCATAAAGAAAATGTAGAGCTTTTATTAATCAAAAACATTAAACACCGTCATAAATTTGAAAAATACCATGATTTGATATTTTGGCCATATCGCCCAGCCCTACCTTTCCCCCTCCATGTCCAATACGCAGAGGGACCACAGTCAACGGGACATAAAACCACACATAATAAGGGCCCCATTGACAAACGCCAATACCCTAACATTATATATGGACCAAATGGAGGTTGGTAGCCTCAGAATGCTGTCCCTGTCCAACACAGTCCACCTGAGCTGTGACTGCCAGTCATCAGGTAGATAGCAGGGCTCCATCTGATTATAGAGAGAGAACATGGTGGCTGGATCGGATCAATGGCTTGACCCAGTAAGTCACAGCACTCCTAGTACCTCATCTAATAAGAGCCGGGCTCCAGGAGCACCCATGGCTGACCCATGCTGCTGGTGACAATTATAAGAGAGTGGTCTTCCAGCAGCGACGCCCACTTGACCTGGCAGCGCAAAGGCAAGGAGGAGATCCACATGATTTAAACTCCTCCCTAAGACGTGCTGACAAGGTTAGAGGGTCAACGCAGACATTAACAGGTCAGTGTGTGGCTCACTTGGGAACAATTACTCCCAGTCACAGCTAAGTGGACACTTGATTGAACACGACGGAGGCAGGACACACTTCCCACAGATAACAATCCCCAGAGCCATTTAGGATAAAAAGCCCTTGTGATACAGCCTTTATGGGCAAAATTCATCTTCCTTTTCCCTTTTAAAGCAATGTGAGAGTGATATAGAGGCATTATTTGGAGCAGATGAGCCTCTGAGCATTAACATTTTCTACCAATGCTAATAGCAGCTTATGACACCCTGACAATTACAAGGTGACAGAAAATAATAAAACAATGGAGACTGTTAATTTCATTAGCAATCAATGGATCCGTTTTCTTGCTTTTTGTTACAGAATATAGAACATTTTAAGATAAACTGATAATATAGTGTTTTGGACTTAACAATTAAGTATAAATGGTCTCAAGGCTCCAAACCAATTACATTTTAAACCAATGCAATCCAAATATCTAGAAATAGGCCTATATGTGCTCATACTCTAAATATACTTGAGATGAATGAGGGCTATTTTGTTAAGGTAGAAGCAGACTGGCCAGTGAAATTCATGTGTTTACTAATTAGATCTGCCATTGTTGCGTTGTCTTGTTTTTTTCCAATCTGACCTTTGACCTACTGACAGTTTGACCAACCTCCCACCACAATGAGTAAAACTTCTCCCGGGACAGCTGATGTTTTTTCCATGTACACAGTAAAACAGTCTACATGTTTCCTATCCAAAACAGTTTGTGCATATATTACAATTTTGTGAAGTTTTTTTCGGCTGTTTGTACACACACACACAAAAATTCTTGAGGAAAGCTAAAGTTCGGGAACCAAAGACTACATCCCTTCGTCTGTCATTGGTCAACAGTAGGGATTCTTCAATGAAGTGTTTGTTGTCATTCAACGATAGACAACTCGTTTTCATGCACATTTCACACATACAGTACAAGACAAAAGTTTGGACACACCTACTCATTCAAGGGGTTTTCTTTATTTGAATATATTGTAGAATAATAGTGAAGACATTAAAAACTATGAAATAACACATAAAATCATGTAGTAACCAAAAGTGTTAAACAAATCAAAATATATTTGAGATTTTAGATTCTTCAAAGTAGCCACCCTTTAACTTCTTAAGGAGCAGCAAGGTGCGCTGGGGCGCTAGCGTCCCACTCCCGACACTACCAGGTGAAATGCAAGGCGCCAAATTCAAAAACCAAAAGTTGAATTATTAAACATGCATCAATATACATGTCACGAATCACTTCTGAGGGGACAGACCAAGACGCCTTGTGCGATGTAGCCAGAATACATGATTTATTCAAAGGCGAGGCGGAACAAAACAAGAAAGCGATGAACAAGGCGAGAGCCCTAGCTAAACTATACACAAGAGAACTAAGCCTAACCACGACCAGGAAGAACCTAACGCTAAACCTCAGCAGGCGAAACCTAACTAGACAAGACCTGATGAACCTAACATAATAATGACAGGAACATACAATAACCCACCCAACTAAGGTGCAATTCCCAAACATATAAATGGTTCCCAATTAGAGACAGCTTGAGACTCAGCTGCCTCTGGTGGGAGCCATTAACAACTTTATAGAACTAGACACCATAGAACTGTGAAAACCCCTAAACCAAAATGAACCCAAAGCGCTCTGGCCTGTAAGCCCAGGCCTGGGCGTTTACAGTACCCAAAGCGCGCGGACTCTGGGCCGTAAAAATCTGTGGGGGGGATCTGGGGTGGATTCCTTTTTGTCCCCAGGTGGGGAGCTCCGGTGCTGGCGTGCTGGTCTGATGTCACGCACGGAGGCCCTGGACCCTTTCTTGGAACTCTGGTGCGTGGAGCAGAAGCTGGCCCTACGGACTCGTGATGCTCACTGGGACTCTGGTGCGTGGAGCAGGAACTGGCAGTACTGGACTTGTGATGCTCACTGGAACTCTAGTGCGTGGAGCAGGAACTGGTCGTACTGGACTTGTGATGCTCACTGGAACTCTGGTGCGTGGAGCAGGAACTGGCAGTACGGACTCATGATGCTCACTGGGACTCTGGTGCGTGGAGCAGGAACTGGTGCGTACTGGACTCGTGATGCTCACTGGAACTCTGAGTGCGTGGAGCAGGAACTGGCAGTACGGACTCGTGATGCTCACTGGGACTCTGGTGCGTGGGCAGGAACTGGTCGTACTGGACTCGTGATGCTCACTGGAACTCTGGTGCGTGGAGCAGGAACTGGCAGTACTGGACTCGTGATGCTCACTGGAACTCTGGTGCGTGGAGCAGGAACTGGCAGTACTGGACTCGTGATGCTCACTGGGACTCTGGTGCGTGGAGGCAGGGAACAGGCGAACTGGGCTCGGGGCCGCTTGCTCTGTCTTGAGGGGCGGGAACAGGCCGAACTGGGCTCGGGACAGCGCTCTGGTGCGGGGGAGGCGGGAATAGGCCGAACTGGGCTCGGGGCAGCACTCTGGTCTTGAGGCGGGAACAGGCGAACTGGGCTCGGGGCCAGCGCACTCTGGTGCGAGGCGGGAACAGGCGAACTGGGCTCCGGCGCGCACTCTGGTGCGAGGAGGCGGGAACAGGCGAACTGGGCTCGGGGCGGCGCACTCTGGTGCGGGGGGCGGGAACAGGCCCGAACTGGGCTGGGGCCGGCGCACTCTGGTGCGAGGGGCGGGAACAGGCGAACTGGGCTCGGGGCAGCGCACTCTGGTGCGGGGAGGCGAGGAACAGGCGAACTGGGCTCTCTGAGACGCAGGAGCTGGAGTGCGTGAGCGGGCAGAGGCGTGCTGGACTCTCTGGCGCCGCGGGGGAGCTGGGTGCGGGCGAGACAGGGCGTGCTGGACTCTCGGGCGCTGCGAGGGAGCTGGGTGCGCGGGCAGGGACTGGGCGTGTAGAAACCACTACGGACTGGGATCTTGGAACACGGAACTGGAATCTTGGAGCGTGGAACAGGGATCTTGGGCGTGGAACAGGGATCTTGGAGCGTGGAACAGGGATCTTGGAGCGTGGAACAGGGATCTTGGAGCGTGGAACAGGGATCTTGGGCGTGGAACAGGGATCTTGGAGCGTGGAACAGGGATCTTGGGCGTAGAACAGGGATCTTGGAGCGTGGAACCGGGACTGGGCGTGTAGAAACCTCCACCACCGGACCTGGGACCTGATACGAGAGAGCCGACATACCTCCAGCTAGCTCACTAACCCTGGCCTCACGGGTGAGTGGGCTGGAGAATCTCTCGCACTGGGCTGTGGATGCGTGCGGAGATTCTGCCGTGAGACCACAGGATAGCTTGGTCTAAAGGCGCACTGGAGGCCTGGCATGAAACTGGCACCACTCTCCCAGGTAGCACACAGACCTCGGCCCACGACCAATGAGTGGCGCTGGGGATCTCGCGCACTGGGCTGCGGACCGCGTGCCGGAGACACCGCACACGGAACTGGAGCAGGATATCCGGGTCCCAGGAGGCGTGCCGGGGACTTAGTGCGCCAGCGATGGCACCACTCTTTCTGGCTGCACCCTTATTTTCCCCGACTGATGGTGGGCGGGGAATCACTCGTGCCCGGCCTCTGAATCCCTATAGGAGCGTGCGCCAACACTGCATAACCACGGCCTCCCTTCGCTCTGACGCTCTCCCCTCACGCTCTCTCCATAAAGCACGAGAGTTGGCTCAGGAGTCCCTCCTGAACCGGCCAACCCCTCGTGTGCCCCAAAAGTTTCTTGGGGGCTGCCTTACGAGGCTTCCGTGCCAGGCGAGTTCAATGAACTTTCTCTCTCCGAGGTCCATCACGCCATATAAGTCCTCATAGCTCCCACGCTCAGTCCTCGCACACCTCGCTGCTCCTTTCCCAAGAGCTAAGCTCCCGGGTCTCTCGCTGCTTGGTCTCTTGTGGGTGGGTTATTCTGTCACGAATCACTTCTGAGGACAGACCAAAGGCGCGATGTAGCCAGAATACATGATTTATTCAAAGGCGAGCGGAACAAAACAAGAAAAGCGATGAACAAGGCGAGAGCCCTAGCAGCTAAACTATACACAAGAGAACTAAGCCTAACCACGGCGGAAGAACCTAACTAAACCTCGAGGCAGCGAAACCTAACTAGACAAGACCCTGATGAACCTAACATAATAATGACAGGAACATACAATAACCCACCCAACTAAGGTGCAATTCCCAAACATATAAATGGTTCCCAATTAGAGACAACTTGAGACTCAGCTGCCTCTGGTGGGAGCCATTAACTTAACATAGAACTAGACACCATAGAACTGTGAAAACCCTAAACCAAAATGAACCCAAGACGCTCTAGCCTGTAAACCCAGGCCTGGGCGTTACAATACAAGTGTTTCATAGTCATCAAAAGCTCTGCTTCTTGGCAATATCACAGCGTTGTCAGATTTCAAAAAGGCTTTACCCTCGAAAGCACCACATTTGATTGTTTGAGGGTAGCACCTTCACTATTTTTCCATTACCATGAATTCATTAGCCTTCACGGTTCACACAAAACACATTTCACAGCGAAAACAAATCAATTACCTGTTGAAGAACTTCTGCTGATGGCTTCCATAGTGTCCTACGAAGATAATCCATGGTTCTTTTGTTAGAAAAAGTCATGTATTATATCCATAAATCTCCGTTTGGTTCGCGCGTTATAATCAGAAACTACAGCCTCCACTCGTCCATTGAAACGTGAAGAGAACTCGTTCAACTTATACCTATAAACGTGTCCAAGAACAATCAAACATAATTTTAAATGTATCATGAGGAACACTTTTATGTATAAATGGTATAATATTTCAACTGGAATATAAACTGGGCGATAAGAAAGGAAAGAACCACAGAGTGTGCCTGTCGGGAGCGCACGTCCTCTTCTATTGACATCTGTGGGGGCACTTCCTGATTCCTCTTCTTCTCTGCTCTAAAAGCATAAAAAAAAGATCTGAACACTGTCTCGAGACTTGACATCCAGAGGAAGCGATAGGTACTGCATTCATATGCCCTTATAAGGGCATTTTCATAAGGGAGGGGTTCCCAAATGAGCAATGTGTCAAAACCACTTTTTCCAGGACAGAAATTCCTCTGGGTTTCGCCTGCCATATCCGTTCTGTTTTACTCACAGACAAATGGTTAACACTTTTAGAACATTCAGAGTGTTTCCTATCCAATGGTACTAAATATGTGCATATCCTATTTTCTGGGCCTGAATGGGAGGCATTTTACTTTGGGCACGCCAGGGTCACCAAAACGGTCACCTCGTGCGCTGTTCCTAAGAAGTTAAATTGATGACAGCTTTGCACACTCTTGGCATTCTCTCAACCAGCGTCACCTGGAATGTTTTTCCAACCGTCTTGAAGGAGTTCCCACATATGCTGAGCACTTGTTGGCTGCTTTTCCTTCACTTCGCGGTACAATTCATCCCAAACCATCTCAATTGGGTTGAGGTCAGGTGCTTGTGGAGGCCAGGTCGTCTGATGCAGTACTCCATCACTCTCCTTCTTGGTCAAATAGCACTTACACAGCCTGGAGGTGTGTTTTGGGTCATTGTCCTGTTGAAAAACAAATTATAGTCCCACTAAGTGCATACCAGATGGGATGGTATATCACTGCTGGTTAAGTGTACCTTGAATTCTAAATAAATCACAGACAGTGTCACCAGCAAAGCACCCCCACACCATCACACCTCCTCCTCCATGCTTCACGGTGGGAACCACACATGCAGAGATAATCTGTTCACCTACTTGGAACCAAAAATCTAAAATTTGGACTCATCAGACCAAGGACAGATTTCCACCGGTCTAATGTTCATTGCTCGTGTTTCTTGGCCCAAGCAAGTCTCTTCTTCTTATTGGTGTCCTTTAGTAGTGGTTTCTTTGCAGCAATTCGACCATGAAGGCCTGATTCACGCAGTCTCCACTGAACAGTTGATGTTGAGATGTGTCTGTTACTTGAACTCTGTGCAGCATTTATTTGGGCTGCAATTTCTGAGGCTGATAACTCTAATGAACTTATCCTCTACAGTAGAGGTAACTCTGGGTCTTCCTTTCCTGTTTCATCCTGTTTCGACACAAAATCACAAGTTAAAGATATAAAAACTCACTTACTTTTTAAGATGTTTCCAAACAGGAGGGTCCCAGCTACAAAACCGCTGTTCGTTTTGTTCGATAAAGTACATATTTATATCCGAGAAACGCCGTTTAGATGGTGCCATTGAATTCAGAAATCCACAGGAAACACCTCCGTAAAAACGACGACAGAAAAGTAAAAATTGCTCACGGTAAACTTAGTCTATTTTTGTCAAACAAAGACTTGATATAATCCTTAGGTTGTCTAAAATGTAAAAAAAAAACGATAAAACTTCACACGGAAACAACTATGTTCAATAGACAAGGCAAATTCCCTTGCGAGTGCTATCCCCAGAACGCGCCCAAACACTGTTTTTCTTCCGGTTCACTCTTTCCTTCATGTGAAAAAACATATTCATTTTTCAAAATACAAGCCCAAAGCCATCAATAGTAGACTGTTACCATATAGGGGAAGCCATAGGTATAGGAAAATGGTGGATGGATTCAATGCTTTTCAATAGCTTTTCAAAATAAGAGCATTACAACGATCTTCAGTGACGGACCAAGGCGCAGCGCAGCGTGCCGGGTTGAGTTAAACATGTTTATTAGTTAACTCACTCAAAACAAAACAACAAACGAACGAACGAACGAACGAAGCTCATAAGGTGTGTATGTGCTGTTGGTGCTACATCAGAGTCAACTTCCCACAAGGAAAGGAAGAAAAAAGGGCTACTAAAGTATGGCTCTCAATCAGAGACAACGATGGACAGCTGTCCCTGATTGAGAGCCCTACCCGGCCAACAACAAAGAAATACAAAAACTGGAACATAGAATGCCCACCCCAAATCACACCCTGACCAAACCAAAAAGAGACATAAACAGGCTCCTACAGGTCAGGGCGTGACAAGCATGGGAGCAGAATTTTGTTTGTTTTTCTGGTCGGATTTCCTTCGGGTTTTCGCCTGCCAAATCAGTTCTGTTATAGCCACAGACCTCATTTTAACGGTTTTGGAACATTCAGAGTCTTTTCTATCCAAAAGGTACTAAATGATATGCATATCCTAGCTTCTGGGCCTGAGTGACAGCCCGTTTACTTTGGGCACGTCAGACAGGCGGAAACTAGGAATTCTGCCCCCTAGCTGTAAGAGGTTAAAGTAATTATGGACTGCAGTTTCTCTTTGCTTATTTGAGCTGTTCTGGCCATATTATGGACTTGGTATTTTACCAAATAGGGCTACCTTCTGTATACCACCCCTACCATGTCACAACACAACTGATTGGCCCAAACGCATTAAGAAGGAAAGAAATTCCACAAATTAACTTTTAACTTCTTTGGGAGCAGCGCACGAGGTGACTGTTTTGGAGAGCCTGGCATGCCCAAAGTAAAATGCCTCCCATTCAGGCCCAGAAAATGGGATATGCACATATTTAGTACCATTGGATAGGAAACACTCTGAATTTTCTAAAAGTGTTAACATTTTGTCTGTGAGTGTAACAGAATGGATATGGCAGGCAAAAACCCGAGGAATTTCTGTCCTGGAAAAAGTGGTTTTGACAGATTGCCTCATTTAGAACCCCTCCCTTATGAAAATGCCCATATAAGGGCATATGAATGCACTACCTATTGCTTCCTCTGGATGTCAACAGTCTCGAGAAAGTGTTCTGATTCTTTTTAGATGCTTTTAGAGCAGAGCAGAAGAGGAATAATGAAGTGTCCACGCAGATGTCAATACAAGTAAATGCAAGCTCCCGGCTGGCGCGTTCTTTGTTTTTTTCCTTTCTTATCGCCCAGTTTATATTCCGGTTGAAATATTATGCTATTTATACATAAAAGTGTTCCTAAGGATACATTTAAAATTATGTTTGATTGTTCTTGGACAAGTTTATAGGTATAAGTTGAACGAGTTCTCTTCATGTTTCAATGAAGGAGTCGATGCTCTATTTTCTCATTATAACGCGCCAACCAAACAGAGATTTATGGATGCAATACATGACTTTTTCTAACAAAAGAACCATGGATTGTCTTCGTTGGACACGTGGGAAGCCCTCAGCAGAAGTTCTTCAAAAGGTAATTGATTTGTTTTCGCTGTGAAATGTTTTATGTGTGAACCATGATAGCTTATGAATTCATGGTAATGGTAAAAATATGTTAGGTGCTACCCTCAAACAATCAAATGTGATGCTTTCGCCGTAAAGCCTTTTTGAAATCTGACAATGCTGTGATATTGCCAAGAAGCAGAGCTTTTGATGACTATGAAACACTTGTATATTGGTGCATGTTTAATAATTCAACTTTGGGATTTTGAATTTGGCGCCTTGCATTTCACCTGCTAGCGCCCCACCACTCCCTAAGAAGTTAACAAGGCGCACGTGTTAAATGCATTCTAGATGACTGCCTCATGAAGCTGGTTGAGAGAATTCCAAGAGTGTGCAAAGCTGTCATCAAGGCAAAGAGCGAATATAAAATATAGTTTGATTTGATTAACACTTTTTTGGTTACTACATGATTCCATATGTGTTATTTCATAGTTTTGATGTCTTCACCATTATTCTACAATGTTGAAAATAGTGAAAATAAACAAGAAACCTGGAATGAGTAGGTGTGTCCAAACTTTTGACTGGTACTGTATATATAAATGAAAAACAGATGTGTAGGCCAATATCTTGCAGATAAAGAACTGCTCGTGGTAACGAACATCTCCGTGTAAAGTGGTCACTCCATACTTTTCATGCACAAGCATGGCTTATCGATTTGCAAACACATTTTCCCAATTTGCATAAGCTGTTGTGTTGGTTGAGGTACTGTTTTTTTGTTCATTGTTTATATATTTTTCTTTCTCTGAAAATCAGTTCCACATTGTCCTCCCTCTGCAGTGGGCTGAAGCAGCTGTTGGCTGTTAGTGGCTGCAGACGACACAGTTCACCACTTCTCCAGGAGAAATCGAGACAGAGTGAACCACAGCTGCAGCTGATGAGAGCGGGTGTAAAAGTGTGGCAGACAGAGAGAGGAGATGGAGGTTGAGAGAGACGGAGATAGTGGGAGAGTGAGAGTGAGGATGAGAAAGAGAGAGTGAGTGAATGAGAAAGAGATTGAGAGAGAAAAAAAAGGCCAGGCATTGTCTTCCATACTCATGTTCCAGAAATAGAATGACTTTTCTCATAAGATGGTAGAAAAATCACTCTATCCAACAGAGCCCGGCGGACTATCCCATTACAGGTCCATCCTCATCACAGGCACTTCCCCTCTCCACGACGGAGGAGCATGAGGCCAGGCAAGCGAGCGGTAGAGGAACCAGGAAGCCATGCTTTAGGAAGGAGGAAAGGAGCTGAGGCGGAGGATGTCTCCCCTCTATCTCTCTCTCCAGCTCCGCTCATTAACTGGGATCCTTTCCAATTCATTTAGGACCCCTGAGAAACAACCTTCCCCCAGAATTTACCGAAATGACACAATATTAGCAGATTTGCATATGCAGAACTGTGGAAGCAACAGGCTCTCCTGCTCAATTGACCTATTGGTTGTTGTGGCAGCGCAGTTATTCCCGGGGACGATTTTGTAACCAAGCGTGTGTCATGTGAATACCATCTGGGTACCACTTATTTAAAGCTGGCAGAAGTCCCGTGGCAGCCACCCTGGCAATGGGGAGGAAGGGAATAAATTGCATCATTTACTTAACATCCATTTGCCGTTGTGCCCGTTAAAAACCCATGACTAAATAATTTGGTTATTTCGGCTGCCAGTTACCGCTGTCAGCCAAATTGCGTTGTACATGCGACAAACAGTGCAACTGTCAAAGGGCTGATAAAGGAGGTATCGTAGATGTTAACCACATGAAATCACATTTACAGCAAGTATATTAACAACCTTCAATCCATTTACAGCAAAGAAATGTCCCAGCACATTATGTACAGCACACCACACATAAACAGACAATAAACACATTGTAATTATAATGCCAACTCTTTAATTAGTGGGCCATTTGGGGATGGTCGAATTCACTAATTGTCAGAGTGATGTGAATGGATGGGGCGCACGTAAAGAGATCAAGCCTCAGGCCCAAAGTTATATATTCCCTACTCTCCTAGCGTGTTAGGAAGCAGAAAATTCTATTGGCATGGTTCCAAAGTAGAAGAGTTCCAAACAACCTAAATCAGAAGGGACAAACCTCATGCAAATCATTTACATGAGCTAAACTGTAAGAAAGCCTAACACATCTAAAGGTCTCACATAATGAAGGTTTCAGAGTGAGAACAATAAGTGTGCCCATTATTAACTGGCTAACAGGTGACCTGTGGTAATAATGTCAACTCTAGGGCCCAGTTATCCATCTGGATTTGCCTATCGGATAGGATTAAATGCATAGAAATAGAATGAACATAATGGACAAATTGTTGACATATCTTTGTATCCAAAGATTTACTTGTCCACATTTTTGCCCATTAACACTGCTAATTGTCCTGTGGAATATTACACCTGATTACTTAACAGATACCTTGCCTCACAGGCTGTAAATAGGATTGTAAACATTTGACCTAACAACAACCTATCCATAACAGGAGAGGACAAAAGATACTTTGTGCAAGCCATTTTCTATAGAACATCTACTGTACTGGAAATAAATGACAATGTGAAGTACACATAACAATGGAGCATGAATGTACACCCTGTGATACAGTGGGTGCATTGCAACCAACAGAATGTTGCGCTGTGTTACGCATTACCGCTGGATTTCTTAAAACACTACTAAAGGAGATTACATTTATTTTATTTTACCTTTATTTAACTAGGAACAAATTCTTATTTACAATGACGGTCTACCAAAAGGCAAAAGGCCTCCTGCGGGGACAGGGGCCTGGGATTAAAATAAATAAATAAATACAATATAAATATAGGACAAAACACACATCACAACAAGAGAGACAACACAACACTACATAAAGAGAGACCTAAGACAACAACATAGCAAGGCAGCAACTGCGTGTTACATGCATCTGCGTGTTAAAGCAAACTTGCTTGCAACCAAAAACCTACAAGAATAAACCAGCCGATCAGTTGATCTCTTGTTGTTACCGTGTCAAGTGATTATGATACCAGACAGCTGCGTCTAGGTTCTCTACTCCCACCCCCAATGAAATATCAACCTATCAGGACCATTGGAAACCATAAGGCTGATGGATGTAAAAATACTTAGAGTATACAAATTTCAATTTGATAAAAAAAATATAGATTATACAACTCAATCACAATTGACTTGATTTAGTTACACATTTCAAACATGAACAGTACAGGGATATTTTACCACCGATCTTGATAAGAGATTACTATACTAGACCATTTTCTTTTAAAGACAGTATTTAATGGATTACATTAAACAACTTTAATAATAATAAGAGTAGGCTACACCATCAACATTTGTTTTCCATTCATACGTGTCAGGTAAATTCCCACACAGTAGATTTGCCAGGTTAAAACGAGGAAAAACCTAATTTCAGTTGTATGGAACGATTGTCAAATTGATTAAATCGCCCTTAGTGCGCTCAGAAAGTAGGACTAATTTGTTCCAATGATAATACCAACCAGAGGGTGAACATATCTTGAAAGACTTTGGTTGCAGGCAGGCCTAAGGTGACATCAACATAATCTTTTAGGGAGCGGTAATGAGGTGACCAATAATGGTTGCAATTGAGATCAGCTGTGTGGGTGAATTTAGCTTATATTGATGGTTTAACAAGAGATCAGCTGGCAATAATCTGGCAGCCATCGATTGTTGCAATGGCGAAGGTGCATAAAGATGTCCGAATTTAGATATGACGTTATTGTTTTACCACTATCCACCAAGTTTTTAAACAACGGCGCACCACCTGGTTCAACGCGCCAATAAATCAGCATAATATACTGCCGCCGTCTTGGCGCTAGAATTGGGATCATGTATACTGTGCTAATGATGACACAAAAAAGTCAAGGAGAGCAATGTATAATACAGCGAACTTAGCAAACGAGGCATTTGTGGTAAGTACATGGGGGCCGCCATCCTTATGGACCTCCGCTATTGGCCCAATATATCTTAAGTTAATGTATCATCTAACAACTAGAGTCATGTCAGCCTGGTGATGACGACCTGGCTGTCTTTTGTTGACATGTTGTTCAATGGTCGGTTGGCACCCTTGAAGTTTACTATAAACTAGAGTAGCACACTCCACCCTGAAGAAGGCACTGCAATGCCGAAACGTTGGTAAATACCCAATAAATTATTGGGAGTTTATATATGGAGTGTGCGACTCTTTATTTTGATTGTTTATAGTTTATTCGCCGTTAGTTAGCACCTCCACACAAAATAATTTTTCTGGGTGTGCGGCAGCTCATGTTTTTTATTCTACCCTTGAAGTTTACCCCAATAACAACACAACACCTCAGTTCCAACAGCATGATCTCACATGATGGAAAAGGGAGGGTCAGCTCCAATGTGATTGGTATGATGGGCGGGTAAGCCCAGGTACAATCAGAGGTGGAGACTAAACAAAAATAAACAACACCAATGTATTTGCAGAGTATAAAATCATACAGTAGCCAAACAGGTTCCGACAGTCAATCTCACCAGGAGATCATACAAATGTGGTCAGCCCTCAACTCCACTTTGAAGAATGACTGCATACAAAACAGTCAAATTCCATCATCTCTCATTTTCAATTAACCTGTCCATGTGAGGTTTATCTGCCACCTTATTGTGTTCCACTAGGTCATTTATGTGAGATTGGCCGCTATAGAGAAAAGAGAGCCGAGATAGATTAGTATCCCTCACAATATTTCTCTATCATCCATCTTATATTCTAATGTATCCATTATGCTCTAAAAAGAGGCTACTCGTCTATTCATTTTATGAGGCATTTACAAAAAAAGATGACACTGCAAGAGTTTCACATGGTGATTAAAAGTCTTTGAATTAGCCATTCAATCATCACTTACAATTGGGTATAACGTACACAGAAACACACTCCCGAAGCCTAAACCTGACTACTCTATAATATTAAGTGAAAATATTGATTTACTCATTTCGAACTATGGGGCTCGCCGTTAAATTGAGATATTGATAAGTCAACATGTAAAAGTGTGTACATAATGTCATAATTCCACAACGATAGTATTAACGTCATGGTATTTTGCAGGACTTGTTGTCCCATAACTTCCGCATATCAACCAATCAGCATCCAGGATGGTTTTATAATATCCAATTACTCACAACCTTATTTCTCCATCCACAACAAATACCTTTTCAACTTTCGTGTAAGCCTGTTATTAAACACAATGGCAATACTAGAAATCCTACCAGTGAGTTGGATGCTCTGCTACTGGATATTACCTGTACTGGATGTGCATTCACTTAAGTGCTTTGATGTCCCTTGTCAGTGTAACATTCCAGATTTCAAATACAAGGAAGCTGTGTTTTTGGTCCTTTTGACCACCTACAGTATGTTATAATAACATGTAACTCCACAGACTCCCAAAATCTCATGTAACTAGGGTAGTTAAGTGCTACCGAAAGCATACCTTATCAAAGCATATTGTATGTGAAGCAGTAGCGGTTATTTCTGTCATTCATATTCCATATTCCATTCACCCAACTCAATGTAACATCGAGAGGTTTAGGCTCCTACATGATACTCTAACTTTCCTTATACCCATCATGAGGTTGTTACAACCTACCCTACGAATGGAAGTTTATAACGTAGGTGCACAGGTCGAGAGACAAATTAGAGTAATCCAGGTGACAGACATTGACACATTCAATACCACCTTTCACACTATTGCCTGCATCTAGCTGATCTTGGGTGTACTCATTAGTCCAACAGTTGCCGATGAGAGTTTCTATTGGACAAATTCAGGTAGGTTTATACCCGCTTCGTTCTGTTTCCTTCAGTTAAGTCATCCAGGTCCTGAGGCAACAAAGCATCCCCAAACCATCACACTACAGCCACCATGCTTGACCGTTCATATAAGGTTCTTATTGTGGAAAGCAGTGTTTGGTTTTAGCCAGGCATAATGGGAACCAGGTCGTCGTCCAATGTTTCACAACTTGATTGGAGTCCACCTGTAGTAAATTCAATTGATTAACATGTCTGCAAAATTGGTGGTCTCCACCTTTTATGAATGGAAGAAGTTTGGAAACACCAAGACTCTTTGTAGAGCTGGCCACCCGGACAAACTGAGCAATCGGAAGAAGGGCCTTGGTCCGGGAGGTGAATCCTATGGTCACTATGACATGGCTCCAGAGTTCCTCTGTGGAGATGGGAGAACCTTCCAGAAGGACAACTATCTCTGCAGCACTCCACCAATCAGGCCTTTATGGTAGAGTTGCCAGACAGAAGCCACTCCTCAGTAAAAGGCACATGACAGCCCGCTTGGAGTTTGTCAAAAGGAACCTAATGGACTCTCAGACCATGAGAAACAAGATTCTGTGGTCTGATTAAACCAAGATTGAACTCTCTGGACTGAATGCCAAGAGTCACATCTGGAAGAAACCTGGCACCATCCTTACGGTGAAGCATGGTGATGTTGGAATGAGTAGGTGTGTATCAGGTGTGTCCGACTAGCGCTAGCTAACATTATCTACCTAACTAAAAACTGTATATACAGTACCAGTGAAAAGTTTGGACACAACTACTCATTCCAGGGTTTTTCTTTATTTTTACTATTTTCAACATTGTAGAATAATAGTGAAGACATCAACCATGAAATAACACATATGGAAGCATGTAGTAACCAAAAAAGTGTTAATCAAATAAATTTGAGATTCTTCAAAGTAGCCACCCTTTGCCTTGACACTCTTGGCATTCTCTCAACAAGCTTCGTGAGGTAGTCACCTGGAGTGGATTTCAATTAACATGTGTGCCTTAATTTGTTGAATTTAGTCCCTTCTCAATATGTTTGAGCCAATCAGTGCTGTTGTGACAAGGTAGGGGTGGTATACAGAAGATAGCCCTATTTGGTAAAAGACCAAGTCCATAATATGGCAAGAACAGCTCAAATAAGCAAAGCTAAAAACGACAGTCCATCATTACTTCACGACATGACGGTCAGTCAATCCGGTCAGTCAAGAACTTCTAACGTTTCTTCAAGTGCAGTCGCAAAAACCAACAAGCACTATTTTGAAACTGGCTCTCATGCGGACCGCCACAGGAAAGAAGGACACAGAGTTATCACTGCTACAGAGGAACATTTCATTAGAGTTACCAGCCTCCGAAATTGCAGCCCGAATAAATGCTTCAGAGTTCAAGTAACAGACACATCTCAACATCAACTTTTCAGAGGAGACTGCATGAATCAGGCCTTCATTGTTGAATTGCTGGAAAGAAACCACTACTAATGGACACCAATAAGAAGAGACTTGCTTGGGCAAAGAAACACAAGCAATGGACATTAGACCGGTGGAAATCTGTCCTTTGGTCTGATGAGTCCAAATTTGAGGTTTTTGGTTCCAAATGCTGTGTCAATGTGAGACGCAGAGTAGGTGAACCAATGATCTCCGCATGTGTGGTTCCCACTGTGAAGCATGGAGGAGGAGGTGTGATGGTGCTTTTCTGGTGACACTGTCTGATTTAGAATTCAAGGCACACTTAACCAGCATGGCTACCATAGTATTCTGTAGCGATATGCCATCCCATCAAGTTTGCGTTTAGTGGGACTATCATTTTTTTTTAAACAGGACAATGACTAAACTCACCTCCAGGCTGTGTAAGTGCTATTTGACCAAGAAGGAGAGTGATGGAGTGCTGCATCAGATGACCTGGCCTCCACAATCACCCAACCTGAACCCAATTGAGATGGTTTGGGATGAGGTGGACCGCAGAGCGAAGGAAAAGCAGCCAACGAGTGCTCAGCATATGTGGGAACTCCTTCAAGACTGTTGGAAAAGCATTCCTCATGAAGCTGGTTGAGAGAATGCAAAGTGTGCAAAACTGTCATCAAGGCAAAGGGTGGCTACTTTGAAGAATCTAAAATGTTAAATATATTTTGATTTGTTAAACACTTTTTTTTGGTTACTACATGATTCCATGTGTTAATTCATAGTTTTAATGTCTTCACTATTATTCTACAATGTAGAAAATAGTAAAAATTAAGAAAAATCCTTGAATGAGTAGGTGTGTACAAACTTTTTGACTGGTACTGTGTGTGTGTGTGTGTGTGTGTGTGTGTGTATATATAGATGTGAAAAACCAATGGCAAAGCTGACGTGCATACCTATATAATGTAGGTACACGATGTAATGACGCCATGTAAAAGTTTGCGCTGCACGTGCAACACAGCATTCCTAACCTAACCCACAGTTTCTGCTGTGTAGATCGAGAAGTCAATAAGTTGAGCAGTCATTTGAAAGAGTAAGAACATTTCAGCGAGACAACTCAAAGGCAAAATAGATTAACTCCAAGATAATGGAATTCATTGACCTTGACAATCAACCGTTAGCCAACGTCACCCACGACAGCGTTCGCGACTGGTCGAGCACCGGTACACACTAACGTTACTAAGTGCGTTATTGTTCAGGTGTTGCCCTACCGGAGTTACACAGTAATAGCGTCACTGCTATCAGCTTCACGACATACTATGGAACGCTGTTTGGGTCTTTGCGTGTCAAACAAGATACACGTCAAACAACACTATTTGACGCGCTAAATATGTTCTATTATAGAATGTTGTGTGTTCTGAATTTGCACGTGCAAGCCAAGCGCCAACACTACTATCAGTAGCACTGTCAAAGCTGCACAAAAAAGTCTGCAACCAAGCAAACACCTGCCACGAACAATGTGTTTACAATACCGCGTTGGTAATAAAGCATTATTTGTTCGAACACAACTTCTGGGGTAGCTAGCTAGCTTTAGCTTGGTACCTAGATAGCACCAATACAACCAGCCTGAAAACAGTAAAAACTGCAGTCATTTTCACAATTCTTAGCAATGATTTAGGAATCCTTGTAAGTATTAGCTAGGTAGCCACTTGTTGTTCACCTATTTAGTTCATGAAAATAAATAGCTAGTCAGCTACTTAACCCTGTTGCCCAAATCTAACATTATAAGCAGCCAGCTAGCTTCATCTGGCTACTGAGGCTCGACCTGACCGGGTTATGTGTTGTGAAGCTAGCCACAATAAGGATTAGGCACAATAGTGGAATTTGCAGTTTGCCTTCAAAATAAAACTACCTCTTTGAAAGTGATGCAGAAGGTTACACTTGGTGCAATCATGCCATATTTAGACTAGATAATGTTAAACAAGGTTGGAATGTGAAGCAATGAAATGGGATATCAATCTATTTGGTGACACCCATAGAACACAACTGTGAAGAGTTTACACAAATATTAGCGTTGTAGCTCTCATCGCGGGACTGTGACTGTGTGAAATCACCTCTCCAGTCAGCATATTGTGTGTACTGACATTCATATTGATCCCCAATTCTTAGGTAAAGCTGTACAGTGAAATAAGTATGCCCCAATGCAATTCTAAAGTATAATACATCCAGTGTGATTTCAACAGATTTTTGTCAAATTAACAAATTATTGTATTTTGTTGATTTTATATAACAACCTTCCAACTACGGCTGGGAGATAAATCAATATCAATAATTTGAGGTAATTACTTCCCTCAATAACGATATACAAACGTTTAGATTCATTTTCAATAATGTCAATATAGAATAATTAGGTACAGCAGTCCATTTCACCTCTGACGCAGCAGGAACATGCAGAGAAGTGACAATATGCACGTGGAGAGATATACGCCCACTAAAAAACAATTAGCACCTCGAGTGATGGAGTAGACACTATTAACCACGAAAAATTAGTGATGTAGGTGAAAACAGTGGCAGTGATAGACATGGAGAAGGAGCAGCTTCCAACGAAAAAATTATGGGTAAAATGGGTAATTTTGAAGTTTTTTGAAGTCCGACAAAGAGCAGAGCAATGTTCGCTGCAAATTGTGCCGTAGACAGGTGGCTACGAAGTCTGGTATTACGACATACCTTTTTCAACATCTGAAGCAAAATAACTCTTTGGAACATGTAGGAAGTTTGAGTTTGCGCCACGGTATTGATAAACGCCCCTCAAGCACCAGCCAATCTAGGGATGTTTGCCCGAAGCAGTCAACACTGACAGCGTTTATGCCCTACAAGCAAACATTGAAAGGACAAAGACATCACAAATGCTATTATGCATTGCATTGCTAAGGACATGCTACCAATTAGCACAGTCAAAAAGGAAGGTTTCAAGAGGCTTATCAATTTAATTGACCCCAGGTACGTGCTCCCTGGCCGCAAACATGGACACATTTTCCTTAAAGTATAATTTTACGTGTAGCTCACATAATAATAAAAAAATGTTAACCTTTATTTAACTAGGCAAGTCAGTTAAGAACTACTTCTTATTTACAATGATGGCCTATCGGGGAACAGTGTGTTAACTGCCTTGTTCAGGGGCAGAACTACAGATTTTTACCTTGTCAACTCGGGGATTCGATCTAGCAGCCTTTTGGTTACTGGACTAGTGGTTTGTTCAGGCATTAGGCATTCTTGAGTCTGAAGCAGATATACTTCTTGGGGACCAGTGGGGCGCTAGCGGGCTCCTCCCGACACTACCAGGGAAAATGTAAAGCGCCAAATTCAAAATCCAAAAGTTGAATTATTAAACATCCACCAATATACAAGTGTTCCATACTCATCAAAAGCTCTGTTTCTTGGCAATATCACAGCGTTGTCAGATTTCAAAAAGGCTTTACGGCGAAAGCAGCACATTTCATTGTTTGAGGGTAGCACCTCACATTTTTCCCATAGCCATGTATCGATTAGCCATCATGGCACACACAACACATTTCACAGCGAAAACAAATCAATTACCTGTTGAAGAACTTCTGCTGAGGTCATCCTAAGTGTCCAACGAAGACAATCCATGGTTCTTTTGTTAGAAAAAGTAACGTATTTTATCCATAAATCCTCCATTTGGTTCAAGCGTTATAATCAGAAACGACAGCTTCCACTCCTCCATTAAAACGTGACGCGAACTCGTTCATCTTATACCTATAAACTTGTCCAAGAACAATCAAACATAGTTTTAAATGTATCCTTAGGAACACTTTTACGTATATTTACTATTATAAATCAACCGGAATATAAACTGATCGATAACGACGGTAAAAAAGACACTGCGTGACTTCTCGCGTGCGCGCGCGCTGGGTACTGTTGTCATCAAGGGGGGACTCACTTGTTTGGTCTTTTTCTCTGGTGTTATTCATCCAAAATGGAAGAAATACACTGTCTCGAGGCTGTTGACATCATAAGGAAGCGACGTGTACTGCATTCATATGCCTTTATATGGTCATTTTCATTAGGGAGGGGTTCCCAAATGAGCAATGTGTCAAAATCACTTTTTCCAGGACAGAAATTCCTCGGGGTTTCGCCTGCTATATGCGTTCTGTTTCACTCACAGACAAATGGTTAACAGTTTCGGAAAATTCAGAGTGTTTCCTATCCAATGGTACTAAATATATGCATATCCTATTTTCTGGGCCTGAATGGGAGGCATTTTACTTTGGGCACGCCAGGCTCTCCAAAATGGTCACCTCATGCACTGCTCCCTAACAAGTTAAGATATAGTCTGTGGGTATAACAGAACAGATATAGCAGGCAAAAACCTGAGAAATTTCTGTCCGGAATTCCTTTTTCTTTTGCCCTCCACTCACTTTGAAGGCCTGGTAATAGAAGTCAATGGGGAATAGGACACAGGTTGCAGTACCTATGGCTTCCACTGGATGTCAACAGTCTCTGGAAAGTGTCTGGAGGAAATAGCCCTGAGGAGATCCTTATAGAAGAAGAAAGACTACAGGAAGGGAAAAATGTAAACAACCGTGCACGTTCACGAGAATGTGAACGCGCCCAGCTTTCTTTTCCTTTTATAACGTTTCAGTTACCATCCGTGTAAAATATGATCGCTATTATTCATAAAAGAATACATAAGGATGCATTATTAATGATATTTGTTTGTGAAAAGATGAGGTATAACTTGAACGCGTTCTCTTTACTGTACAACGCGCGAGTAGACTGACAATGCTTGGTGGAGTAGCTGAACATAACGTGCCAACCAAACAGAGATTTATGGATATTCTAACAAAAGAACCATGGATTCTCTTGTTTGGACACTTGGGAAGCCCTCAGAAGAAGTTATTTGAAAGGTAAGCGATTTATATTAGCTGTGATATGGACATTTTGAGAACCGAGCTGGATATGAATTTATGCTAATGTGGAAAATATGTGAGGTACTAGCCTCAAACAATCAAATGTGATGCTTTTGCCGTAAAACCTCGTTTAGCATGATCTATTAAATTCTGGCATAATTCTACTATTTGTATTAATTTGATTCACTGTCAATTACATACTTTTATTTTGAAGGCTAACCTCAAAGTACACTATTGTGGCTAATCCTTATTGTGGCTAGCTTCACATAGATGGGTCCGACCACAATTAATCAACTAAGAACTGTCTCATAAATTAGGGTTAGCTATATAGTTAGCTAGCTAACTATATCTACTGAAACAGATTGTCGTTTTGGGGGAAGAACATTGTTTGCGTCCATGAGCTAGCTAGCTTTTTTTTATGACCAGCACTGTAGGTGCGCGAGACAACTTTACCAGCATCATAACATACGTATCGATGAATCGTTGTGACATATGAAATACGAGTGATAGTGTAACCAATGTGTAATAACTACATAATTTAATGTGTTCATAAATGTTTTATGTGACGTGCAGTCATATTCAGGTCCTGATTGGTCAGCAAGCTTATTTGACAGATCAAATAGACTCAAACGGTGTTCCATAGAAATCCTGGTTTAGAATGAAACGACTGAACAAATGAACAATGAAACAGCACAGCAAGCAAGTGAAAGAAATAGGATTTGATTATGTTTACTGGTATTGGGGACATATGTAAATGCAAACAAAATAACTTTTTGGTCAGTGTGGTGTGTGTAATCTTTATTTAACTAGGCAAGTCAGTTAAGAACAAATTCTTATTTACAATGACGGCCTACCCCGGCCAAACCCTGACGATGCTGGGCCAATTGGGCGCCGCCCTATGGGACTCCACATCACGGCCGGGAGTGATAGAGCCTGGATTTGAACCAGGGACTGTAGTGACGCCTCTTGCACTGAGATGCAGTGCTGTGTCCGTGTGTGTTTTAACTATTTAACTGTACTAGAATGCTTAAAAGGCTGCTAAAGTTTTTAATAATCGGTATTGGTTTACGGGCAAGGAAAATATTGGATATCGGCCAAAAATGTAATATCAGTGCATCACTAATATATATATCAAAACATGTACCTATTATGGTGTGGTACCTGGCCGTCAGACTATGTAACATCCATAATGGAGGGGGTCACATCCATAACGTTTGTTTTTGCTCTTTAAAATAAGAATGGAAATTACAATCTATTTAAAATCATAGTTTTTGTGTTTAACCAAGCCTTTCCTTCGAAATGGCTATACATATTTTGACCAAGTCTTACAAACTCAGACTTTTGCTAATATGTTAAGTCTTCCCAAAAAGCTTGTCCATTTCATGTAACATTCATAACGCTTCTCATTTGCTTTATTTCTCCAACATGCCAATACTTAGAAGTCTGCTTTTTTTTGAGTATACACTCCCTCCAAGAGGTACTATAGACACACATCAAAAGTTTGTCCATTCTGTGAAACATTAAAGTTGTGATTTTGCGTGCAAATGTAACATCCATAACGTGGGATTCACCCGCTCTCCATCCAAGGACCAAAACAAACAAGTCGGCTAAATATCCCCTCCAACACAACTTAGTAAGTCTATTGACCAAACTGATAAACAAAAAATAGCACCTGAGAAAATAAGCATCTCTCTCTGAGTGGTTGGGGAATGGAGCCCCACCCTGTTTACCACACTGAGAACAAAAACAAACTCCCTCCAAGGAGCCTGGGCAAATACAAGTCACACGCTCCAACCAACACAGGCAAACAACAACAATGTCAGAAGATCTACTGGGAGACTGGGCTATCAAACAACAGCAGCTCTCACACAAACAAGGTTGAGGCTGTGCGTGTGCGTGCGTACATGTGTGTGAGAGATAGAGAAGCAGAGAAAGAGAGGCATGGAAAGAACAAGGCCACAGTAAACATGTCATCCCCCACAAATGATGCAGCTTCTAGAAAATGTGTTTCTCATGAGGATATGCATAAACCTGTATTTTCTATGATACAGACTGACCAGGTGAAAGCTATGATCCCTTATTGATGTCACTTGTTAAATCCACTTCAAATCAGTGTAGATGAAGGGCAGGAGACAGGTTGGATTTTTAAGCCTTGAGACAATTGAGACATTGATTGTGTATGTGTGCCATTCAGAGGGTGAATGGGCAAGACAAAAGATTGAAGTGTCTTTGAACAGGGTATGTATGTAAGTAGGATCCAGGCGCAGAGGTTTGTGTCAAGAACTGCAACGCTGCAGGTTTTTTTATGCTCAACAGTTTCCTGTGTTTATCAAGAATGGTCCACCACCCAAAGGACATCCAGACAACTTTTTTATTTATTTTGACTTAACCTTTATTTAACTAAGCAAGTCAGTTAAGAACAAATTCTTTTTTACAATGACGGCCTACCCCGGCCAAACCCGGACGACACTGGGCCAATTGTGCGCTGCCCTATGGGACACCCAATCATGGCCAGATGTGATTCAGATGTGACCCCTCTTGCACTGAGATGCAGTGCCTTGGACCGCTGCGCTACTCGGGAGACCAATATTTAGAAGTCCACAACTTGACACAACTGTGGGAAGCATTGGCGTCAATACGGGCCAGCATCCCTGTGGAACGCTTTCAACACCTTGTAGGGTTCATGCCCAAACGAATTGAGGCTGTTCTGAGGGCAAAAGGGGGGTACAACTTAATATTGTTTTTATTTTACCTTAACCAGGTAGGCCAGTTGAGAACAAGTTCTCATTTACAACGACGACCTGGCCAAGATAAAGCAAAGCAGTGCGACAAAAACAATAACACAGCGTTACACATGGGATAAACAAACGTTCAGTCAATAACACAATAGAAAAATCTGTATACAGTGTGTGCAAATGAAGTAAGGAGGTAAGGCAATAAATAGGGCATAGTGGCGAAGTAATTACAATTTAGCAATTAACACTAGTGATAGATGGGCAGATGAGGATGTGCAAGTAGAAATACTGGTGTGCAAAAGAGCAGAAAACAAAAACAAATATGGGATGAGGTAGGTAGTTGGTTGGATGGGCTATTTACAGATGAGCTGTGTACAGCTGCAGCAATCGGTAAGCTGCTCTGACAGCTGATGCTTAAAGTTAGTGAGGGAGAAATGTCTCCAACTTCAGTGATTTTTGCAATTCGTTCTAGTCATTGGCAGCAGAGAACGAAGGAAAGGCGGCCAAAGGAGGTGTTGGCTTTGAGGATGATCCAGTGAAATATACCTGCTGGTGCTACGGGTGGGTGTTGCTATGGTGACCAGTGAACTGAGATAAGGCGGAGCTTTACCTAGCAAATAGATGGCCTGGAGCCAGTGGGTTTGGCGACGAATATGTAGCGAGGACCAGCCAACGACAGCATACAGGTCACAGTGGTGGGTAGTATATGGGGCTTTGGTAACAAAATGGATGGTGCTGTGATAGACTGCATCCAATTTGCTGAGCAGAGCATTGGAGGCTATTTTGTAAATGACATCGCCGAAGTCAAGGATCGGTAGGATAGTCAGTTTTACGAAAGTATGTTTGGCAGCATGAGTGAAAAAGGCTTTGTTGCGAAATAGGAAGCCAATTCTAGATTTAATTTTGGATTGGAGATGCTTGATATGAGTCTGGAAGGAGAGTTTACAGTCTAGCCAGACACCAAGGTAATTATAGTTGTCCACATATTCTAAGTCAGAACCGTCCAGATTAGTGATGCTAGTCGAGCGGGCAGGCGAGCATGCATTTCGTTTTACTAGCATTTAAGAGAAGTTTGAGACCACGGAAGGAGTGTTGTATGGCATTGAAGCTCGTTTGGAGGTTTGTTAACACAGTGTCCAAAAAAGGGCCAGATGTATACAGAATGGTGTCGTCTGCGTAGAGGTGGATCAAAGAATCACCCGCAGCAAGAGCGACACCATTGATATGTACAGAGAAAAGAGTCGTCCCGAGAATTGAACCCTGTGGCACCCCCAGAGACTGCCAGAGGTCCGGACAACAGGCCCTCCGATTTGACACACTGAACTCTATCTGAGAAGTAGTTAGTGAACCAGGCGAGGCAGTCATTAGAGAAACCAAGGCTATTGAGTCTGCCGATAAGAAAGTCTTGGCCAGGTCGATGAAGACTGCTGCACAGTACTGTCTTTTATCGATGTCGGTTATGATATCGATTAGGAACTTGAGCGTGACTGAGGTGCACCCGTGACCAGCTCGGAAACCGGATTGCATAGAGAAGGTACGCTGGGATTCGAAATGGTCGGTGATCTGTTTGTTCACTTGGCTTTTGAAGATTTTAGAAAGGCAAGGCAGGATGGATATAGGTCTGTAACAGTTTGGGTCTATAGTGTCTCCCCTTTGAATTTTTGGAAGAGAGGGTCCAGATTGTCTAGCCCAGCTGATTTGTAGTGATCCAGATTATGCAGCTCTATCAGAACATCAACTGTCTGGATTTGGGTAAAGGAGAAGCGGGGGCTTGGATCAGTTGCTGCGGGGTGCAGAGCTGTTGGCCGGGGTTGGGGTAGCCAGGTGGAAAGCATGGCCAGCCGTAGAGAAATGCTTATTGAAATTCTCGATTATCGTGGATTTATCTGTGGTGACAGTGTTTCCTAGCCTCAGTGCAGTGGGCAGCTGGGAGGAGGTGCTCTTATTCTCTATGGACTTTAGTGTCCCAAAACTTTTTGGAATTAGTGCTGCAGGGTGCAAATTTCTGTTTGAAAAAGCTAGCCTTTGCTTTCCTAACTGTCTGTGCATATTGGTTCCTTACTTCCCTGAAAAGTTGCAAATCGTGTGGATTATTCTATGCTAGTGCTGTCCGCCACAGGATGTTTTTGTGCTGGTCAAGGGCAGTCAAGTCTGCAGTAAACCAAGGGCTATATCTGTTCTTAGTTCTAAATTTTCTGAAAGGGGCATGCTTATTTAAGATGGTGAGGAAAGCACTTTTAAAGAACAACCAGGCATCCTCTACTGACTGGATGAGGTCAATATCCTTCCAGGATACCCGGGCCAGGTCGATTAGAAAGGCCCGCTTGCAGAAGTGTTTTAGGGAGCATGACAGTGATGAGGGGTGGTCGTTTGACCACGGACCCATAACAGACACAAGCATAGAGGCAGTGATCCCTGAGATCCTGGTTGAAAACAGCAGAGGTGTATTTAGAGGGCAAGATGGTCAGGATGATATCTACGAGGGTGCCCATATTTACGGATTTGGGGGTTTTCCTGGTAGGTTCATTTATAATTTGTGTGAGATTGAGGGCATCTAGCTTAGATTGTAGGACGTCCGGGGTGTTAAGCATGTCCCAGTTTAGGTCATCTAACAGTACGAACTCTGGACGATAGATGGGAGGCAATCAATTCACACATGGTGTCCAGGGCACAGCAAAAGCCTAAGATCACCAAGCATTGGCTGGAGTAGTGTAAAGCTCACCACCATTGGACTCTGGAGCAGTGGAAACACGTTCTCTGGAGTGATGAATCGCAATTCACCATCTGAACGTCCGACAGAAAAATCTGTAAGGTAAAGTTTGGCGGGGGAAGAATAATGGTCTGGGGCTGTTTTTCATGGTTCGGACTAGGCCCCCTTAATTCCAGTGAAGGGAAATCTTAATGCTACAGCATACAAGGACATTCTAGACGATTGAAGCTTTGATTCCAAATTGTGGCAACAGTTTGAGGAAGTCCCTTTCCTGTTTCAGCATGACAATGCCCACGAACACAAGGCAAGGTCTATACAGAAATGGTTTGTGGAGATCGGTGTGGAAGAACTTGACTGGCCTGCAGAGCCCTGACCTCAACCCCATCGAAAACCTTTAGGATGAAGTGGGACGCTGACTGCAAGCCAGGCCTAGTCGCCCAACATCAGTGCCCGACCTCACTAATTATCTTGTGGCTGAATAGAAGCAAGTCCCAGCAGCAACGTTCCAACATCTAGTGGAAAGCCTTCGCAGAAGAGTGGAAGCTGTTATAGCAGCAAAGGGTAGACAAACTCCATATTAATGCCCATGATTTTCAAATGAGATGTTCGACGAACAGGTGTCCCAAAACTAAGCCATGTAGTGTAGCTTAGCATTAACTCATCGTAATCAGTACAACCATCCAAAAACGTGAATAAAACAGTAAATTCATTTTGCTCCATATATACAGTAGAAACGACGATATACAGAAACTATAATGATAACATAATAAGGCACTTACTTTGATAGGAACGCACACATGTCCAAAGTTTTATTAGTAAGGAAAACAAAAATTAAGGCAATGCGGGCGTCAACCGGAAAATGTGCCAGCGGGAAAAGGTTTGTGCAGGTTCTGTTCTGACCGGAGATGCGCAAATGTCTGCATACTTGAACGGGAGAAACACTAGGGAAGTGCTTGGGCTCTCATTGTAGACGGCTCCGTAAAGCCTCAAGCATAAATTGTCTGCAACAGTTAAATGGGCTACTGCTATGTGAATTAATGAAGAGGCGGAACACACCTCAATTCAAACTGTGGTTAGAAATAATTTGAAATTGACAAGTTGAAAGCCTATAGATCATTTGCAGGCAGCATGCCTTGGTTTGAGGGGAGTGCAGGTTAACTGTCCTGTTGCGCAACAATCACACCTTGGAACAGTGAGTGCATTCTGACATCAGCCACATAAAGAGAACTCACGCTGGGGCGACCGTTAGAGATATTTGGAACTCACACGTGAAAAGGTTAAGGTGCTCTTAATGTTTTGTAAACTCAGTGTATGTACAACAATGCCATGACTGTAGCTCAAACGGGACAGAAGATATGCTTGTTCAAAGTTTGGTGTCTGGGATATCACGTGACTAACACATTTCAGTTGATTACTATAGCGCCCCCTTGGGGCAATCAGTGTAATTTTGTAAATGCCAGATCTCTATGGCAAGATGCATCATTCACCCAAGTTTCTTCAAAATTGAGCCAGTGGTGTCTGAAATATTGGTGTGACTAACAAACTGACGGAGACAGATCCATAGTGCCTCCTTAATTTCAACACACCCCTTGCAGTCTTCACATTTTGCTACCCTAAAATGTAATCTAAAAAGGAATTAAATAAGATTTTGTTCCTATTGATCTACTCCTCATTTTCAAAGTGAAGGCAATACAAAAAGAAAATCTAAATGACTAAGAAATACAAAATGAGAATGTATTGATTGCATATGTTTTCACACCCCAGAGTTAATACTTGGCGGAAGCACCTTTGGTAGCCATTACAGCTGTGAATGATCTTGAATAAGATTCTACCAACCTTGCACAACTGTTGGGGAAACATACAGTCAGCGCCAAAAGTATTGGGACAGTGACACGTGTTGTTGTTTTGGCTCTGTACTCCAGCACATTTTTTTATCCATATTGGGTGAACCATTTAGAAATTACAGCACTTTATTTACAAAGTCCCCTGATTTTAGGGGACCAAAAGTATTGGGACAAATTCACTTATGTCTATAAATCGTTTACTGCCGTCGGCTAAATTAGGGTCACACAGAGTGTTTCTTGGCAGTCTCAAACAAATGTACTTAAAAAAGAGATGTATACACCTCACACACATGGTTATGGGCTTAAAAAAAAGAAGACACCTGTACCATGTCAGATAGAGTTAAAGTTATTGAATTTTGAGTTTCTATCCCAATATTACAGTTGAAGTAGGAAGTTAACATACACTTAGGTTGGAGTCATGAGAACTCGTTTTTCAACCACTCCACAAATCTCTTGTTAGTAAACTATAGTTTTGGCAAGTCGGTTAGGAAATCTACTTTGTGCATGACACAAGTAATTTTTCCAACAATTGCTTATTTCACTGTATCACAATTCCAGTGGGTCAGAAGTTTACATACACTAAGCTGACTGTGCCTTTAAACAGCTTGGAAAATTGCAGAAAATGATGTCATGACTTTAGAAGCTTCTGATAGGCTAATTGACATCATTTGAGTCAATTGGAGGTGTACCTGTGGATGTATTTCAAGGCCTACCTTCAAACTCAGTTCCTCTTTGCTTGACATCATGGGAAAATCAAAAGAAATCAGCGAAGACCTCAGAAAAAAAATTGTACACCTCCACAAGTCTGGTTCATCCTTGGGAGCAATTTCCAAACGCCTGAAGGTACCTCGTTCATCTGTACAAACAATAGTACGCAAGGTATAAACACCATTGGACCGCGCAGCCGTCATACCGCTCAGGAAGTAGACGCGTTCTGTCTCCTAGAGATGAACGTACTTTGATGCGAGAAGTGCAAATCAATCCCAGAACAACAGCAAAGGACTTTGTGAAGATGCTGGAGGAAACGAGTACAAAAGTATCTCTATCCACAGTAAAACGAGTCCTATATCGACATAACCTGAAAGGCAGCTCAGAAGGAAGAAGCAACTGCTTCAAAACCACCATAAAAAAGCTAGACTATGGTTGGAAACTGCACATGGGGACAAGATCGTACTTTTTGGAGAAATGCCCACGGGTCTGATGAAACAAAAATAGAACTGTTAGGCCATAATGACCATCGTTATGTTTGGAGGAAAAAGGGGGAGGCTTGCAAGCCAAAGAACACCATCCAAACGTGAAGCACAGGGGTGGCAGCATCACGTTGTGGGGGGTGCTGTGCTGCAGGAAGGACTGGTGCACTTCACAAAATGGATGGCATCATGAGGAAGGGAAATTATGTGGATATATTGAAGCAACATCTCAAGACATCAGTCAGGAATTTAAAGCTTGGTCGCAAATGGGTCTTCCAAATGGACAATGACCCCAAGCATACTTCCAAAGTTGTGGAAAAATGGCTTAAGGACAACAAAGTCAAGGTATTAGAGTGGCCATCACAAAGCCCTGACCTCAATCCTATAGAAGATTTGTGGGCAGAACTGAAAAAGCGAGTGAGAGCAAGGAGGCCTATAAACCTGACTCAGTTACACCAGCTCTGTCAGGAGGAATGGGCCAAAATTCACCCAACTTATTGTGGGAAGCTTGTGGAAGGCTACCAGAAACGTTTGACCCAAGTTCAACAATTTAAAGCCAATGCTACCAAATACTAACTGAGTGTATGTAAACTTCTGACCCACTGGGAATGTGATTAAAAAAATTTAAGCTGAACTAAATCATTCAAATAAATCCAATAAATCACTTTGCTTTATCTTGGCCAGATCGCAGTTGTAAATGAGATCTTGTTCTCAACTGTCATACCTGGTTGAATAAAGGTGAAATAAAAAATAAATAAAAATTCTCTACTATTATTCTGACATTTCACATTCTTAAAATAGAGTGGTGATCCTAACTGCCCTAAAACAGGGAATTTTTACTAGGATTAAATGTCAGGAATTGTGAAAACTGAGTTTAAATGTATCTGGCTAAGGTGTATGTAAACTTCCGACTTCAACTGTACATAACAGAAGACTGAAATATAACAACACATATATAACAACAATTTGTCATAGAAACACCAGATTTTTTAACTTGTTTTTTAAAATAATGTTTATTAATTATGATTTTTTTTTTTTTACATTCCACTCATGTGGCCACTAGGTCATTTGACTGCAGGAAATAGCTAGAGTAGTCAAAAGTTTAGAATTTGGTCCCATATTCCTAGCACGCAATGATTACATCAAGCTTGTGTCTCTACAAACTTGTTGGACGCATTTGCACAAATATCATCCCCCAAAGACATGCTAACCTCTCACCATTACAATGGTTAGCATTTTTGGGAGCGTATGATATTTGTGCGTCTAATTTTGACAAAAATAATGGACATACTTACTGTATGTTGCCCTAAGAGTTGTGCAAAGTAGAATAGTATTCACAGCTATAATGGCTGCCAAAGGTGCTTCCACTAAGTTTTAACTCTGGAGTGTGAAGACATACGTAATCAAGACACTGTTTAATTGTGTATAAATTCTTTTTACTTTATTTCACTTAATGTGAAGGCAGCAAAATGTGAATACTCTGTTAGGGGTGTGTAGACTTTCACTAGGCACTGTAACTCCCCCATTTTCAGGTCAACTGAGTCATTGAGGTAAGGCAAGTCAGCATCTATTCATCTACTATGTTTGGACAAACCACATCAGTATGATTTCATTTAGGTAAAGCCTTTCCTTTCAATATGCAATATCGTATGCTTCAACTCAATATTCAAGGGACTCTGAAAATAGAAGTCATGAATCTAGGTTAACACAGCCATTATCTACAAAGGTACTGTGTCCTCATGAGAGACTCTAAATCCTCAAGGCCTTCCACAATCACCAGCCTTGAGCACCACGCTTATATTTCAGCCTACTATAATAAGCCTAGTGAAGAGTGAGCTGTAAACCATCCATACAGTTATTCTTTGGATAACTCTTCTCAAGGAGGGAGAACTTCTATTTGAACCATTTAATCAAACTAGTAGCCTAGATGTTGACTTGTCTGTCAATCAAATCACTTTTGGTGTAACACCTGTCACTTTCCATGATGTAGCTTACCCTCTCAGACGATGTGTCAAATACACAACTAATAATGAGACAATTTACATTTTTACAGTACTTCGCAAATAGTCCAAATACCACTCAGGGATGGAGGACAAATAATGACCCTACTCTCTTCAACTGGTACCTTAAAATGAGGCAGAGTAGTTGTTACAGTAACTTTCATCTATGTTCTGTGCTCATCAGAGTAGTTGATCCTCTCCTAGAGAGCAATGCATGTCTGAGAATTACAGCTCCCCTACCACCAGCTGGTAAATACATATCAAATAAACAAGCAACAACCACTCAATTAAGATCAGCCTTTTTAAAAATCAGGGTTCTAAAACATGTATGTACTAACATCTAATACAGAAGAAGACTAGAGCAAAAAGGGGACATTCAACTTCAAGTCAAGTTACAGCCGTTGTATTTACTTAGCAAAATGATGCCAATTGAAAAATCCGAAGTCATTCAAAACAAGTTCCGATAAGGTAATTCATTTGCACCTCTAATTAAAGGTGTTTTAATTGTGAACACAGGAATAGTGTTTTCCATCTCAAAGTAGTAGTTCAAATGAAACTGATCCTTTTCTTGAAAGGAGAGAGAGAGAGCGCAAAGGAACAACATTGTTTAATTCAAAGGCAGAGAGAAAGAGTGCATTAACAACCTGTCAACAAAATTTGCATTGCTGCTCTCCACGTCTGCAAACGCTCTCTCCTGTCTCTCCTCAAGCCCACAGTGCTGCCGGCTCAGATCTGAGTACTGTGATGGCTTATCACATGGTGAGCGGCAGGGCTAAGCTGGAGCGATGCGCCCCAAAACATGATCAAAGCACAGCAACTTTCCGCCCAGCACTGTTGATGGAAGAGCAGGCCCTGCCATGTTATGTTTCTTGTCAGGGTTGGGCTGCCTACTGAGAACACACCAAAGACGCCAAGGCTGGGACTGGCTGGCTGACTCCCTTAGCAGTGCTCTGCTCCCTTGGCCTTAATGCACATGTTGTGAAATACTATAGCTGATTTAAACTAGTGTTGCTGGTGTTCTAAAGGAGGCATTACTGCTTATGTTTGGTTGTTTGGTGCTAATTCTCACTGTCAAGCAGCACACTGCACAGGCAGATCCCAGATTAGTGGAAGCATCAGTATAATGAGAAGGACTGTGGTCCAATAGGCAAATACCTTTAAGGTCAGGCACACGAGGCAAGATATACATATTTGGGTTAATTAATATTAGTATTTTCAAAGTCTAAATGAAAATGTCAAACAGTTTGTGAAAATGTATATTTGTTAGTTTATCATACTACCATCATCAAAATGTCATGAATTGTAACCACTTTTAAATTGACATACATTCATAATTTCAAAGTTTACTACATTGAATCACACATAATTTAAAAGAACATTTCATAGAGAATGTTACAAACTGGACTATATGTAGTAACTTACTTTGAAGATGGTGATTGGGTCTAAATAGGTGTTTGGCGTTCGGTAGTCTAAATTCAGTGTCCTTGTCTTTAAACTGCCATTTCCCTAAAGTCAAATTCTTCCCACACAGCAACACATTTTTCTCAGCCACAGAAGCTGATAATCTGTGTGTGATTATCCTTAGACGTATTCTCCAGACTTATACATAGGGAATTGTTGATATGTTGTCAAGTTTGTATTCTAGATTACATGTTCTTAAAGATGTTTTGCCAAAAATGCTTTTACTTACCTTTCTTTAGTATTTTACAGATGGAAAGATGATAAAAGTATATTAACAAAATGAAAGCAAAATATTTAGGCACACTTCATCCAGTGTCTGGCAAAATGGACTACCGTGATATGTAAATATGCGCAAATTTAATGATATCACAAAATTTGCATAATTTAATACAATATTTCGGGAGTATTATATATTTGTGTCCACATTAAACTGGTACAAATTGATTGTGATATGATTAAGGGGAAAATAACTAATATATTAGGGTGTGGTGCCTGGACCTTAAAGGAAAAATCCAACCAAAACCATTAATTCCTATAATACACACATGTGAGGACAATATTTTTGTGAACAAATGTCTCATTTTGTCATTATAATAAGGTTGTTAGCAACACGTGGAAATCTGTTGCAGCTCAAGTCGACTACAAAATGGGCTGGCTGGCTAGCTAGCTAGCAAACGTAGCTACACACAATAATACCATAATAATAATACCAAAGTAAATATCAGAATGTAAAGTAGCTAGTTAGCTATAAAATCGCCTAAACGAACTGCAATCAATTATACATTTTGGAGACTACAATCTCACCATGTTCAACCTGCAGATCTATGTGCCTCGCGCAGAGTGGAGTCTGACATTCGCAACGACCATGCAACGGCCCCACGCAACGCACCCTGGACTGAAGAGTCAGACAAATAGGATAAATATGTTAGACCCTCTGTTAAATTACACATTTCTCGTTGTAGGAATATGATCAATGGCTCATTTGAGAGAACACAACCTCCTGTACTGAAATCTGACATGTATGATAGACATTTTCGCGATCTAGAAGTCAGATTCCTACTTCCAGTGTAGTGAGAGTGGCCTAATTTCTGTCTGTTTGAAAAGCAATAGCTCAGATACACATGAAAACAGGATTCGATAGAACATCACTCAGATGCACAAAAACAATATTATATTCAATTTAGGTGAATCTTTACTTTAAATGCAAGAGACCTCGTACACAAATGTAGAAACACACACACACACACACACACAGGCCAGCTGAGAGAAACAGGTGTAGAGGTCTTGCCTGGAAGCTGAACACAGATTGTAGCATATGGCTGGGCCTCTGATGTCTGCCTAAAACTGTTTGTTGCGTACCTGTGAAACACCCAAAAGGGAGTGTGGGTAACTATGCTGGACACATTCAACTGGGGAAATTCTGCTAAGAAATGCAGAATTTCAGTAAATAGTGCAGTATTATAAAAAAAATTGTCAGGAAAAGAAATGTGCTTGTGCAGCCAAGGTAATAACAGGAGTTCAGTGCATTCAGAAAGTATTCAGACCTCTTGACTTTTTCCACATTTTGTTACGTTACAGCCTTATTCTAAAACTGATTAAATCGTTTTTCCCCCCTCATCAATATACACACACACACACACAATACCCCATAATGACAAAGCAAAACAGTTTTATAAATGCTTGCAAATGTATATAAAAATATGAAATATCACATTTACATAAGTATTCAGACCCTTGACTCTACTTTGTTGAAGCACCTTTGGCAGAAATTTCAGCCTTAAGTCTTCTGGGGTATGAGGCTACAAGCTTGGCACACCTGTATTTCAGGTGTTTCTCCCATTCTTCTCTACAGATCTTCTCAAGCTGTAGGGATGGTGCCAGGTTTCCTCCAGACGTGACGCTTGGCATTCAGGCCAAAGAGTTCAATCTTGGTTTCATAAGACCAGAGAATCTTGTTTCTCATGGTCTGCGAGTCCTTTAGGTGCCTTTTGGCGCCAAGCGGGCTGTCATGTGCATTTTACTGAGGAGTAGCTTCCGTCTGGCCACTCTACCATAAAGGCCTGATTGGTGGAGAGCTGATGAGATGGTTGTCCTTCTGGAAGTTTCTCCCATCTCCACAGAGGAACTCTGGAGCTCTGTCAGAGTGACCATTGGGTTCTTGGACACCTCCCTGACCAAGGCCCTTCTCCCCCAATTGCTCAGTTTGGCCGGGTGGCCAGCTCTAGGAAGAGTCTTGGTGGTTCCAAACTTCTTCCACTTAAGAATGATGGAGGCCACTGTGTTCTTGGGGACCTTCAATGCAGCAGACATTCTTTGGTACCCTTCCCGAGATCTGTACCGACACAATCCTGTCTCGGAGCTCTACGGACAATTCCTTCAACCTCATGGCTTGGTTTTTGCTCTGACACACTGTCAACTGTGGTACTTTATATAGACAGGTGTGTGCCTATCCAAATAATGTCCAATCAATTGAATTTACCACAGGTGGACTCTAATCAAGTAGAAGAAACATTTCAAGGATGATCAATGGAAACAGGATGCACCTGAGCTCAATATCGAGTCTCATAGCAAAGGGTTTGACAATTTATGTAAATAACTTTTTTATATACAGTGAGGGAAAAAAGTATTTGATCCCCTGCTGATTTTGTAAGTTTTCCCACTGACAAAGAAATGATCAGTCTATAATTTTAATGGTAGATTTATTTGAACAGTGAGAGACAGAATAACAACAACAAAAATCCAGAAAAACGCATGTGAAAAATGTTATAAATTGATTTGCATTTTAATGAGGGAAATAAGAATTTGACCCCCTCTCAATCAGTAAGATTTCTGGCTCCCAGGTATCTTTTATACAGGTAATGAGCTGAGATTAGGAACACACTCTTAAAGGGAGTGCTCCTAATCTCAGCTTGTTACCTGTATAAAAGACACCTGTCCACAGAAGCAATCAATCAATCAGATTCCAAACTCTCCACCATGACCAAGACCAAAGAGCTCTCCAAGGATGTCAGGGACAAGATTGTAGACCTACACAAGGCTGGAATGGGCTACAAGACCATCGCCAAGCAGCTTGGTGAGAAGGTGACAACAGTTGGTGCGATTATTCGCAAATGGAAGAAATACAAAAGAACTGTCAATCTCCCTCGGCCTGGGGCTCCATGCAAGATCTCACCTCGTGGAGTTGCAATGATCATGAGAATGGTGAGGAATCCGCCCAGAACTACACGGGAGGATCTTGTCAATGATCTCAAGGCAGCTAGGACCATAGTCACCAAGAAAACAATTGGTAACACACTACGCCGTGAAGGACTGAAATCCTGCAGCGCCCGCAAGGTCCCCTGCTCAAGAAAGCACATATACATGCCCGACTGAAGTTTGCCAATGAACATCTGAATGATTCAGAGGACAACTGGGTGAAAGTGTTGTGGTCAGATGAGACCAAAATGGAGCTCTTTGGCATCAACTCAACTCGCCGTGTTTGGAGGAGGAGGAATGCTGCCTATGACCCCAAGCACACCATCTACACCGTCAAACATGGAGGTGGAAACATTATGCTTTGGGGGTGTTTTTCTGCTAAGGGGACAGGACAACTTCACCGCATCAAAGGGACGATGGACCGTCAAATCTTGGGTGTACCGTCAAATCTTGGGTGAGAACCTCCTTCCCTCAGCCAGGGCATTGAAAATGGGTCGTGGATGGGTATTCCATCATGACAATGACCCAAAACACACGGCCAAGGCAACAAAGGAGTGGCTCAAGAAGAAGCACATTAAGGTCCTGGAGTGGCCTGGCCAGTCTCCAGACCTTAATCCCATAGAAATCTGTGGAGGGAGCTGAAGGTTCGAGTTGCCAAACGTCAGCCTCGAAACCTTAATGACTTGGAGAAGATCTACAAAGAGGAGTGGGACAAAATCCCTCCTGAGATGTGTGCAAACCTGGTGGCCAAGTACAATAAATGTCTGACTTTTGTGATTGCCAACAAGGGTTTTGCCACGAAGTACTAAGCCATGTTTTGCAGAGGGGTCAAATACTTATTTCCCTCATTAAAATGCATATCAATTTATAACGTTTTTCTGGATTTTTTTGTTGTTAGTTCTGTCTCTCACTGTTCAAATAAACCTACCATTACAATTATAGACTGATCATTTCTTTGTCAGTGGGCAAACGTACAAAATCAGCAGGATCAAATACTTTTTTCCCTCACTGGTATGTATGTGTCTAAACCTGATTTCAATTCGTCATTATGGGGCATTGTGTGTGTGTGTGTGTGTGTGTGTGTGTGTGTGTGTGTGTGTGTGTGTGTGTATTGATGAGTAAAAACATTATTTTATCAATTTTAGAATAAGGCTGTAACGTAACAAAATGTGGAAAGTGGTCTGAATACTTTCCGAATGCACTGTATATCGACCTTTTAAAGACAGAGACAAAGTCCATAAGTGTCCTAAGTATTGAGTCATTGAGGAGAGCAGAAAGAAGGGACCAAGGCCACCCCTCAACAGGGACACCAGGCATAGGAAAAACATTGACCAACCTGTAGGAGTCTTATTCCCAGCCAAGAAGGTGCTGCTCAATACAGTGATTCCACTGCATGCATAAGTGACGTTAAATACTTGACATCGGCTATATGTGCATATCACCACATGTGACCACTACAACCTGCTTGTGAGACATACAGGTGAGTAGTATAGTGAAACAGAAAATTACTGAAATATCTAGATCGACTCCACAACAGTCTGGATCATAGCAGGCATCCTTTGGTAATTTTCAAACGTCACATTCCTAGAAAGTCTCACCACTAGGAAGTGTTGTGTGGGATCCCTCCCTTTACCCATGCGGCTCCTGCCTGTGGACCCCTGTATCAGGGAGAAATCCCCCCCTCAGATCGGAGTCCTAATCCAATCAGCCCAGTTCTGCAGCCTATGGGTCAGACATGGAAGATGATATGCTGGCCTGAGTTCTCCACTATGGAAGAAGTATACTACAGTACATATACCACAAGAGATTGGAACCATGCCAATTGTAACCCGTTTCTTTAAAAGAAAAACTGATGCAATCCTTTCAATCTCCAAAATACGTCTCACAGCTCAGATGCCCTTGAGGTTTGACTAGTCAGCTCTATAGCAGAAATTTGTGAGAACAAATGTATGGAAGCTGTACATATTTGAATATGAGATGTGTTTAGATTTGCACAAGCATTTGCTTTCTTTATGAGTAGATTATGTCTGAAAGTCATGTTTCACTCAGTCACTACGCTCTACACTCCTACACACATGCAAAGTTTTCACATCTCAATGCAAACCAGCAGTACTACAGAGAGTGTAGTTTGCAGCCGTAGACACATTGAAATGGCACAATTGTCTACTGCCCTTTCATTATTACTCGTCCATTCTAGTATGTAAGTGAACTGATTTTATCTCCTTTCAATGGATTATTGATGACAAGCAGGTGAAACTAAAGTAATTAGGCCTCAGGTGGGCATCCACCAAAACAAAATAACAGAAAAGCCTGTATGATGTACAGTATAACATGAAATATACATAAATACTAAATTGTATACAAACTAAACTGGTAGCAAAATAGGTGCTAATGATTTCCCCAAAAAAATTGCCCTGAAAAAGGTGTGAAAATAATCAAAAATGTCCATTAGAAAATTGTACAAAAAAAATGTTCTAACTTTTTATCATGCAACAATAATGAATTCATTATGTATAGTTAATTGATAGAAATTGCACACTTCCTTTCTTCCCCCTGTTGCCAGTGACATTTTGTCACCCTCCCTTTTTTATGGACAGATGACAGAGCAAGACAGTAATTAATGGTTGAATTAGTTAATGGCCGTCCTGAGCGTGTGCAGTCTCCATGGAAACAGAGGAGCTGGTCGGATCTCACCTGCAGCCGTCCACTCCCTGACCAATGGCCTGGCAGCTTGGCATGGAGAGCACAGTGTGCCAGGGGCACGGCGCAGAGAGACAACAGCTGCCTGGGCACCCCACAGGGAGTGGGACAACACTAACCTTTACCCTGCAAATATTGTCCTGCTTTGCAATAGCACACTAATAAATACTGTAGGTCCACTAGTCACACTTGTGCTGCTTACGATCCTACAATTAATTCCCTCATCCTTTCCTGTGCATTTACGACCAATTTTAATGTAAACATGTGTGAGTCACATGACAAACTCATGATGTGAATGTTCCGACAGTGAGATGATATTTAAATACACAAGTTACATTGGGAAAGTTATCCAAAAGTGGTACCACTTTACATTACTGTAACTCTGTATTAAACAACAATGACAGGGTAAATCAAGCAAATACCCTAATACCAGCCCTAGTCTGGAAACTATGTAGTGTGAAAGATCCCAACAAAATAACTTTTCTTATCATTGAGCTGCTAGCGAGGGCACAGTCAGTTTACAGGCCTTCCGTACCCAGCACTGGGTATTTCAGTGTGTGTTCACAAAATATTGAGCAGTCAGATGAAAGAGCAAGCCTGTCCACTCTGGGATGGAGTCCTCCTCAGACTGAATGCATGAGTGACTGACTACTTTCTCACCAATTTAGCCTCAATTCTCATTATATACAGAGAACCCAAAACACAAGCCTGTGTATGTACTAAAAAGGCCAAACTGAAAAGGACTTTTGAAAATAACACAGAAGTACATTACGGATTGGATAGGAATTCAAGGAGGCTAAGTAATAACACTGCATATGACTACCCTGTCTCAATTTTAATACTTGTTTTCAGACGGAATTTTTTTCAGTTGCGATAGGGGGCAGGGAAAGCACTGTTGTTTTATCTGGCATAAAGCAGTCTGAGAGGGCACTGTTAGTGTGTTCCTGTCGTACAGAAGAAGAAAGGCTGGGGCTCTCTGGACACTGGCTGTATAAAACACCAGAGCTGGAAAGTATCAAAGAAAGTTCACCCTGTGCTTTTTAAACCTGGGTCAGCATTTGCGAAGGTCCATTTCTGCATAAGTGAGCACACAAACGCCAGTGCTTGTTCAAATAGTCTGCAGCTCTCTCTCAGGCAGCTCATGACAACAGCCCAGCAGCAGCACTGTTTGATCTTCAATGTTTTCCTTAATCTGGGTTGTCAAGGTTCGCTTGTTCGAGGCTGTTTACTTTACTTCTCCTACAAAAAGTGTTTTTTCCCCTCAGACAATGACTAATCTAAAGAGCAAGAAAGAGGGAGCTCTGCCAACGATAGATGTTAAAGCTGCGGTTGCCATTTATTTTTTGATGGTTTTAGCTCCAATTGCGCACCAGCTGCAGGTTTGGGCCCTTTTTGTGAGGAAAGTGTATATCTAACTGTTGTGTGCTTGTTATGTTCCCTCCTGGCTTAGGGAAACAATCATGGTGTATATATATATATATATATATATATAAAATATACATACACACAAAATTAGTAAAGAATGATATACACCCTGTATGCAAGTTACAGTGTGTAGTTATTTTATTTGCAACAATGATGATTTAATATATATCAAGATGTAAATAATAGAACAGAAAATAAATGGAATAACTTGAATACACTTGCCATTATAAAGTGCAAACAAAATGTTTTAATTTACCTGCGTTAGTTCAACACTTAGCATTACCTTGTAAAAACTCTAACACTACCGTTTGATATGGCCTTTGCTGTACAGCACCACTACAATAATACACATGTAATTTATCACAGTTCATTGTTCTGCTTTCACAGTGGAAGAAGGTGAGGCGGTTTATTTGCATTGCAGTGGAATATATTCTTTCAAAAAAATATGAATATAATCTACTACAACCCAATCAAAAACGTTATGTAAAACTTTCATCCTCCAACGGCTAAACACTAACAACTCAAAGTGGGATGGTAATTGTAGCAAATAAGAAAAGTCTAAAAAAGATTACCCCTATATATGGAGATGCTTAAGAGTATAAAAACAGTATTCAATACCATTGCAGTGCACTACACCACAATTATGTTATTACACTATAGGAGAGTGGTATTGTCTATGCAAGTGCTACAGTAACTATCAAATCGTGGTATACATTAGGTTATGCCAATGTACATAATAGAACTTTCAAAAATAGTGCTTCCTACTGTAACCATAAGAAATTGTAATGTGTCAATCTATGAGATTACGCAATTTGAATCGTCAGAGTCACAGCTATACAGTGAGTCTGGTCCGTCCTGCAGTTTGTGGAAGGTAGCACGTGGGGAAAAGTCCCTTATCCCGGATTTTGGTCCAAAGAAATCACCGCACTCAAACTTCCTCACTCCATTCAGAAAGCTCATGTGGTGTTAAAGTTTAAACATTTAGTTAGTTTACCAAGACCATGGTTTCACAAAGTGCAACTTGCACTTATTACATGCCCTTGAGAATGTTAAAATAACATTTACCCGGGGTCACAAACATGAGAAAATAAGAGAGCAACAACTACCGACCAAACTTCTTGAAAAGTAGAAGATGCGGTATCTCTTCTTCTAATACTATCACTGAGCATTTCAAAAGGTATACGCTGCTTACAGCGATAAAAACAAGACATCAAGCAGTATTTCAGCTCTCATGTCATATTATTGGTGTTGTTTATTTGTTTATTTCGCCATAGAAACAATAAAAACAGTGGCAAAAACAGTGGCAAACAAAGACAAACTCCATGTGAGCGAGCTGAAATAGTAAAGGCAATGAGTAACGAGAGAACGTTATAATATGATCAACTTACCGGAATCGACAATGGTAGGTGGGCGCAGTAGACAATTCTGTGCTAGAGATAATGAACAGTACACGCGATCTTGTGTACCGAAAAAGCATGCAACAACCACACTGTAAATACTAACAATATTACTCCGCTTGGGGGACTAACTTTAACTACGAGAAGATATCTCTGCTGCATTCACGGAGAGCGCCGTTACAGGGAGAATAATCTAGAGTTTCACAACACCTTCTGTCTCAAATACGAGAGCGAGCTCCTTCTAATGTTATTACAATTTAATGCGCTATAAAAGAAAACGGAATCGCGGATTTGGATGTTGTTATTTTCTGATGTTCCAAGTCCGTGACGTCATTTCCACCTGCTGGGTAAACAACAATTCATTGCAGATCTTCACAGAATTTGATCAGAACTGAAGTCATATTCGTTGCCAGTTACACAGAAACCAAGTCCAATAATGCAATTTTGCTGGGAGATTATGCATTAGCTTGAGCAGAAAGGGTCGACACAAGCGGATTGTCATAAAGTAAAAATGTCTAGTTGTAAACTATCGCATTACAATTGAGGCAGAAAAAGCTTCCTTTTCTTTTTTCTGCACTTTGTCCAATGAAAGGAGGGAGTTCGAGAGGTGAAAGTTCGATAGAGGGACAAACTTTAATGAATGCTAGAAAACGTAAAAGTGTCCTATGTCTCAGCCCCAACTTTGTTGGAAACTATTTTGTAGTGGCTTCCCCTATACGTCTTCCCCTATATTATAAAGTGCATTATTAGTTACTTCCTCAAAATAACTGTTATAAGCCTATATAACTGCCTCCAATGATCCTGCCTGTGAAAACGGACTTTTCCCTGTTCCAGCCCTCTTTACTGTCACTGAAGGTGTTAAGACATTATGGCAGTAATTAAAAGTCTGCCATTTGCCCCCTACAGAAAATAATTATCATAGGTCGGTCCAATAGTCCAGTTATCACTCGTTGAAAAGCAACATTAATTTAACCTCGAGAAAATATTTTAAGTCTCTTTGTCCTTGATCAAGGTCTGAAAAGCACAGTTCATTTCATTACAAACGAGAGTAAATGTATCATGGCTGCATCTAGAAGGCACAGCACTGCTGATGGGTTTTCTTGGAAAGTCTGTTTCTTAGTATAGAGCGCCACCCTCTGACTGCATTTGAAGCCGGTTCCATCTCATTGCTCTTATGATAAAACAGTAAACACGTTGATTATTAATTAAAGTGATCATTACAATTTACACGTTTGATTATTAAAGTAACAGTCACACAATTACTCCATCATATATAAATTATGAAACATTTAGACATGCCTTCAACCTGTAAAGCTCTCTGCAGCTGAAAATGAAAAGGCCTACATAAGCCTAAAATCAAATGTTAGTTGAATAATCCTGAAAAAACACAAAGCCATATAGTAAAGAGTACTGATGACATATTAGAGGCTTATTGTTAGCACGGTTGAAGACATCTGGTGGACGGTGGGGGCCACTGTTCCATATTCTCCTCGTTAAGAAGTTGAGGAGAAACAAGCAGCCCCAAGGCGTGGGAGAGACCCATCAATCACGGTATGGCCCTTAGCGTGACCAGACCACGGTGTTGTGTTCAATGGTCTTCTGCTCTGCTCTCATACAGCCACAGAAACAAGCAGGTGTGGGATTTGTGTTTAGTCCAGGTGAAGTCCAAATCATGCAGTCAGTCACAAGGTGTTAAATTAGATATAAAATGTTGTCAATTCAATAAAGCGTGCAGGCGTTCCAGACAATGCAGAAAACATACAACAAAAGACAATATTATTTGTAAAAATGTACAGTACTTTACACCCAAAACACAAACAAAAGGAATACAGAGAAGAATATCTATGGATACCCCTAAACACTGGGGAATAGGGAAATTATTTACATTAACTATTCCAACATAGGATATTAAAAATAAAATGACATCACTTGAAATAAATATTTTGCACTGGAAATTAACATGTATTGTTCCTGAAAACAAAACCTACCTGATCAGTCAGACAATGTTTGCGGTGAAATTAATCTAGTTTTTAAATTGATTATAAAGATGCACTTTCCTGGAACAGGAATGAGGTTTTTGTTGTTGTTTTGTCTTTTGCATAGTTTTCCACACTTTGAGCATGTCCACAGTTTGATGTACATTATAGGACTGTAATGCATACATTTATAGTAACAATGGCACCCCTCTCTCTTTGCAACATCAAAGTAGTAATCACACAATGCTATGAAACATTTATAATTCTCTAGGCAAACTTCAAATTGGTGAAAATTAATTCAAAATGTTTATTCATAATAAGACAATATAACACACATTTATAAAGTCAACCAGCCAATAGTCGGCTAAACGGATCTGTATTTGTATATTGGGCATATTAAGCTCAACGGTGTCTAACACACAAGTGTTTTGTCTGAATTGTTGTTCAGACATATTGTTGGTTTGATGTTGCCAATGTGCTGTGGATTAGGCCTTGAGTTGATAGAGTGCTGCTTTAAAACAAATTAATTGAGAATTACTATCAGTTATGTAACACCCTCTCCAAATGCACTCATGCACACAACAACGTAATTAGCTTTCTGTTAATTAGGTAATTAAGCAAATGAAAAGAATCTACTCTCGATTTCCAAAGGGTTGGCTTTCATATGTTCTCCCCTGCTGCTGAGGGCATTAAGAGCAACAGAGGAACACTAGATGACTACTGTTCTACATGTAGTGAAAGGAAGCCACTTCTGGACAGGGTTCACAGATAATGACTTCTGAGGACATTTCACCCATCTGTGTCTACTGTATTTGTAAGCAAGGGACACAAAGCCTGGAAATAGACATGCATCTACATTTCACAACAAGCATCCTATGGGGATAATATTCATGTTTTAATAGTTCTTTACTGCCAAGGTTGATCGAACAATTGATTGATGTGGGTAGACAATGGAAAGCACATTATTTCGCAAATAATAAGCTCTGTTGTTGTAGTGAGCTTGTTTGTTTATCTCAGAAGTGATAATACTGTGTGGAGTATCAGTAGTACTAATAGTGACTTAAAGCAAAAATGCCAGAAAATAGTCATGACAAACAGTTACCAGTAGGTGGAGATAATGGGACCAAGACCAAAGCATCATAATTAGGGTTGCAAAGATAACGGTCAAGTTATCAGGTGCTTCGCTATATTACATTTGACATTGTCCGTAAGGTTGAGTTCATTCGCACACAAAAAAATCATACAATGATGGAAAGACCTGTGTGTTGTCCTTGTTAATGCAGACAGAGAAAAGCTCCAACTTCTTAATCATAGCTTAAATTTTGTCACGCACATTGAATATAGTTGCGGAGAGTCCCTGTAATCCTAGATTCAGATCATTCAGGCAAGAAAAAACATCACCCAGGTTGGCCAGTTGTGTGAGAAACTCATTATCATGCAAGCGGTACATACAACCGGGAGGAACTATTGGATATAAGAGCAACGTCAATTTACCAACATTACGACCAGGAATACGACTTTCCCAAAGAGGATTCTCGGTTTGCTAACCCAAACACAACAACAGACTGGATAGCACGTGGCTACTCAAAGCAACGGCGGCGCCGGAGAAGAGGGAAACGCGCCGGTCTTTTGGTCAAGCTACGTCGACGGGCGCATCGTGCACCTCTCCCGAGTATTTTAATCGCCAATGTACAGTCTCTTGACAACAAAGTAGACGAAATCCGATCGAGGGTTGCCTTTCAGAGAGACATCCGAGACTGCAACGTTCTTTGCTTCACGGAAACATGGCTCACTCAGGACACGTTATCGGAGTCGGTACAGCCACCTGGTTTCTCCACGCATCGCGCCCGACAGAAACAAACATCTCTCTGGTAAGAAGAAGGGTGGGGGTGTGTGTCTTATGATTAACGAGGCGTGGTGTGGTCATAACAACATACAGGAACTCAAGTCCTTTTGTTCACCTGACATAGAATTCCTTACAATCAAATGCAGACCGCATTATCTACCAAGAGAATTCTCCTCGATTATAATCACAGCCGTGTACATCCCCCTCAAGCTGACACATCAGCGGCACTGAAAGAAATTCATCGGACTCTATGTAAACTGGAAACCACATATCCTGAGGCTGCATTTATTGTGGCTGGGGATTTTAATAAGGCTAATTTAAGAATAAGGCTCCCGAAATTTTACCAGCATATCGAATGTGCCACCCGGGCTGGTAAAATCCTGGACCACTGTTATTCCAACTTCCGTGATGCATACAAGGCTATTCTCTGCCCTCCTTTCGGCAAGTCTGACCATGACTCCATTTTGTTGCTCCCAGCTTACAAACAGAAACTAAAACAGGAAACGCCCGTTCTCAGGTCTGTTCAACGCTGGTCCGACCAATCTGATTCCATGCTGCAAGATTGCTTGAGCACGTGGACTGGGATATGTTCGGATAGCATCTGACAACAACATTGATGTATACGCTGATTCGGTGAGCGAGTTTATTAGCAAGTGCATTGGTGATGTTGTACCCATAGCAAATATCAAAACCTTCCCCAACCAGAAACCGTGGATTGATGGCAGCATTCGTGCAAAACTGAAAGCGCGAACCACTGCTTTTAACCAGGCTAAGGCTACCGGAAACATGACTGAATACAAACAGTGTAGCTATTCCCTCCGCAAGGCAATCAAACAAGCTAAGCGTCAATATAGAGACAAAGTAGAGTCACAATTCAACGGCTCAGACACAAGAGGAATGTGGCAGGGTCTACAGTCAATCACGGACTACAAAGAAAACCAGCCCGTCGCAGACCATGACGTCCTGCTCCCAGACCAACTAAACAACTTCTTTGCTCGCTTTGAGGACAATACAGTGCCACCGACACGGCCCGCTACCAAAACCTGCGGGCTCACCTTCACTGCAGCCAATGTGAGAAAAACATTTAAATGTGTTAACCCTCGCAAGGCTGCCGGCCCAGATGGCATCCTGGCCGTGTCCTCAGAGCATAGCAGACCAGCTGGCTGGTGTGTTCACGGACATATTCAATCAGTCCCTATCCCAGTCTGCTGTTCCCACATGCTTCAAGAGGGCCACCATTGTTCCTGTTCCCAAGAAAGCTAAGGTGACTGAGCTAAATGACTATCGCCCGTAGCACTCACTTCTGTCATCATGAAGTGCTTTGAGAGATTAGTCAAGGATCATATCACCTCCATCCTGCCAGACACCCTGGACCCACTCCAATTTGCTTACCGTCCCAATAGGTCCACAGGCAGCCTTAATCGCAATCACACTGCATACTGCCCTAACCCATCTGGACAAGAGGAATACTTATGTAAGAATGCTGTTCATCGACTACAGCTCAGCATTTAACACCATAGTTCCCTCCAAGCTCGTCATTAAGCTCGAGACCCTGGGTCTCGACCCAGCCCTGTGCAACTGGGTCCTGGACTTCCTGACGGGCCGGTCCCAGGTGGTGAGGGTAGGAAACAACATCTCCACTCCGCTGATCCTCAACACTGGGGCCCCACAAGGGTGCGTTCTCAGCCCTCTCCTGTACTCCCTGTTTACCCATGACTGCGTGGCCAAGCACGCATCCAACTCAATCATCAAGTTTGCTGACGACACTACAGTGGTAGGCTTGATTACCAACAACGACGAGGCGGCCTACAGAGAGGAGGTGAGGGCCCTTGGAGTGTGGTGTCAGGAAAATAACCTCTCACTCAATGTCAGCAAAACAAAGGAGATGATCGTGGACTTCAGGAAACAGGAGAGGGAGCACCTATCCACATCGAGGGGACAGTAGTGGAGAGGGTGGAAAGTTTTAAGTTCCTCGGTGTACACATCACGGACAAACTGAATTGGTCCACCCACACAGACAGCGTGGTGAAGAAGGCGCAACAGCGCCTCTTCAACCTCAGGAGGCTGAAGAAATTCGGCTTGTCACCAAAATCACTCACAAACTTTTACAGATGCACTATCGAGAGCATCCTGTCGGGCTGTATCACCGCCTGGTACGGCAACTGCTCCGCCCACAACCGTAAGGCTCTCCAGAGGGTAGTGAGGACTGCACAGCGCATCACCGGGGGAAACCTACCTGCCCTCCAGGACACCTACACCACCCGATGTCACAGGAAGGCCAAAAAGATCATCAAGGACAACAACCACCCGAGCCACTGCCTGTTCACCCCGCTATCATCCAGAAGGCGAGGTCAGTACAGGTGCATCAAAGCTGGGACCGAGAGACTGAAAAACAGCTTCTACCTCAAGGCCATCAGACTGTTAAAGAGCCATCACTAACATTGAGTGGCTGCTGCCAACATACTGACTTAAATCTCTAGCCACTTTAAACATAGGAATTGGATGTAACAAATGTATCACTAGCCACTTTAAACAATTTTGTATATAATGTTTACGTATCCGACATACTCATATCAAATGTATACACTGTACTCTAAACCATCTACTGTATCTTGCCTATGCCGTTCGGCCATCGACCCAAATCTCTAGCCACTTTAATAATTATAACTGGATGAAATAATGTATCACTAGCCACTTTAAACAATGCCATTTATATAATGTTTACATATCCTACATTACTCATCTCATATATATATGTGTATATACTGTACTCCATACCATCTACTGCATCTTGCCTACGCCGGTCAGCCATCGCTCATCCATATATTTATATGTACATACTCGTATTCATTCCTTTACTCTTGTGTGTATAAGGTAGTTGTTGTGAATTTGTTAGATTACTTGTTAGATACTACTGCATGGTCGGAACTAGAAGCACAAGCATTTCGCTACACTCACATTAACATCTGCTAACCATGTGTATGTGACAAATAAAATTTGATTTGATTTGTGATTTGATTTGACAAGTGAAAATTGTAGTCAGTAAAGAAAACTTTAAGCTCTTCTCTCAATTCAAAAAAAATTGTTAATACTTTGCCCCTTGATAACCAGCACACTTCTGTATGTTGTAAAAGCGTTACATATCACAGCATAGTGCAGACAATACAGGAGAGTTCAGGGGCTTTGCTATAACAAAGTTAACAAGTTTCACTGTAGAGTCCAAAACTCTTTCAAGCTGTCCGGCATTCCTTTGGCAGCAAGAGCCTCTTGGTGGATGCTGCAGTGTACCCAAGTGGTGTCAGAAGCAACTGTTTGCACGCACGTTACCACTCCACTATGTCTCCCTGTCATGGCTTTTGCACCATGTCACAAAGCTGTCCAGTACTTTAAAAATATCCTCTCCTGTTGTCCTGGTTTCCCAAGGTTTGCAGAAGAGGATGTTTTCCTTAATTGAACCCCCATAAACATAACGGACATATACCAGGCCCACCACGTCTGTTGACTCATCCAGCTGTAAAGTATAGAATTAACTGGCTTGTCTGTGAAGCATTAATTGTTTTAAAACATCTCCTGCCATGTCACTGATGCGTCGTCAAACAGTGTTGTTTGATAATGGCATTGTCTGTATAGTTTTTTTTGGCCTTTTCCCCCAGCATTGTCCCAACCATATCCACGGCAGCAGGAATAATTAAGTCCTCCACAATAGTATGGGGCTTGTCTGTCCTAGCCACTCGGTAGCTCACCATATAAGACGCTTCTAGCCCCTTATTATTAAATTATATCTGTTCTATTTATACATGTCTTACTACTCGAAAGTCATCTTAATTCTCAGTCAAAAAACTCCCGTGGCTTATTTTTCGAATTGGCATGTTTTGTTTCTAAATGTCTGCGCAAGAGTGAAGGTTTCATCGAATTGTGAGATAGTACTTTTGCACATATAACACACTGCGGCTGAAGAAAGGCACTACTCCCAATATAAATTAACCCCAAATCAATGCAGTTGTCATCATATTTGCGCCTCTATCGATGGTCCAACGTCCCTGTCTTCTAATACTATCACTGAGCATTTCAAAACGTATACGCTGCTTGCAGCGATAACACAAGACAAAAAGCAGTATTTCAGCTCTCATGTAATATTATCGGTGTTTATTTCGCCAGAGAAACAATACAAAAAAACAGTGGCAAACAAAGTCAAACTCCATGTGAGCGAGCTGAAATAGTAAAGGCAATGAGTAACGAGAGAACGTTATAATATGATCAATTTACCGGAATCGACAATGGTAGGTGGGCGCAGTAGACAATTCTGTGCTAGAGATAATGAACAGTACACGCGATCTTGTGTACCGAAAAAGCATGCAACAACCACACTGTAAATACTAACAATATTACTCCGCTTGGGGGACTAACTTTAACTACGAGAAGATATCTCTGCTGCATTCACGGAGAGCGCCGTTACAGGGAGAATAATCTAGAGTTTCACAACACCTTCTGTCTCAAATACGAGAGCGAGCTCCTTCTAATGTTATTACAATTTAATGCGCTATAAAAGAAAACGGAATCGCGGATTTGGATGTTGTTATTTTCTGATGTTCCAAGTCCGTGATGTCATTTCCACCTGCTGGGTAAACAACAATTCATTGCAGATCTTCACAGAATTTGATCAGAACTGAAGTCATATTCGTTGCCAGTTACACAGAAACCAAGTCCAATAATGCAATTTTGCTGGGAGATTATGCATTAGCTTGAGCAGAAAGGGTCGACACAAGCGGATTGTCATAAAGTAAAAATGTCTAGTTGTAAACTATCGCATTACAATTGAGGCAGAAGAAGCTTTTTTTTCTGCACTTTGTCCAATGAAAGGAGGGAGTTCGAGAGGTGAAAGTTTGATAGAGGGAAAACCTTTAATGAATGCTAGAAAATGTGCAAGTGTCCTATGTCTCAGCCCCAACTTTGTTGGAAACTATTTGTAGTGTCAGACGTCTTCGCCTATATAATAAAGTGCATTATTAGTTACTTCCTCAAAATAACTGTTATAAGCCTATATAACTGCCTCCAATGATCCTGCCTGTGAAAACTGACTTTTCCCTGTTCCAGCCTTCTTTACTGTCACTGAAGGTGTTAAGACATTATGGCAGTAATTAAAAGTCTGTCATTTGCCCCCTACTGAAAATAATTATCATAAGTCAGTCCAATAGTCCAGTTATCACTCGTTGAAAAGCAACATTAATTTAACCTCGAGAAAATATTTTAAGTCTCTTTGTTCTTGATCAAGGTCTGAAAAGCACAGTTCATTTCATTACAAACGAGAGTAAATGTATCATGGCTGCATCTAGAAGGCACAGCACGGCTGATGGGTTTTCTTGGAAAGTCTGTTTCTTAGTATAGAGCGCCACCCTCTGACTGCATTTGAAGCCGGTTCCATCTCATTGCTCCTATGATAAAACAGTAAACACGTTGATTATTAATTAATTAAAGTGATCATTACTTTAATAATCAAACGTGTAAATTGTAACGGTCACACAATTACTCCATCATATATAAATTATGAAACATTTAGACATGCCTTCAACCTGTAAAGCTCTCTGCAGCTGAAAATGAAAAGGTCTTCATAAGCCTAAAATCAAATGTTAGTTGAATAATCCTGAAAAAACACAAAGCCATATAGTAAAGAGTACTGATGACATATTAGAGGCTTATTGTTAGCACGGTTGAAGACATCTGGTGGACGGTGGGGGCCACTGTTCCATATTCTCCTCGTTAAGAAGTTGAGGAGAAACAAGCAGCCCCAAGGCGTGGGAGAGACCCATCAATCACGGTATGGCCCTTAGCGTGACCAGACCACGGTGTTGTGTTCAATGGTCCTCTGCTCTGCTCTCATACAGCCACAGAAACAAGCAGGTGTGGGATTTGTGTTTAGTCCAGGTGAAGTCCAAATCATGCAGTCAGTCACAAGGTGTTAAATTAGATATAAAATGTTGTCAATTCAATAAAACGTGCAGGCGTTCCAGACAATGCAGAAAACATACAACAAAAGACAATATTATTTGTAAAAAATGTACAGTACTTTACACCCAAAACACAAACAAAAGGAATACAGAGAAGAATATCTATGGATACCCCTAAACACTGGGGAATAGGGAAATTATTTACATTAACTATTCCAACATAGGATATTAAAAATAAAATGACATCACTTGAAATAAATATTTTGCACTGGAAATTAACATGTATTGTTCCTGAAAACAAAACCTACCTGATCAGTCAGACAATGTTTGCGGTGAAATTAATCTAGTTTTTAAATTGATTATAAAGATTTAGGTTTTTGTTGTTGTTTTGTCTTTTGCATAGTTTTCCACACTTTGAGCATGTCCACAGTTTGATGTACATTATAGGACTGTAATGCATACATTTATAGTAACAATGGCACCCCTCTCTCTTTGCAACATCAAAGTAGTAATCACACAATGTTATGAAAAAAATATTATTCTCTAGGCAAACTTCAAATTGGTGAAAATTAATTCAAAATGTTTATTCATAATAAGACAATATAACACACAATTACAAAGTCAACCAGCCAATAGTCGGCTAAACGGATCTGTATTTGTATATTGGGCATATTAAGCTCAACGGTGTCTAACACACAAGTGTTTTGTCTGAATTGTTGTTCAGACATATTGTTGGTTTGATGTTGCCAATGTGCTGTGGATTAGGCCTTGAGTTGATAGAGTGCTGCTTTAAAACAAATTAATTGAGGATTACTATCAGTTATGTAACACCCTCTCCAAATGCACTCATGCACACAACAAAGTAATTTGCTTTCTGTTAATTAGGTAATTAAGCAAATGAAAAGAATCTACTCTCGATTTCCAAAGGGTTGGCTTTCATATGTTCTCCCCTGCTGCTGAGGGCATTAAGAGCAACAGAGGAACACTAGATGACTACTGTTCTACATGTAGTGAAAGGAAGCCACTTCTGGACAGGGTTCACAGATAATGACTTCTGAAGACATTTCACCCATCTGTGTCTACTGTATTTGTAAGCAAGGGACACAAAGCCTGGAAATAGACATGCATCTACATTTCACAACAAGCATCCTATGGGAATAATATTCATGTTTTAATAGTTCTTTACTGCCAAGGTTGATCGAACAATTGATTGATGTGGGTAGACAATGGAAAGCACATTATTTCGCAAATAATAAGCTCTGTTGTTGTAGTGAGCTTGTTTGTTTATCTCAGAAGTGATAATACTGTGTGGAGTATCAGTAGTACTAATAGTGACTTAAAGCAAAAATGCCAGAAAATAGTCATGACAAACAGTTACCAGTAGGTGAAGATAATGGGACCAAGACCAAAGCATCATAATTAGGGTTGCAAAGATAACAGTCAAAGTTACAAGAACATTCTGTAACTTTGGTAATTTGATACTTGAACAACTTGAAAAATATATATTCATGTATAGTATACATTTTTTATATCTGTGTCCATATTGTCCATGAGTTTCTTCTAGTGCAATGGTTCCCAAACGTTTTATAGTCCCGTACCCCTTCAAACATTCAACCTCCAGCTGAGTACCCCCTCTAGCACCAGGGTCAGTGCACTCTCAAATGTTGTTTTTGCCATTATTGTAAGCCTGCCACACACACACACTGAATGATACATTTATTAAACATGAGTATGAGTGTGAGTTGTCGTCACAACCCGGCTCGTAGGAAGTGACAGCTCTTAAAGGACCAGGGCACAAATAATTTTGCTCTTTATTTAGCCATCTTACATATAAAACTTTATTTGTTCATTGAAAACTGTGAATAACTCATCACAGGTTAATGAGAAGGGTGTGGTTCAAAGGATGCCCATAACTCTGCAATGTTGGGTTGTATTGGAGAGAGTCTCAGTCTTAAATCATTTTCAACACACAGTCTGTGCCTGTATTTCGTTTTCATGCTAGTGAGGGCCGAGAATCCACTCTCACATAGGTGCGTGGTTGCAAAGGGCATCAGTGTCTTAACAGCGTGCAGGATACTCTGAGCGCAGCCCAATCCAGAAATCTGGCAGTGGCTTCTGATTAAATTCAATTTTCACAGAACCACTTGTTACCATTTCGATGAGGCTCTCTTGTTCAGATATTGGTAAGTGAACTGGAGGCAGGGCATGAAAGGGATAACGAATCCAGTTGTTTGTGTCATCCATTTCTGGAAAGTACCTGCGTAATTGCGCACCCAACTCACTCAGGTGCTTCGCTATGTTACATTTGACATTGTCCGTAAGGTTGAGTTCATTTGCACACCAAAAAATCATACCATGATGGAAAGACCTGTGTGTTGTCCTTGTTAATGCAGACAGAGAAGAGCTCCAACTTCTTAATCATAGCCTCTAAATCCTCCACAATAGTATGGGGCTTGCCTGCCCTATCAACTCAGAAGCTCACCATATAAGACGCTTCTAGCCCTTTCTTATTAATTGTATCTGTTGCTTGTATACATGTCTTACTACTCAAAAGTCATCTTAATTCTCAGTCAAAAAACTCCTGTGGCTTATTTTTCGAATTGGCATGTTTTGTTTCTAAATGTCTGCGCAAGAGTGAAGGTTTCATCGAATTGTGAGAAAGTACTTTTGCACATATAATACACTGTTTTTGTATATCAACTCTCCTGAGTTTTCCCCGCATTCCCAGTATAAGGCGCTCGTAGATTAAGACGCAGCTGGAAATTTTATTGACCGATCATTTGCACATAGTTTAGAGATTCCTATTGTTCCAGTGGACATGCCCTTCCCAGTTCACGCCCTAGATAGTCGACCATTAGGGTCAGGGCTAATTAGGGAGCTCACCGCTCCAATGGGCATGGTGATGCAGGAGGGTCACAAGGAGAGAATTAGTCTCTTCCTTATTGATTCTCCTGCGTTTCCCGTGGTGCTGGGCCTACCCTGGTTAGCCTGTCATGACCCCACTATTTCGTGGCAACAGAGGGTTCTCACAGGGTGGTCACGAGAGTGCTCAGGGAGGTGTTTAGGGGTTTCCGTCAGTGCTACTACGGTGGAAAGTCCAGACCAGGTCTCCACCGTGCGCATCCCTTCTGAATATGCCGATTTGGCTCTTGCATTCTGTAAAGGCGACTCAATTACCACCCCATCGACGAGGGGATAGTGCGATAAATCTCCTGGTAGACGCAGCACTTCCCAGGAGTCACGTGTATCCCCTGTTGCAAGAGGAGACGGCGGGTATGGAAACATATGTCTCCGAATCCCTGGGGCAGGGGTACATTCGGCCCTCAACTTCACCTGCCTCCTCAAGCTTATTTTTTGTGAAGAAGAAGGATGGAGGTCTGTACCCGTGTATTGACTATCGAGGAATCAACCAGATCACTGTGAGGTACAGTTACCCGCTACCTCTCATAGCCAGTGCGATTGAGTCAATGCATCTTCACAAAATTGGATCTCAGGAGCGCTTACAACCTGGTGCGTATCCGGGAGGGAGATGAGTGGAAGACTGCATTTAGTACCATCTCAGGGCACTATGAGTACCTCGTCATGCCGTACGGGTTGATGAATGCTCCATCAGTCTTCCAGGCCTTTGTAGACAAGATTTTCAGGGACCTGCACGGGCAGGGTGTAGTGGTGTATATTGATGACATTCTGATATACTCCGCTACACGCGCCGAGCATGTGTCTCTGGTGCGCAGGGTGCTTGGTCGACTGTTGGAGCATGACCTGTACGTCAAGGCTGAGAAATGTCTGTTCTTTCAACAGTCCGTTTCCTTCCTAGGGTACCGCATTTCCACTTCAGGGGTGGAGATGGAGAGAGACCGCATTTCAGCCGTGCGTAATTGGCTGACTCCCACCACGGTAAAGGAAGTGCAGCGGTTTTTAGGGTTTGCCAACTATTACCGGAGGTTTATCCGGGGCTTTGGCCAGGTAGCGGCTCCCATTACCTCACTCCTGAAGGGGGGACCGGTGTGTTTGCAGTGGTCGGCTGAGGCGGACAGGGCTTTTGGTCACCTGAAGGCTCTGTTTACCTCGGCTCCCATGCTGGCTCATCCGGATCCCTCTTTGGCGTTCATATTGTAGGTGGACGTGTCCGAGGCTGGGATAGGAGCCGTGCTCTCTCAGCGCTCGGGTACGGCACCAAAGCTCTGCCCCTGTACCTTCTTTTCGAGGAAGTTTAGCCCGGCGGAGCGAAACTATGACGTGGGGGACCGGGAGCTGTTGGCTGTCGTCAAGGCCTTGAAGGCGTGGAGACACTGACTTGAGGGGGCTAAACACCCTTTTCTCATCTGGACTGACCACCACAATCTGGAGTACATCCGGGCCGCGAGGAGACTGAACCCTCTGCCAGGCAAGGTGGGCCATGTTCTTTACCTGTTTTGTTTTCACCCTGTCCTACAGACCAGGTTCCCAGAATACGAAAGCAGACACACTGTCCCGGATGTATGACACAGAGGAGCGGTCAATGGATCCCACTCCCATATTCCCGGACATCGAGCGGGCGTTACGTACAGAGCCCACTCCCCCACAGTGTCCAGCTGGGCGCCTGTACGTTCCGTCTGCTGTCCGCGACCATTTTATCTATTGGGCCCACACGTAACCCTCCTCTGGTCATCCTGGCATCGGTTGGACAGTGCGCTGTCTTAGTGGGAAGTACTGGTGGTCCACTTTGGCTAAGGACGTGAGGGTTTATGTTTCCTCCTGCTCAGTGTGCGCTCAGTGCAAGGCCCCTAGGCACCTGCCCAGAGGGAAGTTACAGCCCTTACCCATTCCACAATGGCCGTGGTCGCACCTGTCGATGGATTTCCTTACGGATCTTTCTCCCTCACAGGTCAACACCACGATCCTGGTCGTTGTGGATCAGTTCCTCTCTTTGCCCGGTCTTCCTACAGCCCTACAGACTGCGGCGGCCCTGTTTACACACGTCTTCCGGCACTACGGGGTGCCTGAGGACATAATATCTCATCGAGGTCCCCAGTTCACGTCAAGGGTCTGGAGGACGTTCATGGAACGTCTGGGGGTCTCATCAGCCTTACCTCAGGTTTTCAGAGTAACGGGCAGGTGGAGAGAGTAAACCAGGATGTGGGTAGGTTTCTGTGGTCTTATTGCCAGGACCGGCCGGGGAAGTGGGCGGCGTTCATACCCTGGGCAGAGATGGCCCAGAACTCTCTTTGCCACTCCTCTACTAACCTCTCTCCCTTCCAGTGCGTACTGGGGTACCAGCCGGTTCTGGCGCCGTCGCATCAGAGCCAGATCGAGGCTCCTGCGGTGGACGACTGGTTTAGGCGCTTGGAGGAGACATGGGACGCCGCTCATGTGCACCTTCAGCGGGCCGTGAGGCATCAGAAAGCCAGCGCAGACCGCCACCGCAGTGAGGCCAGACCGGGTCTGGCTCTCGACCCGAAACCTGCCCCTCTGCCTGCCCTGCTGGAATCTGGGCCCGCGGTTTGTGGAGCCATTCAAAGTCCTGAGGAGACTGAACGAGGTTTGCTACAGGTTACAGCTTCCCCCCGATTACCGTATTAACCCCTCGTTTCATGTGTCTCTCCTCAGGCCGGTGGTGGCTGGTCCACTCCAGGAGCCTGAGAGGCGGTAGGTTCCTCCTCCCCGTCTGGACAATGAAGGGGCCCCGGCATACGCAATTCGAGCTATACTGGACTCGAGGCATCGGGCGAGGGGCCTTCAGTACCTCGTGCAGTGAGAAGGGTATGGTCCGGAGGAGATATGCTGGGTGGAGGACGTGGAGGACATTTTGGACCCTTCGATGCTGCGGGAGTTCCACCGTCGCCATCTGGATCGCCTTGCGGGATCGATTTGGAGGTGGAGGGTCCATCATGGTCTGGGGCGGTGTGTCACAGCATCATCAGACTGAGCTTGTTGTCATTGCAGGCAATCTCAACGCTGCGCGTTACAGGGAAGACATCCTCCTCCCTCATGTGGTACCCTTCCTGCAGGCTCATCCTGACATGACCCTCCAGCATGACAATGCCACCAGCCATACTACTCGTTCTGTGTGTGATTTTCTGAAAGACAGGAATGTCAGTGTTCTGCCATGGCCAGCGAAGAGCCCAGATCTCAATCCCATTGAGCACGTCTGGGACCTGTTGGATCGGAGGGTGAGGGCTAGGGCCATTCCCCCCAGAAATGTTCAGTTTATGTCTGTTGTTGAATCTTGTTATGTTCATACAAATATTTACACATGTTAAGTTTGCTGAAAATAAACGCAGTTGACAGTGAGAGGACATTTCTTTTTTTGCTGAGTTTAGAATAAACGTTAAGCTATTTAATAAAGAATTATAAGACTACTGTATGTATATATGTAAAAAAGACATAAAAACAAGTATTTGAAAAAATATTGAATTTGGCCTTTACTACTATATCCCATAGAAATGCATTGAATAACATTCATAAATGGCAAAAAAGACAGTAAAAAAAAATGTATTATAAGGAATACGGTTTTAAAGTGTCTGTCCTATATTTAGGAGATATAAGAAAGCTCATGAAATATTTTTGTTTTTTGGACACATATTTAACCCCTTTTTTTGTTGGCACAAAACTAGCTCCATACATTTGTATGGGTTACCTTCAGATGAGTTCCGTGACACCATCAAGTTCGTGAGAGTCTCATCTTTCTATAGAGTGGTCATATTAGCAGCCAGATCACCCTTGATACAAGTCAGCATTCGACGTCCATCCATGTCTGAGGACGTAGGGAGTTGACGTGGAAATAGGCCACTGTCAGGATCCGTGTGTGTAGCTGGTGCGTGAGAGTCAGGCGCAGGAGAGCAGAGATAGTGAACGAAAGCACTTTACTGTGGCACAGTACAAACACTGAACGCAAATAGCGTTACAAAAACAAATGCCTACAGGAAAAAAGTGCGGCAGCACAAAGTACAAAATACCATTCTGGCGCAAACCAGCCGGAAATGTGCCACTGACAATAAACAATCACACACACAGACATAGGGGAAACCAGAGGGTTAAATACATGACAAGTAATGAGGGAATGACAACCAGGTGTCAAGATGTGTGTGAACAAGACCTCCGCAGTCTGTAGGGCTGTAGGGAGACCGGGCAGAGGGAGGAGATGGCAGGACTTCGAGAAGCGATCCATTACGACCAGGATCATGGTGTTACCCTGTGAAGGAGGAAGATCAGTAAGAAAATCCACCGACACAACCAAGGCCGTTGTGGAACTGGCAAGGGGTTTAGCTTACCTCTGGGCAGATGCCTAGGAGCTTTACACTGGGCGCACACTGAGCAGGAGGACACATAATCCCTCACGTCCTTAGCACAAGTGGGCCACCAGTACTTCCCTCTAAGACAGCGCAACGTCCGACCGATGCCTGGATGACCAGAGGAGGGTGACGTGTAGGCCCAATAGATCAGCCGGTCACAGACAGCAAATGGAACGTACGGACACCCAGCTGGACACTGGAGGGGAGTGGGCTCTGCACGTAGCGCCTGCTCAATGTCCGCGTCCAGCTCCCCCATACCGGTGCCACCAGACAGGAGGCCTGGAGAATGGGGGTGGGATCCATGGACCGCTCCTCTGTGTCATACATCCGGGACAGTGCATCTGACAGCGTTCTGGGAACCTGGTCTGTAAGACAGGGTGAAAACAAAACGGGTGAAAAACATGGCCCACCTTGCCTGGCGAGGGTTCAGTCTCCTCGCGTCCTGGATGTACTCTAGATTGCGGTGGTCAGTCCAGATGAGAAAAGGGTGTTTAGCCCCCTCAAGCCAATGTCTCCACGCCTTCAAAGCCTTGACGACAGCCAACAGCTCCCGGTCCCCCACATCATAGTTTCGCTCCGCCGGGCTGAGCTTCTTCGAGAAGAAGGCACAAAGGCCGGAGCTTCGGTGGCGTAACCGAGCGCTGAGAGAGCACGGCTCCTATCCCAGCCTCGGACGCGTTCACCTCCACTATGAACGCCAAAGAGGGATCCGGATGAGCCAGCACGGGAGCCGAGGTAAACAGAGCCCTAAGGTGACCAAAAGCCCTGTCCGCCTCAGCCGACCACTGCAACAGCACCGGTCCCCCCTTCAGCGAGGTAATGGGAGCCGCTACCTGACCAAAACTCTCGTCTCCCTTCCGGATACGCACCAGGTTGTAAGCGCTCCTGAGATCTAATTTGGTGAAGAAGCGCACCCCGTGCATTGACTCAATCGCACTGGCTATGAGAGGTAGCGGGTAACTGTACCTCACAGTGATCTGGTTGAGACCTCGATAGTCAATACACTGGCGCAGACCTCCCTCTTTCTTCTTCACAAAATAGAAACTCGAGGAGGCAGGTGAAGTGGAGGACCGAATGTACCCCTGATGCAGAGATTCGGAGACATATGTTTCCATAGCCGCCGTCTCCGCCTGCGACGGGATACATGTGACTCCTGGGAAGTGCGGCGTCTACCATGATGTTTATTGCACAATCCCTCCGTCGATGGGGTGATAATTGAGTCGCCTTCTTTTTACAGAAGGCGAGAGCCAAATCGGCATATTCGGGGGGAATGCGCACGGTGGAGACCTGGTCTGGACCTTCCACCATGGTAGCACCAACGGAAACCCCTAAACACCTACCCGAGCACTCTTGCGACCACCTAGTGAGAGCCCTCAATGAGAAAGAAGCTGATTCTCTCCTTGTGACCCCCCCTGCGTCACCATGTCCAGGGGACTGGTGGCCTCCCTAATTAACCCTGACCCTAATTGTCGACTATCTAGGGCGTGAACAGTGAATGACATATTAACAGGAACAATGGGGGTCCCTAAACTAAGGGCTAATGATCTATCTATAAAATTCCCAGCTGCGCCTGAATCGACGAGCACCTTATGCTGGGAATGCGGGGAAAACTCAGGGAAAACAACATGAAAAAACATGTGTGCAACAAAGGGCTCTGGGTGAGCATGGTGCCCACTCACCTGGGGTGACGCGAGAGTACCCTGCCTGCTGCCTCGACTCCCATAGGAACCAACCCGACACCGACCGGCAGTGTGACCTCTGCGGCCACGGCCGGTCTCCCTACATGCAGCACCTCCCAGCTACATGGGCATCGGAGCGGTGGTGCTGGGGAATGGAACCGACAGACCCTCATCTGAACGTCCGCGGGTAGCCAGCAGGTTATCCAACCGAATGGATAGGTCCACCAGCTGGTCGAAGTTTAGGGTGGTGTCCCTGCAGCCCAACTCCTGACGGACGTCCTCGCGCAGACTGCAACGATAGTGGTCGATGAGGGCTCTGTCGTTCCATCCCGCCCCGGCAGCTAGGGTCCGAAAGTCCATGGCGAACTCCTTGTCCCCTGCCTCAAATGGAAAAGGCGTTCACCCGCCGCTCTACCCTCGGGTGGGTGGTCGAAGACTGCCCTAAAGTGGCGTGTGAACTCCTCGAAATTGTCCAATGCCGCATCACCTTCTCCCCACACGGTGTGAAGGGGGGGTGAGTAGTGGAGACCCGGGTCGGACTGGCGGAGGCGCTGGAGGAACGCTCTGTTTCTCCCAGCGATCTATGGTCTGAAGGACGCGGTGCATGACGGGGCCGAGATGGTGAAGCATCGCCTTGTGCTCCTGGACACGCTCCTCGACCCCTCTATCCGGGGCACCTGCTGACTCCATCTTGGGTGTGTGATTCTGTCAGGATCAGTGTGTGTTGCTGGTGCGTGAGAGTCAGGCGCAGAAGAGCAGAGATAGTGAGCGAAAGCACTTTACTGTGGCACAGTACAAACACTGAACACAAATAGCGTTACAAAAACAAATGCCTACAGGAAAAAAGTGCGGCAGCACAAAGTACAAAATACCATTCTGGCGCATACCAGCCGGAAACGTGCCACTGACAATAAACAATCACACACACAGACATAGGGGAAACCAGAGGGTTAAATACATCACAAGTAATGAGGGAATGACAACCAGGTGTGTGTGGGGAAACAAGACAAAACAAATGGAAAATGAAAAGTGTATCGGTGATGGCTAGAAGATCGGTGACGTCGACCGCCAAACACTGCCCGAACAAGGAGAGGCACCAACTTTGGCGGAAGTCGTATAGCCACAAAGGGCAACAGTGAGCTATGTTACCTTCTAATAGGTTTTGGTTTTACTAGGGCATTGCAGATGAGCGTAAGCATCTGCCTCTGAATCCAAACCGTAACCCTTACCTTAACCATTCAGAGTTAATGCCTTAACCTTAAACACTTAAATTTGACGTTTTGAACACCTTTGAAATGTGACGTTTGAGAAAAATGAAAGAACATCTAATTCTGACAAAACTGTGAAGCTGGTAGTTAGAAGGCCAAACCATTTGGAAGATACAGACGTTTACATGAGAAAACCGATTTTTTTTGGAATGTCTCCTGGTCTGACAAAAACCACTGTAGCTCTGCCACTTTCCACTGCAGATGTGGTAGATTGAGACTTAGCCCAACACTGACATCTCTAGCTTAAACTGACAGATTTTGATGGGGATTTTTTTATGTTCATTAGATTGAATTATTTTAACAATATATGCATTCCCATAGCTTCCAAAATATTTTGTTCAATAGTGGGGGGAGGCTGCAGGTAGCCTAGCAGTTAAGAACGTTGGGCCAGTCAATCTGTCAATGTGCTTGAGTAAGGCACTTAACCCTAATTTCTCCTGTAAGTCGCTCTAGATACGAGTCTGCTAAATTACTAAAATGTAAATTAATGCCAAGATTGAGTTGTGGTGGCTTCAAAACAGCGCCCCCTGTCAGTCATCTAGTGTATATATAAATGATTGGTCCATTCATTATGCTATAATTGACTTGAATTTGAAGCCCATTCTATTTCTATGGCAGCAAGTTGTATAAATATTTGAACGGTTATTACGGTGACCACAATGATGTGGCTGGCAAATTTACCTTAATCCAAAATGTCATAGCCGTCACAGCCCTAGTTGAAGTGGGGACTAATTCTTTAGTATATTAATATGTGTGTCTGTTCTGGTGAGAGTGGCATGATATCAGCATTTTTTTTCAATGAGAAACAAATTCTATTAGTTTCAGTACGGTATATACAGTATTTAATTTTATTATCGTAGTCACCCAAAACATAATTTCTAAAGAACGCATTTGCAACACTTTCAGAAATGTTTAAATTAAATGTGCTATACGATATTTATGCACTACTTTAAATGTTTAAAAAATGTGTATGATACAAAAAAAATACCTAATGCATATTAACATCAATTTTAAATTGTCACATGCTTGGTAAAGAACAGGAGTAGACTAACAGTGAAATGATTATGGGGCCTTCCCAACAATGCAGAATACAATAAAAAATACCATTATAATAATAGAACAAAAACATTGGTATAAGAATGTCGGGGACATTGACTCAAATCAAATCACATTTTATTTGTCACATACGGCGAATACAACAGGTGTAGACTTTACCGTGAAATGCTTACGTACAAGCCCTTAACCAACAATGCAGTTAAGAAAAATAAGAGTTAAAATATTTACTTGAAGTACATTTTTTTCAGAGTAACAACAAAATAACAGGTTATATACCGGTACCAAGTCAATGTGCGGGGTTACAAGTTAGTCGAGGTAATTGAGGTAATATGTACATGTAGGTAGGGGCAAAGTATGTGTGTGTGTGGGGGGTCAATGCAAATAGTCCGGGAAGCCATTTGATTAGCTGTTCGGCCGTCTTATGGCTTGGGAGCAGAAGCTGTTAAGAAGCCTTTTGGACCTAAACTTTGCACTCCGGTACCGCTTGCCATCCGGTAGCAGAGAAAACAGCCTATGACTAGGGTGGCTGGAGTCTTTGACAATTTTTTGTGCTTTCCTCTGACACCGTCTGGTAAAGTGGTCATGGATGGTAGGAAGCTTGGGCTCAGTGATGTACTGGGCCGTACGCACTACACTCTGTAGCGCCTTGCTGTCGGAGGCCGAGCAGTTGCCATACCAGGCGGTGACGCAACCAGTCAGGATGCTCTTAATGGTGCAGCTGTAGAACTTTGAGGATCTGAGTGCCCATGCAAAATCTTTCCAGTCTCCTGAGAGGGAATGGGCGTTGTCGTGCCCTCTTCACGACTGTCTTGGTTTGTTTGGATCATGATCGTTTGTTGGTGATGTGAACACCAAGGAACTTGAAGCTCTCAACCTGCTTGGCCCTCCTTTCCTGTAGCCACTCTCATCTCCTTTGTCTTGATCAAGTTAAGGGAGATGTTGTCCTGGCACCACACTGTCAGGTCTCTGACATCCTCCCTATAGGAGGATGTCATCCTCCCTCATCGTTGTCGGTGATCAGGCCTACCACCGTTGTGTCGTCGGCAAACTTAATGATGGTGTTGGAGTTGTGCTTGGCTATGTAGTCATGAGTGAACAGGGAGTGCAGGAGGGGACTAAGCATGTACCCCTGAGGGGCCCTCGTGTTGAGGATCAGCGAGGCAGATGTGTCGTTGCCTACCCTTACCACCTGGTTTTGATAGGCATTTTCTACCTAGATTGAATAATAAATGCATTTCTATAGCCTCCAAAATATTTTGTTCAATGGAGGTGGCAGGTAGCCTAGCAGTTAAGAGCGTTGGGCCAGTCAGTAATGTTTCCCTGCATTAAAGTCCCCAGCCACTAGGAGCGACACCTCTGGATGAGCATTTTCTTGTTTTCTTATGGCCTATTACAGCTTTTTGAGTGAGGCCTTAGTGCCAGCATCCGTTAATCTTTGCCTCGATCCTGACTAGTCTCCATGCCACTGAAAAACACCCCCACAGCATGATGGTGTCACCACCATGCTTCACCGTAGGGATGGTGCCAGGTTTCTTCCAGACATGGCGTTTGGCATTCTGGCCAAAGAGTTCAGTCTTGGTTTCATCAGACCAGAGAATCTTGTTCCTCATGGTCTTTAGGTGCCTTTTGGCCAACTCCAAGAGGGCTGTCATGTGCCTTTTACTGAGGAGTGGCTTCCGTCTGGCAACTCTACCATAAAGGCCTGATTGGTGGAGTGCTGCAGAGATGGTTGTCCTTCTGGAAGGTTATCCCATCTCCACAGAGGCACTAGAGCTCTGTCAGAGTGACCATTGGGTTCTTGGTCACCTCCTTGACCAAGGCCCTTCTCCCCCAATTGCTTTTCCCTAGATCTGTGCCTCGAACCAATCCTGTCTCGGAGCTACCGATAATTCCTTTGACCTGATGGCTTGGTTTTTGCTCTGACATAAACTGTCAACTGTGGGACCTTTATATAGACAGGTGTGTGCCTTTCCAAATCATGTCCAATCAACTTAATTTACCACAGGTGGACTCCAATCAAGTTGTAGAAACATCTCAAGGATGATCAATGGAAACAGGATGCACCTGAGCTCAATTTCAAGTCTCATAGCAACGGGTTATTGTGTGTAGATTGCTGAGGATTTGTATTTATTTAATCAATTTTAGAATAAGGCTGTAACGTAACAAAACGTGGAAAAAGTCAAGGGGTCTGAATTCTTTCCAAAGGCACTGTATAGGACACTGCATTTTTGTGTGTGTCTCTCTCTCTCTCTCTCTCTCTCTCTCTCTCTCTCTCTCTCTCTCTCTCTCTCTCTCTCTCTCTCTCTCTCTCTCTCTTATTTTTGAATTATTTGTGCGTCTGGGTAATCTGAGGGAAATATGTATCTCTGATATGGTCATACATTTGGCAGGAGGTTAGGAAGTGCAGCTCAGTTTCCACCTCATTTTGTGGGCAGTGTGCACATAGCCAGTCTTCTCTTGAGAGCCATGTCTGCCTTCGGCGGCCTTTCTCAATAACAAGGCTATGCTCATTGAGTCTGTACATAGTCAAAGATTTTCTTAATTTTTGGTCAGTCACAATGGTCAGGTATTCTTCCACTGTGTACTCTCTGTTTAGGGCCAAATAGCATTCTAGTTTGCTCTGTTTTTTTGTAAATTCTTTCCAATGTGTCAAGTAATTACCTTTTTGTTTTCTAATGATTTGGTTGGGTCTAATTGTGTTGCTGTCCTGGGGCTCTGTCGGGTCTGTTTTGTGTTTGTGAACAGAGCCCCAGGACCATCTTGGGGCTCTTCTCCAGGTTAATTTCTCTGTAGGTAATGGCTTTGTTATGGACGGTTTTTGGAATCGCTTCCTTTTAGGTGGTTGTAGAATTTAACAGGTCTTTTCTTGATTTTGATAATAGCGGGTATCTGCCTAATTCTGCTCTGCATGCATTATTTGGTGTTTTTTGTTGTACACAGAGGATATTTTTTTGCAGAATTCTGCATGCAGAGTCTCAATTTGGTGTTTGTCCCATTTTTTTTTATCTTAATTGGTATGTCAAATTTTATCTTACTTTTGATGGCATAGAAGGCCCTTCTTGCCTTGTCTCTCAAATCGTTCACATCTTTATGGAAGTTTCCTGTGGCACTGATGTTTAGGCCGAGGTACGTATGGTTTTTTGTGTGCTCTAGGGCAACTGTGTCTAGATGGAATTTGTATTCGTGGTCCTGGCAACTGGACCTTTTTTGTAACACCATTATTTTTTATCTTACTGAGATTTACTGTCTTGGCCCATCTTTGACAGAATCTGTGCAGAAGATCTAGATGCTGCTGTAGACCATCCTTGGTTGGGAGAGAAGCACCAGATCATCAGCAAACAGTACAAATTTAACGTCAGATTCTAGTAGGGTGAGGCCGGGTGCTGCAGACTGTTCTTGTTCCCTCGCCAATTTGTTTATACTGACTCAAATGATGTCAATTAGCCTATCAGAAGCTTCTAAAGCCATTACATTTTCTGGGATTTTCCAAGCCGAAGAACACCATCCCAACCGTGAAGCACGGGGTGTCAGAATCATGTTGGGGGGTGCTTGCTGCAGGAGGGACTGGTGCACTACACAAAATAGATGGCATAATGAGGAAGGGAAATTATGTTGATATATTGAAGCAACATCTCAAGACATCAGTCAGGAAGTTGAAGCTTGGTTGCAGAAATGGGTCTTCCAAATGGACAATGACCCCAAGCATACTTCCAAAGTTGTGGCAAAATGGGTTAAGGACAACAAAGTCAAGGTATTGGAGTGGCCATCACAAAGCCCTGACCTCAATCCTATAGAAAATGTGTGGGCAGAATTGAAAAGGCGTGTGTGAGCAAGGAGGCCTACAGTACAACCTGACTCAGTTACACAAGCCCTGTCAGGAGGAATAGGCCAAAATTCACCCAACTTATTTTGGGAAGTTTGTGGAATGCTACCCGGAAACGTTAGACCCAAGTTAAACAATTTAAAGGCAAATCTACCAAATACTAATTGAGTGTATGTAAACTTCTGACCCAATGTGAATGTGATGAAAGAAATAAAAGCTGAAAGAAATCACTCTCTTTACTATTATTCTGACATTTCACATTCTTAAAATAAAGTGGTGATCCTAACTGACCTAAGACAGGGAATTTTTACTAGGATTAAATGTCAGGAATTGTGAAAAACTGAGTTTAAATATATTAGGCTAAGGTGTATGTAAACTTCTGACTTCAACTGTATATATGACCAAGAGGGTGGGGCTTAATCTGCATCCCTGTCTCACTCTCCGGAGCTGTGGAAAGAAATGGTTGTGTTTTTTGCCAATTTTAACAGCACACTTGTTGTTTGTGTACATGGATTTTATGATGTCGTATGTTTTTCCCCCAACACCACTTTCCATCCATTTGTATAGCAAGCCCTCATGCCAAATTGAGTCGAAAGCGAGAAGACTTTACCTTTGTTTGTTTGTCAATTAGGGTGTGTAGGGTGAATGCATGGTCTGTCGTACGGTAATTTGGTAAAAAAGCCAATTTCACATTTGTTCAGTACACTTTCGCTGAGGAAATGTACGAGTCTGCTGTTAATGATAATGCAGAGGATTTTCCCAAGGTTGCTGTTGACGCACATCCCACAGTAGTTATTGAGGTCAAATTTGGCTCCACTTTTGTGGATTGGGGTGATCAGTCCTTGGTTTCAAATATTAGGGAATATGCCAGAGCTGAGGATGATGTTAAAGAGTTTAAGTATAGCCAATTGGAATTTGTGGTCTGTATATTTTATCATTTCATTTAGGATACCATCAACCCCACATGCCTTTTTGGCTTGGAGAGTTTTTATTTTGTCCTGTAGTTCATTCAATGTAATTGGAGAATCCAGTGGGTTCTGGAAGACTTTAATAGTTAAATCTAGGATTTTTATTTGATCATGTATATGTTTTTTCTGTTTGTTAATTGATATAGAGCCAAAAATATTGAAGAAGTTGTTTATCCATACATCATACACAACTCTTTGTTTTGTTGTTTGTTTTGAGTTTTCCAATTTTCCCAGAAGTGGTTAGATTCTATGGATACTTCAATTACATTGAGCTGATTTCTGACATGCTGCTCCTTCATTTTCCGTAGTGTATTTCTGTATTGTTTTAGTGATTCACCATAGTGAAGGCTCAGGTTTTCTGGGTCTCTATGTTTTTGGTTGGATAGGTTTCTCACTATCTTTCTTAGGTTTTTGCATTCTTCATCAAACCATTTGTCATTGTTGTTAATTTTCTTAGATTGTCTGCTTGACATTTTTAGATTTGATAGGGAAGCTGATAGGTCAAATATCCTGTTTAGGTCTTCTACTGGCAAGTTTACACCTACACTATTACAGTGAAACATTTTGTCCAGGAAATTTTCTAGAAGGGATTGAATTTGTTGTTGCCTGATTGTTTTTTGGTAGATTACCACACTACTTTCCTTCCATCTATAACATTTCTTAACATTATTTAGTTCCTTTGGCTTTGATGCCTCGTGATTGAGCAAAGCTCTGTTCAAGTAGTGTGATTTTGCAGTGATCTGATAGGACTGTGAACGCTCTGAGACTCTGGGTTGAGGTCAGTGATAAAGTAGTCTACAGTACTACTGCCAAGAGATGAGCTATAGGTGTACCTACCATAGGAGTCCCCTCGAAGCCTACCATTCACTATGTACAGTGGGGCAAAAAAGTATTTAGTCAGCCACCAATTGTGCAAGTTCTCTCACTTAAAAATATGATTAAAAAAATGATAATTTTCATCATAGGTACACTTCAACTATGAAAATCACATTGTAGGATTTTTAATGAATTTATTTGCAAATTATGGTGGAAAATAAGTATTTGGTCACATACAAACAAGCAAGATTTCTGGCTCTCACAGACCTGTAACTTCTTCTTTAAGAGGCTCCTCTGTCCTCCACTCGTTACCTGTATTAATGGCACCTATTTGAACTTGTTATCAGTATAAAAGACACCTGTCCACAACCTCAAACAGTCACACTCCAAACTCCACTATGGCCAAGACCAAAGAGCTGTCAAAGGACACCAGAAACAAAATTGTAGACCTGCACCAGGTTGGGAAGACTGAATCTGCAATAGGTAAGCAGCTTGGTTTGAAGAAATCAACTGTGGGAGCAATTATTAGGAAATGAAAGACATACAAGACCACTGATAATCTTCCTCAATCTGGGGCTCCACGCAAGATCTCACCCCGGGTCAAAATGATCACAAGAACGGTGAGCAAAAATCCCAGAACCACACGTGGGGGACCTAGTGAATGACCTGCAGAGAGCTGGGACCAAAGTAACAAAGCCTACCATCAGTAACACACTACGCCGCCGGGACTCAAATCCTGCAGTGCCAGACGTGTCCCCCTGCTTAAGCCAGTACATGTTCAGGCCCGTCTGAAGTTTGCTAGAGAGCATTTGGATGATCCAGATGAGGATTGGGAGAATGTCATATGGTCAGATGAAACCAAAATATAACTTTTTGGTAAAAACTCAACTCGTGGTGTTTGGAGGACAAAGAATGCTGAGTTGCATCCAAAGAACACCATACCTACTGTGAAGCATGGGGGTGGAAACATCATGCTTTGGGGCTGTTTTTCTGCCAAGGGACCAGGACGACTGATCCGTGTAAAGGAAAGAATGAATGGGGCCATGTATCGTGAGATTTTGAGTGAAAACCTCCTTCCATCAGCAAGGGCAAAAAGACCCAGCCACGTTTCATCTTCAAGAAGATGAAAGAAGAAGATTGAAGATGAAACGTGGCTGGGTCTTTCAGCATGACAATGATCCCAAACACACCGCCTGGGCAACGAAGGAGTGGCTTCGTAAGAAGCATTTCAAGGTCCTGGAGTGGCCTAGCCAGTCTCCAGATCTCAACCCCATAGAAAATCTTTGGAGGGAGTTGAAAGTCCGTGTTGCCCAGCGACAGCCCCAAAACATCACTGCTCTAGAGGAGATCTGCATGGAGGAATGGGCCAAAATACCAGCAACAGTGTGTGAAAACCTTGTGAAGACTTACAGAAAACGTTTGACCTCTGTCATTGCCAACAAAGGGTATATAACAAAGTATTGAGATAAACTTTTGTTATTGACCAAATACTTATTTTCCACCATAATTTGCAAATAAATAAATTAAAAATCCTACAATGTCATTTTCTGGATTGCTTTTTCTCATTTCGTCTGTCATAGTTGAAGTGTACCTATGATGAAAATTACAGGCCTCTCTCATCTTTTTAAGTTGGAGAACTTGCACAATTGGTGGCTGACTAAATACTTTTTTTCCCCACTGTAAGTATTTGACCCCCTCTCAATCAGAAAGATTTCTGGCACCCAGGTGTCTTTTATACAGGTAACGAGCTGAGATTAGGAGCACACTCTTTGTTACCTGTATAAAAGACACCTGTCCACAGAAGCAATCAATCAATCAGATTCCAAACTCTCCACCATGACCAAGACCAAAGAGCTCTCCAAGGATGTCAGGGACAAGATTGTAGACCTACACAAGGCTGGAATGGGCTACAAGACCATCGCCAAGCAGCTTGGTGAGAAGGTGACAACAGTTGGTGCGATTATTCACAAATGGAAGAAACACAAAAGAACTGTCAATCTCCCTCGGCCTGGGGCTCCATGCAAGATCTCACCTCGTGGAGTTGCAATGATCATGAGAATGGTGAGGAATCAGCCCAGAACTACACGGGAGGATCTTGTCAATGATCTCAAGTCAGCTGGGACCATAGTCACCAAGAAAACAATTGGTAACACACTACGGCCGTGAAGGACTGAAATCCTGCAGCGCCCCGCAAGGTCCCTCTGCTCAAGAAAGCGCATATACATGCCCGTCTGAAGTTTGCCAATGAACATCTGAATGATTCAGAGGACAACTGGGTGAAAGTGTTGTGGTCAGATGAGACCAAAATGGAGCTCTTTGGCATCAACTTTACTTGCCGTGTTTGGAGGAGGAGGAATGCTGCCTATGACCCCAAGAACACCATCCCCACCTTCAAAACATGGAGGTGGAAACATTATGCTTTGGGGGTGTTTTTCTGCTAAGGGGACAGGACAACTTCACCGCATCAAAGGGACGATGGGCAGGGCCATGTACTGTCAAATCTTGGTTGAGAACCTCCTTCCCTCAGCCAGGGCATTGAAAATGGGTCGTGGATGGGTATTCCAGCATGACAATGACCAAAAACACACGGCCAAGGCAACAAAGGAGTGGCTCAAGAAGAAGCACATTAAGGTCCTGGAGTGGCCTAGCCAGTCTCCAGACCTTCATCCCATAGAAAATCTGTGGAGGGAGCTGAAGGTTCGAGTTTCCAAACGTCAGCCTTGAAACCTTAATGACTTGGAGAAGATCTGCAAAGAGGAGTGGGACAAAATCCCTCCTGAGATGTGTGCAAACCTGGTGGCCAACTTCAGGAAACGTCTGACCTCTGTGATTGCCAACAAGGGTTTTGCCACCAAGTACTAAGTCATGTTTTGCAGAGCGGTCAAATACTTATTTCCCTCATTAAAATGCAAATCAATTTATAACATTTATCACATGCGTTTTTTCTGGATTTTTTTGTTGTTATTCTGTCTCTCACTGTTCAAATAAACATACCTATAAAATTATAGACTGATCATTTCTTAGTCAGTGGGCAAACGTACAAAATCAGTAGGGGATCAAATACTTTTTTCCCTCACTGTATGTATACATCATTGTCACAAGAGATTGTACCTTTGTTAAGTTTTAACCAAATGTGATTAGTACCTTTTTTCATTTCATTCAGTGCTAAGTCCTGCTTATGCCAAATGATAGGATTATTATGTCCTGTCCCTTGATGTTTTTAATCAATTCTGGATTTGCTGTTTTATAACCAAAATGTATAGGCCCTGGATATTCCAAGAGCTGATAGTTAATGATCTCATTTATAATAAGTGATATTCACTGGTTTGAGTAAAGTACATTGAAAAAAAACAAAATAATAATAATAATTATATATGTAACATTGTTCTTCCGTCCCTCTCCTCACCCCTACCTGGGCTTGAACCAGGGACACTCTGCACACTTACACAACTGCCTCCCCCGAAGCATCGTTTCCCTTTGCACCACAAAAGCTGCGGGAAAAACTACTTCAAGGTCTCAGAGCGAGTGACGTCACCGATTGAAACGCTGTTAGCGCGCACCCCGCTAACTAACTAGCCATTTCACCCCGGTTACACATTATATATATATATAATATACACGTACACCATTACATATAATTATTATTATAATACCAGTGGCAATAAAATAAAGGATAGTTGTAAACAAATTAAGAAGAATTGAATAAGATTGCCCAAAACATAAGTACAATGCAATGCAATCTGCAACCCTGTGTGTTGTGTGTTGTGTGTGTGTGTGTGTGTGTGTGTGTGTGTGTAAATTAAAGCGTCTGTATAGCCCAGTAGTCTGCATATTAGATGCAGTAGTTGGCGCACCTCTCCTATCTCTGATTGTTCTAGGTGTCTTTTGCCAGAGGTTACCTCAGCATATGTAGGCTGATGATCTGAATGATACGTGGTGTGGACTGCATCATGTGGTGTACTTCTCTGAAGGACAGTATTCTGCCCGACCCTAGAGTAGTGGTTAGTGCTGTGTAGTGATGGGCCGTGTCCAGTAGAACTGTGTTGTGATGGGCCGGGTCTAGTAGAGCTGTGTTGTGATGGACCTGGTCTAGTAGAGCTGTGTTGTGATGGGACCGGTCTAGTAGAGCTGTCCTGTGGCGGGTCTGGTCTGGTAAATCTGTGCTGTGTTGGGCCTGGTCTTGTAGAGCTGTGCTGTAATAAGCCATGTGGTGAGCCGTTCTGACGTTGAGCAGTGAGGCACAGTCCACAGTGATATGTTGATTTATTTTTTCGATCAACTTTCCTGGGAAGTCCTTTCTTGGTAGGAGGGTGGACACAACTATATTGGTTGTTGGAACATAGCCTGTGCCCGTTCTGCCACTCTTCTCACTGCCCCAGATACATGTTCACCTTTGGCATGAAGGTCGTCTGTGCCAGTGTGGATGATGATGTTGTCGGGGGTGTCATTCCTGGTCTGACTGAGTAGCTGCATTGCACTGTCAGTTGTAGGACAGCAGAACTTATACACCTGGTGTCTAGGGAATAATCTTTCCTGCACTAAGAACTTCCCGTTTGAATCAATAAGGATTGCAGTTGTAGGTGACTGTCTGGGTGGAGCAGACTGGGAGACTGGTATTCTGACCTGGGCTGGAGGAGACTGGGAGGCTGATTGGCTGACCTGGGCTGGAGCAGACTGGGTGCCTGGTTGGCTGACCTGGGCTGGAGCACACTGTGCTGGAGCAGACTGGGAGGCAGGTAGGCTGACATGGGCTAGAGCAGACTGGTAGGCTGGTGCAGTGTCATCAGGCTGTGTGGTGGAGTTCATATTGGTCTCAGGTTCTGCTTGTGTTGTACCAAGCTGGTGGACATGTTCTCTAGATGCAGAGGACATAATGACTAGCTGCTGGTTGAGGGTATCAATGTACCTCTCTCTTTGTTCTAGCTCCTTTCTTGTTGTGCTCAGATGGTCTCTGAGGTCATCATTTGTCTGACTCAGTTTGTCCATTCTGCTTTCTAATTTAGCAATAGATGCTCTGCTCTCCTCCCTGAACTGTTTCATCTCTTCTTTTAGTTTCTGGACAGTGTCCTCCTCTTGAAGCTTGTTCTCTCTGAGTTCTATGACCTCTGCTTCGACGAGAGAGAGGGTGTTGTGGAAACGTTGCATAGCAGGTGTTCTTGGTGTTGTAGGCATGTCCTTGGCTCTGTCTGCTGCAGGTGAGGAAGGTAGAGGGACACTAAGGGCTTCTTGCTGGGTCACAAAGACCGTTGGGGCCTGCTGTTGGGGCCTCCTTCTTTGACTTTTTCCTCCGTTTCTGAGATGAGTTCAGCTTCTGCTTTTAGGGTAGCAAACATATTCTCAAATGTCTGTAGGCTTTAATCATTGCCTTGTATCAATACAGTTCCATTATTATATAAGTTTACTGTTTGATACGTGTTGCTCTGGTCAGCTTCTTCAAAAATGCTGATCTGACGTCCTTGGCTGATGCCTCTTTTTTTTGAGAAAGGGAAATTGTTGCAAATAACCCTTTTCCATATGTGCCCTCATTTGGTATTAAATATGACATTTGCTCTTGTTTTGCAACTGGTAAGATCTGCAAACAGGCATTCAAGGTTCTGTCCCATCAACAAACCTTTGAAACCTTTCTTAGCTTTCTCCATTTGGATGTCTGGTGATGTTGGCTACAGTGTTGCAATAGAAGCGTTGTTTCTTGTATTATTGTCTCATGTGTCTTTAGAGGACTGTTTTACTTTGATGTCCTTTTTCCTCTGTCCTTATTCTGTCTTTTTTTTCTTCTGTTAACTAGATATTCTTTGTTAGCTAGCTAGCATCTTCCAGGAGAGTCCCTAGCAACTGCTTAGCAACTGGTAAACAATTCAGCTAGCTAAGATAACTGTATAGTTTTATGAAAAATAGTTACTTTTTCAAAAGCCTATCTTTGTTTGTTGTTTGTTTTGTCTCCTATTCAGACTTGCAGTTTTCTTTTGCTTTTTTCCTATGTACTTCACTCTAAAAACCATGTCAATTTCAATATTTGTATGAGCTCATTTTCTCAGCTGCTCAATTTGGAACTCCGGAATGTCTCTGTGTGTGTGACTTGCTCTCTCTCTCTCTCTCTCTCTCTCTCTCTCTCTCTCTCTCTCTCTCTCTCTCTCTGTGACTCGCTCTCTCTGTGTGTGTGTGACTTGCTCTCTCTCTCTCTCTGTGTGACTTGCTCTCTCTCTCTGTGTGTGTGACGCTCTGTGTGTGTGTCTCTCTCTGTGGGTGTGTAAATCTGTGTGTGTGTGTGTGTGTGTGTGTGTGTGTGTGTGTGTGTGTCTCTCTGTGTGTTTGTGCGTGTCTCTATCTCTGTGTGTCTCTGTGTGTGTGACTCACTGTGTGTGTGTGTGTGTGTGTGTGTGTGTGTGTGACTCTCTCTCTCTCTCAATTCAATTCAATTCAATTCAATTTGCTTTATTGGCATGACGTAACAATGTACATATTGCCAAAGCTTACATTTGATATTTATAATATGAACATAATGAATAATCAAAATTGTCAACAGGACAACAGTAACAACAATAACCACATTGAACAACAACAATAAGCATATAGTAGAAGACATGTGCAGGTTGATTGGTCTGTCAGACACTGTCCCTCATCTTATGGCAGGCAGTGATGTAGTGCGCTGCCAACCCACAGCTCTCTGCGTCCTCCCCCAACAGGATGGGTAGCCTATTCTCATTAGAGAGGTCTTTGAAACCTTGAATATGGGTTTCAAATTTGGGGAAATGACACTCTCTAATTGTTTTATATTTTTGACATGTTGTCAGGAAATGCAGCTCTGTCTCAGGTTCTGCTGTGGTGCAGTGGTTGCACAGCCTTTCCTCTACAGGGAGCCAGGTTTTCCTGTGTCGACCCTTCTCAATGGCAAGGCTGTGCTCACTGAGCCTGTACTTTGTCAAGGTTTTTCTAAGGTTTTGATCAGTAACCATGGTCAAATAGTTTGCCACGGTGTACTGTCGATTTAGGGCCAGATAGCACTGCATTTTGCTTTGTGCTTGTGCTTGTGTTTCCCAATGAGCAATGTAGTTTTGTTTTGATTGTGATGTAATTTGTTTTATTCTGATCTCTCTCTCTCTCTCTCTCTCTCTCTCTCTCTCTCTCTCTCTCTCTCTCTCTCTCTGTGTATGTGTCTCTCTCTGAGTGTGTGACTCTGTGTGTGTGTCTCTCTCTCTCTCTCTCTCTCTCTCTCTCTCTCTCTCTCTCTCTCTCTCTCTCTCTCTCTCTCTGTGTCTCATGCTCTCTGTGTGTGTGAGTGTGTCTCGCTCTGTTTGTGTTTGTGTGTGCGTCTGTGTGTGTGTGTGTGTCTGTCTCTCTCTGTGAGTGACTCTCTATCAATGTGTGACTCTCTGTGTGTCTCTCTCTGTGTGTGTGTGTCTCTCGCTCTGTGTGTGTCTCTCGCCCTCTGTCTCTCTGTGTGTGTGTGTGTGTCTCTCTGTGTGTGTGTCTCTCTCTCTATGTGTGTGAATGTCTCTTGCTCTCTGTGTGAATGTAACTCTGTCTGTGTGTGTGACTCTCTGTGTGTGTGTGTGTCTCTCTCTCTCTGTTTGTCTTTCTCTCTGTGTTTGTCTCCCTCTCTATGTGTGTCTCTCTCTCTCTCTCTCTCTCTCTCTCTCTCTCTCTCTCTCTCTCTCTCTCTCTCTCTCTCTCTCTCTCTCTCTCTCTCTCTCTCTCTCTCTCTCTCTCTCTCTCTGTGTCTCATTCTCTCTCTCTCTCTCTGTGTCTCATTCTCTGTTTGTCTTTCTCTCTCTCTGTGTGTCTCTCTCTGTGTGTGTCTCTCTGTTTTTGTCTCTCTCTCTCTCTCTGTGTTTGCCTCTTTCTTTGTGTGTGACTCTGTGTGTCTCTCGCTCTCCCTCTCTTTGTGTGTGTGTCTCTCTTTCTCTCTGTGGGTGACTCGCTCTCTCTCTCTGTGTCTCTCTCTCTGTTTGTCTTTCTCTCTGTGTGTTTGTCTCTCTCTCTATGTGTGTCTCTCTCTCTCTCTGTGGGTGACTCTCTCTCTCTCTCTCTGTTTGTCTTTCTCTGTGTGTGTGTGTCTCTGTGTCTCTCTGTGTCTCTCTGTGTGTGTCTCTCTCTCTGTGTGTGTCTCTCTGTGTTTGTATCTCTCTCACTCTGTGTTTGCCTCTTTCTTTGTGTGACTCTGTGTGTCTCTCGCTCTCCCTCTCTTTGTGTGTGTCTCTCTTTCTCTCTGTGGGTGACTCGCTCTCTCTCTCTGTGTCTCTCTCTGTGTGTGTCTCTCTCTCTGTGTTTGACTCTCTCTCTCTCTGTGTGTGTGACTCACTCTCTCTCTCTCTCTCTCTCTCTGTATGACTCGCTCTCTCTCTCTGTGTGTGACTCGCTCTCTCTCTGTGTGTGTGACTCTCTGTGTGTGTGTGTCTCTGTGTGTGTCTCTCTCTGTGTGTGTGTGTCTGTGTGTGTGTTTCTCTCGCTCTCTGTGTGCGTGTGTCTGTGTGTGTCTCTCGCTCTCGCTCTCGCTCTCGCTCTCGCTCTCGCTCTCGCTCTCTCACTCTCACTCTCTCTGTGTGTGTCTCTCGCTCTCTGTGTCTCTTTCTCACTCTGTGTGTTTCTCTCTCTGTGTGTGTCTCTTTCTCACACTGTGTGTTTCTCTCTCTGTGTGTGTCTCTCGATCTTTCTCTGTGTGTGTGTGTGTGTGTGTGTGTCTCAATTCAATTTAAGGGCTTTATTGGCATGGGAAACATATGTTTACATTGCCAAAGCAAGTGAAATAGATAATAAACAAAACTGAAAAAAATTAATAATTGACAGTAAACATAAACTCACAAAAGTTGCAAAAGAATAAAAAAATGTCAAATGTCATGTTATGTCTCTCTCTGTGACTTGCTGTGAAATTTTGCAAATGTCTCAAAGTTCCTTGGCACTATATGGATCAAACAATTCATAATTCCAAGACAGCTAAACACAAACATTGTAAAAACAAGCAACATATCTCAATGGGCAAATGTAGTGAGACCCATTGAACTGTGGGTCGGTGTGTGCCATAGATACAGTAGGGATCAATGCTCACTTGTGAGGTCCATGGCATGCCAAGCTGGGTAGAGAGCAGGGCAGTGACAGTGCAGTGATAGAGTGCATTATTATTCTAAAGAAGAAACATGACAAATAGAGAAATGACATGAACTAAGAAAAGGACAAATTCAAAAATGACTGACTAAATAAAAAAATACTTTAAGGGTACAATCTCTGAAGAATTACGTTTCAAGAACAAATTACCATACATTTTTTATAAAAGGCATCAGATTTAAATCTCATCCATTTGAATCTATAAAAATATACTGTATATCAATAACATTCTATTAAGTTAAGTACATACAAAATACAAAATCATATTTTTGATTAAGTTGAGGTTAAGTCCAAGCGAGAATAGAGCTCTATCAAAAAAGTGCATCAGAGGCTAATGTCCTGAACGTCCTCTTTCAAAAGCATGATGTTCCCTGTGAGTTGAAAGATGAAAACAGTCATATCCAATTTACACCCTTGACTTTATATGCTAAGCTAAAATTTTATCTTGGATAAGATATGGGCAAAACACACCAGGGACATGCAGGTGGAGGCGGCCAGGCAGAAGGGTGAAACCAACTAAAAGCGTGAGAAAATGACATCGGCTCCTACCTCAATAGCTAGCAAGATTTTACACGTTACTGCTACTAAAAATGAATGAATCCCCATCAGTTATGTTTAGTATTTACCTAGCCAATACCACCAGTAGAAAGCCAGGTTTGGTAGCAACTTGGGGAACAATAAGTAAATGCACTGTTGGGCATTGGAATAGATCAGCAGACAGGGTAAAGCCTCAACCCTTTTGTACGTCTTTTCATTCAAATAAGCTTGAAAAAGAACGGCATACGGGAAAAAATAGATGTTTTGTGTGACTACAACGCCAGAGTCAAAACCCTAAAATATAGACATGTTCTAATTTAGCAGAGCATCAAACCGACCAAAGCGTTCACCGCCCGCCCGGCTTAGGCAGGATGATTATCATTCAATACAATGCATTTTAAAGTAAATCGTATGCACACCTGGCCGTGGTGAGTTCAGCCCACAACCACTATTGTAAAAATGTAACTGCTACATGCAAAAATATCAGGCCGTCAGAAAATTACAAAAACAAAAGACAATACTTAACTTTTAAAGCAGTGTTTTATAAATGTATGTGCGGGAGGAGTTCATAGACCTTCCCTAAGATATTCGCTTCACTAGCTAGAGATGCGTTTCCAATCCAGACTTGGAAAACGTCATCTCGATCTCAAATACTAAAGTTTACCCCATCAACCTCTTCCACTGTAAAGGAAAAAAGATAAACAAAGGACAACAAAATAGTACATTATAAATGGTACATGTTTCGACTACCTCATTCAGTCACTTCAAATTCTAGCATTAGTGACAGATGGTCGGTCGGTAGTGTAACAATAATTTGGTTAATTTGTTAACTAAAGTAGTAAGACACGGTAACTCTTGAGCTCAGAACTTTAAAGGGGTACTTCAAGATTAAGATTTTCTACTTCCCCAGAGTCAGATGAACTGATGGATACCATTTGTATGTCTCTGCGTGCAGTTTGGAGATGATTAAAGTTAGCATATCGTTAGCTTAGCGCAATAGCTGGAGGTCTCCCGGTAACAGTACCCAGCTCCTCTCAAAAGCAGGGAATTTGACTGAAGTACTAGAAAGCTGGGTGGATGGTCATTTATAGTCTCAAAGCTATACATAGTAATCAGTATTTTAAACATTTGTTCCTTTTACTGATAATCAAACGAATCAAGATTCTATCCACTTCCTCTGTCCCGTTGTCGCAACATGTTTTAGGTTTCTACTTAAAACTCTTGTCTCAGGCAGTGAAAACATCATAATTTGCAAACAGGATTCTGATTTGTGCCACTTAAGTCATGAAAGAGGTTATGTAACATAGTTTCCAAGAAACCTTCCATTGAAACCAAAATCTAAATGAAATAAGTGATTTATATTTTCAATCAAGGAAGTGGAACTACAATAGAGGCCTTCTATCTCCATGCATTAAGTGATAGACAGGCAGGGCAGTCACAGGAGGGATGTTGTTGTATACACTCAAACTCTACTCAGAGAAAATCAATGCATAATTAACAACTGCTTACTTGCTTGAAGAGATAAAATGAAGTTCCGAGTTCAGAGTCTGGAAAGGCTCCTTGATGTTTTCTGCATGATTAATCGATAATGAAGGGGCTGTGCTTTTTACTGGTTGGTTCTCCTCTGTGTCTTTCTCACTCAAACACCCACATGGACAGCCACACACCGCCCCCGAGTGCCGCCCCCCTTTCAATCCAAACAATGACAGGCCTCAACCCCCAAGGATTTTTAAGAGAACCAATCATAACGCTCACACAATTTCTGCGCAAATACTGCATTTACAACAACCTCCCGTCCAGACCAGTGTGCCACATCTCTCCCTGCGCTGTTAGTCATGTGTGCCGTGTCAGCCAGGCTACTTTTGACCAAAGATGATCTATTATACTGACAAGATAGTCCAGTGACCTTTCTAACAATGGAAATACATGTCCTCATAGATGGAAGGCATGTGGGAGAAACCATTCTAGCCATTGAGAGGGCAGATATGAGTGTGAGCAACTCCGATATAAAGTAATTTTATATCAATGCATTCATAAAAACCAACCATTACAAAACTTTTATTCGTTCAAATAAGCCACACGTAGCAAATTAGCTATTTCATTTTTTTGTTGACCAAATTCGACACTCTCTCATGGACCTCAATACAAATAATTGCTCACTTCGTGGTCTTATCTACTTAGGGAGCAGTGGTAGCGCCCCACTCCCGACACTACCCGGTGAAATGCAAGGCGCCAAATTCAAAATCCAAAAGTTGAATTATTAAACATTCATCAAAATACAAGTGTTGCATAGTCATCAAAAGCTCTGCTTCTTGGAAATATCACAGCGTGGTTGTCTGATTTCAAAAAGGCTTTACGGCAAAAGCACAACATTTGATTGTTTGAGGGTAGCACCTCCAATATTTCTGCATTAGCATAAATTCATAAACCATCGCGGTTCACACAAAACACATTTCACAGCGAAAACAAATCCCTTACCTTTTGAAGAACTTCTGCTGAGGGCTTCCCAAGTGTCTAACGAAGACATCCAATGGTTCTTTTGTTAGAAAAAGTCATTTATTATATCCATAAATCTCCGTTTGGTTGGTGCGTTATGTTCAGAAAATCCAACGTCGAATCGCCCATTGAAACGTGAAGAGAATGCGTTCAAATATACCTATAAACTTTTCCTACACCTGTCTATATAAGGTCCCACAGTTGACAGTGCTTGTCAGAGCAAAAACCAATCCATGAGGTCAAGGGATTTGTCCATAGCGCTCCAAGACAGGATTGTGTCGAGGCACAGAACTGGAGAAAGGTAACAAAACATTTCTGCAGCATTGAAGGTCCCCAAGAACCCAGTGGCTTCCATTGTTCTTAAATGGAAGAAGTTTGGAACCACCAAGACTTCCTAGAGCTAGCCTGCCTGGCCAAACTAAGCAATTGGGGGAGAAGCGCCTTGGTCAGGGAGGTGACCAAGAACCCCATGGTCACTCTGACAGCGCTCCAGAGTTCCGCTGTGGAGATGGGAAAACCTTCCAGAAGCACAACATCTCTGCAGCACCCCACCAATCAGGCCTTTATGGTAGAGTGGCCAGACGGAAGCCACTCCACAGTAAAAAGCACATGACATGAGAAACAAGATCTGATGAAACCAAGATTGAACTCTTTGGCCTGAATGCCAAGCGTCACATCTGGAGGAAACCTGGGACCATCCCTACGGTGAAACATGGTGGTGGCAGCATCATGCTGTGGGAATGTTTTTCAGTAACATATACTGGGAGACTAGTCAGGGTCGAGGGAAATATGAACAGAGCAAAGTACAGATAGATCCTTAATGAAAACCTGCTCCAAAGCACTAAGGACCTAAGACTGGGGTGACGGTTCACCTTCCAACAGGACTACGACCCTAAGCACACAGCCAAGACAACGCAGGAGTGGCTTCGGGACAAGTCTCTGAATGTCCTTGAGTGGCCCAGCCAGAGAAAGCATCCGAGTGAGTGAAACAGTGCCCCTCTGTCTCTGTATGTGTAGCTCCAGTGTTCTAAATCAATAGTTTTTTTGTATTTATTAGGGATACCCATACTCTTCCTAGGGTCCAACAAAATGAAGGCTGTTATACTTTAAAAACATTACAATACATTCATAACAGATTTCACAACACACTAAGTGTGTGCCCTCAAGCCCCTACTCTACTACCACATATCTACAACACAAAATCCATGTGTTTGTGTGTGTATAGTGCGTATATTATCATGTGTGTGTATGCATGTGTCTGCGCCTGTTTGTGTTGCTTCATATAGTTCTTTAGTAGTCAGAAATGTTTTGAAATATTAACTTGATTGACCATGCTGTAGGTCATGTAACTGTTTGTTACATGCAATATGCTTTGTGGACTTCACCGGACAGATGTTGCTCTCTGGTTTTGTGATGAAACAATCGTGTGGTTTAATTTATTCTGCCACTGTGTGATCTTATTGTCTCGGCCTTAGGCCAATATATCACGGTGGCAAGGCATATGAACTAGCAGATTATAGAGCATATGCAATTATCACAAAACATACACTGGGTGTACAAAACATTACAAACACCTTCCTAAGATTGAGTTGCATGCGCACCCCAGAATATCAGAATTGGGCTGCCTGTGTAAACGCAGCCTTACTCAAAGTAGCCTACTTAAAATCAGGCCAGGTACAGAATAGGCAAGACTACTTTCAAGAATGTAGCCTCGAGCCATGTGTGTGTCGTGAACAACATTTATATGAGCAACAATTGTGGAATCGGTAGTTCGCCTTCAAAATAAAAGTCCTCCATTGAAACTGATTCGACATCATGCCACAATTGGACTAGACCATACTTAACAAGGTTGGAATGATGTTATATTAAGTCAACAATTGTTAGTTAATTGGACAATTGTTAGTTAATTGGACCCCCAAGTAAATTATCGGTTGAAATCGCACTGTGGATGTGTTAGACTTCAGAATTGCATTGGTGGCATACTTACAGCTGTCGGAAGTTTACATACACTTAGGTTGGAGACATTAAAATTTGTTTTTCAACCACTCCACAAATTTCTTGTTGACGACCTATAGTTTTGCCAAGTCGGTTAGGACATCTACTTTGAACATGACACAAGTCATTTTTCCAACAATTGTTTACAGACAGATAATTTCACTTAGAATTCACTGTTTCACAATTCCAGTGGGTCAGAAGTTAACATACACTAAGTTGACTGTGCCTTAAACAGCTTGGAAAATTCCAGAAAATGATGTCATGGCTTTAGAAGCTTCTGATAGGCTAATTTACATCATTTGAGTCAATTGGAAGTGTACCTGTGGATGTATTTTAAGGCCTACCTTCAAACTCAGTGCCTCTTTGCTTGACATCATGGGAAAATCAAAAAAAGAAATCAGCCAAGACCTCAGAATTTTAGCAAAAACTAAAGCAGGAAGTAGCAGTGACTCACTCAATACGGAAGTGGTCAGAGGACGCGGATGCTACGCTACAGGTCTGTTTTGCTAGCACAGACTGAAATATGTTCCGGGATTCATCCAATGGCATTGAGGAGTATACCACTTCAGTCATCGGCTTCATCAATAAGTGCATCATCGACGACGTCATCCCCACAGTGACCGTACGTACATATCCCAACCAGAAACCATGGATTACAGGCAACATCCCAATCGAGCTAAAGGCTAGAGCTGCCGCTTTCAAGGAGCGGGACACTAATCCGGACGTCTATAAGAAATCCTGCTATGCCCTCTGACGAACCATCAAACAAGCAATACAGGATAAAGATTGAATCCTACTACACCGGCTCTGACGCTCGTCGGATGTGGCAGGGCGTGAAAACTATTACGGACTGCAAAGGGAAACCCAGACGCGAGGTGCCCAGTGACAAGATGCCTACCAGACGAGCGAAATAACATTTATGCTCACTTTGAGGCAAGCAACACTGAGGCATGCACAAGACCACCAGCTGTTCTGGATGACTGTGTGATAACGCTCTCGGTAGCCGATGTGAGCAAAACTTTTAAACAGGTCAACATGCATTATTAATTAACATTCAAGATTACCAGGACGTGTACTCAAAGCATGCGCGGACCAACTGGCAAGTGTCTTCACTGACATTTTCAACCTCTCCCTGACTGAGTCCGTAATACCTACATGTTTCAAGCAGACCACCATAGTCCCTGTGCCCAAGGAAGCGAAGGTAACCTGCATAAATGACTACCACTCACGTCGGAAGCCATGAAGTGCTTTGAAAGGCTGGTCATGGCTCACATCAACAGCATCCTCTCCACTTCGCATGCCGCCCCAACGGATCCACAGATGACTCAATCTCAATCGCACTCCACACTGCCCTTTCCCACCTTCCCACCTATTTCACTCAGGTGGTCATCTTTAAAAAAAAAAGCACAAAATAATATGGGACTTAAGCAGAACGCAATGTTTTCTTTTCCAATACAACTTTGCTCTGTTTTCCATTCTGCTTATCACAATGACCATGAACAATAAAATCAGCCCATTTAAAACAATAAAATCAGCCCATTTAAAATTCTTATCAAAAACATGCCTGATGCTTGTTGTCAACAAAATAATATAATATGTTGTTACATTCCCAGTGGAAATCGAATGTTCTTTAGGTCTATATGAGTAGGCCTAGTAGGCTACAGCATGTTGCAAGAGATGTTTGCCTAATTTGACCTGGGGTTTAGGCATCCTTTTTATTGACACATATAGGCCCACCTAATTCAGTGTTTATTGGGCCTATAAAGTAACAGAACACCCATCCTACTGTTATGAAGCATAGGCCTACATTAGGAAAAAATATTTAAAAAACAACAGTCAATAAAAGTCACATGATATGGCTACTGGCTCTTATTGCCAACCAAGGATCTGCTCTATCCTAACTGCAGGCAAATAATGGCATTCCCTAAACGCCACTGGCACAGTTTGACAGCTGTCCCGTAGATGTTTAGTTTGGTGAAGTTCTCTGAAGATAAATAACATATAGCAACTTTGAAGTTTGAAGAAGTACTATATAACATGAAGAGAGGTGCATTCCATACGCTGAAATGGTAAGGGCCATGCTTTCTCCTCTAACTTACACTTCCTGGTCAGTCACATAGGTCACTGGTCACATGAACAGTATACAGGTGACTGTGAAGGGCCTGTATAGTACCTATACAGTCAATGAGTCTACCTGTATACATGTGACCTATAACCACATACTAGAGTGTCCCTAGTGTACAAATCATCATTAGACAGACTACAACACATAATCTGGCCAAAATACACTACATGACCAAAAGTATGTGGACACCTGCTCGTCAAACATCTCATTACAAAATCATGGGCATTAAGATCGAGATGGTGCCTCTTTGCTGCTATAACATAATCTATTCTTCAGGGAAGGCTTTCCACTAGATGCTGGATTCCTTTCAGCCACAAAAGCATTAGTGAGGTCGGGCAATTAGGCCTAGCTCACAGTCAGTGTTCCAATTCACCCCAAAGGTGTTTGATGGGGTTGAGGTCAGGGCTCTGTGCAGGCCGGTCAAGTTCTTCCACCCTGATCTCAACAAACAATTGTTTTTCATTTTTTTACCACTTTTTCGTGATATCCAATTGGTAGTTACAGTCTTGTCCCATCACTGAAACTCCCCTACAGACTCGGGAGAGGCAAAGTTCGAGAGCAATGCGTCCTCCGAAACACAACCCTACCACTGCTTCTTGACACACTGCTCACTTAACCCAGAAGCCAGCCACACCAATGTGTCAGAGGAAACACCATCCAACTGGCGACTGAAGTAATCTTGCAGGCATCCGCCCTCCACAAGGGGTCACTAGAGCACGATGGGACAAGGAAATCCAGGCCGGCCAAACCCTCCCCTAACCCGGATGACGCTGGGCCAATTGTACGCCGCCTCATGGGTCTCCCAGTCATGGCCGGCTGTAACACAGCCTGGGATCGAACCCAGGTCTGTAGTGATGCCTCAAGCACTGCAATCCAGTGCCTTAGACCGCTGCTCCACTCGTGAGGCACCGACAAACCATTTCTGTATGGACCTCGCATTGTGCAAGGGGGCATTGTCATGCTGAAACAGGAAAGAGCCTTCCCCAAACTGTTGCCACAAAGTTGGAAGCACATAATCATCTAGAATGTCATTGTATGCTGTAGTGTTAAGATTTCTCTTCACTGGAACTAAGGGGCCTAGCCCGAACCATGAAAACAGCCCCAGACCATTATTCCTCCACCACCAAACTTTACAGTTGGCACAATGCATTGGGGCAGGTAGCATTCTCTTGGCATCCGCCAAACACAGATTTGTCCGTCGGACTGCCAGATGGTGAAGCGTGATTCATCACTCCAAAGAAGGCGAACCCTGCTCTAGAGTCCAATGGTGGCGAGCTTTACACCACTCCAGCCGATGCTTGGCATTGTGCATGGTAATTTTAGGCTTGTGTGCGGCTGCTTGGTCATGGAAACCCATTTCATGAAGCTCCCGACGAACAGTTATTGTGCTGACGTTGCTTCCAGAGGCAGTTTGGAAATCGGTAGTGAGTGTTGCAACCGTGGACCGAGGATTTTTACTCTCATCAGCACGCGGCGGTCCCGTTCTGTGAGCTTGTGTGGCTTTCCACTTCACGGCTGACACGTTTTTTGCTCCTAGACATTTCCACTTCACAATAATGCCTCGATCATACCTACAGCGTCATTGCGCAAAATGGTATGCAGTATCATCAGGATAAATGTGCAACAAAAGTCAATTTCTGTCAAGCCGTCTATGCATACAGTTGGACGCATACCGTACGTTCGATAAATCCAACCTATGCACCCCTTTGAACGCAATGCAACTGCCTCTGCAGCGCAATGCTACAAAGCAAATGCAGCATTCCATTGGAAATGAATGTACTTCTGGTGTACCACAATGCAATGATGCTATCAGTGTGAACGAGGCTAGACTACACTATACACTATTCCCCTGAAAACCGGATTATGGGACTCTGCTCAGGCGTTTCTTTTACGCATGCTGCGTTTGGCCCCATACTTCATAACCTAACATAAACAAGTAGCCTGTGAAGGATATAGACCCTCAATGGACCCCCTCTCTCTCCCTCTCTCTCTCCCTCCCTCACTCCCCTAAGTAGGCTGATACCCCAAAGCCAACACCTCCTTTGGCCGCTTTCCTTCCAGTTCTCTGCTGCCAATGACTGGAACGAATTGCAAAAATCACTGAAATTTTAGACTTTTATCTCCCTCACTAACTTTAAGCATAAGCTGTCAGAGCAGCTTACCGATCACTGCAGCTGTACACAGCCCATCTGTAAATAGCCCATCCAGCCAACTACCTCATCCCATATTTGTTTTTGTTTTTCTGCTCTTTTGCACAGCAGTATTTCTACTTGCAAATCCTCATCTGCACATCTATCACTCCAGTGTTAATTGCTAAATTGTAATTCCTTCGCCTCTATGGCCTATTTATTGCCTTTCCTCCTTACTTCATTTGCACACACTGTATACAGATTTTTATATTGTGTTATTGACTGTACGTTTGTTTATCCCATGTGTAACTCTGTGTTGTTTTTGTTTTTGTCGCACTGCTTTGCTTTATCTTGGCCAGGTCGCAGTTGTAAATGAGGACTTGTTCTCAACTGGCCTACCTGGTTAAATATAGGTGAAAAATAAATAATAAAAAAAAATAAAAATAGTCCTGCATTTCTGTGACTCCTGCACTAAGATGCCTTGCCTGCAGAGGGCACTGGTGAATCACATCTGTTAGATTTGTGTTATCAACATTGACATAATATATATGGTTGCTACATATATTGTGCCATATTATGTGCATACAGTTTGTTAAATAAGATGGATATGTTTCTAACATATCACATATAATTAGTGATAGTAATATGTGGGCTTCTGCCTTATAGCTATTCAAATGTTTATGCTACAAAAAGTGTGGGTAGTCTAATAGGCCTAGCCTACTTGGTAGTGCCAACTAATCATGTTGGCAAAGATGTGTACGCCTACCCTGCATATTAACCAGTCAAAATTGGACTGCATTTGGAAATATATGTGACTAAAAAAGTAGAAACTGGAATAGCATCTTTCTATGTAGGCTACAATAACCTACTGTTTGCTCCACTGGGCACAGATTCATCATCTATTCCACGTTGGTTCAACGTAATTTCATTGAAATAACGTGGAAACAAAGTTGATTCAACCAGTGTGTGCCCAGTGGGCTATGTCTGTTCAGGGGATAGGAGTCATGGATCATCTGTAGTAACTTACTAAATAGTAAATGCAATCAGAAGAGTCATACACTTGTATGAGATAGTAACTCAAACACATGGGTCAATAGATCTATATCTCTGTGACCCTTGGTAGCATTTTCATAATGCACCTGTCCTGTGTGACTGTACGACTATGGATTCACTCAATGACTTACAGTATATTTTTAAATGAGATGATGATTATCGCATTTTAGGTTAGGTTGGTTGTATAAGACTGTGCCTTTAAAGCTGACTCAGTGTAAAAGTAACGGAGCCCCCCGACCGAAACGATTGCATTTGACAAGGCTTTCTATAGGTTACATGAAAAAGCATGCCTGAGGAACGCATGAGACAGGATCCAATTATTGAATGATTCCTTGTATCGCAGAATAGTGTACACGCACAGGAGGACAAACGTTTCCGTTTCTGATCTGAGGACGTGGATTACATCTCATCTATCTCGAGATTAGCCGGGGCTGTTCAGTGTCGTCCACAAATACAAACCAACGCTTATAGTTTATAGACAACTGTTTTTTAATTCTGGATCTATTCATAAACCATGCTTTCGATTGAGCGGACTGAACAGTGGTTTGGCTATAGCCTACCATACCCTATTAATTGCGTGCTGAAGTGATGACGGCCTGTCTTCCGTTTTATGTTTATTTCTTCCGCAAGACGAAATTGAGATATTTTTTTTACATTTGTGCCCATTAAATGGATCCTTTTAAAATGGTGTGTGTGAAGACTGCTATCAGAAGAAAATGGAACTACGAACATGGGTGTATTTCATATTCGAAACGGACACTTGTGAGATGAAGGATTACAAGAAAAGCAATGTAAAACGGTGCTTTTTCGATGGATATCAACTGCTTTTGTAATCAGGCTATGCTTTAAACCCAGGAGAATAATGAATTGTATTCTGAATCGGTTAAGACGCAGATGTTGTTCACCCTGAGGTATTTTCACTTAAATCTGCATCATGTACATTTTTTGCAGGGCAATTTGATCAATCATTGATACTTCGACGGAAGGAAGCAGGACAACTTGATGTGTGAATATGGAATCAACGCGGCTTTGACAATAGCCTGGTTGCATAGATGGCAAATACAAGCGAGTTTGGGGAAAGCAATCCTTCACTACAGAATTATGCTATAACCGCCTCTGCGGTGAAACTGGCCTCGCTCGGTCTGATCATTTGCATCAGCCTTGTAGGGAATGTGGCGCTGTCCCTGCTGGTGCTGAAAGACAGCTCCCTTCAAAAGGCTCCGTATTATTTTCTACTTGATCTGTGCTTGGCAGATATAATACGGTCTACCGTTTGTTTTCCATTTGTGATGATATCAATCAATAACGGTTCCACTTGGACATACAGCATTATAAGTTGTAAGATTATTGCTTTCATGTCAGTCCTTTTTTGTTTCCATGTAGCGTTTCTGCTCTTCTGCGTCAGTGTCACCAGATACATGGCGATAGCACACCACCGGTTTTATTCCAAACGAATGACATTATGGACATGTGTGGCAGTGATTTGCATGGTCTGGACACTCTCTGTCGCTATGGCTTTCCCCCCTGTATTCGACGTTGGCACCTACAAATTCATCCATGAGGAGGAACAATGCATTTTCGAGCACCGGTACGTAAAAGCAAACGATACCCTAGGCTTCATGTTGATGCTGGCTGTCATCGTGGGAACAACACACGTTGTTTACATAAAGATGCTGTGTTTCGTGTATGACCACCGCAAGATGAAACCTGCTCAGCTGGTCCCAGCTATAAGCCAAAACTGGACCTTCCACGGGCCAGGTGCAACTGGGCAGGCAGCTGCCAATTGGATTGCAGGATTTGGACGTGGTCCAACCCCACCAACATTAGTAGGCATCAGGCAAGCCTCACATAATGGAAACAGACGGCTGCTTGTCTTGGATGAATTTAAAATGGAGAAACGCATAGGGAAAATGTATTACATGATAACTCTGGCGTTTCTTCTCTTCTGGGCCCCGTACATTGTTGCTTGCTACCTTCGAGTTTTTGTCAAAGGAGGCACCATTCCACAGGTCTACCTGACTGCGGCGGTGTGGATGACGTTCATTCAGGCGGGGGCGAATCCCATTATTTGTTTCATATTCAACAAGGAGCTGAGGATCCGTCTCAGAGCTTGTTTCCCGTGTTGTCTCAGCACACAGACGCCTATGTCAATGGAGCCTTACTGTGTCATCTGATAGGTTCAACTGTTGTTTTAGACAAGGGAAAACGAACAGAACTGTCATGTTGGTATTAAACCCTATAGGTGATATTTCTCAGTTGCTCTGCTTGTCCAATTTTTTCACATACGTTGAAGGCCACATGTTGTGATTTGCACATACAGAAAGTGTATAAAGTTGCCCATCTTGATTTCAAATACTAATAATTTAGCATATTTTATGAATCTCATTAGTATTTTCTTTGAGAATAGCCTAGGCCTATGTCAATTCTGTGAGAAAGACATATGACATGTGTGTATATTCTGTAAAGCTGTTTCGTTGCTTTATTCTGAACAAACCAAAACATTTACATTGTATCTTTCAGAAAATCGTAGTGTTATTTGTTTGGAGAAAGTGTTAACTCACTTTTACAGTAATTTGCAAATACATGTTCTTCCTGGATGTTGACATAATCTGATGATACAAATGCATCCCTTGTACATTCCCTGTAAAATAGACAAATCCAGTGCTGCAGAGAGGTGTTTGCATTGTTTGGACTTCTGAGTAAATAAACAACAAATGAATGGTTAGTATTGCTTTGATTCTGTAATACACAATGAGCGAATGGTTATTGGACAGTATCTGTTCAGTTACAATACAAAGACCATATGGGAATATCCATTTCCAATCGTCATCCACAAACCCAATTACTTCCAGCGTACCATATTGTTTGTGTATTGTAGCCCTTCTGTACTGTAGCACAAATTATGTGGTGTATTACCCTGAAACAAGAAGATGATTATACTCAAATCATGTTATCTTAGTATTACTACTTTATTCCATGCTGTAATGTCAAATACGACCATTATTCGTATACCAGAGTATTTAACTGGCCTTAGGAAGTTTGTGCTTCTGAAAAAGATTATTTCAACTTTATTTAACCAGGTAGGCCAGTTGAGAAAAAGTTTTCATTTACAACTGCGACCTGGCCAAGATAAAGCAAAGCAGTGCAACAAAAACAACAACACAGAGTTACACATAAACAAATATACAGTCAATAACACAATAGAAAAATCTATGTACAGTGTGTGCAAATGTAGAAGATTAGGGAGGTATAGGCCATAGAGGCGAAATAATTACAATTTAGCATTAACACTGGAGTGATAGATGTGCAGATGATGATGTGCAAGTAGATATACTGATGTGCAAAAGAGCAAAAAAGGTAAATAACAATATGGGGCTGAGGTAGTTGGGTGTGCTATTTACAGATTGGCTGTGTACAGGTACATTGATCGGTAAGCTGCTCTGACAGCTGATGCTCATGCACCTCGCAGTATGTAAAAAAGCCAACAGTGCATTATTTTGATCACTGCTCGTCCATGTTACAGCCATGTAAATTAAAATCTGTCAGCTAATTGGAGTCCTTAATCTTTGTAGCCCAGTTCACCATCCTAGGGGGAAGTGGGATAGAGTGGGAGCTGCTTAGCTCTTGTTTCTGTGCAGAGCCATCCCAGTATACCTACAGTACACCCTCCCTCCCTGGCCTGGCCTCACTGCATTCATAACCATTACCATCACAACATGCCTGCCTCATACTGACATTTTCTCCGCTCCACTCCCAGCATGTACATACAAGGCAGAATCTCTGTGGCTTCTGAGATGCTGAAACTTACTCACCGTTGAATTCTCTCATGAAATACCATTTCAGGTCAAGCATTTTTTATGCAACAGTTCTGCCCAGTAGTACTCTCTCTGCCTCTTTGCTGTGCTCATGAAAAATGTTGCAGAGCTTGTACATGGACATATTGTTGACCCCACATCTGCTGCTGTTATTTAATTTTCATCCCTAGAGTAAGTCAGGATGAAGTCTGTGTTATTGCATAGAGTTTATGGTGCCATTGTCTTAATATACTGTACCTACATTGAAATGGCAAGGCTCAGTGACCACATTGTATGTGTCAGTGTACTCCCAGTGAGCACCGTCTGAGGCCGACATCGACATTGCTCACTGGACTGTGGATGAGCTCCAATATTTCGGACATTGGGAGATTGCCCCATTAAGACGCTACGCTATATCAATACTGAGAAACTGGTCTGAAATGTAACTAGAGCTGAATAACACAGTTTCCCATTAATAAATAATTAGATGAATATGAGTCATCGAACATTGGTCCCCTTAACCATTGGACAAATCTAATTATAGCTTTGCGCTTTGAATAAAGGCACTGTAAAATGTAGCCTGACAATGACAGATTTTCAGAGCTGTCAGACTTCCCTGTTATTACAGAGAAAACTATTTCTTTGCTGATGTCAGAGGGGAATAGCACTTTCTGTTTTAACCTTTAAATGCCCAAACTCTTTAAATTCAACTACAATAGTAGTGAAGTACGGGTCAGTTATTTCAAATATGTTTTGGGCCCAGAGTTTTTCCTGCCCAGACAGCCTGGCCATTAAAAACTGTGGGCCACAGAAACATGGTATAGGGTGATGTGCGTGCCCTAGTTGCAGAATAACAGAAAGCAACATGCTCCTTCAATGAAATGACTCCTTCATTGCATTTCCTCCCTGTCCCCCTAGAGATTATATTTAGAGTAATATTAAAGTATAATAATTATACAGTATTCATCATGACATTGAGAAAGAAAGTCTGACCATGCATCTGTATTAAGAAACATAAAATACACTTGATAGAGGTACATGATCAGACACTTTTCCTATTTATTTGAATTGCATTTATTCCAAAAACAAGTCCAGTGATTGAATGGCAGATCCTACCACCACCCATAAAAACAACAACAACAACATAATGCACATAAGTTCCAGTCACATACAGTACAATACAACAATACAGTAGCGATAAAATGTCCTTTGGACGTCACACACTGTTAGAGTAGCAATTCACAATAGTAAACAAAGTAGATTTTTTTTTAAATTTGTTTGCTATCTTTCATGAACAAACCCAAAATGATTTTATTCCATATAGGTTTAAACATAATTATGCAGATAATTAACATTCATGTTTGTAAAGTCGCAAAGCTGTGCAAGTGAAACTGTATATTTGGTGGACCTATGTACAGATCCAGTCGTTGTTCTTGTTTGATTTAGAATGGCACTAGATACCATCAGCATTTACAGTGGGTATATTTTGTTTATTGTGAAGTCCAGAATCTTAAAGGGGCAATCCTTAGTTGATACATACATTTTTGGACATATCAATTAATGATATGTACCCATTGATTCTTGAAGAATATAACATATAAATACCTCATGAGCTTAGCTGAACTGTAGTACCCCATCAAAACCCCAAATATAAGTTTGTTTGTAAACAAAGTAAATGTAAATAACCCCTGTGTGGCCTAAAAACATGATTAAAACTACAATTTAATATCATGGATTGTCAGTCCTTGCATCCATAGTGTAGTCTATGTATTTGAGAGTGGTTTCAATTCTCCAGCCCCATCCCTCAGCTTTTTACTGAAACTGAGGTGGGGAGTCAACTTTGTTAATGTTTCAATTAAGGATTGCCGCTTTAAGGAGGAAGAGCAAATAGTTATTTTCAAATATATGTCAACCTGAAAATGTCTATAAGTTATCTTTAATAAAAATAATGGAAACAGTATTTTAAAACTAAGGCAGACCTAGAAAATGATTATCAGCATTTCCTGTGGTTGTCCTCAGAGGTAGTAGTCTGAGTAGTTGTACGGTGAAAGACATTTTGATTTGCCCTCTGATGTGGTGATGCATTCCAAATTTGGCACACATGGACATGTGTGATGTAGTCTTGTGCCAATGAAGGGAACCTGGAAACAAAGATGGGAATCCATACAGTGAACAAAATGTTATACCTTAGAGACAAAAGACAATACATATTTTGTAAGGAAATCAGGACTCTTTCTGCTGTTCCAATACAAATTAAGTGGAGACTGAGATATTGATTAGTGAGAAATGGTGTGAAGTAATACAGCGAAGAGATGATGTACAAAACTTGTCCCACCTTGTGACTCATGGGGTGACACTCGTCTCCCTTCTGTCCTATAGGGGCACACATCCTCAGGCTCCTGATCCACAGACTGACTGCACAGCACATCCCCTCTCCACACTGCAAGTCCTTCACACAGGCCTGGAGAGATCACGCACAATATTATAGAGTTGAAAGAAGAAAAACAAGCTTTAGAGAAAACTGAGAAGCATTAAAAGTGACTTTGTATTTTCCAAATACTGCTCAGTCTAAGCCAAACCATTTGTACAGATATTGATTTATTTTGGGAATGTCTGGGCTGCTATATAATATGGAGGTTATCGCAAGCTTTTTATTAAAAAAAGGATCCTGAAATTGCTCAGAGGGATATGAACAACTTGAGTGACTGCTCTCACTTTGAATGAAATGAAGGATTGAGATGAGGGAAGGAGGGGATGATTTAATGTGACAATCTGGGAGGAAAATGTGTTTCTGTTTCATGGCTGCTTGTACTTATCTCAATTCATATTAGCATCCCTATATGCCTGCACTAATCTGGCACTTTTTTGATTTTCGTCTATTATATTTCATACCCAAATTAGATATCAAATTGTCATTTAAGCTGATAAAACAACGAATGCCCAGCTTTAGTAAATTCTGCTAAAACTATAGATTTTATAAAAATAATCAGTGCAACTACACAAATAGCAAACAGGTTGCATGGCACCTGAAGTACTATTCAACAATGCGTACCTGCATTGTACTGCCTCTGCAAAATCTTAGCTTTAGTTATAAAAACTAGGACCACTAATATATTAAAACCTTTTTCAGAGTTAAATCCATATTCAAGAAACATGAATTCCATATAGATTATTCCATATACAGTATGTTGGAGACATTTAAAAAATATGTGCCATATTATCTCACCCAGAAGGAACTATTGTGGTTACACAGTTTAAAATGTTAACTTAAAAGAGAGAAATTGTGCTCTTCAATATGGGTTGCTAAGGCAATCTCACAGCTGGCTAACCTCACATTGATTGAAAAGATACTTAGACTTGCTGCAACATAACACAAATGTTCGTCTCTGGGTATAGCCAGGCTTGAACTGATAATGATATACTTACATGCTGTTATACAGGCTGTAACTTTATTGTTTCTTCATAAGAGGCTTCTCATGTCACTCTGAGATAACCCCCTGTTATCATTTCGTTTTGGATAAATTATGATAATGATTTAATATTCAATCAAATCAAGCTTGCCATAACAAAAATACGAAGTTTCTATAGTATCATCCATTCATAACTAGTTGGCTTCAAGAACTTGTTGGCATCCACTTACCCCTGTGATGACTGCTGAGGAGCCATGGGACACAAGCAGTAGGCAGAATAGCAGGGAGCAGCTAGACCGCATGGTGAAGCAGAATAGTTCTCCAGCTCCTGTGTTCTCCAGTGTGAAAAAGATGGTCTGCTGTGCGTTCCTGAGTGCGTATGTGTGCGTTAGATGGACTTGGAAAGAGAGATGGCCTCCAAAGTCTAGTGTTGAGGACAGAGAGAGGCTTATAAACCCAGCCATTCCATCTAAATGAGTCACTCGTTACCAGCATCGCCTCTGGAGATAAAAAAGAGAAGCCCAAGGTAAAGCTCAACACGACAATATCCTTCTGGCATTCTTTATGTTGATGCCAATTCTTCCTGTTTTTTCCACCATTATCATACCCTTTGAGTAATCTCAAGCCTGTACTTGTGTTGTCATCTTTGAGCAGAAGATTCAGCATTCATATATATTTCTATTAAATATACATTTCCACTCTACAAGTCATAAGCAATCAAATATACACTACTACTGCTTGTCGAAGATCTCATTCCAAAATCATGGGCATTAATATGGAGTTGGTCCCCCCTTTACTGCTATAACAGACTCCACTCTTATGGGAAGGCTTTCCACTAGATGTTGGAACATTGCTGCAGGGATGTGCTTCCATTCAGCCACGAGCATTAGTGAGGTTGAGCACTGATGTTGGGCGATTAGGCCTGGCTCGCAGTCTGCGTTCCAATTCATCCCAAAGGTGTTCGATGGGGTTGTGGTCAGGGCTCTGTGCAGGCCAGTCAAGTTCCACACCGATCTCAACAAACCATTTCTGAATGGACCTCGCTTTGTGCACGGGGGCATTGTCATGCTAAAACAAGAAAGGACCTTCCCCAAATTGTTTCCACCAGGTTGGAAGCACAGTATCATCTGGAATGTCATTATATGCTGTAGCGTTAAGATTTGCCTTCACTGGAACGAAGGGGCCCAGAGTCCTAGCCCAAACCATACAAAACAGCCCCAGACCATTATTCCTCCTCCACCAAACTTTACAGTTGGTACTATGCATTCAGGCAGGTAGCATTCTCCTGGCATCCACCAAACCCAGATTTGTCAGTTGGACTGCCAGATGGTGAAGTGGGATTCATCACTCCAGAGAACGCGTTTCCACTGCTCCAGAGTCCAATGGTGGCGAGCTTTACACAATTCCGTCCGACGCTTGGCATTGCGCATTGTGATCTTAGGCTTGTGTGTGGCTGCTTGGCCATGGAAACCCATTTCATGAAGCTCCTGACGAACAGTTGTTTTACTGATGTTTCTTCCAGAGGCAGTTTGGAACTCAGTAGTGAGTGTTGCAACGGAGGACAGACAATTTCTACACGCTACACGCTTCAGCACTCAAATCAAATCAAACTTTATTTGGCACATGCACCAAATACAACCGGTGTAGACCTTACAATGAAATTCTTACTTACAAGCCCTTAACCAACAATGCAGTTCAAAAAAATTATATTTACCAAATAAACTAAAGTAAAAAATTGACAAAAATAACACAATAAAATAACAATAACGAGGCTATATACAGAGTGACTGGAGTCTTTAAAAATGTTTGGGGCTTTCCTCTGACACCGCCTACTATATAGGTCCTGGATGGCAAGAAGCTTGGCCCCAGTGATGTACTGGGCCGTACACACTACCCTCTGTAACGCCTTACGGTCAGATGCCGAGCAGTTGCCATACCAGGCGGTGATGCAACTGGTCAGGATGCGCTCGGTGGTGCTGCTGTAGAACTTTTAGAGGATCTGAGGACCAATGCCAAATCTTTTCAGTCTCCTGAGGGGGGAAAATATATTGTTGTGCTCTCTTCAAGACTGTCTTGGTGTGTTTGGACCATGATAGTTTGTTGGTGATGTGGACACCAAGGAACATGAAACTCTCGACCCACTCCACTACAGCCCCGTTGATGTTAATGGGGGCCTGTTTGGCCCTTCCTTTTCATTTAGTCCACGATCAGCTTTGTCTTGCTCACATTGAGGGAGAGGTTGATGTCCTGGCACCACACTGCCAGATCTCTGACCTCCTCCCTATAGGCTGTCTCATCGTTGTTGGTCATCAGGTCTACCACTGTTGTGTCGTCAGCAAACTTAATGATGGTGTTGGAGTCATGCTTGGCCACGCAGTTGTGGGTGAACAGGGAGTACAGGAGGGAACTAAGCACGATACCCCTGAGGGGCCCCAGGGTTTGAGGACCAGCGTGGCAGACGTATTGTTGCCTACCCTTGCCACCTGGGGGTGGCCCGTCAGGAAGTCCAGGATCCAGTTGCAGAAGGAGGTGTTTAGTCCCAGGGTCCTTAGCCTAGTGATGAGCTTCGTGGGCACTATGGTGTTGAACGCTGAGCTGTAGTCAATGAACAGCATTCTCACAATAGGTGTTCCTTTTGTCCAGGTGGGAAAGGGAAGTATGGAGTGCGATTGAGATTGCGTCATCTGTGGATCTGTTGGGGCGTTATGCGAATTGGAGTGGGTCTAGGGTATCTAGGATGATGCTGTTGATGGGAGCCATGACCAGCCTTTCAAAGCACTTCATGGCTTCCGACGTGAGTGATACGGGGCGGTAGTCATTTATGCAGGTTACCTTCTCTTCCTTGGGCACAGGGACTATAGTGGTCTGCTTGAAACATGTAGGTATCACAGACTCGGTCAGGGACAGGTTGAAATTGTCAGTGAAGCCACTGCCACATCCGATGAGTGTCAGAGACGGTATAGTAAGATTCAATCTTAATCCTGTATTGACGCTTTGCCAGTGGGATTTCTTATAAACATCCAGATTAGTGTCCAGCTCCTTGAAAGCGGCAGCTCTAGCCTTTAGCTCGATGTGGATGTTGCCTCTAATCCATGACTTCTGTTTGATATATGTACGTACGGTCACTGTGGGGACAACGTCGTCGATGCACTTATTGATTGATCCAATGACTGAGGTGTTATACTCCTCAATGACATTGGGTGAATCCCGGAACATATTCCAGACTGTGCTAACAAAACAGTCCTGTAGCATAGCATCCGCGTCATCTGACCACTTCCTTATTGAGCAAGTCACTGGTACTTCCTGCTTTAGTTTTTGCTTATAAGCAGGAATCAGGAGGACAGAATTATGGTCAGATTTGCCAAATGGAGGGCGAGGGAGAGCTTTGTATGTGTCTCTGTATGTGGAGTAAAGGTGGTCTAGAGTTTGTTTTCCTCTGGTTGCACATGTGACATGCTGGTGGAATTAGGTCAAATGGATTTAAGTTTGCCTGCTTTGAAGTCCCCGGCCGCTAGGAGCGCCACTTCTGGATGAGCATTTTCTTGTTTGCTTATTGCCTTATACAGCTGGTTGAGCCGGGTCTCAGTGCCAGCATCGGTTTGTGGTGGTAAATAGACAGCTTTGAATAATATAGATAAAAACTCTCTTGGTAGATAGTGTGGTCTACAGCTTATCATAAGGTACTCTACCTCAGGCGAGCAATACCTTAAGACTTCTTTAATATTAGACATCAAGCAACGCCCCTCGTCTTACCAGACATAGCTTCTCTGTCCTGCCGATGCATGGAAAATCCAGACACGTCTATATTATCTGTGTTGTCGTTCAGCCACGACTCGGTGAAACATAAGATATTACAGTTTTGAATATGTCATCCATTTTGTTTTCCAATGATTGCACGTTGGCCAATAGAACAGATGGTATTGAAAGTTTACTCACTTGCCTACGAATTTTCAGAAGGCAGCCCGTCTTCCCCCTTTTTCTCTGTCTTTTCTTCACGCAAATTACGGGGATTTGGGCCCGTTCCCGAGAAAGCAGTATATCCTTCCCGTCAGACTCGTTAAAGAAAAAATCTTCGTCCCGTTTGAGTTGAGTAATCTCTGTTCTGATGCCCAGAAGTTATTTTCGGTCATAAGAGATGGTAGCAGCAACATTATGTACAAAATAAGTAAAAAAATAAGTTACAAACAATGCGAAAAAACGAACAAAATAGCACAGTTGGTTAGGAGCCACAGTTGGCTAGGTCCCGTTCTGTGAGCTTATGTGGCCTACCACTTCGCGGCTGAGCCGTTGTTGCTCCTAGACGTTTCCACTTCACTATAAAGCACTTACAGTTGAGCAGGGAAGCTCTAGCAGTGCAGAAGTTTGACTAACTGACTTTTTGAAAAGGTAGCATCCTATGTAGGTGCCACGTTGAAAGTCACTGAGCTCTTCAGTAAGGCCAGTCTACTGCCAATGCTTGTCTATGAGATTGCATGGTTGTGTTCGATTTTATACAACCGTCAACAACGGATATGGCTGAAATAGCCAAATCCTCTAATGTGAAGGGGTGTCCACATACTTTTGTATATATAGTGTATATAAAATGATATGGTTAGAAAAGAAAAGCCACACATTCCTTAGCTCTGATGCAATACATATACAATTATATGGTCACTCAATCACTGTAGGATCGCCTTAAGAATGCCACTCCAATAAAAATGTCAATGTCAACTGAATGAATAGAGTACATACAGTCATATATCATCCTAGGCTCACATGATTTAAGGCCATATGTGGATAAAACTCCAGTATTTAATCTGCTATTGGAAGGGTTGTCATGACAGAAACTCAAGGTCTCCTCTCCAGTATGAAAGGCTGTAGCACTTGTGATTTTATAAAATATTTTTCCCCTTTTAAAAAAATTAATGGGGCTTGCCAAAATACATAAAGCTAATTACATTGTTATATTTTCAGCAGCTAGAGGCACAGACGTCCTTGGTGTTTGAGCCCAGATGTTCAAGATCAGAAAAATGGCAGGAAAACTTTTCATATTGTAGTGATGCCAGAATGGAGTGAGATGGAATTTAAACTTCAGGCAACAAGTGATTTAAATGTAAATGGCTGATAATACAAATATTTGTTGCATAGTGACTAATTACCCTCCTGCTTGAATCCAAGAAGTTCCATTGTCTAGTTTGCGTGTGTTGTAGAATAGTGACATCAAGTAGAACCAGCTGATATGTCCAGTCGGCTGCAGTTGAACTGTCCCTCATCAGTTGGTAAGGACTTGGCAGAGTCACAGTGACACCACTAACTGAGTCTCACAGGAAGCCAAGATTAAGGCCCCAGCCTCGAGAATGACGACCAAAGGTGTAGAATGGGATAGCCCTGAACTAAATGACACACTTCTCTTGAAGCAGTGTGACTCTGAACATAGCAGAATATGAATATGAATATCACTCAAGATAATCTATTCAACTCATTTTATTCTCTCCTTCAATGGGGAATACCAACCAAGGTGAATATGTAATTGGCTGACATGAACATTTGCGATCTGACCCACTGATCCTGTAATAGCTGGTGAGAAAGAGGGAGGGAGGGTTGAGATGGTGAGACACACACACAGAAAGAGCGAGCAGCCAGCAGTTTAAGCTGCAGGGTAGACTTGTATTTTTATTTCCAACACTGACTGAGTGCCAGGTCGGCTGAAATGACTTGGCATGCATCCCTCCAGTGTGCTGCTCTTCCCTGATGTATCCTTACTCCTTCATCATTGCACATAACAAGGTATTGCCAAGGAAGCAATGCAGAAGAAGAAGAGCGTTCATAAATGCGTCACCTGGATAGAAACGTTCATAGAAAGAGAATATGTCAGAGATACGGATTTTATTTCCTTAAGTCTCAGTGTGAGGGTGTCTCAATCCACTTCAAAGCCTCAAAGTAGAGAACACTTAAGCACAATGCGGAAACCATTTACAGTATAATTGAAGTGAAAATAGGTTCATTTCTACATTGCCACACTGTATTTTCAGTGTGCACTTCAATATTTCCTGAAATATTTCCCCTTCTTACTGCAAGTGGGTCATTTGTATTTCAAAGCACTTAATCTTGTTTTCTGCCTGTGACAGGAACCAGTCTGCTTGCCAATCTGGAGCTCTTGATCAAGTCTCAAAGCAATACCAATCCAATGAGATAAACAAGGAGACATAATACACAAGGAAGAAGTAAAGAGGCTAGGAGGACAAATACAACAAAACACTCTGGTACGGAGTGAACTGTCTTTCAAATATGATAGGTTACTTAAAATGATGGGTAACATACTCATTTAATGCAACATTTGCAGTGTTGCCTGTGAAACTGAATGAGTCTTTATTATACTTTTTTGTATATTTTACAGCTATAACAGTTATAGTCCTATCTAAGGATTTTCACTTGAGAATTGGAAAAGGGTTGCCAATGAGGATTGATCATTTGATGTGTCATCCCCTCTATAAAACAACCCTCACTGGTCTAACACCCATACTTCATAACAGCCAGACAACCACACACATTGTATTTATCAAGTACCCTCTGAGCCCAATTGTTCCTCTATTCCATGCAGAACCTGCTGTTGCCTTATGATTTAGTAACCACCGTGCATTACAGAAAGCCCCATTTTATATTGTGCTTGCTTGCTAGTGTTGGCTGAGATTTTGAGGTGTGCCACACATTGTTACACTCAGAGGAGTGCAGTGCGTTCGGTTAATTCTGACGAACACAGAGGTAGTGGCACAGAGGCTCTTTAGAAAGCATTGCAGCAGGTTCACTGACACAGTAAAGGTAGCTTACAGACGAGGGGCTATTTTTAAGGAGGACTGGTATGGGGGCGTCTTTCCTTCTGCATCTTTCCTTCTGTTCTTGTTCCTTGGCCTGGAGCTTGGGGGAGGACTGTTATGGGGGCGTTTGGCAAGCTGACAGTCAGAGAGTTCAAAGCTCCTCTGTGTGTCAGGAGCAATTACTGGCTGGCAGGAAAAAGCTTGGCTCATGGAGTAGGACACTAATGTCTCTGATATGATGAAGACCTAGAGCCAAGTCATGGTTTACTTTACATGAATGATAAAGGCCCCTCTTTGGCTGCTGGCTGTGCAAGGTTTAGAATAAACAATTTACTTACTATACATCAGGGTTCCCCAACTTTCAGAGTATTTGTTTATTGTTGGACATAAAAGACTGTAGAAACACTAGAAAATCAGCTAGAAAAGTGATTTTTAATTTTGAAGATCTGGTGCCAAGTATTCCCATGCATAATAGAGAGACATGATATATATAAACTAGGTTTGAAATGATTATGTTTTAGTCAAATATTATATCTGCTTGTGGTCAATTTGCAGACTACAAATGATTTCTAATTATGTTCGGGTCCCCCGACCATCCACTCAAGAATAAATAGTTCCTCGGCTGAAACTAGTTAAAGATCCCTGCTATACATGAATTAAGACATCTTTGATTTCTGTTATTCCTGGTGAGGGAGAGGATGGGGTTGCTGGCTCATCCACATAAATCTGTTTTGAGTCTGTCCCTCCAAGGCAATCCCCAATCTCATTTTCTCTGCATGCGTAAATTCAACTTGGTTTCAGGGCATTTTGTATTATTCTGTATGTATATCCGAGACACTCCATTTAGTATGATATGTTACGTTTGGTATGGTAGTTAATAATTTGTGAAGGTCCACCCATTTCATATAATAAAATGTTAAAGTTGTCTGTTATGAGATTTGAACTTCCAATCTTTGGGTACGCCCACCCATCCACCCCGAACAAACACCCTACTTTTGTTTTTGCCTTAAGTAACCATCTGTCTTATGTAACCATACAAAACGTAACATATCATCCTAGATGGAGTGTCTCGGATTTACGTACAGAATAATACAAAATGCTCTGAGACCAGGTTGCTAAATTGTGCAAGGAGCACATGCCATGAGATTGTGGGTTATTGTGAACATCAGGCTCTTTTGGCTCTGGACGTCTCCTGACTAGATCAAAGCCCAGGGTAACATCATGTTGCTGCTGTTCAAATCCTATGGCATCCCCACTGGGCATCTTCCCTCCCTCATAAGGCACTGCAGGATTTCAACTCATCTCTGCCCCTCTTCATCTGATGCTTTTTATCTCAATGACATGGCCCCCCTTGTGCGAGATGGGAGTTAATCCTGGTGTTGCCGTGATCCCACCGGCTGGGATGATCCATCTGAAGGGATTAGGGAAGCCTGAGGGAGAAGGAGAGTGGGAGACCCAATAGGGATCTTCAGATCAGGGGTGAAATCTCATGGGGATCCAGCAAAATGTTGCCTTTTAATTGCTGGCCATGCCTAGTCCCATAGTGTTATAACACCTGTGGTGGTGTGGTGTAACAACGAGCCAGAGACGTTCGGATCCATATGCAGTTGACTTTAATAAAGGAAGGTCAGACAGGCAAAACTCAGAGAACAGCGTAAGGGTGTCAGAGGGAATCCAGAGACAGGGTCGGTATCGGGCGTAGGTCGGGGCAGGCGGCAGACGGGTAATCAGGAATCAAAAACACAGTCCGAGGTCAAAAACAGGGAATCAGTCACAGGATCAAAAAGAGTGCTCAGAAAAGACTAGCCGGGGCAGTGCAAGACTTCGCAAAGCATTGGAGCCTGGAGAGGGAATATATAGGGGAGAGAAGTGGAAACAGCTGAGCAGCTAATTAGGCCTAGGTACGGGACAGATGGGAAATGTAGTTAGTACTCCGGTGATGGTGTCCTTCGGTGGTCGGAGAGAGCCACAGAGGTGCGATCCATGACATGTGGTGTGTGTATAATTGTCCCCATCCAATAATACGTGGAAAGAGAACCCTGCACAAGAACGAGACAGGGGTATAATAATCCACATTCATTATTATAAGTATAAATCTTATTTCTAAATCCCTTTTCTCTAAAACAGGTTGTAAATCCAATTTCTCTCAAACTGTCCCAAACATTCTGATCTTCAATATGTTTTTATTTACTTGATAGCAATTTTTTACCTTTATTTTAGGGAAATCATGCAAGAATTGTAAACATTTAATAGGAATAGTTTTGGTCAATGTTCTGTGCCATGCTCTCTATTCATATTAATAATTGTATTGTATCCCAAACACCCAAAATTTGCAGAGTTGCCTTGGTTGTCTATGTCATAGCTACAGCAAGGACAGAATGTACTAACTTGAAGGTTGCAACAACAGCTGCACATTATTTATTTTTATTGGTTTTGAACTATGGCATTCAAACCCCCAAAAAAAAAATGTATTTTATTACATCTACACTGAGTCTACAAAACATTAAGAACACCTGCCTTTTACATGATATAGACTGTCCAGGTGAATCCAGGTGAAGCTATGATCCGTTATTGATGTCACTTGTTAAATCCCCTCCAATCAGTATAGAGGAAGGGGAGGAGACAAAATATTTAAGTGCCTTTGAACAGGGTATGGTAGTAGGTTCCAGGCACACCGGTTTGTGTCAAGAACTGCGACACTGCTGTTTTTTTCACGCTCAACAGTTTCCTGTGTGTATCAAGACTGGTCCACCACCCAAAGGACATCCAGACAAATTGACACAACTGTGGGAACCATTGGAGTCAACATGGGCCAGCATCCCTGTGGAACACTTTTGACACCTTGTAGAGTCCATGCCCCAACAAATTGAGGCTATTCTGAGGGCAAAAGGGGGGAGTGCAACTCAATATTAGGAAGGTGTTCTTAATGTGATCCTATGATCCTCAATACGGGTGCATGCTTAGTCCCCTCCTGTACTCGGTGTTCACGCATGACTGCGTGGCCAAGCATGACTCCAACACCATCATTAAGTTTGCCGATGACACAATGGTGGTAGGTCTAATCACCGACAATGATGAGACAGCCTATAGGGAAAAGGTCAGAGACCTGGCAGTGTGGTGCCAGGACAACAACCTCTCCCTCAACATGTTCAAGACAAAGGAGCTGATCGTGTATGGCAGGAAAAGAAGGGCCGAGCACGCCCTCATTCTCATTGACTGGGCTATAGTGGAACAGGTTGAGCACTTCAAGTTCCTTGGTGTGAAGAGGGCCCCACAACACTTATCCCCCCTCAGGAGAGTGAAAAGATTTTCATGGGACCTCAGATCCTCAAAAAGTTATTTATTTATAAAGCCATTCTTACATCAGCTGATGTCACAGAGTGCTGTACATAAACCCAACCTAAAACCCCAAACAGCAAGCAGTGCAGGTGTAAAAGCACGGTGGTTAGGGAAAACTCCCTAGAAAGGCCAAAACCCAGGAAGAAACCTAGAGAGGAACCAGGCTGTGAGGGGTGGCCAGTCCTCTTCTGGCTGTGCTGGGTGCAGATTATAACATAACATGGACAGGATTTTTAAATATTCATAAAACAGGCAGAACAGTTGAAACTGGAGAAGCAGCACAGCCAGGTGGACTGGGGACATCAAGGAGTCATCAGGCCAGGTAGGCCTTGAGGAATGGTCCTAATGCTCAGGTCTTCCGAGAGAGAGAGAGAGAGAGAGAGAGAGAGAGAGAGAGATAATTAGAGAGAGCATACTTGAATTCACACAGGACACCGGATAAGAGAGGAGAAATACTCCAGATATAACAGACGGACCCTAGCCCCCCGACACAAACTACTGCAGCATAAATACTGGAGGCTGAGACAGGAGGGGTCGACACTGTGGCCCTGTCCGACGATACCCCCGGACAGGGCCAAACAGGCAGGATATAACCCCACCCACTCTGCCGAAGCACAGCCCCCACACCACTAGAGGGATATCTCCAACCACCAACTTACCATCCTGAGACAAGGCCGAGTATAGCCCACAAGATCTCCGCCACAGGAAGCCAGTGTAGAGAGGCTAGCACTGGAGTAATATGATAATTTGTTTTGGTTCTAGTCAAGATTCTAGCAGCCGTGTTTAGCACTAACTGAAGTTTATTTAGTGCTTCTACAGCTGCACCATCGAGAGCATCCTGACTGGTTACATCACCGCCTGGTATGGCAACTGCACGGCCTCCGACCGTAAGGTGCTACAGAGGGTAGTGCGTACGGCCCAGTGCATCACTGTGGCCAAGCTTCCTGCCATCCAGGACCTCTATACCAGGCAGTGTCAGAGGGAGGCGATAAAAATTGCCAGACTCCATCCACCGTTGTCATAGATTGTTCTATCTGTTGCCGCACGGCAAGCGGTACCGGAGCGCCTAGGTCCAAAAGGCTTCTTAAAAGATTCTATTCCCAAGCCATAAGACTGCTGAACAGCTAATCAAATGGCTACCCGGACTATTTGCATTGAGCCCACCCTTATTTTACGCTGCTGCTACTCGCTGTTTATTATCTATGCATAGTCACTTTACCCCTACTTACATGTACATATCACCTCGACTAACCTGTACCCCCACACATTGACTCAGTACCAGTACCCCTTGTATATAGCCTCGTTGTTGTAATTTTATTGTTGCTCTTTCATTTTTACTTTAGTTTATTTTGTAAATATTTTTCTTAACTCAAATTTTTCTCAACTGCATTGTTGGTTAAGGGCTTTTAAGTAAGCATTTCACGGTAAGGTCTACACCTGTTGTATTCGGCGCATGTAACAAATACAATTTGATTTGATTTAAAAATTGTCTTTAACATCACTCTCCTCAAAATTGACGTCTTCAAGATCTTCCCACTCAGTTCACATACTATCCATCACACCTACACAACATTCATTGTGTTTTTAGTGCTTTTCCCCTGGTGTCATAAAGCTTTACAATATTTGTGTTTGAAAGTCCCACGTAAGAGAGAGTGTTTGACGTAAGGGAGAGATCCACTCTTTCAGAAAATATGTAACCTTGAATCATTACACACATCATTTTTTCTGCCAGGACATTCACTATCATGCAAATAGCCCTTTACCTCGCAAGGTCACAGCTCATCAATTCAGAGTCCTGTCCTTGGTTCCCCACAAAGACATCTCCTCATGGCAATATCCATTCAAACCTGCACCTAGCCTCTACAAACTATTGCCACTTGAGCTCCTTCTAGTCTCTAGAACAATACAGTTCCTTAATTTTCTCCTTAAGTGGAGGGCTATACCCAGAAATTCAGGGAGACATGCTGATTGCGTTGAAAAGTCTTCACTTTTTCACGTTCTTCAACAATACAGTACAAATGCACTGATGAGTCATACTGTAGCTGGTGTTCTCTGGCTGTTGATGAGCGTTCCTCTCGAGAGACCCATTAGGTTCTAGTTACCATCAATGTTCCCTCAATTTTGGGGGGGCACTGAGCAAATTTTATGTCTTGTGAGTGGAAACTTGAACATTGTGAGAATTTTGTGCAACTTCCGGTGCGCATTTACAGTGAACACTTACAGTTTTAGACAGTAGCCAATAAGCTATTGTGGCTATTTGAGCATAATGTAGGTCTACCAATAATACCAATGGAAATAGCTTTTGATTTCTATGATATAGCATACAGTAGCCTATATGTGGTGTTCAATGCAGGCCTACATTGCGTGAGACGTTTAAAAAGGGATTGACATTAATTTACGATTTTTTACTTGGTCTGTAACACCATAGGCAAAAAAGGTGACTGTAAATTGCATTGTATTGTGTTGTATGATGCAAGAAACTACTTTAAAAATAAAATGTCTTATTATTACCATATAGTGAATTAGACAATGTAGGCTACCCCTCTGGCTTTTGGCTTATTTGCATATTCAAGCCTGTTTCAAAATACAACACTCCCCTTTAATTAAGACATCAGCTTTTTACCTAACTGGCTTTTCAAAGACAGCTTGAAATGTAGCCTACATGTTTTGTGCGCTTGTAGGAAGCAGTAGCTCCCCATTGCCGACCTATACTTATCTATAACTGGGCTAATAACTCGCTAACTAGCAAAGAATATCAACCAATGTGCAGACACGCAGGCTCTGTGCTCTGATCTGAACTGATCTGAAAAGTAATTTACTCATGGGTGATTGAACCGATAAAATTCTACTCCGTTGCGCTCTGGCTCTGCCTACAACAAAATCACAGACTCAATCTTGCAAAGTTGGATTTGTTTTGGTTTGTTGCATTGAAAAGGGGCTGATATAATGTTGATTCGATCACAGAAAAAACGTTGATCTATATAGTGAAAACTAATGGGGTGAACTCAGTGAAGTTCAATCTCTTGTCTCTGCACGGCCTGGCATTTCTTCTGAGCAGCTGTCCTGGAGGAGGTGCGGCCTTAGAGGGAACAGCCTTACTATACTCATTATCAGCATTATTTATGAGTCATTGCATTTGAAGATTCCGAAACGAAAAACAATGAATATTACAACTAAACAGAATTAAATGGATCGCAAAGCATCAAATAATGAAAAGGTATGAATCAGTTCAACTCTGACTTTGTGATGAACCTTCATCAGCCCATCCGACAAGGGTTTTCTCACGCCTACAGTACACTCGACACAAACATATAGTGGTACCAGGTCATTACTTCTATGCTCAGGCAATTGGCCTGAAAGATTTTGTAATGTGAACATGGAGACCACTGCAAATACCACCCTTTAAAATCAATGGCTGAGACTGGAAAGGTCAATAGGTTTTCGTATACGGTTTTGATGAGGTCATGGGATGAATATCTACTAGTTACACACAAGTGTCTTGCCCATGTTCCTGTAACCAGGTGTAATTCTTTAAGAAATAATTTATTTACACAAGGGTGTCGAGTTAGGACTTATGAACGAGCACTAAATTCCTGTGTAATGTATCTGTTTGGGGTTCAGATCTACATGCTAAAGGTTTCTCTGTCTGTGGAGATGGACCTTTTCCAGTATAAACAAACACAGCAGTGCGGACATACAGCACAACACATCCCTGTTGCTAGGACAGGGGCTCTATGTATTGTGTGTAGTGCATGCAGTGCTGTGGTGTGATGCTAATACAAGGTGACACCAGAGACTGGGATGGCCCAGGGCCTGACATCCCTGACACATAGGGCAGGTCATGTAAGGGCCTGTCATAGCAGATTAGTGCTGACCACATTAAGAGCCTCATAAACGCATCATTACTGCTGATGAAAACTCTTGAGAAGAAAACCCCCGTCCCCCCCATCCCTGTCCCTGTCCTCCAGACCTCCACAGGGACAGACAGTCATGGAGCCGTGCATGGGAATTTCCCATTATCCCCACTGTTCTTATTTTCACAGTACTGTACATACAGTGTGACCGTGTGCTGATATTAATTATATTCTGTTACAGATGTTTACATGGCAGGCAATTTGCACAGGTATAACAACACAAGGCAGCATTTGACAGCCTTAAAAGCCCAGTGCAGTTATATATATATATATTTCCACAGGTTGGAATAATACTGTGAAATTATGAAAATTATGATAACGCCCTTTTAGTGTAAGAGCTGTTTGAAAAGACCGCCTTTGAATTTCTGCCTGTTTTGGTGGGATGGAGTTTTGGCCTGCCTGATGACATCACCAGGCGGTAAATTAGTTAATAGGCCAATAAGAAAGAGAAGTCCAGACCTGTCACGGATCCCTCCGGGAACTTTCATTATGCACACCTGTCCCCTATTCCTACTGATTAGTACTTGTATAAGTGTGCCCTTTGGTTTCCATGGTCTGTCCATTATTGTTACTATGGTCTTTGGTGTGTGTGAGTACCTGTGCTGTGTGTTTTGGCTTTCGTGCCAATGTGGATTGCGCAGTTGATTATGTGTCTCGTCCCGTGGGTTAGTCAATGTGCACGTGTGTTATTTATTCGAGGTACTCCTCGCTCTTTTGTTTGGGTTTCAACCCTGTGTTTTTGTATAGTGTTTGTTTGGTCTTCGTCCCTGTGCCTTTACACGGCACATCATAATTTGGGTGAAATAAAAAAAAAAATTACGCATTCATGCGTCTGTCTCCCGACTCTCTTCATGCCAATGTGACAAAACCTCTCTGCCAATAACAGCTAGTTCTCAGTTTTCCCCCTCCCCATTCAGACCACTCATAGACAGTCCTAATAAAATTCTTGCTTGAGAAAATGCTCTTTGCTAAGGAGATATTTTTGTTTCCTTTTGACCATTTTAAATGAAAACAATCACAGTAAGGTACTTAATTGTTACCCAGAAATGATTTGATATTGAGATAAAAACCGTTGCCTTGGGCCTTTACTGAGAAACCCAGTACTCCCAGAATAGGATACATCAAATTTATAGATGCCTGGTTTGAGATTACAGGATTATCTGTCATTAAACATTCTTCTATTAGGTGCTATCTCATTAAATATGCACATATTTGCATATCACACAAATCAATTTTTCTGGACACTGGATGAAGTCAGCCTAAATATTTAGTTTTCACACTCCAGGACCGGACTTGTCTAGAGCAGATTGTAGATAAATTCATTTGTTCATCCTTCTACCTGTAAAATACTAAATACATTAACATAAAATGCATTTTTGACATATTTTTCCCCCAAAAAAATTCTATAATAAAAAATGTACAACATATCAAACATTTCCTCTGGGCAAGTCTAGAGAATATATGTAAGTAAACCACACACAATTTGGTGAATGCAGATGCTTCTGAGACTGAGAAAAATTTGTTGTGGGAAGAGTCTGCCTTTTGGGAAATGGCAGTTAAAGACAAGTACACTGAATCTAGACTACCACACACCAATCGCCTATTTAGACCCAATCACCATCTCTTCAAAGTAAGTTACTAAATATAGTCCATTTTGTAACACTCACTATGAAATGGGCTTTTCAATTATGTGGAATTGAATGTAGTGAGTTTTGAAATTATTGATGAATGCCCATTTTAAAGTGGTTAAAATTAATTAAAATGTTGATGATGGTAGTATTATAAACTAAAGGCAATATACATTTTCATCAAGTTTTTTACTTTTGTATATTTACTTTTTGAAAATACTAATGTTAATGGACCGAAATACCAACGAATCTCAAAATGAATGCTGTAGGTAAATGCAAAAATGTAATTTAAGCCTGTGGTGCCTGGCCTTAAGAACACATTCTAATTTACAAAATGCACCATCCAAAGAACAGAAACCTTTGAAAACTAGTGCCCCCTAATCGCTGTCCTTGGAGATCGGGGTGCCCCAATAACCCAGAGAAAGGAGTTTTTACTATGGCTCTCTGACACTACTTCCTGCATCATTTGGTCTCCCATCCAGATAAAAACCTGGTCCCACCCTGCTTACCGTCAGGCGAAAGCTAGCAGAGAGAAGCAGGGTGGTTTGGCTGATGACAAACATTAACAGCCTCCTCCTCAGACAAACATGAAGATACTATCTTGATATTGATTTTTTACAAGATGAAGAATCCCAGCTGTTTCAATTTCAGCCCATACAGAAATAAGGAAAGGTCAACTTTTCTATATGACACAGAGCTGTCAAACATAAGGAGGCTCAGAAGGGAAAAGTTCACTTTACAACATAACCTGCTTTGAGTGGAATCAAGACATTACGACTTTCCACATTTAAAAACCAAACCAAATCCCACATCATCTATGATGCAGAAAGCAATTTAAATATTGCTCATATCATCAAAGAATGTTGAGAAACCATGACCAGACCGGCAGAGTTAAGAGAGTCTTTGAGGATGCCAACCATGCAGCACATGTCCCTTGCGCCATGCGAGATAGTGAGAAAGAGTGAGGACAATAAAGAGTGGGAGGGAGGGAGGGAAGGAAGGAGGGAGGGAGGGGGGGAGAGGAGAGGAGAGAGAGTAGGTGGAGTCCCTGGTCTATCACGGCCTTAAAAGTCGGTCATTCTCCAGGAGGAAGAGAAGAACTTTGGGTTATTTGCGTAACCCCGGTTCTATGAGAATACGAGTGAGATGTGTCACTTATAGGATACGCCTTAGGGCGGGTCACAAGATCGAAGTATCCAATCACACAGTGTCAGACAGGTCGAGTGGCGAATGAGGTGAACCCCTCTCCAAAAGGGAGCCACTCGCCTGCTAACTGGTTATTCTCGAACATGCCTCTCTTCCTTGTGCTCTTGCGAGCAGGGAAAAGCAGTGATATATCTCACTTGTATTCTCATAGAACCGGGGTTATGCAAGTAAGCCAAAGTTCTATTTCTAAAACTCATTCTGATGTGTACCCTATGGGATAAGGCTTTGACACTCAGGACAGTATGCGCCAATGAAGGTGCAGTGACGTCTAATCGGTGAAACCTCATAAAAGTATGAGGGGTGGCCCAACATGCCAACTTTCAAATCTCTTGTAAAGAGATGCCTTTGAACAGTGCCCAAGTGGAATGAGCCCTCAGGCCCTCCGGGGGCTGTAAACACTTGCTATTATAAGCCAATATAATAGCCTCTACTATCCAATTGGATCGCTGTTGACGAGAGAGGGGCCTACCCTTGCAGTGGGGTGCGCAAGACACGGTCACTCTTACACCATGCTCTCGTTCTATCCAAGTAGATGCTTAAAACACGAACTGGATATTAACGGTGGAGGCGCTCTTCTTCTATACAAGTGAACTGCGGCGGGTGGAATGCCATAAACTCTAACACGAGACAATTGTAATCGCCGTTTACCTTAGTCATAAAGGCGGGGTTGGGTAATAATGTACCTTTGATAACCCTGGGGAAAACTGAAGGCACGAATGGTGGCTAGACCGTATCTTTCCCAGAGTCTCCAATCCCATTAAAGGCGATTCCCACTGGACAGCACGTCCGCTCCCACATTCAATACACCTGGGACATGAGTTGGGCGTAATGAAAGCGGAGTGCCCTGCTCCACAGACTAATCTTGACAGTCTATGTAGACGCAGAGAGCGAGTGCCAGAGCTGCGGCACAGGGGACACTTGGTGGTTGAGTGGACGCATAGAGATGAGACGCTGCATGAGCGTTAGGGTTTTAGGACCACAGATGTGCCTCTCCCCGATTTTGAAGGGCGGGAGTGGGGTCTGTACTGCACCCTCTATACCGCTGGGGGCGTGCCCCTAGGTCGGACGTTCATTCTTCCCCCCGGGGAATCAAGTGGGCCGCTTCCAACACTGTCGGCCTGTTTGGAGAGCACAACTGTGAGTTCGCAGCCTGCTGCGTCGCTGGGGATTTTACGTTATGGAAAATCCTGGTGCCAGCGAGTTGCCTTCTCCCTGTCACGAAGCCTTGGCTCATGGAGGGTGAGACCGGGTTGCAACGGTACACAGGTCTACAGGTCAAGCAGAAGTTGAAGGCTTCACCTTCCCTCTTTCGTAGTTTGCACTTCTGTTGCATGGTGGCAAACCTGCCTTTTCCTTGTCTGAGAGGATGGACAAGTTGAACCACAGGACTCTCTCCCCCATCACCTCAAGGCTCATGGCATGCCCACAGCCTTGGAATGGTGCTTTTGGAGGCTAGGAGGTTGAGATCTGCAACGATGCAGGACTCATCCCATTGGTCTAAGAGATTTCTCATCTCTTGTAGCAAATCGGCCTGGTATGCCAGCAGTAAGGACTGTTGTGTTGTTAGGGTTCATTGAATACACCGTAATGAAAGAGAATGAATGTTCACTGAAAGAATATCATTTTTACACCTTGTCAGGAGGCACGTATTCGTACAACTCTCTGTCACGTTCAACTGCCACAGAGTATCTCTCCTGCGCATGTGTTATCCTGCCCAGGTATGGTAATCAATCTAGCAAACACTATTTGCTTATATCATTACATTCTCCCTTTCTTTAAATATAATTATAGTTACTTTTCAAAATAAAATATTTATTTGTGTACTCGGTGTAATAACAAAATTATTTGTAAACAGCATTTCAACTGTGTTAGAAAAATGTTATTAACTATATGCTTAGTAGGTTCACTAGAAAATACTACATTAGAAATGTACTGTCAACTGTTTAACGTGTCCTTAGAGTCTCTAACAACTCTCAATAAGTCTTTCTGGTACTTTCACTTGCCGAGTCAATCATCTGATGGTTTGTTCTTCACTCTGGACTGCTGCTGCCAGAGATGTGCTTTCAGCCTCTTCAATTGCTTGGAAGGCAGCCACGGTGCTTCCATTAATTAAAGGGGGAAATCAAGCTGATCCTATTATATGTCCATTTCTATCTTGCCCTGTTTATCAAAAATGTTGGAAAAACCTGTCAATTATCAACTGACTGGCTTCCTTGATGTTTATAGTGTTTTCTCTGGTATGCAATCTGGTTTCCGCTCAAGTAATGGATGTGTCACTGCAACCTTAAAGGTCCTAAATGATGTCACCATTGCCCTTGATTCTAAGCAATGTTGGGCTGCTATTTTTATTGACTTGGTCAAAGCTTTTGATATAGTAGACCATTCCATTCTTGTGGATCGGCTGAGGAGTAATGTTGTCTCTGAGCGGTCTTTGGCATGGTTTGCTAACTACCTCTCTCAAAGGGTGCAGTATATAAAGTCAGAAAATCTGCTGTCTCAGCCACTGCCTGTCACCAAGGAAGTTCTCCGAAGCTTGATCCTAGGCCCCACACTCTTCTCAATTTACATCAACAACATAGCTCAGGCAGTAGGAAGCTCTCTCATCCATTTATATGCAGATGATACAGTCAGAACACAGCCATGAATAAAGAATGGTACCAACACATCCTCCGAGAGCAACTTCTCCCAACCATCCAGGAACAGTTTGATGACGAACAATGCCTTTTCCGGCATGATGGAGCACCTTGCCATAAGGCAAAAGTGATAACTAAGTGGCTCGGGGAACAAAACATCGATATTTTGGGTCCATGGCCAGGAAACTCCCCAGACCTTAATCCCATTGAGAACTTGTGGTCAATCCTCAAGAGATGGGTGGGCAAGCAAAAACCCACAAATTCTGACAAACTCCAAGCATTGATTATGCAAGAATGGGCTGCCATCAGTCAGGATGTTGCCCAGAAGTTAATTGACAGCATGCCAGGGCGGATTGCAGAGGTCTTGAAAAAAAAGGGTCAACACTGCAAATATTGACTCTTTGCATCAACTTCATGTAATTGTCAATAAAAACCTTTGACACATGAAATGCTTGTAATTATACTTCAGTATTCCATAGTAACATATGACAAAAATATCTAAAGACACTGACGCAGCAAACTTAACTTAATAACTTAATATTTGTGTCATTCTCAAAACTTTTGGCCAGGACTATACTAGCTAATTGCCTATGCAAAAACGTATGTCTTGCTAGGTGTGTATGACGCATCAGGGTTTAAACCGGTTTAGTTAGCTAGCTAGTTAGTAAGTTAGCTAGCCAGTATTAGCTAGTTAATCACTAAGATGGTGGTGTGCAAAACCACTAAATATACTCCCACGCATTGTACCGGCAACAACAACACCTTGTACAACAGTACAAACAAATTATAGAAGAGGCCTATGTATTAAATGTAACAAAAACACATGAACAGCTTAGGCTCATCACTAGATATAGACGGCAATTTCAGACGCTTGTAAAAGTCCTGAGAATTTCGATATATGCCTTCCTCAGCACTTACCTAGCTAAGCACCAAGCGCTGAGCTAGATAACGTTAGCAGCTAGCAATTAGCATGCATTTTATAAAACGTAAACTTCTAAAATACATATCATTAGTGTGGTTCATATGTAGCTTCACATGTAAATACACTTGATAAAGTCCATTGTAAAAACAAATTAATAAAAGTAAATTAAAGAGCCAAAACATTTAGAACAAAAATTCAAATGATCTGAAACACCATCTTGCTAGCTAGCTCAGCTTGGCAACAATCATACGAATGAGAACATCTCACTAGTTTTTCAAAATGACTAGAAAACTCATCACAGTTTACAAACCTGAAAACAGGATAAAAAAGGAGACATGGAGAGTTTTCATGGACATGGAGACTTTTTACCCCTGGGCTTCTCTTCTAACACATGAAGATGTAGAGAGGCACGTGCCTGCGGCAGTTGAGAATTTATGTGATGTGCACGGTCTGGAAATTTCCAGTAACGTATTAATGCAAAATTGAGAATTCACTATCCAGAAATTCCTATATCACGCAAGTGTTCAGGGATGCGTGGGGAGTCTACAGGAGTCCACACACTCACATGGGAAATTCCCACCCATGACCGTGCACCTCAAATTTCACAGGAATATAGCAGATCCGATTTCACCCAGAAACTCTGATTTTCATCCAGTGCTGAATGAATAATCATTATGTGGAACAGCTTACCTGTCACTCAAAACCAACATAGAAAACACCAAACACCCCTGGTCTAGTCCTGGCCCAAAACCCCATAGAGAACCCAGAGGGCTCTCTAACCCAGAGGGCTCTCTATGGCCAGGACGTGACCAGGGGTGTTTGGTGTTTTCTATGTTGGTTTTGAGTTGGTTCCCAATTAGAGGCAGCTGTTAGTCGTTGCCTCTAATTGGGAATCCTATTTAGTTTGTTCTCTCCCCACCTGTGTTTGTGGGTTATTGTTTCTGTTAGTGCATGTGTTGTGTTATACTGACGTTACGGTCTGTTTATTCTTTATTGTTTTTGTACGTTCCATTTTGTATTAAAACATGTGGAACTCTACGCACGCTGCGCCTTGGTCCAGTTCTTTAGAAGATCGTGACAGAATAACACACCACACAAGGACCAATCAGTGTGCCCCTATGGTGGAGGAGAAGGTGTTCTGGACCTGAGAAGAGATTCTGGGGGGTAGCAAGACCCTTCCTTGGCGGGAGTCGCCAAGGAAAATGGGAGGACAACGAAGACGCCGGTGTCCGAGGCCACAGCAGTCCCAAGATTTGTTTTGGGGGGGCACATGGTGCCGGCTCCATGCACCAGGCCTACAGTGTGCCCTCTCAGGAGGCTGCGTCCTGTGCTGGTTCCCTACACTCGTCCTGAGGTGCGTGTCAACAGTCCGGTGAAACCTGTTCCGTCTCCACGCACCAGACCTCCAGTGCACCGTCCCAGCCCGGTGAATCCTATGCCGGCTCCCCGCACACGCCCTGAGGTGCGTGTCTTCAGTCCGGTGAGACCTACGCCGGCTCCACGCACCAGGCTTCCATTGCTCCTCCCCAGCCCGGGACGTCCAGTGCCAGCTCCCCGCACTTGCCCTGAAGTGCGTGTTGTCAGTCCGGTGAGACTTACGCCTGCTCCACGCACCAGGCTTCCAGTGCGCCTCCCCAGCCCGGTACGTGCAGTGCCAGCTCCCCGCATGTGCCCTGAGGTGCAAGTCATCAGTCCGGTGAGACCTGTGCCGGCTCCTCGCACCAGACCTGCAGTGCGCCCTCTCAGTCCGGTGACTCCTGTGCCGGCTCCCTGCACGCGCCCTGGGGTGCGATTCATCAGTCCGGTGAGACCTGTGCCGGCTCTTCGCACCAGATCTTCAGTGCGTCCTCTCAGTCCGATGAATCCTGTGCCGGCTCCACGGACTCGCCCTGAGGTGCGAGTCATCAGTCTGGTGAGACCTGTGCCGGCTCCTCGCACCAGACCTCCAGTGCGCCTTCTCAGCCCAGCACGTCCCGCACCAGAGCCGCCGCCAATGCGAGCTGCCCACCCGAACCCGCCGGAGTCCACGCCTTTGGGTTCTCTATGGGGTTTTGGGCCAGGACGTGACCAGGGATGTTTGGTGTTTTCTATGTTGGTTTTGAGTTGGTTCCCAATTAGAGGCAGCTGTTAGTCGTTGCCTCTAATTGGGAATCATATTTAGTTTGTTCTTTCCCCACCTGTGTTTGTGGGTTATTGTTTCTGTTAGTGCATGTGTTGTGCTATACTGACATTACGGTCTGTTTATTCTTTATTGTTTTTGTTTTTTGTGTGAAGATTGAGGGGAAAAAAATATTAAATCAATTATAGAATAAGGCTGTAACGTAATAAAATGTGGAAAAAGTCAAGGGGTCCAAATACTTTCTGAATGCACTGTTTATAAGAGTGTCTCACAGAAGTATTTTTCTTAGAAGGTTAATTTTCCCCCTTGGAAATCAAGCCTGGTTATTAAGCTAACTGGAGCATCCCATCATAGCTCTGCTCTTGATGCCATCATTAGCCATTCCTTTGATTCATGGTGACTCAGAAAGAGAAAGATGATACGGGCACTGCATCCACACACCCTTATGGCTTCATGAAGAAATAGGAAATTGGATCACAGATTGTGTTGAACCTGCCCCTCTAGGCAGTTCAGTCTATAGTAAAAAATGTGTGTGTTTGTGTGTGTGTGTGTGTGTGCATGCGTGTGTGTGTGTGCATATGCAGAGGTTAAATTGAGAATTCAAAGGTGGGGGTAAGGGTTAGTGTGCCTAGGTCAGAGTTAGGGTTATGCCAAGATTAGGGTTAGGTTTATGGTTAGGGTTGAACCAGGATGTAGACATGAAGATAAGGCTAGGGTTATTGCTAGGGCTAGGGTTACTGTTGTAAGTACAAATGTACTACCAATATAGGATTAGGGTTACGATTAGGGTTAGTATTTTATTCTACTTTCTATCCTACTTCTCTTTGGACCCGTAAGGTGCTGGAGCTCAGCTCAGCTCCACCTGTGTGTGTGTGTATGTTTTGAGCCATTCATTGTTTTCATTCATTCCTGTTGTAGAGCTGTATCAAGATTTTTCTCTTTTTTGTGATAGCACATATTTTTCAAGGCGCGTGCTTTATCCCCCGGAGTCTTCAGCTGTGTGCCCTATTTTTAGAGGACTGCTTTGGCTATTTAGCTGAACAATGTGCTTTGAGTGGCATCCTCGCTTCCATGTGCTCTGGTTGGAAGCTGCAAGAAGTTGACTTCAGGCCTCACATTTGCATTGTGTGTGTGTCTGTGTGTGACAGTGTGTGTGTTAGCATATTACAAAGTGGAAAGATTATTTTTGTACCATAGATCTGAATAATCACATGCAGTTGTTTAGAGAAAGTACTCATGCTGATCTTTGTGCAGTATTGTAGAAATGACCTTTGCTAGCATCATAAACAGGAAGTCATTTCTCTTTGCAGTTTGTCCTTTGGTTGGTTATGTGCTGCTGTGCACAGACTGGTCTCATAGACTAGACGTAACATAGTAAAAGAAAATGCGGACAATCAAATTAGTATGATATATTACGTTTGGTATCAGGGCATAAAATGAATACCCGTCACCCGTCAAATGCGGATAGATTTAGGTATTCGCGGGTAAGAATGCCTATTTCACCAGCCACCCCTTACAGAAATGTACCACGGTACTACTATGGTACTTTCATTCATACCATGGTAATACTATGGTACTTTCACTTATACCATGGTATAAATCTCAATTGTGGAAATGTACCATGATTTTATCTTTGAAGTATGATGTACTGCCATCCACCTACAGTGCATTCAGAAAGTATTCAGACCCCTTGACTTTTCCACATTTTGTTATTTTACAGCCTCATACTAAAATGTACTATACATTTGTTTTCTTCATCAATCTACACACAATACCCCATAATGATAAAGAAAAACAGGTTGTTAGAAATTTTGTGTGGGAGCAATAATCAGCCGTCTGCCTCAGTCTGGAGGTATTCGTGGCGGAGGTGAGAAACGTTTTTGAGGCTTCGGTGTTTGGGAGAGAGGCTTCCCGGAAGTTACTCCAGCTTCGGCAGGACTCCCTCAGTGTGGCAGACTATGTAGTGGATCTCCACACGCTAGCAACGGAGGGTGCCTGGAACCCGGAAGCGCTGTTCGACATGTTCCTGCACAGATTATTGGAGGAAGTAAAGGACGAGCTTGCAGCCCAGGAACTACCAACGGATTTCGACTCACTCATCACATTAAAAACCATCCGGATCGATGGGCCGGGTCATCCACCATACCACCCCCATCAACCTACGAGTGTTGGGGAACCACAGCGAGACAATCCAATTCTTGCTAACTGAGTCTCTGCAGCTTCCTGTGGTATTGGGATTCTCTTGGCAGTGACACAATCCCTCGATTGACCTGGTCTACTGGTGCCATCGTGAGCTGGAGCCAATTCTGCCACGGCCATTGCCTGAAATCAGCTCTGCCTGCCCCGGGACGTCTTCCTGGGTGCTTGTAAATTGCCCCCGAACCTCTCTGCCATTCCCGCGGAGTACCAGGACCTCCGAGAGGGGTTCAGTAAAGCCCGGGCCACTTCGCTTCCACAACACTGACCGGTACCCAAGGAGATTAAGCCAGATGCGCTGGCACGTTGCTATAGCCCCGCGGCCACACCCCCGCGGCCACACCCCCAGAAGCCAAGACCTTTCCCCCCGCTCCAAAATCATTAGTCCGTTTGCTGTTCGTCCTCTGTTTCCCTGTACCCTCCGTATACTTCCTACTTTTCATGTGTCTAGATCTAAACCCATGTCTCACAGCCCTTTGTCTCCTGTTTCGACCCCTGCCTGCCTTGACCTGTCGTTTCCCTGCCCCTGTTGTTGCAGCAAACATTGTTACTTCAACACAGTCTGCACTTGGGTCTTACCTGAAACCTGATACATAGTGGTCTCTGACTTGTGAACAGACTCGCTCAGGTGGAACAAACTTAAACTTGCACCTTTTTTTCAATGCTGATTTGAATGTCATTGAGAAAACAGAGAAGTGTCAAAGATTTTTTTTCACAAACATCCTTTCTGATTTTAAAAGTAATCCTCGAAGTAATCATCTAGTTTTTCAAATATATCGGTAATCTGATTACAATATTTTTGCTGGTAACGTAACGGATTACAGTTACCGGTTTTTTATAATCCCTTACATGTAACGGAATACATGTAATACTCCCCAACCCCGTAGACCGCTAATTTGATATGAAACTTGGCAAAATTAAAGAAAAACATTTGCGAAAGAGCAAAGGGAGGAGAAGGCAGTTGCTAGCTGACCACTCATACAATGCAAATAAACCACCATGTGACTCCTCAGGAGAAGAAATGGAGGAATCTGGACATTCGGTAGATTCATATACTCCAGTCAATAACCCTGCACCCAAAAAGAGACAGAAAGATTTGTCTTTGCACGAACTTCAGGTCAACATAATCGATGCGGTCACTGTGAAGATAAACGAAAGAGCCGATGGTCTGGAGAAAATGATACACAAAAATGCAAAAAAAATGACCTTGAGACCTTTCTGAATCATGCATAGGAGAGCATCGAAGGTCTTAAACGTGCAAACACTGCAACCTCTGATAAATGTACTGCACAGGAGAAGACCATTGCCGACATGCAAGAGCGCTTGTCCGAAGCAGAGCGATACCGGATACCGGAGAAAGTGGGGGCTACTGATTTACACTGTCCCTGAGAAGCAGTGTGAGAATGTGAAGCGCAGAGTAAGTGACATCTGTAACCGTGTGGCCCCGGACTTCCCCGAAGGATATATGGACATGGCTGTGGATGTCGCTCATCGTATTGAAATGAAGCAAGACGCCATCGGCAGCCTGCTCAATCCTCATCCAGTTCGCTTTCCGCACAGAGGCAGTTTGGAAGAAAGCAAAGGAAAGTGCCTTTCTGAAAGAAAAAAAACTTAAATTCGGTGAGGACCTGACAAGGCAGCAAGGGTAAAGTTGTGGCCACTTATCCAACAAGCCGGAAATCAAGGAAAGGGTGGATAGTACAGGGAAATCAAAGACATTTTCTGCAATGGAAAATACATTTGACCGGGTTGATTTGCTCCACCGGTAGGCTTACAAGGTAGCCCCTTCCACCACAGTAAACTGAGCATTCTACGTAGTATTGAATTGTGGTGTAATGGTTTACAAGTTAAGACTTATGTTAATACATTTATGAAGCACGTTTTTATGGAAAGGGTAGAGTTGAGACTGAATAGAATTTTCCTTTCTATTTTGTATATATGGACTTGAAGTTTATGTCAATCAATGCCAGGGGCATACAAAACCTGTTGAAGAGGAAAGCTTTTTTTCTGTTTTGTGAGGACTGCAACGTAGATCTTGTATTCATTCAAGAGACACATTCATGCAAAGAGGACGATCATTTTTTGAAAGATCTGTGGGGCAGTGACATTTTCTTGGCCCACGGGACAAATCACTCAGCTGGGGTTGCAATTTTAGCACACAATTTCAAAGGGAAATTTTTGTTTACACAAATAGACACCAGTGGACATTGGCTAGTCGCGGTCAACAACCACATGGACAGATTATTTTTGTTGTGTAACGTATATGGATACTGTTCTAGTCCTCCAAATGACTCACGTCTTGAGGAAATTGAGGAAATTCTTAAAAGACTTCTGGGAAAATATCCATCCAGTCAGATTATAAACACAGCAAAAAAAGAAATGTCCTCTCACTGTCAACTACAATTATTTTCAGCAAGCTTAACGTATAAATATTTGTATACACATAACAAGATTCAACAACGGAGACATAAACTGAACAAGTTCCACAGACATGTGACTAACAGAAATTTTATTATGTGTCCCTGAACAAAGAGGGGGTCAAAATCAAAAGTAACAGTCAATATCTGGTGTGGCCACCAGCTGCATTAAGTATTGCAGTGCATCTCCTCCTCATGGACTGCACCAGATTTGCCAGTTCTTGCTGTGAGATGTTACCCCACTCTTCCACCAAGGCACCTGCAAGTTCCCTGACATTTCTGGGGGGGAATGGCCTTAGCCCTCATCTTCCGATTCAACAGGTCCCAGACGTGCTCAATGGGATTGAGATCCGGGCTCTTTGCTGGCCATGGCAGAACACTGACATTCCTGTCTTTCAGGAAATCACACACTGAACGAGCAGTACGGCTGGTGGCATTGTCATGCTGGAGGGTCATGTCAGGATGAGCCTGCAGGAAGGGTACCACATGAGGGAAGAGGATGTCTTCCCTTCACTGCACAGCGTTGAGATTGCCTGCAATGACAACAAGCTCAGTCCGATGATGCTGTGACACACCGCCCCAGACCATGACAGACCCTCCACCTCCAAATCGATCCCGCTCCAGAGTACAGGCCTCGGTGTAACGCTCATTCCTTCGACGATAAACGCGAATCCGACCATCACCCCTGGTGAGACAAAACCACAACTCGTCAGTGAAGAGCACTTTTTTTGCCAGTCCTGTCGGGTCCAGCGACAGTGGGTTTGTGCCCATAGGTGACGTTGTTGCCGGTGATGTCTGGTGAGGGCCTGCCTTACAACAGGCCTACAAGCCCTCAGTCCAGCCTCTCTCAGCCTATTGCGGACAGTCTGAGCACTGATGGAGGGACTGTGCGTTCCTGGTGTAACTTGGGCAGTTGTTGTTGCCATCCTGTACCTGTCCCGCAGGTGTGATGTTCGGATGTACCGATCCTGTGCAGGTGTTGTTATACGTGGTCTGCCACTGTGAGGACGATCAGCTATCCATCCTGTCTCCCCTGTAGCGTTGTCTTAAGGTCTCACAATACGGACATTGTAATTTATTGCACTGGCCACATCTGCAGTCCTCATGCCTCCTTGCAGCATGCCTAAGGCACGTTCACACAGATGAGCAGGGACCCTGGGCGTCTTTCTTTTGGTGTTTTTCAGAGTCAGTAGAAAGGCCTCTTTAGTGTCCTAAGTTTTCATAACTGTGACCTTAATTGCCTACCGTCTGTAAGCTGTTAGTGTCTTAACGACCGTTCCACAGGTGCATGTTCATTAATTGTTTATGGTTCATTGAACCAACATGGGAAACAGTGTTTAAACCCTTTACAATGAAGATCTGTGAAGTTATTTGGATTTTTAGTTAGTTTGTGGGGATATTAATATGGTTTATTATAATGAGACTGATAGATTGCCCCATAAGCCTAACATTGGTGTGAACATATTGGTGAATTTCTGCTAAGCCTGGAGTTAATTGACATATGGAGAGTTAAAAACCCTGGAGAGAAACCGTACACATGGAGTAATAGAGATCATTCACTACAATCAAGAATTGACTTGTAGGTGATAACCTCTAGCCTTGAGCCCAACACTGTAGAGGTAAAAATACTGCCTGCAGTCCTGACGGAGCATTACGTCATATGGCTGACTGAATGGGCAGTAATGATGATAATAAATGTGCTGGTTGTTATTGGAAATTGAATAACTAATTGTTATTGCATTATTGATTTTAAAAAAATATATGAATAAATTAATTTCTGTTTATTGGAATTTAACTACCTCTAATGCAGAATATGAGAAATATTGGGAACTGCTGAAATTTAAAATCCGCTCAGCCTGTTTTACTTATGGGAAACAGCTTGCTTTAAGAAGGAGATTTGAGGTAGCTGAGCTCTCTAAGAAAATGTATGATGTCACAGAGATTGAGCATCTTGATCTTAATGAGAAAGCTAAGTTGAATGATTTACAGAGTCAACTAGATACATTTTATAAGGAAAAGGCTTTTCGGAGCCTTCATAAGTTCCAGAAGACAATGGCTTGAAAAAGGTGAAAAGAACAGTAAATACTTTTTTCATTTGGAAAAGAGGAGAGAGGAACTCAACATACTTTGGAAATGTTCGATTAAACGGGGTAACCTCTGAGGATAGAGAGTTGTCATCAGACCTTACCACTAAGTTTTATGAAAACCTTTACTCCTTAGATAACAGTTTGAGTGACTCTAAGGATCTCCTTGATTCTATAGATAATGTTAACTTGGTTAGTGAAGAATTCAGTCTGTCTTGTTGTCAATATTTATCCATTATGGACATCCAATATGGGATTGCTCAAATAAAAAATAACAAATCTCCAGGCTGTGATGGATTAACTGCTGAATTTTACAAAACCTTCTCTGAAGAAATAGCAACATTTACTTAATCTTTAACTTCTTAGGGAGCAGCAGGTGAGGTGACGGTTTTGGAGGGTCTGGTGTGCCCAAAGCAAAATGCCTGCCACTCAGGCTCAGAAAATAGGATATGCACATACTTAGTACTTTTGGATGGGAAATACTCTGAGGTTTCTAAAAGTGTTAACATAATGTCTGTGAGTATAACAGAACACATTTAGCAGGCAAAAACGCGAGAAAAATCTATCCGGAAATCAGTTTCTGGTGACCTATTGCTCTGTTTGACACACTCCCCATTGAATCCATTTGTAACCAGGACTGAGACTTCAGTACCTATGGCTTCCACTAGATGTCAACAGTCTATATAGACTCAGAGAGATTGGAGTAAACAGAATGAATAGATACAGGAAATAGTCAAGGTAGCTCAGATGTCAACAAGTTTTCTCGGGCGCGAGTCTGGCTGCGCGCCCCACTTTATTTTACTTATATAAGGTATAGGTGACCATCCGAGTGAAATATTATCGCTAATATTCATAAAAGAATAGCTAAGGATGCATTTTAACTGGTATTTGATTTGTTTAGGAAAAGTTTATAGGTATATTTGAACGCGTTCTCTTCACGTTTCAATGGGCATTCGACGTTGGATTTTCTGAACATAACGCGCCAACCAAACTGAGATTTATGGATATAATAAATGACTTTTTCTAACAAAAGAACCATTGGATGTCTTCGTTGGACACTTGGGAAGCCCTCAGCACAAGTTCTTCAAAAGGTAAGGGATTTGTTTTCGCTGTGAAATGTGTTTTGTGTGAACCGTGATGGTTTATGAATTTATGTTAATGCAGAAATATTGGAGGTGCTACCCTCAAACAATCAAATGTTGTGCTTTCGCCGTAAAGCCTTTTTGAAATCTGACAACTCTGTGATATTGCCAAGAAGCAGAGCTTTTGATGACTATGCAACACTTGTATATTGATGAATGTTTAATAATTCAACTTTTGGATTTTGAATTTGGCGCTTGCGCCCCACCACTCCGTAAGTAGTTAAGGAGGCTATGAAGAAGGGAGAACTACCTGCCTCTCTGAAGCAAGGGGTTATTACCCTTATACTGTACCTAAACCACACCAGGATCTCACAATTATTGATAATTGGTGTCCAATCACACTCTTCAATAACTACTACAAAATTATAGCCTCAATCTTTGCGCAAAGGTTAAAGTCGGTTAACTATTAAGGTTATCTAATACTTTGAGGCTGGTGTTAGATTTGGTTGAGTACTGTGATCTATTGGATGACTTCCCTGTTATCTTATTTTTGGATTTTCCAAAAGCCTTTTATATGGTAAATCACAATTTTATCTTTGCATCTTAAGCATTTGAAGTTCGGTAATTTTTTTGTTGATGCTATTAGAAGTCGGTATAATGGTGGCAATAGCTAAATCAAACTCTGTCATGGAGCATCTTCAAGGTTTAATATTTACGAAAGAATACAACAATGTTGTCCAATCTCACCTTTTTTATTTTTGTTAGTACAGTACCTCAAACCTTGTTCTCATTAGTTTATCAAAGTCAATTTGAAGGCATTACATTGTAGGCCAGAACATTCAAGATTTCCCAACTATTCAAGATTTCCCAACTGGTGGATGACACCTCACTTTTTTTTTTAAATGTGTCACAAGTGTTGTGACTTTACTTTCATTAATCTGATGACTGTTATTTATTTAAACCATTAACTATGTTTAATTGTTACCCGATTAAATTAATCATGTAACAATTAACTCATTAGGAATTTGTGGCACCACGGAAGAGTTTGTTTAAATAGTCACCATCTCCCGAAATAACACAGTATGATGTACAGTACCAGTCAAAAGTTTGGACACACCTACTCATTCCAGGGTTTTTCTTTATTTTTACTGTTTTCTACATTGTAGAATAATAGTGGATACATCAAAACTATGAAATACCACATATGGAGTCATGTAGCAACCAAAGATTCTTCAAAGTAGCCATCCTTTGCCTTGATGACAGATTTGCACACTCTTGTGTGAAGCTGGCAATGTTCTGGTATGTCAATTCTTAGCCAATTCTTAGCCAGTCCTTTTAACGCTAGTTAATGGGAAGCAGTTCTCCAAAATCTCAGGTTTGGTATTAAATCTTCCCAAATGTGAGATATTTGTTCACGAAAGGAGGGTGGTTGGTTGGTTGGTCACTCGGGTGGGTGGGTACAGTAGGTTGCGTATTCGAATCTCAATCAACACATTTGATGTAAAGTGGCTCTCAATATTATTGTGCATCAATCAATTTGTTAATATTCAACACAAGGTGATTTGTGCTTTGCTTCCTAATGAACTACACTAGAGTATATTGAATTATGGGTGGCAATAGAGCTGTACTTTATTATACTGGCAAGGACATGCATTTCATACTAACATAGAATTCTAATTTGAGTCTCCCGGACTTACGTTTACTATGTTACGTCTAGTCTATGAAACCAGTGTGGTTGATTATAAAACAGAGATAAATGTATTGATCCTCTGCTACCATACATGTAAGAAATGATTAACATATATTGTTGGCCTTGCTCGTTGTTCGACGCAATTAGGGTTATAATTGACATTGTTCCCTGAAGTAGGAATCCAAACAATCCACTGATCTTGGCCCACTGCTCTCTCTCTCTTATTGTCATACTCATGAGGGATGTCTGGTACTTTATGGCTATTCACTGACCATGCAAAACATCAGTCATATAACGTCACTGTGTTGTTGCTGCTAGGGAATATTGTGAAGGAATACCAAAGCACTTAGACTCATTGAGATATGAAAGAAATGACTGCTTCAAGAGCACTTAAGTGCCTCTCTCTCAGAGTGGGCATTCCAAAAACAGCTGCTAGGGAGAGTACAAGAAGCAGGGAGATGTTTAACGTGAGGCGAGCCTGTTGACAAAGGGGACTCTATGGGAGAAAGGCGATCTGATAAATGGGACAAAACCCATTACTGTGACATTGACTAAAAGGCAAGAAGTATGGTTATCAACTGGAGAAAAGGAAATCCATTGGAGCTAATAACCTAGCCCTCTGGCAGGTGAAATACAGAGGTCTGGGAGGAGAGGAGATGCCAGACCCAGTCTTTAATCACGGAGCTGGGCTGGGACTGAAGAGCCTGCCGGCGGGACCAGGAAGACATCCAGCCCTCTGCATAGATTCATCACTATCACTGCCTCCCCACAGCCCACTGCTCTGGCCCAACACAGATACATCACTGACAGTCCACACACCGAGGTGGGGAGGCACACACACACACAGGAGTGCACTCGCATGTATGCACGCACTCATGGACAGAGACTCAAGGCTCAAGGACATTTTGTACATACTGTAACTCAGATTGTCCCTGATTGACATAAATCTCACACTGTAAATATGATCATAATTACACAATTGACGCAGCCTGAAATACATACGGACACTTTCTCGTAGGCTTAGTTTCAGCCAAAAGATTTTTTGCTGCAGTCAGAAAAGTTTGCCAAACTTATAGGTCCACAATCTGTAATCGCTGATGCCAAGTTACTGCTAGGCGAAGGCAAGCAGGCCAATTCACAATATAAATGCTTCTGGTTGTCGCATCACCTTAGTAGGAGTGCTCTGTGAGAGAGGCATCCTGCAGCGCCAGACTAGACCAGACCCACGGATGACTGTCAGGATAGATATGAGCACTACACTGACTTATCCCATTTCAGTCCAAAAAGCATTAACACTATGAAGTGCAATTTTACCTCCAAGCGCAGGGAAAAATATATAAATAACTGTCAGTTTACTTTCACAGAGTATTGCCTGTCTATATCCATTTTTCTTACTGTCAGTGTGACGCAGCTGCTATCCAGACTGTACCTCAGAAGCAGTGCATTTACTGGAGGCATATAACTTGCAGTTAAGTGTCCTTGTGTGATTTCTTATTAATATGTTATCTTAGGGTGGTATTGAAACCTCTTAAATGGATAGTTCAACCCCCAAATTCACAGTTGGTCATTTTCATACCCCAGTGTAGTCTAGTTGAGCTGAACTCATATTCTACACCAGATGTTTTTTGTAGATCCCTTGGTATGCATAGGGGATATGCATGCCTCAATACCAAATTAATGGTAAAGATTGACATCATCTAATCAGAATGGAATTAGATAAGAGTAGTCTTCCAATTATTCACTCAAATAAGGATTTAATGCCAGTATGATAAAAGAAATGGTGAGATTGTCTAGCATAGAGGACAAGAAAAAAAGCTACAAAAAACGATTTAACAGTCATTTAACTGCGCACTGCATAATATATGTGGTACCCTTGAATAGGCCGGAAATTATCTTTCTAAAAGTGTTAAGGGTACAATGGCAACGATTTGTCTGAATGGCTGCAGTGAAAGACTGCATGTCCTCTATAGCAAATGTAACAAAAGGGAAAGAGTGTAAAGGATTATTTTCCACCAACTTCGACAAAGTACGAACTAAAGACGTCAGAGGATGATATTTTTTGCTTGTTCTTTCTTTTGTCACTCTCTGATTGCCATGCATCAATCAAAATGTGTCTATCAAATGTAATTTGATAATTCTGTAATTCAGTCATTCTGCTGTTGTCTGTCGTGTCTGAACTATCATTAAATGTGAACACTTATTTATATCAAACCAGTTCTCTAGGTTTAATTATTACGTGATTAAATTAATCATGTAAGCATTAATTAACTAGGAAGTCGGGGCACAACAGAAAATGTTGAGATTTACCGAGTTATAATTTTCCGAATATAACTCTTCAGATATTTTAATATCTGATGGATTAGTCATTCTCATTAATGCATTATTATTACCTCGTCAGTTATCATTACTGAACATCGCAAACCCTTGAATATCTTCACAAACCCTAGTTTCCATAATGAATCAGCAATATACAAATTGGATCAATTATTTATTTACTAACTAACTAAATAATCACAGAAATACATAACAAACAAACAGTAGATATTGGTTAATAACATTGACAGAAAAGCCCCTAGTGGGCTAAGCCGATATGACGGCTTTGTATACAAAGGAAAGAGATGGGGCAGATAAAGTGCGGGAAAGACAAGATGAATTACACACATAGTTGATAATTGTATTCATGGACATGCTAATACTTTGCACATGAACGTCCGCTCATTCTGATAGAAATGGCAATGTACATATTTACGGCTGTATGTCGTTGTTGTCTCTCCTTTGAAAACACTTGATCATCCTGTAGAGTTCATCAGAGTCTCAGAGTCTGGTTAACTTTCCCAGAAGTCACAATGTCTTTTGTAGCCATTCCAACGTGAGGACTCTGTCCCGGCGTTCTCTGACTTAAGGTACATTTTGTAGGAAGTGGGTTTTATACTCTGTGGAAAAAGGGGTGGCTCTATGAGGCCCGATGTAATGTCTGGGCTCATGGGGGTGTGGCCACTGACTAGTTAAAACTTTATAACTAAACAAGTACTTAGTTTAGAAGGCCAACATGACATTTGATCTTCTCACAAATAATTTTATATTAAATCATATACTTTACACAACGTTCAAGTAGAAAACTAATAACTGAGAAATGTACACTTCCAAAGCTACCATTATTCTGTGTTACCGTCCTTCCTGATGTCACAAGATAAAACAACTTCGACAGGATTGTTCTTTAAATACCCATGGACCATTCCCACATTCTCAAAAATAGAAATATTGTTCAATCCTCCAATCTTGGGAAAGCTCTTTGTTCCATAGGTTTATTTCCCCTGTCTTTCTGCATGACCAAGGGGAGAGAATTTCTGCCAGGAATTTATCACCTGTCGTAAAGTCATAAAACGTGTGATGGGAGAGAGAGAGTGAATGAACTACAGGACAAAATAAAAACCCTCCAACCCAAAAAGGCCTGTGGTGTTGATGGTATCCTCAATGAAATGATAAAATATACAGACAACAAATTCCAATTGGCTATACTAAAACTCTTTAACATCATCCTTAGCTCTGTCATCTTCCCCAATATTTGGACTGATCACCCCAATCCACAAAGTGGAGACACATTTGACCCCAATAACTACCGTGGGATATGCGTCAACAGCAACCTTGGTAAAGTCTTCTGCATTATCATTAACAGCAGACTCGTACATTTCCTCAGTGAAAACAATGTACTGAGCAAATATCAAATTGGCTATTTACCAAATTATCATATGACAGACCACGTATTCACCCTGCACACCCTAATTGACAAACAAACCAAAACAAAGGCAAAGTCTTCTCATGCTTTGTTGATTAAAAAATAAGCCATTGACTCAATTTGGCATGAGGGGCTGCTATACAAATTGATTGAAAGTGGTGTTGGGGGAAAAACATACAACATTATATAATCCATGTACACAAACAACAAGTGTGCGGTTAAAATTGGCAAAAAACACAAATTTCTTCCCACAGTGTAGTTTAGTTTAGTTTATTAATTCAACCATTTTAAAAAACAAGCACACATAAAACTTGAAAAGCCATAAATGCACATGAGTAAAATCATTGAGGATAACACACAATAAAGTCTGGGACTTATTTCCATTGTGGTCCTCTTGAGACAAGATGGCTAGAGAAGATCGAACACAGTTAAACACAGTATGGCAGTGAAATAATAAAACAAAAACAGATAGGAAGAACATCTATCTCATCATTGCAGTTACATCATAGGGGTTATTCATATGGGCACAGAAGACATCAAACATATTTTTACTTTATTTTTAAAGCTGCCCAGAGAGGACTTTGTTTTTATGGGCAGAGGCAACTCATTCCATTCTGAGGCTCCAGTATACAAGAAAGTACGTTTCCCAGCATTACTCCTGAACTTGTATAAGCACACATCAGCAACACCTGATCTGGTGCTGTGATTGTGTGCATCCCTAACATGAGGAAAGTAATCACTTAGATAGCTGGGCGCAGGACCATAAATACTCCTGTAAACCAAACCTAGTCTAATCTGGGGCACCCTAGCCGCAACAGGCAGCCAGTTTAGTTCCTGAAAGCAGGTCCTGCCTATGTGAGTATGTGGACTCAACTTCAATACTACCCTGATCGGCTTATACTGGGCTATCTGGAGCTTCCCAATCATAAGTTTAGATAAGCCCCCAAACCAGGAAGTACTAGCGTAGTGAAAATGGCATTGAATGAGGGCAGTAGCTAGCACTTTCATGGAGTTCTTTTCAAGCAGCTTGGACTTTCTAGCCAAAAACCTAGTCCCTAGCACTTTATTGGCCATGCTCACACCTCCCAAGCTTCCATCAAGGATACATCCCAGGTAGCTAACAGAGGTTTTAGTAGTCAGCACCTCACCCCCTGACTCCACTCTGATTTCATAGGACCTACTCAATTTAGGTCTGGATTGCCTCAGCTTTCCTTAAGTGTAGAGATAGCTTATTATCTCCAAGCCATTTGCTAATGTTAGTATGCTCTGTGTTAAGTATGCTCTTCAACATAGTTTAACTTTTGTGAGACACCAGAAGGGTAGAGTCATCTGCATAAAGAAAAACACGGCAAGAACAAAACATCTTTCATATCGTTAATATGCAATAAAAACAGCGGATGCCCAAGCACGCTCCCCTGCGGAACGCCACAACTCATTGGTTTTACCTGAGACAGTGAACCATTAACCTCTACTACTTGCTCCCTTCCTGATAAATAGGACTTTACCCAGCCTAGAGGGATACTGCTTAACCCCAGTGCCACCAGTTTGGAGATTAGGAGACAGTGGTTAACTGTATCAAAGGCCTTCTGTAGGTCAAGCAGTACCATTCCACAGTGATTTCCCTCATCAATCTCTTTCCTGATGAGGTCAGTCAAGTAAAGTAGACATGAATCAGTGGAGTATGTTTTTCTAAAACCCGACTGAAAATCATACATTAGACTTTGTTTGTTAACATATTCATACATTTGCTCATGTACAACTCTCTCCAGGATCTTTGGTGTTACACAGAGGATAGATACAGGCCTATAATTCCCAGGGTCAGACTTTATCCCCTTCTTATACAGAGGTATAACGTTAGCTTGTTTCATGTCCCTGGGAAAGGTGCCTTGTTCAAGAGAGAGATTAACGATATGCGTAATACAAGGGCCAATTTTCTCAGCAGAATCTATAAGAAACCTTGCAGGAATATTATCCAAGCCTGTGCATAAACACATTGTGGGTTGGGCTATTATTTTTTGCAGACATCAGTATTGAAATCCCCTAACAAATGTATTTCCTTCAACATTACAGTTTGACAACACAATTTCGAGACCTTCATAGAATGCATTCTGCTTGGGCAGCCTGCAACACGCACCCAACAAAATCGGAATGGTTTTAGAAAGGCAGATATCCAGCCAGACAATCTCCAGATCAGCGCTTAAATCTGATCTGACGTGAAAAGCAATGTTTGATCTTACAAACGCACATATCCCCCCACCGTTCCGAGTCCAATCCTTCCTGACAACAGAGTAATTACCTATCTCATTTTCTGAGTCACAAACAGATTAATCCAACCATGTCTCAGTAAACATAAGACACCCACCTCTGATTTGCAAACCAACAGGCGTATCTCATCGATCTTCGGTAGTAGGCTTCGGACGTTTAAGTGCACAAAATGTAAAGGTCTCATTGAATTCCCGATCCACTTGAAACTCACCTCCCACTGCTCTACCATCTTCCCACTGCACTGCCTCCGGTAACCTCTCTGCCGCCATGGAGCACCCCTCCCCAGGTGCTACTCCATCGTCCTCACCACAGTGTCCCCTGTCACTCGCCTCTGGTGGCCTCCGCTCCGCTGTGACCCCCCCTTCTCTGGTGCACTCTCCACCCTCAGTAAGTCCTCTGGTCCCACCACCTTCAATGCTCACACACCCCGCGGGTACAGCACACAGACAGCAACAGTAAGCTTCATTGACCCCATGTCCAAAGCTAGGATCGCTGCATTTTAGATTAATCCACTGTGCGCATTCCAAACATAACCAAGCTTTGCTGTTACTCTTTATCCAACGTTCGCAAGAGGAGCATGGGTGCATAGGCTGTTTGATAGAGTTTGTGATAAAGTGAGGTCCAGGGCATTGATGGATATCACCCGATAAGAGAAGGCATATAGTTATTATAAGATCCCCACCAATAATTTGTGATTTCATACTGGATTTCGATGATCGTTTTGGTTTGTGCCAAGGTGCTAGGAAATGTGGGTACCCCACCCTCTTCAACATATATATCAACGAATTGGCGAGGGCACTAGAACAGTCTGCAGCACCCGGCCTCACCCTACAACTGAGCAAGAGGACAAGTACATTAGTGTCTAGAAACAGACGCCCCACAAGTCCTCAACTGGCAGCTTCATTAAATAGTACCCACATAACTCAAGTCTCAACTTCAACAGTGAAGAGGCGACTCTGGGATGCTGGAGTTCCTCTGTCCAGTGTTCTTTTGCCTATCTTAATCTTCTCTTTTTATTGGCCAGTCTGAGATATGGCTTTTTCTTTGCAACTCTGCCTCAAAGACCGGCATCCTGGAGTCACCTCTTCACTGTTGATGTTTGCGGGCACTATTTAATGAAGCTGCCAGTTGAGGACTTGTGAGGCGTCTGTTTCTCAAACTAGACACTAATGTACTTGTCCTCTTGCTCAGTTGTGCACTGGGGCCTCCGACTCCTCTTTCTATTCTTGCCTTATGTCACCAAAAACACTCATGTCACCAAAATCACTCACAAACTTTTACAGATGCACAATCGAGAGCATCCTGTCGGGCTGTATCACCCCGCCTGGTACGGCAACTGCTCCGCCCAAAACGGTAAGGCTCTCAAGAGGGTAGTGACGTCTGCACAACGCATCATCGGGGACAAACTAACCTGCCCTCCAGGACATCTACACCACCCGATGTCACAGGAAGGCCAAAAAGATCATCAAGGACAACAACCACCCAAGCCACTGCCTGTTCCCCCCGCTATCATCCAGAAGGCGAGGTCAGTACAGGTGCATCAAAGCTGGGACCGAGAGACTGAAAAACAGCTTCTATCTCAAGGCCATCAGACTGATAATCACTAACATTGAGTGGCTGCTGCCAACATACTGACTCAAATCTCTAGCCACTTTAATAACTAAAATTGGATGTAATAAATGTATCACTAGTCACTTTAAACAATGCCACTTTATATAATGTTTACATACCCTACATTACTCATCTCATATGTATATACTGTACTCTATACCATCTACTGCATCTTGCCTATGCCGTTCGGGCATCGCTCATCCAGATATTTATATGTACATATTCTTATTCATTCCTTTACACTTGAGTGTATAAGGTAGTTGTTGTGAAATTGACAGATTACTTGTTAGATATTACTGCATGGTCGGAACTAGAAGCACAAGCATTTCGCTACACTCGCATTAACATCTGCTAACCATGTGTATGTGACCAATAGAAATTGATTTGATTTGTTAGAGCCAGTTTGCGCTGTTCTGTGAAGGGAGTAGTACACAGCATTATAAGAGATCTTCCATTTCTATGCAATTTCTCGCATGGAATAGCCTTCATTTCTCAGAACAAGAATAGACTGATGAGTTTCAGAAGAAAGGTTTTTGTTTCTGGCCATTTTGAGCCTGTAATCGAACCCACAAATGCTGATGCTCCAGATACTCAACTAGTCTAAAGAAGGCCAGTTGTATTGCTTCTTTAATCAGAACAACAATTTTCAGCTGTAATAACATAATTGAAAAAGTTTTTTTTTTATCATCAATTAGCCTTAGGATCACAGGAGTGATGGTTGCTGATAATGGGCCTCTGAACGCCTATGTAGATATTCCATAAACAATAAGCCATTTCCAGCTACAATAGTCATTTACAACATTAGCAATGTCTACACTGTATTTCTGATCAATTTGATGTTATTTTAATGGACGAAAAATTTGCTTTTCTTTCAAAAACAAGAACATTTCTAAGTGACCCCAAACGGTAGTGTATATACATGTTATGACATGTGTAATGTCTTTATTCTTTTGGAACTTCTGTGAGTGTAATGTTTACTTTTCATTTTTATTGTTTATTTCACTTTCGTATATTATCTACTTCACTTGCTTTGGCAATGTTAACATGTGTTTCCCATGCCAATAAAGCCCTTGAATTGAATTGAATTGAGTGAGAGAGGGGGGGAGCCACGATATACACCCCAAAGGGCCACATCGTGAAATATCTCATCATGGTAAAAAAACGTATCCAGTAATAATCAATATCAACACAGCAAAGGCTCTTTGTTAATTAGTCCCTCAATAGCAACCAGTACACAATACATCCCTTTAATCATTATCCCTCTAAGACAGGGTTGGGCAACTTTGATGGGGGTGGGGGCCACAAAACACAGAACTCATCATGAGGGGCCTATGGGTGCGTATCCTCGTTCTACCCACACATGCAGTCAGAGCCTGCTCTAGCCTTTTAGGGGCTGGCGTGGAAATTCTTACACAGGGACACTCAAAGTCAATCTTAAATAATAGTCTAATCAGGTCTTGTGTCTGGAAGTAGTCAATTTTGACACTAGAATAAATGTTGCTGACTAATATCGATGCCATATAGGCTGTTTTCTACCAGAGAAGTTGTTCATTGCCTTTAGTTGCTTTTTGAGCGAGCACACATAAAGCTGTGCTTCTGTAGTAGGGACTGTGGCTAACACAGCCCTAAGTACCAGGAAGTGTGGATGGGACAGAGCTGTCTGTGTATTAGATCATGTTTATAAATGGTAATTGTTGCTCTGATATATCCAAGGATGCTGCTGTGTTTGCTAATTTAAAGTAGCCTGTTGGTACTGCACAGCACAGCACAACCCCTTAGGCAGTAAGCTCTCATTGCATCCTTGTTCGTGGCATTCCTCAATGGTGTGAGATTGAGGGCAGACCCTGTCAAAAGATTTCTCAGTGAGATGATGTGATGCCTTACAAGCTCGACCAAGCGATGTGAAGCAGATGCAGCAGTTGTTGGAATGTTAATCAGTCATGGATCACACATCCTCCAGCAAAGGCCCATGATCCTCAGGGGGAAGGGCTGCCATCTCTCTCCTCTTTAATAAGGGGAGCACCTTGTTATCCAGGTCGAATGCTGTGTATTTTACCCTGGGACTGTTGTTTTGGGTAAGCAGGCAGCTGATGCAGGGAGCAGGGAGGAAGGGGGAGGGAAACGCACTTCTACTATTGGATCCAGAGGCACATCCCATGTGTATCGCCTGCTTGGGTTTTGAGCATGCTGCGGCATCACTCACTAACCCAGAGTTACGCGTGCACTGTAGGGGACTACCTGAAAACTGGAAAGTGCACAGAGCAAACCCCAAATGAGATTTGTCGCCCTCACAGCCTTCGGGTGATGACGCTAACCCACAAATCCTACCGTCCTGGGAGAAGGCAATGGAATACGGAGCCCTCAAATCACTATATTAATTCGAAACAGCGGGCGAGGAGAACGAGAACCTCAATGTGGATGAGGAATAAATACTCCAAATTGATGAGGGAGATGAGGAACAGGAAACTCACCCCACGGCTCAAGGTTATTTTCCGCCTTCAGTGCAGCATCGACACCCTATTAAGAATTTGGGCTTGTCAATGTCTGTGTCTGCCACCCCCCACGGCCTGCATCCGTGGGGGGTGGCAATGCCGAAATGGACTGATTCAACAAAAGGAAACTCCCCTCTCACACCATCCTGGAGAAATAACTCCTCCCAGCGGTCCCAGAATGGGTGGCAGAAGCCAAACGTAACTGGGACAAGCCCCTGTCCAGCAAGATCCAAACCACACAATTTGTTGCATGCGCAGGAGAGCTAAAAAATTTTTTGGAAAAATACAAGAAACAACTCAACAAAGCAACAAACTGGATCGCAAAAAGATGCTAAGTTAATGGCACCAATGCTAGGTTACGTAAAGTGAAGCTAACTAGCATAACAGGCATCACTGCTAGTAAGTAGATAAAATCATAATATCATTACATACATGGGAAACGTAGATAATATTCTGAAAATAGAAGGTTTACATCCACCACCAAAACTTCAGTTTACTGTCAATGTAGCTGTACATTTTGAACTGTACCCAGCTGCGATTGAAACTGATGTTAAAAGATGAAAGCGTCAGGGTTCTTACATGTGATAGGGGAAGAGGCACTGGATGTGTGCAATAACTTAGAGTTACCTGAAGAGAAGATAGACTGACGGCAAGATTAGAGAAGTTTAAAGGTTACTGTATACCAAAACAAAACGTGATGTTTGAGAGGCACAGATTTTTCACTAGCACTCAGAAAACCGGAGAATCCATTGATACAGTATGTGACTGAATTACGTAATATAAGTAAGAAGTGTGAGTTTGGCAGACTGAAAGATTCTCTGATAAAAAGACAGGATTGTGTGCGGAATACCAGATAATGGCCTGAGAGAGCAAGACCTGGACTTAGCTATAGCACTGTGTAGGGCTGCAGAGACAGTGAAATCACAGGTAAAATAACTGTTTGGTGATGGTAGTTACACCGTGGATGCAATGAAAAAACAGGCCACCACAGATCAAACAAAAAGAGTGGCTATGTGATAAAAGGCGAGTGGCAAGCCAAGAATAAAAATGGGATGGATGACAACCAAAAAGCATGTGGTTGTTGTGGAACACATCATCCTCTGAAAATGTTTCAGCTTACGGCAAGACGTGAAACAAATGCAACAAAAATAACCACAGTGCTCATTGTTGTAAGCAAAACCAAGCAGATGCATTGAGTGAAAATGAACTAGGGGAGTTCTATGTGGATGCTGTATCTGAAAAAACAGGAAAACAGAAGAATAGGATTCTTTCTTTACAGCTGAAAGACAGTATTATTCCATTTAAACTAGATACAGCTGCACAGATGAATGTGATATCAGAGACTGAGTTTAAGACAATGGAGTCTCCTCTGAGGAGGAAGGGAGGACCATATTCCCCAGTAAATTTCATAAAACAATATATGTTTTAATATTTTAAAAGTGATCCTTTTTAGATAAAGCTATAATCACGTCACCAAATAATTGATTAAAACACTATTTTGCAAAGAAGGTCTACAGTAGACTCCACAGCACTCTATAGGGTAGCACCATGGTGTAGCCAGAGGACAGCTAGCTTCCGTCCTCCTCTGGGTACAGTGACTTCAATACAAAACCTAGCAGGCTCAGGGTTCCCACACCCTTCCATAGACATAGACAGTAATTATGACAACTTCCGGAGGACGACCTCCAAACTATCAGAGCTCTTGCAACATGAACTGACATGTTGTCCACCCAATCAAATGATCAGAGAATGAATCTAGTACTGAAAGCATAAACTACAGCTAGCTAGCACTGCAGTACACAAAATGTGGTGACTAGTTCACTCAAAGAGAGAGAAAGACAATAGTTTAACAGTTTTGAACAGATTAATTTCTTCAAAAATGAAAGAGAAGCAAGAGAGAAATAGAGAGATTGTCTTTTTTTCACTTTCAGTTTCACTTACTTAACTAGCAAATGCAGCTAGCTAGTTCAGCCTACTGAAACACCCTGCTCAAACAGAGGGATGCTATGTTAGCTAGCTGACTATGACTATCCAACACAGCATTGGAACTCTTCCAAGTCAAGGTAAGCTTCCGGTTTAAATAATTTATTTCCACCGGGGCCCGCCGGTGTAACTGCTTACTGACTGTAACGTTACACTGTAACGTTACTGCATGATTGTAGCGGGTTTACTAACGTGTTAGTTCTATTAGCTATGCTGACTTTGACGTTACATTAACAAATATGGTGACAACGATGTAGGCAGTGTGTAGTGGTTTGACTTGGAAAGGTTTTTTCGGCTGGTCACAGGGAAGAGGTGAGAGTAGGAGAGAGCATGCGAGAAGGAATACAACGTGGCTGCTATGAAAGTGAACTGTGTTTACGTGTGATCAGGGGTGTATTCATTCCATTGATTCTGTTGAAAAACATTTCTTAAACGGAAACAAACGGAACAAATCGAGGATAAACATACCTGAATTTGTCCAATAGGTGTTGAGATTCCAGTTAACCTCTCTGCGCACGGATCCTGCTAGCGGGATCGTTTTCAGAGCAAACATAAAGCGGCAAATTCAAAATAAAAAATCTTAATATTTAACATTCTTCGATATACAAGTGTTGCATAGTCATCAAATGCTCTGCTTCTTGGCAATCTCACTGCGTTGTCAGATTTCAAAAAGGCTTTACGGCGAAAGCACCACATTTGATTGTTTGATGCTAGTACCTCACATATTTTCTACATTAGCATAAATTCATATCCAGCTCGGTTCTCAAAACGTCCATATCACAGCTAATATAAATCGCTTACATTTCAAAGAACTTCTGCTGAGGGCTTCCCAAGTGTCCAAACAAGAGAATCCATGGTTCTTTTGTTAGAAAAAGTAATTAATTATATCCATAAATCTCCGTTTGGTTGGCACGTTATGTTCAGCTACTCCACCAAGCATTGTCAGTCTACTCGCCCGTTGTACAGTGAAGAAAACGCGTTCAAGTTATACCTCTCATCTTTTTCACAAACAAATCAAATATCATTAATAATGCATCCTTATGTATTCTTTTATGAATAATAGCGATCATATTTTACACGGATGGTAACTGAAAGCGTTATAAAAGGAAAAGAAAGCTGGGCTGCGTTCAATGCTCTCGTGAACGCACGGTTGTTTACATTGTTTACATTTTTCCTGTAGTCTTTCTTCTTCTATAAGGATCTCCTCAGGGCTATTTCCTCCAGACACTTTCCAGAGACTGTTGACATCCAGTGGAAGCCATAGGTACTGCAACCTGTGTCCTATTCCCCATTGACTTCTATTACCAGGCCTTCAAAGTGAGTGGAGGGCAAAAGAAAAAGGATTTCCGGACAGAAATTTCTCAGGTTTTTGCCTGCTATATCTGTTCTGTTATACCCACAGACTATATCTTAATGGTTTTAGACACTTCAGAGTGTTGCCTATCCAATAGTACTAATTATGTGAATATCCTAGTTTCTGGCCCTGAGTGGCGGGCATTTAACTTTGGGCACGTCAGACAGGCGAAAATTCGGAAAATGGGACCCTAGCTGTAACAGGTTAAAGGGAAGTGCATTGCCAAAGTGTCATACAAGAGCACTGTGCACACTGTCATTCATTGTAGTACCCCAGGATGTGCAGGCTATAATAGGCTTATCAGCTTGTTACAGACTGAACCTAGTGAAAATAGTTATTGTGGTGGAAAGCTAGACAGAGACAGACTGTGATGAACTGATGATTCTCAAAGAATGATGATCAAATTACAAAACTATTCTCTGAATGTAGCATACACTCCAGGAAAGATAATGTACACTCTTTCTAGAGCTGTGGACCCGAAGGTGAGACCAGAAGGTGAGTCTGCTTGTGTACCGCACGATGCCACTTGAGTGTGGGTTTTCTAGCACAGCTCCTCATGGGACGCAGACTGAGGAACAACTTACCCATCAAGGAGAACCTAAAAACTACAGGAGAGAAAGTGAAGTTAAAAACAACTGAAAAAGCTAATGTTTTACTACGACAGAGGGACAAGAAACCTACCTAAACACCAACCTGGTGACAACATGAGGTACAAAGACAAAACAAACACATGGACACAAAGGGAACAGTGAACACTGAAGTACAGCCAAGGTCATACAAAAGATGGCTCTGTTATACAGAGAAATAGTTGTGATCTTCTAAGGGGACCAGCAACAGAGAGTCATGACACAGACACAGTTTAATTGTTTTAAACTTTTTTATTTAACCTTTATTTAATTAGGCAAGTCCGTTAAGAACAAATTCTTATTTGCAATGACACTCTACCAAGAGGCAAAAGGCCTCCTGTGGGGACGGGGGCTGGGATAAAAAAAAAAGAATGTAGGACAAAACACACATCACAAGAGAGACCACAACACTACAGTCGTGGCCAAAAGTTTTGAGAATGACACACATATAAATTTTCACAAAGTTTGAAGCTTCAGTGTCTTTATATATTTTTGTCAGATGTTACTTTGGAATACTGAAGTATAATTACAAGCATTTCATAAGTGTCAAAGGCTTTATTGACAATTACATGAAGTTGATGCAAAGAGTCAATATTTGCGGTGTTGACCCTTCTTTTTCAAGACCTCTCCAATCCACCCTGGCATGCTGTCAATTAACTTCTGGGCCACATCCTGACTGATGGCAGCCCATTCTTGCATAATCAATGCTTGGAGTTTGTCAGAATTTGTGTTTTTTTGTTTGTCCACCCACCTCTTGAGGATTGACCACAAGTTCTCAATGGGATTAAGGTCTGGGGTGTTGACCAACATTTTGGTGAGCCAGCCAGCGAGTGACAACTCTGCTGGACTGATCATTGATCCACGTGCAAGCGCTACAAAATTATAAAGGTAAGCAGACGCCTGTTATATCTAAAGTCTGTAATTTGCTATAGCACGTTGTGGTTAATGAGTCATTCTGGCAAGTAAGTGGCACCTCGCTGTTAAATTTATATGAACCTACATCTCTTTGTAATTGTCACAATCGTCATTTGAATAAATGGACCAAGGCGAAAGACGCATAGAGTTCCACATATTTAATAAAGGTGGAACATACAATAACCAACAAAGAAAACAACTGATCGTACAATGTAGCGCTCAACAGCACTAACAAAAACAATATCCCAAAAAATGCAGGTGGGAACAGAACACACTAAGTATGATCCCCAATTAGAGGTAACGAATAACAGCTGCCTCTAATTGGGAACCATACTCAACACCAACATAGAAATAAAACAACTAGAAAACCCCCCTTAGTCACGTCCTGACCTAAAACACCATAGAGAACCTCGAGGGCTCTCTATGGCCAGGGCGTGAGAGTAATAGTGGAATAATTGAAAGTGTGAAATTATTGTTACACAACCCGTGGGAGGAAGCACAGACCACCTAGGTGGAAATAGGTTCTAAATTCCTGGGTTAAAAGTTTATTGTTGTGAGACTCTGTGATAGGTTTAGAGCAAAATTCCAAGTATAAACGCTGATTGTTATGATTATTGTGTGAGACTTGGTGACAGGTTTAGGGGAAAATTCCAAGTATAAATGCCGATTATTGTGTGAGACTTGAGATTATTCTGATAAGGTATTCTGTAATTGTTCTATGTATTTTGTAATTGTTCTATGTATCATGTCTTCTGTGTGGTATGACTGGATGGTGGGACATTAAATCAGGAGTTAGTTATAAACAATATAATGCCCGTGTATTTCAATTAATTGAGTGGACATTCAGATCAGATGCTCAAATAGTTGCCTGTGGGGGTATACACCTTAATGCATATACACCCTTGCTGTATTAGGAAATAGACCTACTCGTGTGTTACTGACCCATGTTATTTTTTTTTAATATAAATAGTTTTGAAGTAATAGTTTCTCCCTTGGAAGGAGAAGGTAATCACAGAGATACCAGGATTGTTGTGGAGGTTACAACAAAGTTTATACCAGTTATAAATCATCTTGAACACTTTACTATTTCGTGGTTGCTCCAGAGGATGATTATTTTACAACCACCCATACATTACATGGTTTTCTGTTATCATTTACTTATCACCCTGCTTTAAATAAATGTATGTGAGTTAAGGGATAGACTATACACATATAGGGTTATTAACTAGGGGAGTTCTATGTGGATGCTGTATCTGAAAAAACAGGAAAACAGAAGAATAGGATTCTTTCTTTACAGCTGAAAGACAGTATTATTCCATTTAAACTAGATACAGCTGCACAGATGAATGTGATATCAGAGACTGAGTTTAAGACAATGGAGTCTCCTCTGAGGAGGAAGGGAGGACCATATTCCCCAGTAAATTTCATAAAAAAATATATGTTTTAATATTTTAAAAGTGATCCTTTTTAGATAAAGCTATAATCACGTCACCAAATAATTGATTAAAACACTATTTTGCAAAGAAGGTCTACAGTAGACTCCACAGCACTCTATAGGGTAGCACCATGGTGTAGCCAGAGGACAGCTAGCTTCCGTCCTCCTCTGGGTACAGTGACTTCAATACAAAACCTAGCAGGCTCAGGGTTCCCACACCCTTCCATAGACATAGACAGTAATTATGACAACTTCCGGAGGACGACCTCCAAACTATCAGAGCTCTTGCAACATGAACTGACATGTTGTCCACCCAATCAAATGATCAGAGAATGAATCTAGTACTGAAAGCATAAACTACAGCTAGCTAGCACTGCAGTACACAAAATGTGGTGACTAGTTCACTCAAAGAGAGAGAAAGACAATAGTTTAACAGTTTTGAACAGATTAATTTCTTCAAAAATGAAAGAGAAGCAAGAGAGAAATAGAGAGATTGTCTTTTTTTCACTTTCAGTTTCACTTACTTAACTAGCAAATGCAGCTAGCTAGTTCAGCCTACTGAAACACCCTGCTCAAACAGAGGGATGCTATGTTAGCTAGCTGACTATGACTATCCAACACAGCATTGGAACTCTTCCAAGTCAAGGTAAGCTTCCGGTTTAAATAATTTATTTCCACCGGGGCCCGCCGGTGTAACTGCTTACTGACTGTAACGTTACACTGTAACGTTACTGCATGATTGTAGCGGGTTTACTAACGTGTTAGTTCTATTAGCTATGCTGACTTTGACGTTACATTAACAAATATGGTGACAACGATGTAGGCAGTGTGTAGTGGTTTGACTTGGAAAGGTTTTTTCGGCTGGTCACAGGGAAGAGGTGAGAGTAGGAGAGAGCATGCGAGAAGGAATACAACGTGGCTGCTATGAAAGTGAACTGTGTTTACGTGTGATCAGGGTGTATTCATTCCATTGATTCTGTTGAAAACATTTCTTAAACGGAAACAAACGGAACAAATCGAGGATAAACATACCTGAATTTGTCCAATAGGTGTTGAGATTCCAGTTAACCTCTCTGCGCACGGATCCTGCTAGCGGGATCGTTTTCAGAGCAAACATAAAGCGGCAAATTCAAAATAAAAATCTTAATATTTAACATTCTTCGATATACAAGTGTTGCATAGTCATCAAATGCTCTGCTTCTTGGCAATCTCACTGCGTTGTCAGATTTCAAAAAGGCTTTACGGCGAAAGCACCACATTTGATTGTTTGATGCTAGTACCTCACATATTTTCTACATTAGCATAAATTCATATCCAGCTCGGTTCTCAAAACGTCCATATCACAGCTAATATAAATCGCTTACATTTCAAAGAACTTCTGCTGAGGGCTTCCCAAGTGTCCAAACAAGAGAATCCATGGTTCTTTTGTTAGAAAAAGTAATTAATTATATCCATAAATCTCCGTTTGGTTGGCACGTTATGTTCAGCTACTCCACCAAGCATTGTCAGTCTACTCGCCCGTTGTACAGTGAAGAAAACGCGTTCAAGTTATACCTCTCATCTTTTCACAAACAAATCAAATATCATTAATAATGCATCCTTATGTATTCTTTTATGAATAATAGCGATCATATTTTACACGGATGGTAACTGAAACGTTATAAAAGGAAAAGAAAGCTGGGCGCGTTCACGTTCTCGTGAACGTGCACGGTTGTTTACATTGTTTACATTTTTCCTGTAGTCTTTCTTCTTCTATAAGGATCTCCTCAGGGCTATTTCCTCCAGACACTTTCCAGAGACTGTTGACATCCAGTGGAAGCCATAGGTACTGCAACCTGTGTCCTATTCCCCATTGACTTCTATTACCAGGCCTTCAAAGTGAGTGGAGGGCAAAAGAAAAAGGATTTCCGGACAGAAATTTCTCAGGTTTTTGCCTGCTATATCTGTTCTGTTATACCCACAGACTATATCTTAATGGTTTTAGACACTTCAGAGTGTTGCCTATCCAATAGTACTAATTATGTGAATATCCTAGTTTCTGGCCCTGAGTGGCGGGCATTTAACTTTGGGCACGTCAGACAGGCGAAAATTCGGAAAATGGGACCCTAGCTGTAACAGGTTAAAGGGAAGTGCATTGCCAAAGTGTCATACAAGAGCACTGTGCACACTGTCATTCATTGTAGTACCCCAGGATGTGCAGGCTATAATAGGCTTATCAGCTTGTTACAGACTGAACCTAGTGAAAATAGTTATTGTGGTGGAAAGCTAGACAGAGACAGACTGTGATGAACTGATGATTCTCAAAGAATGATGATCAAATTACAAAACTATTCTCTGAATGTAGCATACACTCCAGGAAAGATAATGTACACTCTTTCTAGAGCTGTGGACCCGAAGGTGAGACCAGAAGGTGAGTCTGCTTGTGTACCGCACGATGCCACTTGAGTGTGGGTTTTCACAAGCACAGCTCCTCATGGGACGCAGACTGAGGAACAACTTACCCATCAAGGAGAACCTAAAAACTACAGGAGAGAAAGTGAAGTTAAAAAACAACTGAAAAAAGCTAATGTTTTACTACGACAGAGGGACAAGAAACCTACCTAAACACCAACCTGGTGACAACATGAGGTACAAAGACAAAACAAACACATGGACACAAAAGGGAACAGTGAACACTGAAGTACAGCCAAGGTCATACAAAAGATGGCTCTGTTATACAGAGAAATAGTTGTGATCTTCTAAGGGGACCAGCAACAGAGAGTCATGACACAGACACAGTTTAATTGTTTTAAACTTTTTTATTTAATTAGGCAAGTCCGTTAAGAACAAATTCTTATTTGCAATGACACTCTACCAAGAGGCAAAAGGCCTCCTGTGGGGACGGGGGCTGGGATAAAAAAAAAAGAATGTAGGACAAAACACACATCACAAGAGAGACCACAACACTACAGTCGTGGCCAAAAGTTTTGAGAATGACACACATATAAATTTTCACAAAGTTTGAAGCTTCAGTGTCTTTATATATTTTTGTCAGATGTTACTTTGGAATACTGAAGTATAATTACAAGCATTTCATAAGTGTCAAAGGCTTTATTGACAATTACATGAAGTTGATGCAAAGAGTCAATATTTGCGGTGTTGACCCTTCTTTTTCAAGACCTCTCCAATCCACCCTGGCATGCTGTCAATTAACTTCTGGGCCACATCCTGACTGATGGCAGCCCATTCTTGCATAATCAATGCTTGGAGTTTGTCAGAATTTGTGTTTTTTTGTTTGTCCACCCACCTCTTGAGGATTGACCACAAGTTCTCAATGGGATTAAGGTCTGGGGTGTTGACCAACATTTTGGTGAGCCAGCCAGCGAGTGACAACTCTGCTGGACTGATCATTGATCCACGTGCAAGCGCTACAAAATTATAAAGGTAAGCAGACGCCTGTTATATCTAAAGTCTGTAATTTGCTATAGCACGTTGTGGTTAATGAGTCATTCTGGCAAGTAAGTGGCACCTCGCTGTTAAATTTATATGAACCTACATCTCTTTGTAATTGTCACAATCGTCATTTGAATAAATGGACCAAGGCGCAGCACGCATAGAGTTCCACATATTTAATAAAGGTGGAACATACAATAACCAACAAAGAAAACAACTGATCGTACAATGTAGCGCTCAACAGCACTAACAAAAACAATATCCCAAAAAATGCAGGTGGGAACAGAACACACTAAGTATGATCCCCAATTAGAGGTAACGAATAACAGCTGCCTCTAATTGGGAACCATACTCAACACCAACATAGAAATAAAACAACTAGAAAACCCCCCTTAGTCACGTCCTGACCTAAAACACCATAGAGAACCTCGAGGGCTCTCTATGGCCAGGGCGTGAGAGTAATAGTGGAATAATTGAAAGTGTGAAATTATTGTTACACAACCCGTGGGAGGAAGCACAGACCACCTAGGTGGAAATAGGTTCTAAATTCCTGGGTTAAAAGTTTATTGTTGTGAGACTCTGTGATAGGTTTAGAGCAAAATTCCAAGTATAAACGCTGATTGTTATGATTATTGTGTGAGACTTGGTGACAGGTTTAGGGAAAATTCCAAGTATAAATGCCGATTATTGTGTGAGACTTGAGATTATTCTGATAAGGTATTCTGTAATTGTTCTATGTATTTTGTAATTGTTCTATGTATCATGTCTTCTGTGTGGTATGACTGGATGGTGGGACATTAAATCAGGAGTTAGTTATAAACAATATAATGCCCGTGGTATTTCAATTAATTGAGTGGACATTCAGATCAGATGCTCAAATAGTTGCCTGTGGGGTATACACCTTAATGCATATACACCCTTGCTGTATTAGGAAATAGACCTACTCGTGTGTTACTGACCCATGTTATTTTTTTAATATAAATAGTTTTGAAGTAATAGTTTCTCCCTTGGAAGGAGAAGGTAATCACAGAGATACCAGGATTGTTGTGGAGGTTACAACAAAGTTTATACCAGTTATAAATCATCTTGAACACTTTACTATTTCGTGGTTGCTCCAGAGGATGATTATTTTACAACCACCCATACATTACATGGTTTTCTGTTATCATTTACTTATCACCCTGCTTTAAATAAATGTATGTGAGTTAAGGGATAGACTATACACATATAGGGTTATTTTGCATTCATTTATCTATATTCACATTACACGTAGATCCTAATTTGAAAAAATTACAAAATAAACATTTTTGAGATATGGCAGACAGGAGCTCAGTGTTGTCTGAGGGGCCGGTTGCAATGAAACCCGCCACCCCTCTACAGTTTTGAATTGTGAAATACCGTTCTATGGAAAAGGACTTAACCTGGGTTTTCATAAAAAGGCATGATTGGACTAAGGACGCCACTGAATATAGATGGCCTACGGACGAGTCATTTAATAAAACCAAATATCAACATGTGCAGGACATTGTGAAAAGAAGACAGGAAAATAAGACCAAGAGGGGGAAAAAAATATACATATATCCATCCTGTTTTCTGTGACTGCTTTGTCGATGTTAAAAACTAAGGGTAACCTATTCTGGACTCAACAGAAAGCTACCTGTTTGAAAAAGGAATTGACAAAGATTAAAGACCCTGCCTCCGTCAAGACAGAGAAGTTTCCTCTCGAGTGTAGTGCTCCACTATATGCTCCAGCACCCCCTCCCTACTGCGGGGATAGGTTCAAAGGAATTTATCCACTACTCCCAAACAAACTAGTAGCTCCATCCGATAATTCTTCCCCCCCACTGGGTAGAATGTATCAAGAACTAGGAGATATATGGAATGATGCCAAGTCACAATCAACACCTCTCTATCCTAGTTACAGAGAGAAATGGAAAACGCTGTTGAGGTTATCAGACGAGGTCGTAATGATGAAGATGAAGAGCAAAGTCTAAGTGGTAGTCACAGTGAATGAAGAGAACAGAAGAGAGGAAGAAGAACTGATACGACTGAGAACGGGATAAGAAGAAAAAAATGAAAACTGAACAACACAGGAGACAGTGGGAGGAGAAGGAGAGGAGAGAGAACGTGAATAATTCACTGAACACGAGAGCGGAACTGCCCTTCACCCATTTCATACAAGCACTCTACCGACAGTTGAGGGAAACATTTCCCACCACCAGAGATGTTGCAAGACTGGGTGAACTGCTCTTCACTGAAGAAGATGATATCCTCGACTGGATGGATAAGATGAAGACAGAATGGCAAGGAGAAACCCCTAAGAGAGTTGAAGGCCCTAATAAGGAGGACCACATTCAACACCACTGCAGAGTCTGGAAAAAGATGAAGACAAAGGCAAGAGCAAGAAAGGCTGGACTCGACACACAGCCTCTTAAGAATCTGCCCCTTTTTTCAATTTTCCCCTAAAATGACATACCCAAATCTAACTGCCTGTAGTTCAGGCCCTGAAGCAAGGATATGCACATTCTTGGTATCATTTGAAAGGAAACACTTTGAAGTTTGTGGAAATGTGAAAATAATGTAGGATAAAATAACACAATAAATCTGGTAAAAGATAATACAAAGAAAAGACCAACCGTTCTTTTGTATTTTTTTGTACCATCATCTTTGAAATGAAAGAGAAAGGCCATAATGTATTATTCCAGCCCAGGTGCAATTTCGATTTTGACCACTAGATGGCAGCAGTGTATGTGCAAGGTTTTAGACTGATCCAATGAACCATTGCATTTCTGTTTAAAATGTTGTATCAAGACTGCCCAAATGTCCCTAATGTGTTAATTAATAACTTTTCATGTTCAAAATTGTGCACTCTCCTCAAACAATACCATGGTATTATTTCACTGTAATAGCTAAACTAAATTGGACAATGCAGTTAGATTAACAAGAATTTAAGCTTTCTGCCAACATCAGATATGTCTATGTCCTGGGAAATATTCTTGTTACTTACAACCTCATGATAATCACATTAGCCTACGTTAGCTCAACCGTCCCGTGGAAGGGACACCGATCCCGAAGAAGTTGAAGGCCCAGTTAGCTCAGCTGGACAAAGGAAAGACCAGCAACCTGATGATTGTTGTACTTCTTGCCACCCAGCAGCAACAACCACCACAGCCTCCTCCACCACCTGCTCCACAGTTTACCCAAGCACCTGCAGCTCAGTTCCCTCCTCAACCATATGGGAACCCACAACCATACCTACCAACACTGAGACAACCGCTGGTGTGCTGGAATTGCAGAATGACAGGTCATATGAGAAACATGTGCCCTCACCAACCACAGCAGCAGCCACCCTGGCAGCAGAGAGGGGAAGAGGTCAATGGAGAGGGAATGCTGGCAGAGGGAACTTCCAAGGTGGTAGAGGTGGAAGACCAGCCTACACTGGACAGCCTTAACCTGTTTTTTTCCCAGACTCAACCAATGAATGGTCGACAATATGGATGGCCCCAACAGCCTCCTGTGACAAACCAGGCATGGCTCCTACCACAGAATAATCAACAATAGGGATGCCCTGACCCCCTTCTCCAGTGTCACCAGTACATATTTCTGGATGGTACCAAATAACCAATCATTACTCTGAAGGTCAACAATCAAGAGGTACCATTTTTAATAGACACTGGAGCTCACACCTCTTGCATTGGATCTACAGGCCACCTCGGCCTGGGACTCATGTCTAAGTCAGTGAGGATGATGGGAGTCACTGGGATATCTCAAAAGCTGTACTGGACTGAAGATACAACAATTGACCTGGGGGAAGATAATACTATTAAGGCTCCCTTTCTGAACTCTCCGGCCACTCCCGTTAGCCTACTGGGTAGAGACATTTTCCTGATCAAGTCCAACGTGATTCCAAGGCCCGACATGACCTTTATGATGAACCTCTTGAGCTCCCTGATGTTACTCTCTTTGTTGATGGCTCTGCCTTTATTGATAGGGAGACTGGTAGGAAACATGCAGGGTTTGGTATAGTTTTACTAGATAGGTCATTGTTGACTGAACAGCCCTTGCCTGAACATTGCTCAGCACAACAAGCTGAGCTTCTAGCACTTACTGAAACATGTAAATTAGGTAGTGGTTTGAAGGTTAACATTTATTCTGACTCTGCATACGCCATTGACGTTTGCCTGTCTTGGATAGGGGTTTGGAAAGGTATGGACTTTGTTAACACGTCTGGTACCCATATTAAACACCGTTTACAGGTAGAAGCCCTTCTTGAAGCTATGTTGCTTCCTGCCAAGTTGGCTATTCTTAAGGTCCATGCCCACACAGGTAATACTGACAGCATTAGTTTGTGTAATGCAGCTGCAGATGCTGCTGCTAAGAATGCTGCTTCCCGCTGCCATACTCATGATGTTCTGCTTGCCTCCCCGTGTACGTCTGAAATCACTGATCTGGACCAACACCAGGCTGCGGATGCACTTAATCACCCTTTGTGGAAGTCTAGAGGCTGCTCCAGAGGCCCTGATGGCCTGTGGAGGCAATCACTCTCTGGCAAACCAGTTCTGCCTCTGCCTCTCATCTCCTCTGTGTGTCGCCTGGCCCACGGGGTGGGCCACGCGCCAAGGGGGAGATGGTTAGACTAATATCAGACACCTGGTTTTGTCCGAATCTGATTGAAATTTGCAAAACACACGTGAAATGTACAACATGCATGCAATACAACATTGGTAAGGGTATCCCCTGAAACCAGGGAATTTTCCAGCGCCGGGCCGACCCGTTCACCCATTTAGCTATGGATTTCATGGACATGGCTGAACGAAAGGGAAAAAATTGATACTGCCTGGTAATAATTGACCACTTTACCAGGTGGGTTGAAGCATTTCCAACTATGCACTGTGATGCTAAAACATTAGTAAAACTTTTGGTAAGATAAATTATTCCTAGATTTGGTATAGAGGAAGTTCTCTCTGCAGACAATGGCGAATGCCCAATTGGGGATGGATTAGAAGTTTGTTTGTATCTACCAGCCACAAAGTAATGGGATTACTGAGAAGGCTAATTAAACCATAAAAGTGGAGGCTTGCCAAAGCATGCCACTCCACAGCAAAGTCATGGGTAGAATGTCTTCCCTTAGTTCAGATGAAAATGCACAACAGTATAAACCGTGAAACAGGGCTTAGCCCACATGAGCTCTTAACTGGCCATCCAATGAACGTTCCTTTACACAGACCAATGACTCCAAAACTAACTGACCTGACTGCACTGGATGATGATTTTAATAAATAAACTCAGCAAAAAAACAAACACTCTCTCAATGTCAAATGTGTTGATTTTCAGCAAACTTGACATGTGTAAATATTTCTATGAACATAACAAGATTCGACAACTGAGACATAAACTGAACAAGTTCCACAGACATGTGACTAACAGAAATTGAATAATGTGTCCCTGAACAAAGGGGGGGTCAAAATCAAAAACAACAGTCAGTATCTGGTGGGGCCACCAGCTGCATTAAGTACTGCAGTGCATCTCATCCTCATGGACTGCACCAGATTTGCCAGTTATTGCTGTGAGATGTTACCCCACCCTTCCACCAAGGCACCTGCAAGTTCCCTGACATTTCTGGGGGGGATTTGGCCCTAGCACTCACCCTCCGATCCAACAGGTCCCAGACGTGCTCAATGGGATTGAGATCCGGGCTCTTCGCTGGCCATGGCAGAACAATTAAATTCTTGCAGGAAATCATGCACAGAACAAGCAGTATGGCTGGTGGCATTGTCATGCTGGGGGCCATGTCAGGATGAGCCTGCAGGAAGGGTGCCACATGAGGGAGGAGGATGTCTTCCCTGTAACGCACAGCTTTGAGATTGCCTACAATTACAACAAGCTCAGTCCGATGATGCTGTGACACATCGCCCCAGACCATGACGGACCCTCCACCTCCAAATCGATCCCGCTCCAGAGTACAGGCCTCGGTGTAACGCTCATTCCTTCGATGATAAACGCAAATCCGACCATCACCCCTGGTGAGACAAAACCGCGACTTGTCAGTAAAGAGCACTTTTTGTCAGTCCTGTCTGGTCCAGCGACGGTGGGTTTGTGCCCATAGGCAACGTTGTTGCCGGTGATGTCTGGTGAGGACCTGCCATACAACAGGCCTACAAGCCCTCAGTCCAGCCTCTCTCTCAGCCTTTTGCGGACAGTCTGAGCACTGATGGAGGGATTGTGCGTTCCTGGTGTAACTCGGGCAATTGTTGTTGCCATCCTGTACCTGTCCCGCAGGTGTGATGTTCGAATGTACCGATCCTGTGCAGGTGCTGTTACACGTGGTCAGCCACTGCGAGGACGATCAGCTGTCCGTCCTGTCTCCCTGTAGCGCTGTCATAGGCGTCTCACAGTACGGACATTGAAATGTATTGCACTGGCTACATCTGCAGTCCTCATGTCTCCTTGCAGCATGCCTAAGGCATGGCCACGCAGATGAGGAGGGACCCTGGGCATATTTCATTTGGTGTTTTTCAGAGTCAGTAGAAAGGCCTCTTTAGTGTCCTAAGTTTTCATAACTGTGACCTTAATTGCCTACCGTCTGTAAGCTGTTAGTGTCTTAACGACCGTTCACAGGTTCATGTTCAGTAATTGTTTATGGTTCATTGAACAAGCATGGGAAACAGTGTTTAAACCCTTTACATTTACATCATTTTTTATAAATTATGTTTGAAAAATAGGGTCCTGAAAAAGGGACAGTTTATATGAAGGAACTAACACATGCTGTTAGGTCTTTGTATTCCCAATACAGGAAAGCCCAGGAAGTTCCAGAGCAGGATGACCCAGACAGCCTGCCTGTTGACGTTGGAGAATGGATCTACCTGAAGGTCCACAAGAGAAAATGGAACCATCCCAGATGGATGGGCCCATACCAGGTCATCGCAGCAACACCCAGAGCAGTGAAGGTCCAGGAGCGTCAGGGGTGGCACCACCTATCACACTGTCAGAAGACGTCACAGCCATCATAACAGATAAGAGTGCACACCCAGACCCAGATGTTATTACACATGACCACTATGGTCACATTGTTAAAAACAAAACTTAGGGTAAGCCTTTGAGTTACATGTTTTTGATACTTCTTATCATCCATCCGCAGCCTCTGTTGGGGGGAATAGAGATCCAAGGGAATCAATTGAAAACCAGTAATCAATGGGTAAACATGGTCCAAAAGTAGTAGACGAGCCACGCCTAGTGGTTCGTATGTAGTCGTTTTGAAAAACCCTCAGTCAGAGGGAGTTGGATTGGATTAATAACATCACCTACTCCATGTAGGCCCATATGAATTTGACCATTGCTGGGTTTTCCCTTCTTTCTACTGATGTTCAGAATCTTAAAGCTGTTACAGCCAGGCCTTAGCCTGGCATTAGACTACATCCTGGCTAAGGAGGGGGGATATTGCAGGGCCCTAAATTATATTTCCCCCACTAAATCTGTTATGCTTCTCCCTGACTCCTCTGATAATATGACAGAGATTTTGAAAGAATTAACACAGTTGGCTGACACCTACACCCCCACAGGAGAAGACTCCTGGTTTCCGTTTGGGTGGTTGAAAGATAAACTAGGAAATTTGGGATTTAAGTTGTTTTCCATTTTAGTCCCATTATTGGCCCCCGTGCTTGATTTGCATTTGTGCATGCTGTGCACCTGGCAAATGTGTACTTCATAAGGCCATGACAAGCATGTTTATGCTTCATGTTCCTCATCCCACAGACCCTTATTTTTATCCTCAATCTCCTGAGGATTACTTGCAGTCTAATACACCTTTTATGGATGATTCTTATAATTACTATGCTTGAGTTGTTCTGCTTTTGTTGAGGCCTGGTGGCCTCAAAGGTGGGAATAAAGGGGGTTAAACCAAGGCCTTATACCTTTAAAGGGTTAATAAATGATGTTATGATAAACTGTAAGGTCTCCTCTTCAGGAGACCTCTGTGTGTGTGTTCAAACCTGTTTTGAGTGTTGTGATCTTCAGACACTATCAGAAGGCGTCTACATTCAGACTCCTCCTGTCTGGATCCCACCGTGGATATCTGGTTTTCTGAGAACACAAGGCTGCCACAGACCTGATGAAACCAGTCCCTGTCAGAAGATGCTTAGACTCGTTCACCTTGTCATGACTCTATACTTGTGATGAAAGGTCAAGTTTCGGTCAAACCCACTTCTGAGTTTTTACTTGCTGATAAGATGGTTCATGCTGTCAGGGGGAGGTTAGATTTATTAAAATATTGTTGCTAGGGAAAGTTACGTAAGGAGGATTGGGGAGTTATAGGATGTCTTGCAGAACTTGGGGAGAACTATCATATACTGTTATACTGTACTCTGTATCAACTTCTGCCTACAATTGTATTACTAAAAGGAGTATTTTAATACTTAAACAAAGAGTCTGTGTGTCCTTTCCATTACTAATGTATGCTTGATAATTATATAGACCTGATCATTTGTTGAAGAAATTAACCAACACACTCACCCCCCTTTGACCTCCTCCTTTTCCGCAGCAACCAGTGATCTGGGTCAACAGCATCAATGTAACAGTATAGCTTCCGTCCCTCTCCTCGCCCCTGCCTGGGCTCAAACCAGGGACCCTCTGCACACATCAACAACTGACACCCACGAAGCATCGTTACCCATTGCTCCACAAAAGCCGCAGCCCTTGCAGAGCAAGGGAAACCACTACTTCAAAGTCTCAGAACGAGTGACATCACCAATTGAAACGCTATTAGAGCGCAACCCGTTAACTAGCTAGCCATTTCACACCAGTTACATAAGCACCACATTAGAAATTCAAAGATGAATGAAAATGTTTTCAAACGAATCAAGCAGAGTACTGGTAGGAGTCATCCAGCTTGGCCCAGGGCTAGCCTCCATGGGGGTTACTTTAGGTACAGGGCCTGCTTAGCCTAAATGCAGATACTATTACCCGATATCTTCTGCTCTACTGAAATTAATTGTCATCCTTCAAGAAGAGGATGTGAGTGTTTTATTCAAGGAACTGATACATAGGTATGTTCTTGCAACGTTCCCATGAAATGGGTCTAGAACATTAATATATTCTGTTCTGAGAACATGGCAACCATGTTCTGTGTAATAGATGGAACTCCAGAAAACATGACTATTAGCCCCATGTGGGTAAGGTGGGCACGGGCTAGCCCACACCAAGCCCACACCAGCCCAACCTAGCCCACACCAAGCCCAACATGGGCTAGCCCACACCAAGCCCAACATGGGCTAGCCCACACCAAGCCCAACATGAGCTAGCCCACACCAAGCCCACCCCAGCCCAACATGGGCTAGCCCACACCAAGCCCAACATGAGCTAGCCCACACCAAGCCCACAACAGCCCACCATGGGCTAGCCCACACCAAGCCCAACACAGACTAGCCCACACCAGCCCAACAAAGGCCAGCCCACACCAAGCCCAGCTAGACAAGGATGCTCATTAGAATATTTGGGAGCCTGGTTTACAGTTGTTTTTGTGCAAGCATTACTGAGTCGTTCCAGTTTAAGTGTTCTGTTGTGTGATGCCCAATTTCTCTTTATCTTGTATACTGCCAATGATGAAGTCTTAATGGTTAAATAAGTGTATGTGACATATGAGAAACTTAAAAATATATGTATGATAGTAACAACTTGGTTGTCTTTCTGATACAATGTATTATGTTCCCTAAATACCTTAAAGGCTTAAATTATGCAATTCATGCATTTAATTAAATTGTAATAAATAAATAATAATTAAATAAATTCCTATTAACTAGACTGCGCATCGGCCCAATCTGCGTAGCCTGCTTATTTCAGACAAAGTGAGGGCTGCCTTTTTTATTTCACCTTTATTTAACCAGGTAGGCATGTTGAGAACAAGTTCTCATTTACAACTGCGACCTGGCCAAGATAAAGCAAAGCAGTTCGACACATATAACAACACAGAGTAACACATGGAATTAAACAAACATACAGTCAATAATACATTAGAAAAACAAATCTATATACAAAGAGTGTAAATGAGGTAAGATAAGGAAGATAAGGCAATAAATAGGCCATGGTGGCAAAGTAATTACAATATAGCATATAAACACTGGAATGGTAGATGTGCAGTAGATGAATGTGCAATGTAAACTGGGGTGCAAGGGAACAAGATAAATAAATAAATATGGTAGGGGATGAGGTAGTTGGTTGGGCAATTTACAGATGGGCTATATACAGGTGCAGGGGTCTGTGAGCTGCTCTGACAGCTGGTGCTTAAAGCTGGTGAGGGAGATAAGTGTCTCCAGTTTCAGAGATTTTTGTAGTTCATTCCAGTCATTGGAAGCAGAGAACTGGAAGGAAAGTCAACCAAACAAGGAATTGGCTTTGGGGGTGACCAGTGAGATATACCTGCTGGAGCGCGTGCTACGGGTGCGTGCTGCTATGGTGACCAGCGAGCTGAGATAAGGCGGGGCTTTACCTAGCAGGGACTTGTAGATGACTTGGAGCCAGTGGGTATGGTGGCGAGTGTAAAGCGAGGGCCAGCCAACGAGAGCGTACAGGTCGCAGTGGTGGGTGGTATATGGGGCTTTGGTGACAAAACGGATGGCACTGTGATAGACTGCATCCAATTTGTTGAGTAGAGTATTGGAGGCTATTTTGTAAATTACATCACCGAAGTCGAGAATCGGTAGGATGGTCAGTTTTTACGAGGGTATGTTTGGCAGCATGAGTGAAGGATGCATTGTTGCGAAATAGGAAGCCAATTCTAGATTTAATTTTCGATTGGAGATGTTTGATGTGAGTATGGAAGGAGAGTTTACAGTCTAACCAGACATCTAGATATTTGTAGTTGTCCACATAATCTAAGACAGAACCGTCCAGAGTAGTGATGCTGGACGGGCGGACAGGTGCGGGCAGCGATCAGTTGAAGAGCATGCATTTAGTTTTACTTGCGTTTAAGAGCAGTTGGAGGCCACGGAAGGAGAGTTGTATGGCATTGAAGCTCGTCTGGAGGGTAGTTAACACAGTGTCCAAAGAGGGGCCAGAAGTATACAGAATGGTGTCGTCTGCGTAGAGGTGGATCAGAGACTCACCTGCAGCAAGAGCGACATCATTGATGTATACAGAGAAGAGAGTCAGCCCAAGAATTGAACCCTGTGGCACCCCCCATAGAGACTGCCAGAGGCCCGGACAACAGGCCCTCCGATTTGACACACGGAACTCTATCGGAGAAGTAGTTGGTGAACCATGCGAGGCAATCATTTGAGAAACCAAGGCTGTCTCTCTGATGATGCTGCAAAGCAGATGCTTGGAGGATTTGACTACAGGGCATTAGAGCTTCCCATGTGCAGAATTCCATGTCTCTCAGTAGCTTTGCTAGCATCTATCTGACTTTTTATTAGTAGCATGGTGACGTCTGTTTCAGGAGAGAGAACAACAGGCAGCTGAGATGTTCCTCAGAATGTTGTATGCAAGGCCAGACTAGGCTAAACACATTTTAAAGCTTTATCTCAACCCCCTCTATACAATTCTTCAATTATGCTCAGTTTGCTTATGCAATATACGGCAACTAATATTTAAGACTTGAAATCTACATTCCAGTCTCTTTGAACTACCTCACCTTTTTGTTTGCGAAACATATCTGCACTCGCTGGGTCTATCAAAACAAAAAAGTAATTGAATTGGGTGACGACCTTGACGAATAAACCTCTCAGAAAACGTTTGGGACATAAATTAAATCCTTGACATCACAGGAGCGCAGAGTGAAAGAATGCGACAGTATTCCTCAAGGACTCTCTCATACTTATGAGTGGGCCTGGGTCTTCCATTACTATCCTTCACACCTCCGTGTGGACAATGAGGCGTAGTGATGTGTCATAAAGGCCCCCCAGCTCCCATTCTGCCAACCTATCTGCCTGGATGCCTGCCTGCCTGTCTGGTTTTTCCATGAAGCGTTAGCAAGGCAGCACCAGGGGTAATTGAGCAGCAGATGTCTCCTCAGAGAGTGCTAATGAGGGACCTTCACATCACAAACCCACACGAGTCCAGCTCTGCCATGGACACCTAGCAGCAGAAGGCTTCTGCTGAAGTCAAGGTGTCGTTCTTCTAAAAGAATACAAAGGGAAGTATGAAAGAGAAGAAAAATGGTTTATAACTTGTTAGAGGTCAATAATCTTGTTTTGATTCTGAGGTGGCTCTTGCCCTGAACACTAAGCAATCACCAAAATCCTCACTAAAATCCACAACACGTTTTCCTTTCTCACTATGTCAATTATGGTTTCACTATCAATCTTTTGGATCAGTACTTCTTCCCCCCGTATGGCATAGAGACGCGTCCTGTGCCCAGGAGTTGCTGACGCATGCCAGATCTTACAATGCCTTGATAGGTATTTTACCTATCAGCTAACCACATCATATGCAGGGGAAAGCGCCCATTAGCTCATGTTTTAACCATTCCTGACAATCACCTTGGTTCATGTGAGAAGATGTGTCCTGCCTACCATTCCCCTATCCCTCCTCTCATCCTCTCACTCATGGAGATGATTCTCAAAGAGAGGTGAAAAAAGGGAGGGATGTCTAAGAGGCACTTAAAGATTCATCACAAAGTGGCTCTCGACTAGCATCACTTTCTTCATGAAATCTCACCCGGACAAACCCTCCTGAAATCAGCAAGGATGTCAAGCATCTAGGCTATACCCATCATGCAACAATAGGTTTTTTTAAGATCCACGGTTTGGTACAATAATTGTACAGTAATAGCATTTTTTTCCCAGAGATGTATTTCCTTGAGATCCGCTTTGCTTAGTTGCATATCATTTTCACAGCTTGTCTCACTGCTCTATATGTTGACATGATAATAAGAGCCATTTCAGCTGACGGAGATTCACACCACATCCATATGTCCCCTGTTTCAGCCCCAGCAGCACAGCAGGCTCTACAGGAATCACATCTGAGGTGTTTCTATCGGGCTGCACTTTCATCTTCTTCTGTGGCGTATGCTCGGAGAGTGCATTACACAGCCCTCTACAGCCCTCCCCCAGGTCCATTCACAGAGAAACTAGGGACATGCACAGAGCTGTCAAAAAAAAGTAAACATACACATCTGACTCCAGGCAACAGATTGTCAATTAACATATTCACATAATTCTAATGATGTGGTGGGTGGTGATGAAGATGTAAGGGCACAGCTGTGAATAAGCTATTTAAAAAGAGAAGGGCAACAACAAATGTAGACAGACTTTGGCTTATTATACATAGAACTACACTGGATTCACAAGAACGTATAAGTTACAGTCCACTGTAATTCATGGGGCAATGCAAATGGGGCGGCAGGGTAGCCTAGTGGTTAGAGTGTTGGACTAGGAAAGGTTGCAAGTTCAAATCCTCGAGCTGACAAGGTACAAATCTGTTGTTCTGTCCCTGAACAGGCAGTTAACCCAATGTTCCTAGGCCATCATTGAAATTAAGAATTTGTTCTTAACTGACTTGCCTAGTAAAATGAATATGTGTGTGCTACATACCTGCATCATTGTCAATAAGTATTTTGCACTGCTTCAACTTCTTTCAGTATGAGAGAGAGAGAGGATTTGGACGGCAGATTTAGATGGTGAACTCCATTGGCCTACGAGTAACAAAGGTCACCGTAGCCCAGGAAATGTCCCTCTGCTATCATAGGGAAATATATTTATGTTTCTGCCACTGTATGACCTGCATGTTTGACTCTAACCCACAATTCAGTCTAAACCCTTTAGTTTCCTTGAGAATTACACTTTCAAAATGTGTAAATTAAAAGGGAACATAACGCTGTACAAGAAAAGCAGTGTTAAAATGTGTGTAAAATGTTGTTTTCAAGTGCAAATTTGCTCCAGCACAGCAGATATGATCTAAATCTTACCATTTAGGGAGAGTAATGGAGGGTGAAGGAAGTCAAGGACAAGCTCCAAATAGCTCTTAACTTCTGAGTGACTAGTGAAGAGCCCTGCACTGTGTTCTTCTTTATCAAAAGCTTCTGCTCCAATAACTCCTTCTATACAGTTATCAGGCTTTGTGGCTTTATAACGCATTGTGCTGGCTACTTCAACTTTCTGATAAATTATTCAGATGGATCTCCTATAAATATAACTCTGTTAAAAGGAGTGAGGACTGACGCTACTGCTAATGATTTATATATACACTAGATGACTAACAGGGGGCACTGTTTTGATGCCAAAGCGCCTCCATCTTGCTACTCCCCCATGTTGTAAAATATATTTTGGAAGTTATAGAATTACATTATTAATGTATAGATTTGTTTTTGACAAAGAAATATATATTACAGATACTTTAATGCATACTTTTTAAAATTGTATTATTTGAGCAAAAAAATATATGAAAGCTTCACCCATTTTTTTTTTTGTCCTTGACACAGTGAACAGTTGGGAGTTTGGGACAATTTCATCATAAAACTTGATGTATGTAGGGATTCCACATTTGGACCATTGGGGGGGATGCAAAAGGCCACTCTTTAGATCACAAGGCGTTATTGTGAAATATTGGAGTATGGGCATGCCATTTTGATTACCAGTTACATTGTTTTCCAATTTTGCGCCAACTAGAAATTGTGCGAGCAATAAAAGGACCAAAGTGTATCTTACATGGTTTAAGAGATATATCAGTGAAGACCACCTCTTCCAGGGCAATATTTCTCTCTATACTCAGCCAGGGGGCAGAAGAATCATGTCTAAACCAATTTACTACGGTGAAGTTTTAGTTCCTGGAAATACAATTTCAAGTTTGGTACGAATTCCATTCATTCCTATCAGGGACTGCCTTTCTGAGGAGTGCCAATATGGCCGATCAGTGGCTTCAAAGCCTCTCATTTGCCAATACACAGCACCAGCAATCCAGGGTTTATGTACTTCATTGGTGACTGCAGTGTGCTGAATATTATACTTAGCATTTCTGTTTGATTTATGTCTCACTAAGAATTCGGTTGCGTAACACAAAGCTAACTTCAGAGCTTTGAGTCATTTATTAATACACATTTGAGAATGCCTGGACTGCACAGAGAGAGAAACTATATTGTGTTTGAAACGTGTGTATGTTCAATATAATATATTGAATATATTATCTGTCTCAAAGTTTAAAAACAAAGTCCTATCTGAATTCAGACAAAGCAGATTCAAATTCAATTTCAAAGGAAATTCAATTTCAAAGGAATATCATTCTAAAACTGATGGTCTCAGGATACATCAAAAGTATAAGTAAAGTCCAATAATTGGAAATTGTATTTATTATACATTTTTCCTTAGAAAATGAGCTGAATGAGTGAATGACAAAGTTGAGGCAAAATGAGGACTAGTTCCTCTGCTGGTAAAGCAGGAGAAAGACACTATGGCAGGAGTTCAGCCTCTGACGGACACACTCCAGGCATGCACTGCTGGTTTAAGGTTTATACCTGTATTCATATGTATAGTGCACACTCACAGGTAAAACTACATCCCCTAAGCATTGTAGACTCTAGTTTCATTAACTGAAGGAATATAACGTTTTTAATTTTATAAAATCACAAGCTGAAACTTTACGTTTTTCTGAAGTATAAGTTTTTTTGAAGTTGCTCAAATTCAACAACTGTGTTATGTTCTGTATTTGGTTATGTTTCATGGATCTATTATAATATGTTGGTAATTTTGGGGAGTCTCTGAAGCAGAACAAATAAGTGCCGTCTGACAGCAATGCCAGCTTAGTTCCAGCGTGCTCACTGACTCATAAGTGGTGAATAATAATAATTAACACACCAATTAGACATCTGTTCTATCTCCAGCGCTGTCGTGAGGATAAATAGTTTACAATTGAAGTAAAGTGATCAAATGAGCAAAGAAACACACATCATCCCTTAATGGGCAGCGATCAACAGGGTGATGGGCTTCAAAGTGATGGGCAGGGGAGTGGAGTTTGATTGTTTTGTGAAGAGGTGCCCATGGAGCTTGTCATATCTGATTAAGTGAAGACAGATAAGAAGCCAAATGAGCTGGATTGAGCTGTGAGCACCACAAGTGGCACTTAAATAACCACTGGGTGTCAGCACCAATCACATCACAGCCTCCCTCTGACAACTAAATCAATGATCTAATTGACCGGGACCATGGCCACTGTAACACCAGTATTAAACACTCAGGAACCAGCCAGTCAGGGCTTGTGATTTATGATTAACCAGTTGTAGTTCAGGGATAACCTCGGGAGTACGGTGAGGGAGCCAAGGACTTTTGTTTAACCACAAGATGGCACAGTTAGACCATAAAAAGTCAAGTAACTTAATATATAATTCGTTGACAAGAGTTAATGTTTCAAACTTGGTTTTCTGTCTCACCACTTAATTAATGTAATTCATTATACTAACAAACTGAAGAGGGAGAAATGAATTAACATTCAGTATCATCAAAGAAGGGCCATCTACTTGGTATAATTTGAGTGTAAGCACTGATCAGTATTGCCATCAGTGTGGGAGTTCTGTATTGTACTGTACTGTGCATGATGCACGTTTTGGCAGGCAACACAGTCAGGAATGCAGACTACGTCCATATTTAGAAAAGAGAGGAATCGCTCACCGAGCCCTCTGACCTCTCCTTGTCCAGGTTCACAGGGGTCACATGACAGAGGGACCCAAACACAATAGCAGGGGAGGGGGAGGGAAACTTGGGCTTGTATTTTTAACTCCTACCGGACTTCTGAGACATTTCCCCCTGGGCCAGGGAATTCAATACGTCCATGGATGTTTACATTCAGCATATGTCTGCCCTCTTCTTTGACACTTCTCTGGGTGAAAATGTGTCGACAAAGTGATATAACTAAGGTCATCATCAGAACCCGTGAGGCTTTATATTTCAAGTTTTGTGTGGACCCCAGGAAGAGTAGCTGCTGCTATTGCAACAGCTAATGGGGATCGTAATAAAATACAAAAAATACATAATCACAGAGCACGTACGTTTAAGTGATAATGCCCGAGAAGCCGGTGTTTTGAGGATATATTGGCACTGGTGTTGTTAGGCCGGAGACAAAACTGTGCCAATATATCCTCCAACACACAAATTCATTCTATCTAAATGTTCTATTGCCATACTGGCTGGCAATGTTCTTATACCTTGCTTTCTAGCTAGCCAACTACGGCTAACTTACAGTCACGTCAAAAAGTGCCGCCAGAATAACAGGAAAGTAGCTGCATTTGCATTTGTTTAAGCTGTTTTCTAGTGACATTTATTTGAACACATCCATAACAATGAGCTAATGAGGTGCGATTTCGCCTGGCATAGAAAATGTGCTCTCTCGTTAGGACACTGTTGTTCATAGGAGCTAGCCAACAACACAGCTAACCCAATCACTTCAAACTGAAGCTGGAAAGACTGCAAACTAGCTACACTTCGGTTTGTTTTACCTTTTACCAATTGACATTTCTTTTGTATACGTCCATAAAAATGATGCCAGCTGATTCATGACTTCGACTGTTGAGAAACGCTGTCTGCCAGTCTGTCTCGTCCCGACTTTCGATACGTTCATTACTATGGGACAGCTGGAGATCGAATTTGAATATTGAAACAGTTTTGCAAATGTTGGAGACAGACAGCAAAGTTTATACAAATCTCCGCTGTTTAAAATGAAATGTTAGTCTAAAAGAAACGTGAGATAATGTTTAGATGCTTTTTTATGGTGGAGATCAAGTTTATAAATTGCTTGACTGGGCTGATGAGACAATGTATTACATTTTTCTAAATGTCTTACAAGCCTCCAAATGAACAACAGTTCATATCATCTATCTCTTTGTTATAATTCAACACTATTACTGAAATCTGGTTAGAGCATTACGTAGGAAGATCACATATGAGCATCAAGCCATGGCACCAGAGTAAGAGCAACACAACTCATTCCATTGGCTCCTGTCTACTGTACGTTGATCTGTCTGCAGTCGCTGCTTCCATCCCTGTTTCCAAGGCAGCAAAGCAACCTGCTTTCGCATTCATAGAAATCCTGCCCATTAATTTCCAAGAACCCAAGATAAGTTCTACACTGATGAAATACTTCTGTGCGAGGAGGAGCAAAATAAATCTTTAAGGCAACAGACACCTTCAGTTCATTCTGTTTGGGCTGGCTTGGGCTGGTTGGGGTATGTGGAGGGTGGGTGATCATTTGTTCCCTGGCTGTGAGTTCCTGCATCTCAATCAGACTGAGAAAACATAAATCTGGCCAAGGTGGGTGGGATGTGTCCATATGACATCTAGACACAGGAACAGAGTGAACACGTATAGGCTTCCATCAATGGAATCAATAACTTGATGTCAAATATCTGACTAGTTATGCAAAAAGAGAATGCTAATTTAGAGGTTTTTACAACTCCAAACTGTATACCGCCTATCCAAAAGACCAAAGGTCTAAGCTCAGCCCAGTGTACTATTCAAATGTGTTCAGTTCATTTGGTCTATCTTGTTTAACATCCCTTACATGTAGCGACTATATGACACAAGGCTTGCTAGATGACTGTATGAATGATTCACCAGCCCACTGCTGACTGTGGGTGCCTGCAGCTCTCTCTGGTTGCTGTCTGGTGGAGACACTCAGTACGCAGAGACAGAGTCAGAGACATGCCAGCTGGAAGAGTGGAGGGGCAGTTTGGCCTCTATCACACCTCTTGTAGGTATGACACATCAGACAGGGTCATAACATCCCAACCTGTCCTTCCCCGGCTTCTGACTGACATAAAATCCATTCAATGGGAGTGATGCGATCCACAGTGGAGCCTGCAATAAGACTGGAGCTCATCCATACTGTACATAACATTTCTGCATCGAATTATGGTTCCCAGCTCCCACTGGAATGAAGCATGTGGGCCTGACGGACTAACTGAGTCAGAATGGCCTTGGGAAATATAAGTGTGACTTCCATGGAGCAATGCAAAACATTCAGGTCTAAAGCCTATCACATCACTACATTCATAAGCAAACACTTATGTACCAAAATGGCAATTAGAGTAAAGATAATGGTAAAAGGAAGCTTGTCCTTACTTGAACATTACTGAGCTTTTAACATCATCACCACCCTCATTATTATTAACATCACTGTCATTATCAACAGCGGCAGCGAATGCAACTGTCTACATGATTGACAACATCCATCATCAACTCTATGAAAATCAAACACTATAAACACGCACACACAAAATACTAATGCGGATACATAATCATACTACTCAGGGTGTCATATTGATTTGAAAGCTTCTATAAACAATCTCCCAGGCAGGCAGACAAATAAACACTCCTAAATCCCTAAGGAAAAAGAGGAGTCCTTATCGGTGAGTTGATAAAATAGCACTTCAGCAGCAGTGTTGCCAAATGGCAGAGTAGATGGCTCATCAAAATCACTGAGCTCTCTCTCTCTCTCTGTCTGCCTCTCGCTCTCTCTCTGCCTGTCTCCCTGCTTCTCTCTCTCTGCCTCTCTCTCTCTCTCTCTCTCTCTCTCTCTCTCTCTCTCTCTCTCTCTCTCTCTCTCTCTCTCTCTCTCTCTCTCTCTCTGTGTGCCTCTCTCTACTATCTCTCTCTCTGCCTCTCTCCCTGTTTCTCTCTCACTCTGCCTTTCTCGCTCTCTCTGCCTCTCTCTCACCCCTCTCTCGACCTCTCTCTGCCTCTCTCTATCTTTCTGCCTCTCCCTCTATGCCTCTCTCTCTCTCCTCTTTCTCAATTCAATTTCAATTTAATTTCAATTTAAGGGGCTTTATTGGCATGGGAAACATATGTTTACATTGCCAAAGCAAGTGAAATAGATAATAAACAAAAGTAAAATAAACAATAAAGAAATTCACAGTAAACATTACACATTCAAAATGTCATATTATGTGCAAGTAGTTAAAGTACAAAAGGGAACATAAATATGGGTTGTATTTACAATAGTGTTTGTTCTTCACTGGTTGACCTTTTTTTGTGGCAACAGGTCACAGATCTTGCAGCTGTGATGGCACACTGTGGGAGTTTAATTCTTTGTGGGTCTGTGTAATCTGAGGAAAATATGTGTCTCTAATATGGTCATACATTTGGCAGGAGGTTAGGAAGGTTAGGAAGCTCAGTTTCTTCCTCATTTTGTGGGCAGTGTGCACATAGCCTGTCTTCTCCTGAGAACTAGGTCTGCCTACGGCGGCCTTTCTCAATAGCAAGGCTATGCTCACTGAGTCTGTACATAGTCAAAGCATTGCTTAACTTTGGGTCAGTCACAGTGGTCAGGTATTCTGCCACTGTGCACTCTCTGTTTAGGGCCAAATAGCATTCTAGTTTGCTCTGTTATTTGTTAATTCTTTCCAATGTGTTGAGTAATTATCGTTTTGTTTTCTCATGATTTGGTTGGGTATAATTGTGTTGCTGTCCTGTGGCTCTGTCGGGTCTGTTTGTGTTTGTGAACAGAGCCCCAGGACCAGCTAACTTAGGGGGCTCTTCTCCAGGCTCATCTGTCTGTAGGCGTTGGCTTTGTTATGGAAGGTTTGGGAATAGGTTCCTTTAAGGTGGTTGTAGAATTTAACGGCTCTTTTCTGGATTTTGATAATTAGCAGGTGTCGGCCTAATTCTGCTCTGCATGTATTATTTGGTGTTTTACGTTGTTTGCAGAATTCTGCATGCAGTTTTTGTCCCATTTTGTGAATTCTTGGTTGGTGAGCGGACCCCAGACCTCACAACCATAAAGGGCAATGGGTTCTATAACTGATTCAAGTATTTTTATCCAGATCCTAACTGGCATGTCGATTTTATGTTCCTTTTGATGGCATAGAAGGCCCTTCTTGCCTTGTCTCTCAGATCGTTCACAGCTTTGTGGAAGTTATCTGTGGCGCTGAGGTTTAGGCCGAGGTATGTATAGTATGTATAGTTTTTGTGTGTGCTCTAGGCCAATGGTGTCTAGATTAATTTGAGGTCCTGGCAACTGGACCTTTTTTGGAACACCATTATTTTTGCCCAGGTCTAACAGAATCTGTGCAGAAGATCTAGTTGCTGCTGTAGGCTCTCTCTCTCTCTCTCTCTCTCTCTCTCTCTCTCTCTCTCTCTCTCTCTCTCTCTCTCTCTCTCTCTCTCTCATCATTGTGCCAGTTGGCATGCTGATGAAAGAGAAACTCTACTCTCCTGAGAGATATTGTGTACGGTCTCTTTCATAATTCAGTCTTGGTGAATGAATAAGAGGTCAACAGTAGGAATTAATCACATCAGTGGCTCGTCACCAAACATTTGTCAGCGTGTAGAGTAGACTAGTTAATCAGGGGAGGAAAACACTGATGCTGTATTGTCGAGCTATTGAGAGGCAAAAAATATACATTTGCTAGTCCACAGAGGGGATGAGAGGATAATTTGAAAACCAAAAAGAACAGCAACACAAATTAAGTTGCATGTGTACAATAGCCATGCATCCTCCTGTGTAACTAAACATGGACAAATAAAAGAAAGAGGACCATTGATTGGAAATCCTTATTGATTTCCAATCAACAAAGGACAAGCTTTTCTCTGCTGTGATGTGTTGATTCCAAAGGAAATTCTCTTAAGCCTTTGGTCAATTGAGTGAATGAGTTCACGTTTGCCTCCCCCTCCTCCTCCCCAACCCCCCTCATCCCTGGATCTCTCATTATGATTGCTTTGCCGAGCACTCAGGGTTTTGTTTGGATGGCTCCCAAATGGAAACACACATTTGGAGTGGTGCCAGGTTGTCAGCTTCTTGCATGATTTGCAGTGTGAATAATGGCTGCTCGTTGGAGAGAGAGGCCCATCAAGCAGTACAGGGCAGTCAAAATCCTCCAACTGAGTGAAAACACCCAGAGTCCTGAATTCATTCAGGGAGAGTTTCACATTATCCTAGCGATGAGTATGCAGAAGAATTTCTGACTCTAAGACAAAAGAACAACTTTCGAGCACCATGCTTTAAACAGACAAGACCTATGCATCATCACCTTCCTATATCTGCACGATCATACAGTAACTGCACAAAATGCAGTAACATTGAAAAACACCCTGTGAACACATGAAAACATGATCTAGTCCATCCAGCAACAAGGCAGGTTGGAGAACACAACACAAACCCAAAGCCTGCACAGACACTTTCTCTCCAGAGTCAACCAAGCTCTGTGTGACCACAGTGATTAAGGCCTCAGACTTAATGGATGGTGCATCCACTGCAATTTAGTCCTATTAATTATTAAGCCGGCGATGTTGAGTATTATACAGTTCACATACTTAATAAGTGGAGTTCAGTGAGTAGGTCAAGAATGATTACACACTGCATCAGACAGGCGGTGAGCAGCCATTTGTTCAGTAGTAATTAGCCCCAATAATAAAGCAATGCACTGCATTAAGGGAGAGAGGATAGGACATGTTCAACTACTTTAACACTGGGAAATTAAGACGATAATTGACAATAATGGTTAGCCAATTTGTATGAAGACAACACAATCTTTTTCACCCTATGATAACGGTAAAACAACTGCAGTTGTAAGATAATTGCACTGGGCAATCATTAGTCCCGGTTTTGTTCTTAACTCGTTCATTTCAGCAGGACATCAACCAAGCAACTATTCAGTAAAAAGAGACAACGGTAAAGCCTTTACGCTAGTGTGGTGTAAAACAGCTTAGACAGAGACAGAGGCAGAGACAGGTATCAGGTAGTCAGGCCGTGTAAATGGTCCCAGCGAGCAGGTGAAGCTGAAGCCAGGCCCTGAGGTGCAGACATGACAGATAGAAACGTGATAGCTATCAGAGGCTGGGTTTCTGACCTACAGGTACGTCTGCTTTACAAGCCTCTCAAGGCGCCAGAGTTCATCAATAATTTACCGCACGGCTGCTCGTGTTAACACTATCCTTAAGCGCAGTCATTATGTATAAGAAACACACACACGAACGCACACATGAGCACGGACGGACACCACATGAGGTTGGTTTGAGGTTGGCTCCGTTTCTGACATTATTATGAGCCGTTCTCCACACAGCAGCCTCCTGTGGCGCGCGCACGCACGCACGCACGCACGCACACACACACACACACGCACACACACAGAGATAGTGTGAATGTTATGAAATGATCCTCATTATCTCATGTCATCATGAGGAGGTGTAATTTTGCACATAATAATGGCAGGCAAAGATCATACAATATGGTCAGTGTAAGAAAGAAGAAAGAGGATTCAAGGCTGTCCAATTTCCTAGAAAGTATGGATTGTCTAAATTAAACTACATACTCCATTTCATTTCAGTTCCTGGCACAAATTGAAGACAATGCGTGGCAGCTGTAAAAGCAAATGTGTCCTCCCACAGACATGGTGGGAAAAAGAAGCCAAGTTCTTAAACAGAGATTTACAGTTCCAGTTTATGAGCACTGGGGCTCCTGCTCAATAAATCCTTTATCATTGGGCTTTTATTGGGAGATTATTTATTCTCAGCAGACAGATGGGGATTGTGTTAAAATCCTTCTGACTGAACCAAGATGTGGTGCCATCCATGTAGTCGGGCACTATAATAATTGTCAATAATTGAAATATAGTTAGTAGTTATGTATCTATTACAAATCATGTCTGCTCTTAATGTGCTATTTGTGTTTTTGTCAACTCATGAGGAGTGGGTGGCAATCCGGTATTCTCACCAGTTCAGCTGTTGCTGCTGGCAAAATAACAGGTGCAGACAAACAGTGAACTGCTTACTTACGGGCCCTTCCCAACAATGCAGAGAGAATAATATAGAAAAATAATAACACAAGGAATAAATACACAGTGAGTAACAATAACTTGGCTATGTACAGGGTACCAGTACCGAGGCTAGTGCAGGGGTACGAGGTAATTGAGGTAAATATGTACATATATGTAAGGGTATAGTTAAGGGTAAAGTGACTAGGCAACAGGATAGATAATAAACAGTAGGATAGATAATACATGTGATGAGTCAAAAAAGTTTGTGCAAAAATTGTCAATTCAGATAGTCCGGGCACCTTTTTGGTTAACTATTTAGTAGTCTGATAACTTGGGGGTAGAAGCTGTTCAGGATCCTGTTGGTTCCATACGGTTCCATCGGTACCGCTTGCTGTTCGGAAGCAGAGATTACAGTCTAAGATTTGGGTGGCTGGAGTCTTTGACAATTTTTAGGGACTTCCTCTTACTGCCTGCCTGGTATAGAGGTTTTGGATGGAAGGGAGCTCGACCCCAGTGACGTAGTGGGTGAACAGGGAGTACAGGAGGTGTCACGTGAAATAACGGAGGATTCAGTAGCAAGTAAAGTTCAACATTTATTGTAGCAATCCAGGAGATAGAGTAACAGGTTCAGGTGAAGAGATAGTGCAAGGAAGTGTCCGGGTCTTAGCAGCGCAGGGACTGAAGGGAAAACCCAATCCTCTGTATAGGCCAGTGTAGCAAAGAGGAATTCCCTGACTGTCAATCCAGAACGTGCCCAGCGTAGAATCTTCCACCGGAGAGAGAGCGAACGTAGAGTCCAACAGAGAACGGAACCATAGGAGACACAGCACTCAGTCTGGAGAGAAACACACGCACAGGAAACAAGACAACGAACTGACAAACACAAGACCAAGACAACGAGTATAAATAGGCACAAACAATGAGTGTCAGCTGGCGCTGACAACGAGCAGAGTAGTAATCAGCGGCCCCACCCACACTCACACACAGAGTGAGCCGGTGAATTCATGAACCGTGACAGTACCCCCCCTCCTAGGAGCGCCTCCTGGCGCTCCCAGAAGGACCTACCTGTTGATTGTAATCATCAATAAGGGAGTGATCCAGAATGTCTCTAGCAGGGACCCAACTTCTCTCCTCCGGCCCGTAACCCTCCCAGTCCACCAAGTACTGAATCCCGTCCCCTCCGTCCTCGAGTCCAGAATGCGATTGACCGAGTAAGTAGGCTCCCCATCAATAAGTCGCGGTGGGGGGGGAACCGGGGCTGGCGGGTTCAACCGTGAATGAACCACAGGCTTCAGTCTGGACACATGAAAAACAGGATGAATTCTCCTGTACGCCGGCGGGAGCTTGAGGCGGACTGCCAACGGACTCAGGACCTGAGTCACCCTGAACGGACCGATGAACCTAGGAGCCAACTTATTACTAACGGAACGGAGAGGAATGTTCCTGGTGGAAAGCCACACCCTTTGACCTACGACGTAGGCGGGGGACTTCCGTCGGTGGCGATCAGCCTTAACCTTAGTGCGTGCCCCTACCTTGAGAAGGGTCTCACGGGCTCTAGTCCACGTGCGATGACACCTCTGGACAAAGGCGTGAGCAGAGGGGACCGCAACCTCGGAATCCAGGCTAGGAAAAATAGGTGGCTGGTAACCCAGACTACATTAGAACGGAGTCAAGCCCGTGGCTGACACTGGTAGCGAGTTATGAGCATACTCGACCAATGAGAGTTGCTGACTCCAGGATGAAGGACTCTGGGACACCATACACCGCAATACCCTCTCTAAGTCTTGGTTGGCTCTCTCTGCTTGACCATTGCTTTGGGGATGAAACCCCGAAGATAAACTGACAGTCGCACCCAGCAGTTTACAAAACTCCCGCCAGAACTTGGACACAAATTGGGGCCCCCTATCAGAAACCACGTCCATCGGAAGGCCATGTACCCGAAAGACATGATCCACGACCGCTACCGCTGTCTCCTTGGCAGAAGGCAATTTCAGCAAGGGGATGAAATGAGCCGCCTTCGAGAACCGATCCACCACTGTCAAAATGACAGTCTTGCCCTGAGAGGGTGGGAGGCCCGTGATGAAATCCAGGGCTATATGGGACCAAGGCCTCGAAGGGACAGACAGCGGTTGGAGTAACCCATCTGGCGGCCGATTGGAAGTCTTGCCAGTAGCACGGCACGAACAGGCCAAAACAAAACTCCGAATGTCCTGGGCCACCAGAACCGCTGCTTAACCAAGAAGCTAGTACGGGTCACTCCTGGGTGACACGCTACCTTGGAGCAGTGTCCCCAGCGAATGACATCGGACCGTAGCTCCTCCGGCACGAATAACCGACTCGGTGGGCAACCGGACGGAGGTGTTACCCCTTCTAAGGCTGACTTGACCCTCGACTCGATCTCCCAAGTGAGTGTGGAAACAATGAGTCTCTCAGGTAGAATGCACTCGGGAGTAGCCGGGCGTTCAGAACGGTCAAACATGCGAGACAAGGCATCGGGTTTGATGTTCTTAGAGCCCGGGCGGTATGAGAGAGAAAAGTCAAAACGTCCGAAAAACAGAGCCCACCGAGCCTGTCTGGAGTTGAGTCTCTTGGCAGATCTGATGTATTCTAAGTTCTTGTGGTCAGTCTAGACGATAAAGGGTACCCCCAATCCTTCCAACCAATGACGCCATTCCTCCAACGCCAGTTTGACTGCCAACAACTCTCTATTCCCAATGTCATAATTACGTTCGGAAGGTGATAAACGGTGGGAGAAAAAAGCACAAGGATGCATCTTGTCATCCGAGGAGGAGCGCTGGGAGAGTACAGCACCTACCCCCACCTCTGATGCATCGACCTCCACCACAAACTGACGGGAAGGATCTGGGGCTACAAGAACGGGGGCCGAAACAAAGCAACCGTTAAGGTCGGAAAATGCAGTCTCAGCAGCACCGGACCACCTGAACGTAGTACTGAGGGAGGTCAGGGCCGTCAGAGGAGCGGCCAACTGGCTGAAATTGCGAATAAACCGTCGGTAGAAGTTGGCGAATCCCAGAAACCTCTGTAGGGCCTTACGAGAATCCGGGCTCGGCCAATCCACCACGGCCTTTACCTTCTCGGGATCCATGCGCATCCCCTCGGACGAGACGATGTGCCCTAGGAAGGGAACAGACTGAGCATGAAATTTACACTTCTCAGCCTTGACGAAAAGCCCATTCTCTAACAACCTCTGGAGCACCCGTCTAACGTGCTGAACGTGTTGCTGGAGAGAGGATGAAAAGATCAAAATGTCATCCAGATAGACATAAATAAATTGATCCACCATGTCTCTCAGCACGTCATTGATGAGCGCTTGGAAGACCGCCGGGGAGTTAGACAGACCGAAAGGCATGACTAAATATTCAAAATGACCCCTGGGGGTGTTGAACGCGGTCTTCCACTCATCCCCCTTCTTAATGCGAACCAGATGATAAGCATTGCGTAGATCCAATTTTGTGAAGATGGATGCTCCCTGTAACCTCTCGAAGGCTGAAGACATCAACGGCAAAGGATAAGTGTTCTTTACCGTGATGTTGTTCAGCCCTCGGTAGTCAATGCAAGGTCGCAGAGACGCATCCTTTTTCCCCACAAAAAAGAACCCCGCCCCTGCTGGAGAAGAAGAAGGGCGGATAAACCCGGTTGCTAGAGACTCCGAAATGTATTTCTCCATGGCCTCTCTTTCTGGAGCAGAAAGAGAGTATAGCCTGCCCTTAGGCGGAGACGTACCTGGCCGTAACTCAGGGACGGTGTGGAGGCAGAGAAGCAGCACGAGAATTACTGAACACTTCCTTCAGGTCAAGGTACTCAGCGGGCACGTTAGACAAATTCACCGGCTCCTCCTGCAACACAGAACCAGCCACAGACGAACAAGCAGACACAAGACAGGACGCATAACACTCATTACTCCAGGCCAATAGTGTACTGCGTCCCCAGTCCACCCTGGGACCATGCTTCACTAGCCAGGGATGGCCTAGTACTATGGGGATGAGCGGAGAGTCCATGAGCAAGAACGATATCTCCTCCAAATGATTACCCGAAGTGACGAGGGTTATGGGTTTAGTGCAGAGGTGAACGTTCGGGAGTTCTTGCCCATTGAGTGATGTAACCGTAATCTGGCGTGTGAGAAGAATGATGGGGATGTGAAGCTTCTGGGCCAGACTCAGGTCCATAAAGTTTCCCTCCGCTCCTGAGTCCAATAATGCTTGACATTGGTCGCCCATTGCAGTCTTACCGGGAGGAGGGTTGAGGAAGAGGGCTTATCCATAGAGAGGCCGCCCAATAGTAGCCTCTGGTTTACTATCGAGCTTGACCTTTTACCGGACAGTCATTAAGAAAATGTCCTGTGCCTCCGCAATACAGGTACAGCCCTCGATTCCTCCGTCGTTGCCTCTCCTCCCGGGAGAGTCGAGCTCCACCCACCTGCATGGGCTCATGATGGAACACGGGACTGACCGTATTGCCGCTGGGTGATGAGTGCCCCTCGAACCTCGCGAAAACCGGGGTCTGATGTGCCCGCTGTTCCAGCCGGCTTAAGCGAGCATCGACCCGTAACGCCAGCTCAATGAGCCCGTCCAGGCTCCTGGGCAGGTCCAGCGCGTAAATCTCCCTCTGTATGCGGTCAGCCAACCCATGCAGGAACATGTCCCACTGCGCCTCCTCGTTCCATTGGCACTCTGCTGCCAGGGTCCTAAATTCAATAGAATAGTCCGACACTGGTCTACTCCCCTGATGAAGATCCGCGAGAACGCTGGCTGCTGCCTCGCGTCCCGTTGCACGGTCGAAGACCCGCCTCAGTTCCTCTGAGAGTGCCTGGAATGAAGAGCAGCATTGGTGATGGTTCTCCCACACCACTGTTCCCCACTGAGCCGCGCGTCCTGTCAACAAGGTTAGCGTAAAAGCCACTTTAGATTGTTCTGAGGCGAACGTCTGTGGCTGGAGCGAAAAAAACAAGGAGCACTTGTTGATAAATGGTCTGCAAAAATTAGGCTCACCCGAATATGCCTCCGGGGTGGGCATACGCGGATCAGGTTGGTGGTAAGGGGGTATAGGAGCAGGAAGAACAGGCGATGTAGTGGGCGCATCGGGAACACTTAGATGTTGAAGCTGTTGGGTGAGCTCTGACACCTGCGCTACCAAGGCTTGCACCGCATGACCCGTTGCCTTCATCTGTTCCTCCTGTTGATCCATACGAGACATGCTTCTGGACAGAAATCTTGTTAGCTCCGGTGTACTCGCTGAATCCATGTTTGGTCAGTTCGTTCTGTCACGTGAAATAACGGAGGATTCAGTAGCGAGTAAAGTTCAACATTTATTGTAGCAATCCAGGAGATAGAGTAACAGGTTCAGGTGAAGAGATGCAAGGAAGTGTCCGGGTCTTAGCAGCGCAGGGACTGAAGGGAAAACCCAATCCTCTGTATAGGTCAGTGTAGCGAAGAGGAATTCCCTGACTGTCAATCCAGAACGTGCCCAGCGTAGAATCTTCCACCGGAGAGAGAGCGAACGTAGAGTCCAACAGAGAACGGAACCATAGGAGACACAGCACTCAGTCTGGAGAGAAACACATGCACAGGAAACAAGACAACGAATTGACAAACACAAGACCAAGACAACGAGTATAAATAGGCACAAACAATGAGTGTCAGCTGGCGCTGACAACGAGCAGAGTAGTAATCAGCGGCCACACCCACACTCACACACACACATACACATAGAGTGAGCCGGTGAATTCATGAACCGTGACAGGAGGGGAGTAGACACGCACCTGTGAGTTGTTGTTGCCTACCCTCATCCCTTGGGAGCGTCCCGTCAGGAAGTCCAGGATCCAGTTGCAAAGGGAGGTGTTCAGTCCCAGGGTGCTGAGCTTAGTGATGAGCTTGAAAGGCACTATGGTGTTGAACACTGAGCTGTAATCAATGAACAGCATACTCACATAGACTGGAGGTAAATGTAGTATTGACTCTTACCTATCAAACTAAATAGTTTCCCCCATTGATTGCAGTGGAGAAATGAGATGTGAGTGTGGTGTGACTTGTATTCATGATAAGCAATGCAAAAATGTTCTTTGAATATCTCAGCATGTATCCTCAAAATGTATCCTATTTGCTGGAGTCTCTTGTTGGAGTCAGAGAACCTAATAATGTTCAAAGAAGCAGTGGACCAACAAACTTTCGGAATTCGGAATTTCAGAGAGTCTGGCGTGCCTAAAGTAAAATGCCTGTTACTCAGGCCCAACTAGGATATGCACATAATTAGTAGTATTGGATAGAAAACACTCTGAAGATTCTAAAAGTGTTAAAATAATGTCTGTGAGTATAACAGAACTGATTTGGCAGGCGAAAACCAGAGGAAAATCCATCCAGAAAATGGGATTTTGTGATGTCACACTATGCTATTCATGCTATTCAAAGCAGGGGGATCTAGTTCCCAGATTGCAGTTCCTATGGCTTTCACTAGATGTCAACAGTCTTTAGACAACGTTTCAGGCTTTTATTTTGAAAAATCAAGGAGTAAGAGCTGTTTTTGTCAATGGACTCAGGAGTGGACTGGAATGTTTGGTGCGCGTGACAGAGAGCGCGCGCTTCGTTTTTTCTTTTCTATCGACCAGGTTATTATCCGTCTGAAATATTATTGTTTATATACATATGAGGGTACCTGAGGATCGATTAGAAACGTTGTTTGAGTTGTTTGGACAAAGTTTATAGGTAACTTTTTTTACGTTTTCTATGTCTTGTATCTGGAACGGTGGATTTCTGAACAAAACGTGCCAACCAAACGGAGCTGAACAAAACGCACCAACCAAACACTTGTATTTTCATGAATGTTTAATATTACTATTTTTGTATTTTGAATTTGGCGCTCTGCATTTTTCCGGATGTTGTCGTAGGTGGGTCGCCTGTGACCCACTGGGCCCTATTAAGTGAATTGTCTGTGCGTGCAGCTGGACACCAAACAACATCAGGTATCAAATGGACCATGTAATTTGTTCTGTCAGGTGTTACAGTTAGAGTTCGAAGGACATGTGGGGCTTGTAGACCTGGGTGGAGTCCAGCAACAACCTTTACTGCGCCCCAGTTATGAAGGCGTTAACAATTCTGCAGCAAAAAAAATTCCACCAGGAACAGAAAAAAATGCAGCAGATATCACTCATGCGATTCCAAGGCATGAAGAAACAGTTTCTCAGTGGTGGTGCTCAACAAGCACAGTGCTTTAATTTCAGCTCTTGGATGGTGCATTATATGGAGAGGCTCTGAGAGAGGTCTGACTGCTGAGGAGGGAGTGGGTTGAGAGCTGCAGCTCTATACAGGGTCTGGCAGTCTGAGGAGATGCATGTGGCTGTCAGTCATACCCCCGGACCCTCTGGTGGCGGCCTCCCAGGAGCCTACTACCTCTCCTGCTGTATTATCTGCTCAATACACACTGACACCCATATTTCCAACCTGCAATACATACACAGAACACATGCATTCTGCAAAATGTTGACATCTACCTTGTGGTTGAGAATGCTAGAATCATGAGGCAATCTGGGGAAACGATAGAGAAAAGAGCTGCACATTTTCACTTGACTAATTGCTAGGAGACAAATACAAACTTGGAAGTGAAGTCTGCATAGAGACAAAGAGGATGGTCTTTCTTTTAGACTAGCCTACCACTGATTCTGTTTGGAAGCAGATACAGTGGGGAAAAAAAGTATTTAGTCAGCCACCAATTGTGCAAGTTCTCTCACTTAAAAAGATGAGAGAGGCCTGTAATTTTCATCATAGGTACACTTCAACTATGACAGACAAAATGAGGAAAAAGAATCCAGAAAATCACATTGTAGGATTTTCTATGAATTTATTTGCAAATTATGGTGGAAAATAAGTATTTGGTCACATACAAACAAGCAAGATTTCTGGCTCTCACAGACCTGTAACTTCTTCTTTAAGAGGCTCCTCGGTCCTCCACTCATTACCTGTATTAATGGCACCTGTTTGAACTTGTTATCAGTATAAAAGACGCCTGTCCACAACCTCATACAGTCACACTCCAAACTCCACTATGGCCAAGACCAAAGAGCTGTCAAAGGACACCAGAAACAAAATTGTAGACCTGCACCAGGTTGGGAAGACTGAATCTGCAATAGGTAAGCAGCTTGGTTTGAAGAAATCAACTGTGGGAGCAATTATTAGGAAATGGAAGACATACAAGACCACTGATAATCTTCCTCGATCTGGGGCTCCACGCAAGATCTCACCCGTGGGGTCAAAATGATCACAAGAACGGTGAGCAAAAATCCCAGAACCACACGGGGACCTAGTGAATGACCTGCAGAGAGCTGGGACCAAAGTAACAAAGCCTACCATCAGTAACACACTACGCCGCCAGGACTCAAATCCTGCAGTGCCAGACGTGTCTCCCTGCTTAAGCCAGTACATGTTCAGGCCCGTCTAAAGTTTGCTAGAGAGCATTTGGATGATCCAGATGAGGATTGGGAGAATGTCAGATGAAACCAAAATAGAACTTTTTGGTAAAAACTCAACTCGTCGTGTTTGGAGGACAAAGAATGCTGAGTTGCATCCAAAGAACACCATACTTACTGTGAAGCATGGGGGTGGAAACATCATGCTTTGGGGCTGTTTTTCTGCAAAGGGACCAGGACGACTGATCCGTGTAAAGGAAAGAATGATTGGGGCCATGTATCGTGAGATTTTGAGTGAAAACCTCCTTCCATCAGCAAGGGCATTGAAGATGAAACGTGGCTGGGTCTTTCAGCATGACAATGATCCCAAACACACCGCGGCAACGAAGGAGTGGCTTCGTAAGAAGCATTTCAAGGTCCTGGAGTGGCCTAGCCAGTCTCCAGATCTCAACCCCATAGAAAATCTTTGGAGGGAGTTGAAAGTCCGTGTTGCCCAGCGACAGCCCCAAAACATCACTGCTCTAGAGGAGATCTGCATGGAGGAATGGGCCAAAATACCAGCAACAGTGTGTGAAAACCTTGTGAAGACTTACAGAAAACATTTGACCTCTGTCATTGCCAACACAGGGTATATAACAAAGTATTGAGATAAACTTTTGCTATTGACCAAATACTTATTTTCCACCATAATTTGCAAATAAATTCATAAAAAATCCTACAATGTGATTTTCTGGATTTTTTTTCCTCATTTTGTCTGTCATAGTTGAAGTGTACCTATGATGAAAATTACAGGCCTCTCTCATCTTTTTAAGTGAGAGAACTTGCACAATTGGTGGCTGACTAAATACTTTTTTTCCCCACTGTAAGTGCTGTGTGCTGTCAAAACAACATTTGGTAGATTATTGAAATCATAGACAATACTTTATAGTCATACCCAATCAATCAAACTGGTGTTCGAATGATGTTTTAACCATGATGCTTGACCTTGCCACATGGTCTGGATTCCCTGTTTAGCTGACACGCTGGCTAAGAAGTGTGAAGATAATCATGCAGACGACCCTCTCTATGGTGAGAATCAATAACAACAAATATATCTGGCATCATTTCTACATGATAAATCAGACACTACAAAAATATTGGAGATTGCAGAAATATCAGACACATTCTCCTTCTGTTAAACACATTGTTCAACATTAGCTGTCTTCATTTTTTCTTTGTATCAAAGCTGCTCTCTTATCTGCAATGTACAATTGTTCCTCACCATATGGATTCATTCACAGTGCAGTGCGGTTAAGTTTTGGCTGGAGAAGAGGGGGTCTCCAGTGGAAGAGAGCCATCTGTTGGAACCTGAGTGGAGCAGAAGTCATTCTGAAGAGCGTCTCTCTAGGGGAGAGTCTGGAAGTGGAGAAAGCAGCAGGGAAGGCCAAACCCTGTCACTGGATAGCCCAAAGACATTACAAGGACTGTAATGAGCCACAAGGACTACTGCACAATCTGACACTAGAGCCACAACAACAGAGGTGGAATAGGAGCAAGGTGTTATGAGTCTACAAGGTGTAAAATTATACTTCCTATATTTTGTTGAGTGGTTGAGGGTCCGGTTTTGCAACATAGTGCAAGCAGATGACAAAATAGCAAGCAATTGGATGGCAATTCAAGTTACCTTTAAGTTGAACTCATTCAAATCAAAGTGTATTAGTCAGGTACACAGCAATGTCATAGCAGGTGCAGCAAAATGCTTCTAATCATCATGTATCTTTGACTCATCTGTGGTGTCTAGTCATCCAGGTTGTGACAGACAGCAGAGGGCTGCTGCTTCTGCCCCCGAGCCCCGCCTCATCCTACTGTCTGAGAGAGCTCTGCTGCCCTGCTGCTCTGTTAACCAGCCACTGGGGAGGAAGAATTGCCCCAGCAGAGATGACTGGGGGGTGTCTACGTGTAAGGATCCTCCGTGTCTCGTGTCACTGTACCGTGTAGAAGGAAATCCCCCTCACACACTCTCACCTCCCTCCCTCCCTCCTCATTCACTCAGACATCTCAATCAGGTCCGAGTGACAGTGCGGGAGACGACCAGGCCGGCGTGACGACTGATATGTGAAGGCAGCCAGAGATAACTGATAAGACATGAAAGCCACAGCTCAGGTCACTGCTCCTTCATAGGGGCAAAAAAGAAAAGTCCCAAGGAATAGATACCTTTAACAATTTTATTTGTGAAAAACTACAAGCAAAATTCATAAATATACATTTCTATTTGAAGCAGAGGAAATAATAAGGTAGCCTATAAGCGTTAAGCCGTGCACATGCCAGGAAACATGTATTATTCAACATTGTATAAGCTAGTAGACAAGAAGCGGTGATCCTTTGAAATACGCTCCATCCATTTCCACACTAGTGAAGTAATGTGACCATCTCACAGGGTGACCAATGACACATCAGCAAGTAGTAAGAAAGAAAACAGAACGCAAATGAGATTAAACAAAAAAATTGATTAATATACTGACCATACATACTTTTACTGAGCATTAACTTTAAAAGCATTGTACAAGACATTGTAATAGGGGAAAATGAAAAAAAGCTTGTTGACAATTCCACGATAAATAAGTGATGTTGAGTCAGATTATTCACTTTAAAATGTATGTCAAACAAAAATAAATGATTGAAGAACAGTGCAGATGCAACCCACTGGGCAGATGTCATTTTAACATCTAGTCTTGATTAACATTTGGTTGAGTTGTCAACTAACGTCAATTTAACATGAAATCGAAATAGAATATTCACCATGTCAATAAGGTTTGGTGAAAAAATGAAATAAAATCCCTTATGTAGGACTTTTTGCAAATCCAATGAGTTTTCCCGTTGATTCAACATCATCACATTGAATGTTTTTGTTGATATGATGTGGAAACAACGTTGATTCAACCAGTTTTTGCCCAGTGGGAAAGTCTGGTAGCACAATGACGGTTACCAAACTTTGGATCTGCACTGTTCCTCATGCAAATGTGTTTTGTAAAATTCCAGTGGAAATTGTTAAAAGTAGTCCTTATGGATAGAGTTGTATGGTATGTTTAACTTTGCAATCACTGGTTTTTGTTTGACATACATTTTAAAGTGAAAAAAAAGTGACTCTCAGCATCACTCTTTTACTGTGGAATTGCCCTTGTATAATACATTTAAATTGGAAATTCAAGAGATTAATGTTACTCAGTCAATAAACAAGCATTCTATATTTAGGTCTCTGACAAACAAAGCAAAAAAAAAAATGTAACCATCTTTACACAGTAAATTAAGGTTACTGGTCGCACAAGAACAGAATTGCTTGCGCGTAAAAGAAACAAAGGAAAAATATATCAAATAAAACAATGCCATTCTAATAAAGTTTGCTCTTGCACCATTTCAGATTATACATACAAGCAAAGTTTTATATACCCAGCAAATGGCCATTTTCAATAATTTAACATACAATGAATCAATTCTATAATAATGTCACAGAAGTCAGTCATGTGAATATGGTTGCGGGTAAGGCATGTGAAAATATGGCTTTTTAAGCCAATATTTAATATTCTCAGTAAAAATGTGACTGATAACATATTTTTCTTCATATCTCAGCCAGACACCTCATTAATTCTGTTCACATTGCATTTTCTTTGAATAAATCTGATCTTCCTCATTCAATGTAGCCTAGAGACTCCATATCTTTGCACAAAATGTAGAGTTTAAATAGATAATTATTACATATCATAATCATACAGCTGAACAGAAAAACGAAACTCAGGGAGGAGTCAGAAGTACTTACAACTTATGCTTAGGCCATACAAAGTTGATTCACTTTTCAACGGATTTCATTTTTTAGAAAACTGTGAGAAAATAAAATAAAATACATTTAAAAAAAAAGAATTGAGTTGTCCTAAACTAGCAACAGTACCAAGAGATTTTAACCTTTTGGAATGAGTCACAGGTATCAGGGTTTGAGTCCTGGTCAGCCCCCTGCCCTCCCTCCCTAATTAACTACATTGGTGTCAGAAGTTGGATAGCACCATTGAAAGCCTGTCCTGGCCCAGTTCATTCAGTTTTAGGCACAATACATTTTTTCAGAGGCATAGTTGTGCCATTTCTAATAATTGATGTGCCTTCTGAAATAAATCAGACCTACTCAGCTTCAGCTTCTATTCAGCTTGAATTCTACATTCATCACATCTCCCACTGACATACAAATCGGATTTTTAGACAGCTGAAGCAAGCAAACACATTTTCTTCGGGAAATGTGCCTTTTTTAGTTGCAATATTTATCTTTTTTAGAAATGTTTACTTTGCAGGCTGTCTAGCATCTATTGAGTTGCAATGTTCCATAAATTGAATGCCAAACTATACTTGAAGTATCGGCCAAACACGTTTTGTAGCCACATAATCCAAAAAGGAAGGCTACAGCTTATCTTTTGCCCTAAAAATACTGCTCACAATTCTCAAATTATTATTTTGATTCACAGCAATTGAACCAGATCACAACAATAGCAAAGTGAATTGTTTGTTTCATCAACAAATCATTTAAAAGAATCAATACTTAATAATCAAATGAATCGTAAAAAAAAGTGGTGTGGTCAAGAAATGTGAAGCAGGCATCTGTTAAAACAGTTAATCAACTTTGTATAGCCTTTGTACAACAAACATTGCTTATTTCACAACACACAAATATGATTATCGTATCTACACTAAATAGATCGTAAAGCCTTTACTACAACACCTGCCCGGTGGACTCACTGTAAGTTAGAAGGGTATGCCTACCTTGCCTGACCTGCTTTAGAGAAGTCTATAGGGAGAGATTGAACTGGCCTGCTCAGGCCAACTGGGGAGATACTGTACGGAGGAGGACAGTGGAGCAGAGGCTCAAAGCACAGGGCTTCACATGGCTCCAAGAGCTTCTGAACACTGCAGAGTTCCCTGCAGCTCACTGCCCATTGAATGCTTTTCATTGCCTCCAGTGTTCTCTAAGTAGAGAAACTGACTTGTGATTGAAATAATGTTTAAGTGTTGTTATTTTCTGTTCTGCTTATTCTCAGGTTTATCTAGGTAAGTTCCTTATAAAGTGGACAAGAATTACACCATTTAAATGGATTATATTAGTCTTTATTTAAAATGTATTTCATTTCACACATTTTATAATTGCATCTCAAATTGTTATTCATTTGTCTACGTATCATGTCATTATGAAATTCCTTTGGTCCTTCAATAAATAAAACTAAGATATACACATTTATTCTTTATACAATTTAATACAGTTAAGAGGAAATTATGGTCTATTTTCATCTAAGGAGAATGAGAATTAGAACCATTTAATTGGTTATTTAGGTAAGTGTTTACTGCTTTGAAAATGCAAAACAAAATTCAATATTATTCTATTAGCTATATCATCTACTTGCAATGTTTCTGCCTTCAATTAACCTACATTTTGGAGTCTTAAATATATCTTAGCAGAAAATGTCACTCAAATCAATTCTCAAATCATCATGAACTGTCCAGGCCTTTGCACTAAATAAACCGGAAAAATCACAACTTTGTAAACCAGAGCATTCAAAAATAACATTAGTAAACGTTCGCTAGGACTTCTAAAAACCTGAAGTCCCTTAGCATCAGTTGGATAACATAAACGGTATATGGCATCCCTATATTACAGTTCAAACGGTGGTCTTGACAGGCAGATCTGAACTTGACCTTTCCTTCAGTCATTACAGAAATAAAAAGGTACCACACCTTCCCTCAACTGGCTAACCAATATTGAAGCGACGGAATGCAAAAACATCAACAACTTTAGTGTTTTTCACAATAGCCTACACTATAGAGTTAAGGACAGGAGACACGGACTGTATAAGATAGATGCTATATATCAGACTAAATGATAGACAAAGGTTTGGGTGTGTGTTGAGTTGACATCAAATCAAAACAAAGCAGGTGACCTTTATATGCTGCACATTCACCTCTACATATCAACCTGAAAGACCACATGGAGGTTCAAACTAAAATCAGACAGTGTAAGAAAGTGAGAGAGTGTGCGCGAAAGAGGGAGAGAAAGAGAGCGAGAGAGAATTTCTGGGTTATTAGCACTTTTGTTGGATCGTGTGAATGACAGTCCCACGTCGGAAACTGTTTCACAGTGTATTGATGTAGCACCAGTGTAGTGGTCTCAAGCGTCTTGTCCCATCCTACCAGTTCAACCATCAAAACAAGTGTCAAAGTGAGAGATGGGTACAACTACACAGCAAAGCCTCAACAAAAGAAAAGTCTCTCATATAAGGGTGCAACAAGTAATAAATAAGGGTAATGTTTCAGAGTTGTTAAAATGGTGGTGGTTATTGTGTACAGCAGATCATTTCTTTACACAAAAACAAAAATGTCGGCCGCACATCCACGTACAAATATCAAACAATACATACAAGTGTCAGGATGCCACCAGAGGGGGCGCTATTCCCATCAGCCCCACTCTCCCGCCTGGGCCATGTTCAACGTGTACCCATGATTGGACGTTTCTCCATCAGGCGCACGCCATGGGCTGCTCCAATTAGACGGCTCCAATCAGCTAGCTCTCTCAGCATCCCGGGACGATGATGGAATGAAGGCGGAGGCAGGAGGCAGGAAGGTGAAATATCTCCTCTTAAGGGATCCGATCCACAAAGTCCTCTCGGAGCACCTGGACTGAAGGGCTCAGAAGGACTCGTCGTGCCCCACAGAGAGCTCTCCTTTGGGGGTGGAGGCGCGTGACGAGCTCTTGTCCATGCTCTCGGAGCCAGAGCTCTGGTGCCGCTGCTCAGAGCCCGAGCTGGACGTCACGGTGGACGAGGATGTGGACGTGGAGCGGGTCTTCTCCTTAAAGTCCGTTATGATGACCGTCACGTTCCCCACCGTTATGGCTAGCTGCTGAGCGGTGCTCCGGTCAATGTTCTTCAGTTTGGGCCTGGTCAGCAGGGGGGAAACACAGGGTTAGGATTACATTGATAAAACTGCCTTACTAAGATACAACCACATTGAGGTGTGTAGTACAGTGTGGGTGGTTAGACCTAACCGCTCATTTCAACGTATACTACTAGGCCAACTGGAGTAAGAGGGAGAAAGTGAGAGTTGGTGTAGAACAGCATTTATGAATCACTTGAGTTTGACTTTGGGATTTTGGCAATGAAGTCCTTTTCTACTTCTCCAGAGTCAGGTGAATTAGTAGATACCATTTTTATGTCTCAGAGTGCAGTGTGGAGAAAGTTGCTAACTAGTGTTAGCGCAACTGCTTACTAGCATTAGTGCAATGCCTGGAAGTCTATGGTAAGAGCTAGCATGCTCCCTTAAACTTCGTCATTGCGCTAACGCTAGTTAGCATTGTCTCGCAAAACTACCTCTAACTTCCTTCATACTGGACACAGAGACATAACAATGGTATCCATGAGCTCATCTGACTCTGGGGAAGTAGATAAAGTACCTCATTGCCAAAATTACGAAATATCCCTTTAAAGCGGCAATCAGCAGTTGAAACAATAACAGCGTTATCCCCACCTCCGTTTCGGGAAAAGTTGAGAGATGGGGCTGGAGAAATGTAACCACGAATTCATATACAGAGCTATGGATCCATGATATATATAGTTTTAACCATGTTTTGAGACTATAGTGTTTGTTTACATTTACTTTGTTTACAAACATTGGAGTAAAACAAGCTTATATTTTGGGTCTTCATGGGGTATGACAGTTGAACTAAGCTCATGAGACATCTATAAGTTATATTCTTCAAGCATACATGGATACATATTAATTTATTAGTCCAAAAATTGATGTAGCAACTGCTGATTGCCCCTTTTAGAATATCTTGTACGAGTTCCAGTTCAAAAAATGCCAGGACAGGTCCTCAAAATGTCCAACTGGAAGATAAGGTCAGTACTAGTAGTGGAAGACATGTGTAAGAGGAGAATGACCCACCTGGAGATGTGAGAGTTGTTGATCTTGGTTGTTGACTCTCCCGACTGTATGCTGGGTAGACTCTGATGAACGTCCGTCTTGGGTCTGCACAGAAAACACAGAGGAGTATATATGCATTTTTTTCTTCAGGGGGTAGATCAGCTTTAATATTGCAGATAGATTGTAGCTTCCATCAATGTAATTGTCTGCATCACTTTCAATCCTCCACATATATATATTTTTGCAAATACACATACATACAGTTCAAGTCAGAAGTTTACATACACCTTAGCCAAATACATTTAAACTCAGTTTTTCACAATTCCTGACATTTAATCATAGTAAAAATTCCCTGTCTTAGGTCAGTTAGGATCACCACTTTACTTTAAGAATGTGAAATGTCAGAATAATAGAGAGGATGATTTATTTCAGCTTTTATTTCTTTCATCACATTCCAAGTGGGTCAGAAGTTTACATACACTCAATTAGTATTTGGTAGCATTGCCTTTAAATTGTTAACTTGGGTCAAACGTTTTGGGTAGCCTTCCACAAGCTTCCCACAATAAGTTGGGTGAATTTTGGCCCATTCCTCCTGACAGAGCTGGCGTAACTGAGTCAGGTTTGTAGGCCTCCTTGCTCGCACATGCTTTTTCAGTTCTGCCCACAAATTTTCTATGGGATTGAGGTCAGGGCTTTGTGATGGCCACTCCAATACCTTGACTTTGTTGTCCTTAAGCCATTTTGCCACAACATTTGGAAGACCCATTTGCGACCAAGCTTTAACTTCCTGACTGATGTCCTGAGATGTTGCTTCAATATATCCAATATATTTTCCTTCCTTATGATGCCATCTATTTTGTGAAGTGCACCAGTCCCTTCTGCAGCAAAGCACCCCCAAAACATGATGCTGCGACCCCCGTGCTTCATGGTTGGGATGGTGTTCGTCGGCTTGCAAGTATCCCCCTTTTTCCTCCAAACATAACAATGGTCATTATTGCCAAACAGTTCTATTTTTGTTTCATCAGACCAGAGGACATTTCTCCAAAAAGTACAATCTTTGTCCCCATGTGCAGTTGCAAACCATAGTCTGGCATTTTTTAATGGCGATTTTGGAGCAGTGGCTTCTTCCTTGCTGAGCGATATAAGACTCGTTTTACTGTGGATATAGATACTTTTGTACCTGTTTCCTCCAGCATCTTCACAAGGTCCTTTGCTGTTGCTCTGGGATTGATTTGCACTTTTCGCACCAAAGTACGTTCATCTCTAGGAGACAGAACTCGTCACCTTCCTGAGCGGTATGACGGCTGCGTGGTCACATGGTGTTTATACTTGCAGAGCTGGGAAGGTTGTATCCCCCATATCAATAACATTCTATTGGTTGCAAGAATTCTGTATAATAATTGAAAAATTCTAAGTTTCGAATCCGGCGTCGTTTTGCTTATCAGTTCATAAACCATGCGCCATGGAATTGGTACGTCAAAAATCTCTTCCAACTATTTATTATTTGAAAACGGCAACCAACTTTCTATGGCTTATTTTAAAAATAGTGATATTTGGGAGATTATTTCCTTCTCAAATAACTGAAACAGAGGTTTTAATCTGAATAAAGGGGAAAAAAGGCCTTTCATGAACATAGGGTGAGACATTCTTACTAATTTGCTAGAGAACCAGTTCGGATTTAAGTATAACTTTTGTATGACTGAAGCCTTTAGTGAGAGGACTAATGCTTTATTATTTAAGAATTTCTGCCCTCCGAATGTATAGTCGTTATATAAATTGGGCCATTTAATTTTGTCTTGCTTGCCATTCCAAATAAAATGGAATATTGTTTTCCTCCTACAATAAGAAAAAAATACATTGTTCACCAAGACCATAAGCAATTAGGTAAACTGGGATATGACTAAAGATTTAATCTGGGTTATTTTTCCACAAATAGAAGGGTATTTACCTTTCTATGGTAGCAAGATCTTAGCTATTTGTACTAACCTTCTATAAAAATGTATTGGAGTGAGATCATTTATTTATTTCGGGATATATATAACGAGTATATCCACAACACCATCAGACCATTTTATTAGTAAACTACATGGTAATGTAAAAGTTTTATTTTTGTGTGATCCAATATGTAATTTAGTACACTTATCAGTTGGTTGAAATCCAGAGAAGTTATAAAAATGATCTAGATCCTCTATGAGGCTGTGGAGGAATCCAAGTTGTGGATATAAAATAAAACATGAATCATCAGCGTACAATGACACTTTTGTTTTAAGCCCTGTATTTCTAATCACTTGATGTTATTGTTGGATCTGATTTTAATAGCTAACATTTTGATGCCCATAATAAATAGATATGCCGATAGTGGACAACCTTGTTTTACTCCTCTTGACAGTTTAAAACTTTCTAAGAAGTAGCCATTATTTACTATTTTACACCTAGGGTTACTATACACAATTTTAACCCATTTTATTAGAGATTCTCCAAAATTGAAATGTTCCAGGCATTTATATATAAACTCCAGTCATACTTTATCAAAAGCTTTTTCAAAGTCAGCTATGAATAGCAGGCCTGGTTTCCCAGATTTTTCATAGTGTTCTATTATTTCCAGTACTTTTTAATTCTATGCGCTATACATTTTGCTATAACTTTTGCATCACAACACTGAGGTGTAAGATGCCTCCAATTTTTTTAATGGACTGGATCTTTATATTTCTCACTTGTATCCTGTTTCAGCATTTCTATGTTGAAGATTAAAAAAGAATTGGGTGCATTTTCCCCCATTATCCATTCAGTTTGTTTTGTTATTATAATATATTACACTTGATCTTTGTTGAATAAGTTCATCCATTTCTCTTAGTTTTTCCTCCAACTTATTCTGAGCCTCTATGGTACAGTTTTGATTGCCATCTATCTGTTCTGTTAGACCTTCTACTTCCTTTGTTAGTATGGATGTCTTTGACCTAAATAGCTTTTGTTTTAGAAAGGAGTACTGAATTGCAAGGCCTCTAAAGGCACATTTAAAAGTGTCCCATACAATAAGCGGATTTGCTGTACCTATGTTATGTCCGAAAAATGCAGTTATCAATTCCTCTGTCCTAGTTACAAACAAGTTATCATCCAATAGGCTTTGATTAAATTTCCACGTGGAAATTCAGTAAGAGTAATGTATATGCCAATTATCTGATGGTCTGACCACAAAGGAGTATATTAGTAAAGTTCATGTTTGGAGAGGAAAGATGCTTACACAAACACTGAACAGACATCTTATTCCTTTATAAACACACACTGACCTGATCTTTTTGATGCTGGGTTTCTTGGCGATGGGCCTGGCTGGGCTGCTCTCTTTGATGTTTGGTTTCTTGGCGATGGGCCTGGCTGGGCTGCTCTCTTTGATGCTGGGTTTCTTGGTGATGGGGCTGGCTGGGCTGATCTCTTTGATGCTGGGTTTCTTGGCGATGGGCCCGGCTGGGCTGCTCTCTTTGATGCTGGGTTTCTTGGCGACGGGCACGGCTGGGCTGCTCTCTTTGATGCTGGGTTTCTTGGCGATGGGCCCGGCTAGGCTGCTCTCTTTGATGCTGGGTTTCTTGGCGATGGGCCCGGCTAGGCTGATCTCTTTGATGCTGGGTTTCTTGGCGATGGGCCCGGCTAGGCTGATCTCTTTGATGCTGGGTTTCTTGACGATGGGCCTGGCTGGGCTGACCTCTTTTTCTTTCTCCTCCTCTTGCTCTGGCTTCGCTGCTTGGACATTTTCCGGCATCTCCTTCCCGCTCTCGTCTTTATCCAGGGGAAGTTCTCCTTCTCCTTCTTCTGGCTTCACTCTCTCCGGAAGCTCTCCCTCGGGGTGCTCCCCCTCCCCGTCCAAGAGCTCCCCGTCCGGGCCGTGCTCCCTCTCAGGCCTCTCCTTCCTCTCCTTCTTGGGCGGGGGAGGCATCGCGTACTGCTGAGCCACCTGCTGGGCCACCAGCTGGGAGTTGATCCTGGGTTTCCTGTAGAGGCCAGGGCACAAATAGGGATTAGCTGGCAGCAGCGACTCCAGGGTCAGCTTACTCAGGACATGATGACCATGAGCAGCCCCTGCCTATCCACATAGCAACACACACCCCCTCTCTGCATCTTATAAGGAGTTTGCTGGAATGAGTCACAGTGCCTCTGTGGAGTAAAAGGGTTAATGTACACACACGGCTGGCTGACTGGATGTAGGTGACAGCGCTTGGTCGGGCTGGTCTGTTTAAATTGTAATCGCACTAGCTCAGTGCTATAATAAAATGAATGTGGGGATCACAAGGTGGGACATTTGCAGCATGTCATTTACGTCCTCTAATCTGATTACTGAAGCATTGGCCCCATTTGTCACAGACTGGGATACACAGAGACGTGCAGCCGCTCACTTACTAGCTGGCTAGCCCACCAGAGCAGAAGGAAGTTACTCTCTGTGGCTTTCTCTGTCGTCACTCACACACAGACACACCTAGCCTATTCTCTTTGAGCCAAACCATTCTCGTTCAGCAGACAAATGCGTTGTGAGTGAGAGATGGAGACAAATGAGTGCCTTGGTGGATGAAAAAAAAGATCTAGGATAAAAGGCTCATTGGGAGCTCATCACTCTTCATCCTGAGAGGTTAGAAGAGGTACTTCATGAAAAACAAAATGTTTCCTCTCTTAAAACACTTGAGTCAACAAAACGAGAACAACTCCCGACTAAGGGCTGTTCTTATGCCGACAGGAAGCAGAGGGCCGGGGAAACAGCCCTTTGGAGGGTGATATTTACAATAATTCCCGGGTTATTGCTTTTATAAAACAGTTACTAACATATTTTTCTAAATATTACATGTTTTCATAAAAATATTTAAGGGCCTCCCTAGTGGCGCAGCGGTCTAAGGCGCTGCATCGCAGTGCTAGTGGCGTTACTACAGATCCGGGTTCGACCCCGGGCTGTGTCGCAGCCGGCCGCGACTGGGAGACCCATGAGACGGCGCACAATGATCCCAGCGTCGTCCAGGTTAGCGGAGGGCTTGGCCGGCCCGGGATGTCCTTGTTCTATAGCGCTCTAGCGACTCCTGTGGCGGGCCGGGCGCGTGCACGCTGTCGCGGTCACCAGTTGGACAGTGTTTCCTCCAACACATTGGTTCGGCTGGCTTCCGGGTTAAGCGAGCAGTGTGTCAAGAAGCAGTGCGGCTTGGTAGGGTCGTGTTTAGGAGGACGCATGGCTCTCGACCTTCGCCTTTCCTGAGTCCGTACGGGAGTTGCAGCAATGGGACAAGACGAACTACAAATTGGATATGACGAAAACAGGGAGAAAAAATATATATATATATATATATATATATATATATATAAAAATATATATTTTAATGAGTAAATCTTTTCATCCTTCCACAATATAGCCCAGGCAAAAGACTTTAGCCAAAAGAGCTGGTTGTCCATTCCAAACAATCTAAGCAAAAAAAGTTGCCATGCAGGCTACAGTAGCTACTCCTCCATTGCTAGCCAACTAGATCAAACATACAATCACACCAAACAGCTGAAATGACAATTTGTTTTACCTTTGTTTCTATTGCCATTTCTTTGGATATATCCATTTAAATCATCCTGATAAATGAATTAACCCGGCTCAGAAATTGTCAGTCTCTTCACGTTCATTCTCTCGATGGCAGGTGGAGAATAACAACAGCAACATTGTTGCACAGGTCAGCGAGAAAGGCAGCAAGGTTTAGACTAGAGGTCGGCATGGCCGATAAATTAGGGCCGAAGTTTTCATAACAAATCGGTAATTGGCATTTTTGGACGCAGATTATGGCCGATTACATTGCAATCCAAAAAGAGACTGCGTGGCAGGCTGACCACCTGTTACACGAGTGCAACATCAAAAGAACTTTGTGAATGTAAGGAGCCAAGTTAAGTTGCTAGCTAGCATTAAACTTACAGTTGAAGTCAGAAGTTTACATACACCTTAGCCAATTCCTAGTAAGAATTCCCTGTCCTAGGTCAGTTAGGATCACCACTTTAGTTTAAGAATGTGAAATGTCAGAATAATAGCAGAGAATTATTTATTTCAGCTTTGATTTCTTTCATCACATTCCGAGTGGGTCAGAAGTTTACATACACTCAATTAGTATTTGGTAGCATTGCCTTTAAATTGTTTAACTTGGGTCAAACGTTTCAGGTAGCCTTCCACAAGCTTCCCACAATAAGTTGGGTGAATTTTGGCCCATTCCTCTTGACAGAGCTGGTGTAACTGAGTCAGGATTGTAGGTTTGTAGGCCTCCTTGCTCGCACACGCTTTTTCAGTTCTGCAAATTTTCTATGGGATTGAGGTCAGGGCTTTTTGATGGCCACTCCAAACCTTGACTTTGTTGTCCTTAAGCCATTTTTCCACAACTTTGGAAGTATGCTTGGGGTCATTGTCCATTTGGAAGACCCATTTGTGACCAAACTTTAACTTCCTGACTAATGTCTTGAGATGTTGCTTCAATATATCCACATAATTTTCCTTCCTCATGATGCCATCTATTTTGTGAAGTGCACCAGTCCCTCCTACAGCAAAGCACCCCCACAACATGATGCTGCCACCCTTGTGCTTCACGGTTGGGATGGTGTTCTTCGGCTTGCAAGCCTCCTCCTTTTTCCTCCAAACATAACAATGGTCATTGTGGCCAAACCGTTCTATTTTTGTTTAATCAGACCAGAGGACATTTCTCCAAAAAGTACAATCTTTGTCCCCATGTGCAGTTGCAAACCCTAGTCTGGCTTCTTATTGCGGTTTTGGTGCAGTTGCAAACCCTAGTCTGGCTTCTTATTGCGGTTTTGGAGCAGTGGCTTCTTCCTTGCCGAGCGGCCTTTTTAGGTTATGTCGATATAGGACTCGTTTTACTGTGGATATAGATACTTTTGTACCGGTTTCCTCCAGCACCTTCACAAGGTCCTTTGCTGTTGTTTTGGGATTGATTTGCACTTTTCGCACCAAAGTACGTTCATCTCTAGGAGACAGAACTCGTCTCCTTCCTGAGCGGTATGACGGCTGCGTGGTCACATGGTGTTTATACTTGCATACTATTGTTTGTACAGATGAACGTGGTACCTTCAGGCGTTTGGAACTTGCTCCCAAGGATGAACCAGACTTGTGGAGGTTTACAATTTTTTTCTGAGGTATTGGATGATTTCTTTTGATTTTCCCAAGGATGTCAAGCAAAAAGGCACTGAGTTTGAAGGTAGGCCTTGAAATACATCCACAGGTACTCCTCCAATGGACTCAAATGATGTCAATTAGCCTATCAGAAGCTTCTAAAGCCATTACATCATTTTTTTGGAATTTTCCAAGCTGTTTAAAGGCACAGTCAACTTAGTGTATGTAACCTTCTGACCCACTGGAATTGTGAACAAGTGAATTATAAAGTGAAATAATATGTCTGTAAACAATTGTTGGAAAAATTACTTGTGTCATGCACAAAGTCGATGTCCTAACAAACTATCCAAAACTATTTTTAAACTTGCATATTTAGTTAAAATAAATGCATGTTAGCAGGCAATATTAACTAGGGAAATTGTGTCACTTCTCTTCCATTCCGTGCAAGCAGAGTATGTGACGCCTGGCTCGTTGCGAACTGTGTGAAGACCATTTCTTCCTAACAAAGACCGTAATTAATTTGCCTGAATTTTACATAATTATGACATAACATTGAAGGTTGTGCAATGTAACAGCAATATTTAGACTTAGGGTTGCCAACCGTTTAAAAAAATACGTAACAACGGTTCGGTATTTCACTGAAAGAATTAAATGATAGTTTCTGGATTTGACCATATTATTGACCAAAGGCTCATATTTCTAAACGTTAGCTTTTTTTACATGGCACATATTGCACTTTTACTTTCTTCTCCAACACTGTGTTTTTGCATTATTTAAACCAAATTGAACAGATTTCATTATTTATTTGAGACTAAATGTATTTTATTTATGTATTATATTAAGTTAAAATAAAAGTGTTCATTCAAAACTGTTCATTCAGTATTGTTGTAATTGTCATTATCTCTCACACACACACACACACACACACACACACACACATATATATATATATATATAAAAATTGGCCGATTAATCAGTAAGGCTTTTTTTCGGTCGACCTCTAGTTTAGACTAACCCCAACTGTTGCAAACCATATGCTAACCTAGTAGCATGGGGAAATAATGTCTAGACACTTTCTTCCAGGGGAGATTAAGTTTATGAATTGCCTGGCTGGGCTGTGGAACTGTTAACAGGCATTACCCGGGGCTTGTGGTGAATAACTTCCTGCTAGCAACCGATCAGCATCCAAATAACCTGATTTTAAGTCCCTATACCCCCCCTCAACTGTGATATATACCCAGTGTCACCACACACACACACAGTTCGAGGTCTAAGATGTGAGGGGTGAGTGCTGTGTGTCCCGCCTGCCTCCCTGATGGCCAAAAGCGGGCGGTGGGGGGGAGCAGGGTCTCAGGGGCAGAGAGAGAGAGAAGACCAGAGAGTGCCACAGACACAGGGTTTGCCAAGATTTGGCTCTCACCAGCAGAGATAATCACATCACTGGGCTGGGCCAGCTCAGTGAAAAATACCAGAGTATACCACACACATACACACTCAACCACGCCTGTGAGGTGCATGGTTTGCCAGCTACTCAGGAGGCACAATACACCTATGGCATAGCCTCCACATCTCATCTACTGCATTGCCAGGAGGTCCTCTTTATTGTCTAGCTGTTCAGAGTGTGTCATGTTTAAAGAAACTCTCTGCAGGTTTGAGGGCAGATGGGCACTTCCATGCTTTCTGATCCACCTGTCTGAGCCTCAGACTGAACTGATAAACAAGCTCTGTCTGGCTCCTAGAAAATGTAGCCTACCTGTTGACTAGAATACCGATGAGGTGCTGACTCATTCTCTCAGAGAGTCTGTTATTGTTAAGTGGGTCATAACATGAGCAGAAACTTGATGACAATACTGAGTGGGACTGTTCTGATACAGCTGGCGCTGCCCAATACATATTTTAGACAACATGGCCCCTAGGGTTTACTTATGGTTAATTTCAGATGCGGTTGTCTGATTATGATGGGTACGTTGATAATGATGCATAGCTGATGAGGTCTATTTGTGGAGAGGAGAGTGGTTTTTATAAGGCTGCTGGAGTGATTTACCTTAGAAACAGCACATCCTAGATATCAACCCTTTTACTTTCTCTCGCCCTCTCCCTGTCTCTCTATCCCCGTTCTGCAGCAGATAGAGAACCCACCGTCTCTCCCTCAGGGGGGACCAGTCGATCAGAAGGCAATCAATCGCTTCATAATATGGCATCATGTCGTAGCGCTCGCGCCGCGCTCCAATCAATAGGCAGGCTGTGGTGAATGCTGATGACCTTGTAGTGACTCCACCCAGCACAGCTGGCATGGCTCTGGAGCTGCAGCATGTAACTAGCCTACTCACTCACTCCTGCAGAATCAATGCCAGTCACACTCCACAGGAGAGGAGGGATTGGCATGCTCACGTTCAGCAGCATCTGGATGATGAGACACTCAAAGAAACTTAAGTGACTTGACAAGGTTAGAGCAACTTCACATCAATGGCAATTCTCAATACCCTTGAGGAGCCTCACTTGTACTCTCAGACTGGCGCTCGAGGTCACTTTGCAGCAAGCACTCAAACACACCAAAACTATTTGTCTCCAACGGCAGTGAATATTGTCGCCAATCCATCACAGGATTTGGCAGGACGCATGCAGACCAAACACTCGTAAACAGGTTCTCAGTGCAGCCCGCGTCTGACGGGCACAGAAATCCTTTCCTGTGGCAGTTTAAGCTGTCAGCAGAGTGCTCGAGGTAGAAAGTGAGCGTGATTGATTGATTGATTGATTGGCTCACCGCCTCCTTGGCCCATCGCCCCAGAGATTTGTGTCAGACACAGCAGCAGCAGAGCTCAGCCCAGAGAGGGGAAGGCAGCAGGAACAGCCCCAGTAGTTAAGCTGTGATTCAGTGCCAGCTGTAACTAAGCCATGGAGTTGTTGCTGGCATGATCGGAGCGCTGCTCCCCGTTGGCCTGCCCTGTGGTGCGCTTACGCTACAGTGTATTATTAATTTACCAGCTACGTCACTGCTGCTCTGAACACCACCACTCTGTGACCCATTAACACGGCTGGCTGGCTGGATCCACACCACCGGGTTGGCCACACTCACCTTGCTGGTAGGCAGGAAACCAGCGCCACTGCGTCTGTACCAAGCCACTTCTCACTGAGAAACACCAGATAAGCCTAGACCGATTAACTTCCTCCTTTTCACACCTCCATAGATAATGATTGACATCGTCTCTGCTGACTGCCCCTTAAATTCCCCTTGATATGGGGTGTGGATTCTTACCCCACAGGAGGCTATGAAATGACTGTCATCAGCACTAAACACTAAACCCAGGCTGACTGAGACCTATGGTTATACTGCCAGCCACACCCACTATATTGTCAATCATAAGAAGGACTTCCAAGGAACTACTCATGCATGTCAATATTAGCCTCCTACCTGAAGAGCATAGCAACTGGAGACCTAGAGATGCCAATAACATACTGTTGAACTTGAAACCAAGCAGTGTGACAGAATTGAGATATTGAGCACTTCTGTAGAGAGACCGAGAGAGAGGTGACCATGCAACCACAGGAAAGCCCTCATTAACACTGCTCTTTATTTTGAGTGCTAATTGGAGGACAGGTTATTAGTCCCAGCCAGCCACAGACCCAGAGCATGCAGCAGCGGCAGAGAGAGAGGCATAGACAAAAAGGTCCCCTGTACCAGGGACAGCCAACTGTAGTCAGACAGTAAGATATCATCTGAATCTAAAATACTGTGCACCTGGAGTTAGGACTACACGATTATTGTAATCAGATCAAAATTGTGATATCGACATGTGCAAATATCCATATCGCAAGAGGTTGCAATTTTCTCCTTTCTTTGACACTGTTAATACAAGAAAAACTAGACTACAGTACCACCTCCAATGAGAGGCGCTAGACTCTGTTCACTCACCCTCTACATGCACAGAGGATGCTGACCAATCACAAGCAGGCTTTCCCACTCTGCACGACATGCACATGCTGGCAAATCACAAGCATCTGCGCTGGTGAGGAGAGAAGGGGCTTTACCAAAGACAGTACAAGGTTCAGAAACTGTGGCTTTACCTCAAAGTGTGTGTCAAACATTAATGCTGCTAGTGCTAATGAGAATTTCAATTTGGTGCCAAAGAATGGCGCATCTTCAGTGGTATGGCAGTATTTTGGCAAAAAGAACCTCAGAGTTGTGGTGAAAGAGGCAAATGTATTCAATAATTTGAAGAATAACCATAACCTACTTTGTGATGATTGCACGGTAAAAAAGAAGGTGCCTGACAGCAGCAAAGCCCCTAAACCACAATCAGCCACCTCCGTTAACTTCTTAGGGATCGGCGCACAAGGTGACCGTTTTGGAGAGCCTGGCGTGCCCAAAGTAAAATGCCTCCCATTCAGGCCCAGAAAATAGGACATGCACATATTTAGTACCTTTGGATAGGAAACACTGAATTTTCCAAAACTGTTAACCATTTGTCTGTGAGTAAAACAGAACGCATATGGCAGGCGAAACTCCGAGGAAATTCTGTCCTGGAAAAAGTAGTTTTGACACATTGCTCATTTGGAACCCCTCCCTCATGAAAATGCCCATAGACAGGCATATGAATGCAGTATCCATCGCTTCCTCTGGATGTCAACAGTCTCGAGACAGTATTCATTTTCATTTTGGCTGAATTAGACCAGAGAAGAAGAGGAAACCAGGAAGTGTCTCATTTATGTCAACACAAGGGAATGCGCGCGTCCGACAAGGCGCGCTGTGTGTTTTTTACCGTCTTTATCGATCAGTTTATATTCCCGGGTTGATTTATAATAGTAAATATTCGTAAAAGTGTTCCTAAGGATACATTTAAAACTATGTTTGATTGTTCTTGGACAAGTTTATAGGTATAAGTTGAACGAGTACTCGTCACGTTTCAATGGAGTAGTGGAAGCTGTCGTTTCTGATTATAATGCGCGAACCAAATGGAGATTTATGGATAAAATACATTACTTTTTCTAACAAAAGAACCATGGATTGTCTTCGTTGGACACTTAGGAAGACCTCAGCAAAAGTTCTTCAACAGGTAATTGATTTGTTTTCGCTGTGAAATGTGTTGTGTGTGCCGTGATGGATTATGAATTTATGGTAATGGGAAAAATATGTGAGGTGCTACCCTCAAACAATAAAATGTGCTGCTTTCGCCGTAAAGCCTTTTTGAAATCTGACAACGCTGTGATATTACCAAGAAACAGAGCTTTTGATGAGTATGGAACACTTGTATATTGGTGGATATTTAATAATTAAACTTTTGGATTTTGAATTTGTCGCCTTGCATTTCACCTGGTAGTGTCAGGATTGGGGCGCTAGCGCCCCAGCAATCCCCAAGAAGTTTTAAACAGACATCGACTGTCCATGTATTTTCAAGTGTAACGCCCTACAAAAAACATCCCGCAGACGCACAAAAATCAGAGGCCATCACATAGCCAAAGACATGGTTCCTATTTACACCGTCAGCAAAGGCGGCTTCAAGATGATTAACAAGCTGGACAAGATTCCATCTTGCACATATTTCCCAAGTCGCCATCCCAACACTGTATAACAAAATTAAAAGGGAGAAGTTGAAACATGTTGAGTCAAATGACTGGACCAGACACAGTTTTTGGACACAGGCTGCACCTTGCAATAGGTAGGCTACGTGTTACATGTTAAGGCACTTTGACTCATAATTTCAATTATAATAATGATTGAGCCTACTTATACATAATTTACACAATCACAAGTTTCCTATTCCATCTGCAGCCTATGGCTGCCTGAATAAATAGTTAAATTACCTAAGTTAAGAACTAAATGGTAAAATAAGAAATAGGACCTCATGTTATTAATGAATTCATTCATTAGTGCTGGGATAGAGAGTACTATTTTGATGATCATGTTAAAAATGTATTTTTGTTAATGTGTATTATGTATTATCACACAGTACTAGTCAATAGTTGACATAACTCATTCAAGGGTTTTGCTTATTTTTTTTGCTATTTTCTACATTGTAGAATAATAGTGAAGACATCAAAACTATGAAATAAGACATGGAATCAGGTAATAACCACAAAAAGTGTTAAACAAATTTAAAAAATATATATATTTGAGATTCTTCAAATAGCCACCCTTTGCCTTGATGACAGCTTTGCACAGTCTTGACATTCTCTTAACCACCACCATGAGGAATGCTTTTCCAACCGTCATGGAGTTCCCACATATGCAGAGCACTTGTTAGCTGCTTTTCCTTCACTCTGCGGTCCAACTCATCCCAAACCAAATCCATTGGGTTGAGGAGGCCGGGTCATCTGATGCAGCACTCCATCACTCTCCTTCTTGGTCAAATAGCCCTTACACAGCCTGGAGGTGTGTTTTGGGTAATTGACCAGTTGAAAAACAAATTATAGTCCCACTAAGCTCAAACCAGATGGGATGGCGTATCGCTGCAGAATGCTGTGGTAGCCATGCTGGTTACGTGTGCCTTGAATTCTAAATAAATCACTGACAGTGTCACCAGCAAAGCACCCCCACAACATCACACCTCCTCCATGCTTCACGGTGGGACAACACATGCGGAGATCATCTGTTCACATACTCTGCGTCTCACAAAGACACCGCGGTTGGAACCAAAAATCTCAATTTGGACTCATCAGACCAAAGGACAGATTTCCACCAGTCTAATGTCCATTGCTCGTGTTTCTTGGCCCAAGCAAGTCTCTTCTTATTATTGGTGTCCTTTAGTAGTGGTTTCTTTGCAGCAATTCGACCATTAAGGCCTGATTCACACAGTCTCCTCTGAACAGTTGATGTTGAAATATGTCTGTTTCTGCGAAGCATTTTTTGGGCTGCAATTTCTGACGCTGGTAACTCTAATGAACGTATCCTCTGTAGCAGAGGTAACTCAGGGTCTTCCTTTCCTGTGGGGGTCCTCATGTGAGTAAGTTTCATCATAGCGCTTGATGGTTTGTGTGACTGCATTTGAAGAAACTTTCAAAGTACCTGAAATTTTCTGAATTGACTGACCATGTCTCAAAGTAATGATGGACTGTCATTACTCTTTGCTTATTTGAGCTGTTCTTGCCATAATATGGACTTGGTATTTTACCAAATAGCGCGATCTTCTGTATACCACCCCTACCATGTCACAACACAACTTATTGGCTCAAACTCATTAAGGAAAGAAATTCCACAAATTTACTTAAGGCACACATGTTAATTGAAATGCATTCCAGGTGAGTACATCATGAAGCTGGTTGAGAGAATGCCAAGCCTGTGCAAAGCTGTCATCAAGGCAAAGGGTGGCTACTTTGAAGAATCTCAAATATAAATATAGTTTGATTTGTTAAACACTTTTTTGGTTACTACATGATTTCATATGTGTTATTTCATAGTTTTGATGTCTTCACTACTACTCTATGTAGAAAATAGTAAAAAGAAAAGAAAAACCCTTGAATGAGTAGGTGTCCAAGCTTTTGACTGGTACTGTATGTAGCCTATAAAAGAATGTTGAAAAAGAAGAGTTTCATTTGGTTTTGTAGTCAGTTAGCACAGTATGAATTTATATGATCTCATTTTACAAGTGATTTTCTCTACCCTAATGTCTTTACCATGTCTGAGGATATTACCAAGTTTTCACCCAAGTGTTTGTGATTTTCAATCTACCCCACCCCCCAAAAAGAAATGTTTTGCTATTAGACATCGTGCAGCCCTACCTGGAGTGGAGAGCAGCTCCAGGCTGCAGCACTGTCTGCATTTCTCACTGCTGGCTAGAGCCAAGGGCATTATTAAAAACATTAAATTAAACATTCATCCATCTCCTCCAGACACAAAATCCTGCACCCCCAAGGGGGATGCCCCTGCATACCTCCCCATGCCCCGGGTACTCAGTGAGCACAGTGGGCCCCAGCAGAGCCCTCCTTCTCCACAGCCCTCTGTCATGTTCCCTCAGAGGAAGAGCACGACAAGGCAGCTGAGCATGACATTTAGTTCCCACGGTGATGTGCAGTGACAACTATTTGGGACAGTTGACAAAAGAGAAACAAATCAATGGAAATCTTAAAAACAAAAAATGGGGAAAGAAATAAGTCCCTCATCCTTAAAAAAAAAAAGAAAAAGAGCACCCTTTAACCTAAACCAGTGTGGGCCTTCTGAGTGTGGGGTCTCCCACTGCGAGATATTCCCTCCAATGTCTGACCTTCAGGCTACAAATTGCTTCCCAACAGGGTGATTGACAGCCGTCGTTGTGACAGCACTAAGCATGCATGAGCTCCCTCCATCAGAGGCTCCATGACACATTCCTCTGTGTATCACTTGCGCTCTCTCCGCCCTCGCCTTCACTGCTGAATCATTATCTCTTCTCTTTACCTCTAGTCAAGTGTATCATCCACTTTGTCTCCAATCCCCATATGTAGCTATTGCTTCTCTACTATACCTTTTCTGTGCTGTCAGTCACACAGTTTTTTACTCTTCCTTCCCTTGTCATTTCCCATTCCGTGTCTCTCACCTCAAGCTCCTCTCTCTTTCTGCGTCGGTCTGCCTCCCTGCTATGTGAGGGGTGTCTGCCAGTGTCTGTTGGACCCAGTCACCCTGCAGCGGTCATGCGTTGTCATGCTTGCTCTTGTGTAAACAGGGTCTGTTTCAAATTAGCTCAACAAGTCATCAAGTAACACTGCGGTTCACAGCAGGCGTTTCATGTTGTACAGTGCATTCAGAAAGTATTAAGAACCCTTGACTCTATCCACATTTTGTTACGTTACAGCCTTATTCTAAAATGTATTAAATAATTTTCCCCCCTCATCAATTCACACACACAATGACAAAGCAAAAAGGCACTAATTTATACAAATAAAAAAACTTAAATATTACATTTGCATAAGTACTCAGACCCTTTACTCAGTACTTTGTTGAAGCACCTTTGGCAGTGATTACAGCCTCGAGTCTTGGGTATGACGCTACAAGTTTGGCACACCTGTATTTGGTTTCTCTCATTCTTCTCTGCAGACCCTCTGAAGCTCTGTCAGGTTGGATGGGGAGCGTCACTGCACAGGTCTCTCCAGAGATGTTCGATCGGGTTCAAGTCCGGGCTCTGGCTGGGCCACTCAAGGACATTGAGAGATTTGTGCCGAAGCCACTCCTGCGTTGTCTTGGCTTTGTGCTTTGGGTCATTGTCCTGTTGGAAGGTAAACCTTCGACCCAGTCGGAGGTCCTGAATGCTCTGGAACAGTATTCATCAAGGATCTCTCTGTTCTTTGCTTCGTTCATCTTTCCCTCAATCCTGACTAGTCTCCCAGTCCCTGCCGCTGAAAAACATCCCCACAGCATGATGCTGCAACCACCACCATGCTTCATTGTAGGGATGGTGCCAGGTTTCTTCCAAACGTGACACTTGGCATTCAGGCCAAAGAGTACAATCTTGGTTTTATCATACCAGATAATCTTGTTTCTCATGGTCTGAGACCTTTAGGTGCCTTTTGGCAAACTCCAAGCGGGCTGTCATGTGCCTTTTACTGAGGAGTGGCTTCCGTCTGGCCACTCTACCATAAAGGTCTGGTTGGTGGAGTGCTGCAGAGATGGTTGTCCATCTCCACAGAGGAACTCTGGAGCTCTGTCAGAGTGACCATCGAGTTCTTGGGCACCTCCCTGACAAAGGCCCTTCTCCCCCGATTGCTCAGTTTGGCCGGGCGGCCAGCTCTAGGAAGTCTTGGATTCCAAACTTCTTCCATTTAAGAATGATGGAGGTCACTGTGTTCCTTCAATACTACATACTTTTTTGGTACCCTTCCCCAGATCTGTGCCTCGACACAATCCTGTCTCGGAGCTCTACGGACAATTCCTTCGAACTCATGACTTGGTTTTTGCTCTGACATGCACTGTCAACTGTGGGACCTTATATTAGACAGGTTTGTGCCTTTCCAAATCATGTCCAATCAATTGAATTTCCCACCGATGGACTCCAATCAAGTTGTAGAAACATCAAGGATGAAAAGAAGATGCACCTGAGCTCAATTTCAAGTCTCATAGCAAAGGGTCTGAATACTTTTTTTATTTTAATAGATTGCAAAATATCATTATGGGGTAGAGTGTGTAGATTGATGAGACAAATAGAAAAATGGGAAAGGGGTCTGAATACTTTACGAATGCACCGTAGACTATACAAAAGGGACCAAAACAAAAAAACATAGCCTAAATATAAATCAGAGAAACCTCCTATCCTGACACTGCATAATGCTAGTCAATAAACACTACACAAACTGCAATAATTGGGTGACTTCCAATGTTCACTCTAAGCCGCGCCCCTCCAGGACTGCCACGCAGAACAAATGTTAGGCAGCACAGAGAAGACCCAAGAGATTGAACTTCACCCTATTAGTTTGCCCTTCATAGATTAGTTTTTTTTCCTGTGATCCAATCAACATATCAGCCCCTTTTCAATGAAAAACAATATCTAAAACAAATCTAACTTTGCAAGATTGGACTCAGAGCACAACAGAGTAGATTTCTATTGGCGGGAACAGTGGTTCCTCCTTTAAAAGTTGTGTCATACTGCGGAACACCCTGCGTGCTGCTGCAGCATTCTGTGGAATGTCATTTAATTCTCTGCCATTTCTTCTGTTACCGCAAGTTATTGCTAGTTTGACCACCAGAGGGCATCTTTGAGAAGCATTTGATAGTATTACGTATTGGCATTACCAGAGAATTTAAAACCTTTTTTGTATTAACATAGTATATGGGATTGATTTTAAGAAATTTGGCTTAATAAATTTAATATTATGGTGTTTCCATTCAGAGAGAAATTGTCCGTTTGTAAATTTGGACCGTTTCGCTCTCGGAGTGCACACTGGACTTTCGGGCCGAGGAGTAGGGTTGATTTGAGCGTTCTGGCCTTACAACGGCAGTCAAGCACCCAAGCTAACGTTGGCTAGCTACTTCCAGACACAAATGTGACCACTCTGACCATTTTACTCACTCTAGCAGGGCTGGTAAGGCAGTTTGTGTTAACCAGAGTGTTGGTGACTGTAAATGTGCTGCTGGAAACAATTTAATTACGCTTTTTTTCGAACATTTACTGACACCGGCCAAATTCAACGGGTGTTGAGCGCTCGTAAAGTAATTATTCTGCGCTCTGGTACACTCAGACGAGAGTGTTCTGAAATCCGTGTAGATAGACTGGACATTACATTTTTAACAACGTTATTTTCTGATACAAACTAGTTCATTGCATCCTCCGCCGAGGCCAGTTTCATAATATGACCATATTTCCCAGCTGCTTGCCGTCGTTTTTAACCAATCGCGAAAAAAATAGGCCTTGTTTTAGTGCATTTCACCCTGCCAGCTCCCATTAGTTCTATTGAGCACAGTGGCACCAACTCTCCTTCCGAACGTTCTATTCCCAGCTTATTGTTCAACATCACAATGCCTGCTTCGCTATTGTTGGCAATGAGACCTCACGTTTTATAGTTCAAATGTAAACAACAAAAATAATATTGGAACTCTGCGGTTTTCCCATATTTCCCCCATAGGAAACAATAGGCATGTCTGTCTATTTCGACAAATATCTCGCAATGTGTATATTTAGATTTTTTTCAAGTCTGGTGTAACCCATGTGAAATGGCTAGCTAGTTAGCAGGGTGCGCGCTAATAGAATTTCAATCAGTGATGTCACTCGCTCCGAGACCTTGAAGTAGTTGTTCCCCTTGCTCTGCAAGGGCCGCAGCTTTTTTGGAGTGATGAGTAACGATGCTTCGAGGGTGGCTGTTGTCTATGTGTGCAGAGGGTCCCTGGTTCGAACCCAGGTAGGAGCGAGGAGTGGGACGGAAGCAAAACTGTTAAACGGGCACCATTTTAAAATCAGAATAATGTTTTGGTGAACCCCCTTTGTAATTATGTAAATCTGGGCAGCGAGCTTGTTTGTCATCGATCGCTAGACCAGAAAGTTCAACGTTTTTCCCCTACTTTTTCATTACGCGGACACAAGCACAGTTGACACCATCGAGGTGCGGATGTTGACTTTCTACACAAGTAGTTTTTTTTCCAGTTTCGTCCGACGAACACATTGTAGTGGTAAAATAAAAAGAGATGCTTAGAATTCTATAAAAAATGTATCACTCCAGTCAAAACAGGCTCTGCGAACGTTCGATTCCATTAATTTGCTATGGGCTTGCGCAAGTGTTCCAGTTTAGCCAAACGTTCTTAAGTGGTTTTTCAGCCTTGGGTGAATTTTGACTCATTCTATTGTCCAGCCTATAAGATAGCCAGAGCGAATTTACGAAAGCACTCGAATGTCCATTGAGAAAGCACAACGACTATACCATTTAGCTAAGCTAAGAATGACAAGAATAATCAAGACAATAAACGCTGGGTAGTTAGATAGCCTATAGTTAATATACTGGCAAGTTTGATGTATAACTACTAATGTTAGGTAGCTAGCTAACATACCGGTACATACTGCTGTAATGATATGCTATGTGGTTCGTAAGGACAGCGTAGCTAACAAATTGTCAGCCAACATAACGTGTAAGAAAAGTCATTACTTTCTTACATTGAGTAGCAAGCTACCCCTTGGTCGTTAGGGCAAATCTGGTCTGTGATAGGAGTTTCTTTTTCACACCTAGCTCGGCTATTAGACTATTATTTAGTAAAGGTTGAATAGTCTATTGTTTTACTATTAGCCCCCCTCCCCAACTTGCAACAAATTACTGTTCCCATCTCATTCCTTTGCCTCTTCCACACGTCATCATTCTGCTCCTGAGTGGCTCGCTTGTGGGCGTGCTGGCAGGATATGGCAGCATCTTCAGTTGTGCGTCAAGAATTCTGCATACAGTAACACGTTTGTATGAAGGTGTGATTATTCACAGGCAAATTGTTATATGCTATGGAGGTACATTTGTGTATTTTTGTCAAGAGCAAAACCTTTTTTAGTTTCAATCAAAAATAATTGTTCTGAAAGTAACTTTTTTCCGGCACAAAGGAAGTCAAAGCGAACACCTACGAAGATGGCATCTCAGGTAAGCAGCACTGGGCTGTAATGACCGATCCTAAAAATGACATCTGCTGCTTTAGATTGAACGGTCATATCTCAGTTATTGTTTTCCTATCTATAGAAAATAAGCTGTTTTCTTTACTTTCAGAGAGCGAGCTGACCAAGGGGTCGGAAATGTAGATAATGCCAGATGTTCACTGTCCGATAAGGTAATTAAACTGTTCTGTGTTCTTTTTCTCCATCTCTGCCTGTCTTGTTATACATGGAACCTGTCTCACATGGATTAATTAAAAAACCCTTAAAATGTCAGCTGCTAATTTTCAGATTTACACCACAAATACAGCCATTTACACCAGACTATCTGTTGCTGCCAAGTCATGATTTCCCTGGGGGTTAGCCTTGCAATAACCAAGTGGTGAGACACATAGCCCTCTATATTTAAATGTTTCAGGTACACTCCGATAGGTGTCTGCGTCCCATACAGTATCTTCTATTGACATTATCTTCTATTGTTTGTCCTCATGTATCTGTTTTTCAGCACAAAGTACTCTGTAGCCACTTAGTGTGGACACCAGGTGAGACCACACACACAATAACATTCTCTCTTCTTCACTTCATCCCTCTGCCCCTTCTCCCTAAACCCTCTAGGCTATATGAGCTGTTTTGGTGAACCCCTCCCGCATCTGAACTGACTGACACAGAGGGCACAGCATGATAATAGGTGAGATGTCACTTGGTCGGGTCAACAGGAAATATTATTAAAGAGATGCTTTACATTGAAATACAGACAGAGATGTAGATGTCCCAGAGTTAATGATTCAAGGTCAGCATTTCACCTCCTGATTTAAGATGACTGACCGTGTTAGAATAAAAAAAAAAAAAATAGGGCTTAATCATGCTCTCGTGATATCCATTTGTCACTGGTCTCTATCCATTTGTCACTCACTCTTAAGATAACCAGCCTTGGGCCCCCAGTTGGCCCGAAGGTTAGGAGACACAGCAATTGTGATATACTGAGAGAATATTAGGGAAGCACTGTAAATCATGAATCATATGCTGCCTGCCGCTGTTCTTACCTCTTTCTCTTGGTCTTCTACACCTCTCTCCGCACCTCGTCTTTCTTCCTCGTTTTATAATGGACACCATATGTGCATTGAAGTACAGATGGAACTTGTATTTATAATATTACAATTATCATAAATGCATTATAATTATAACACCTGGATGTGCATCCTTGGCACAATAAAGTTGTTTTATTCTACTCTATCCATAGGCTTCATTAATGCCCTTCAGACTTGAAGTTGATACAACTATGATAGCTGAGGTTCATAGATTGGTATGAATATTAGTTCAGAACCTAACGTTTTAGGGTCCATACACAGATTGGCTACATACTGTAGCTAGCTACACATCCATACAGTTATTTTTATCCTCCACTACACAATAAGCAAGTAAATAGTTAGCTAGATATGTTACTTCAGCTGCATTGCAAGGCAAGCTTACACAATTGTACAATCAATTTGCAGTAAATTCTTTAGCTAGCTTGATCCTTACATTCCCTGTTTCACAAGACGACAGCCTGGTTTGTGGTTCTCAGGAGTCCCTAAAACATTAACCTCTTAAGGAGCAGTGGTGCGCTAGCTAGCACCCCACTCCCGACACTACCCGGTGAAATGCAAGGCGCTAAATTCAAAATCCAAAAGTTGAATTAAACATTCATCAATATACAAGTGTTGCATAGTCATCAAAAGCTCTGCTTCTTGGCAATATCACAGCGTTGCCAGATTTCAAAAAGGCTTTACGGCGAAAGCACTACATTTGATTGTTTGAGGGTAGCACCTCCAATATATATTACCATAAATTCATAAACCATCGCGGTTCACACAAAACACATTTCACAGCAAAAACAAATCAATTACCTTTTGAAGAACTTCTGCTGAGGGCTGTCCAACGAAGACAATCCATGGTTCTTTTGTTAGAAAAAGTAATTTATTATATCCATAAATCTCCATTTGGTTGGCGCGTTATGATGAGAAAATACAGCGTCCACTCGCCCATTGAAACGTGAAGAGAACTCGTTCAACCTACAGTGAGGGAAAAAAGTATTTGATCCCGTGCTGATTTTGTACGTTTGCCCACTGACAAAGAAATTATCAGTCTATAATTTTAATGGTAGGTTTATTTGAACAGTGAGACAGAATAACAACCAAAAAATCCAGAAAAACGCATGTGAAAAATGTTATACATTTATTTGCATTTTAATGAGGGAAATAAGTATTTGACCCCCTCTCAATCAGAAAGAATTCTGGCTCCCAGGTGTCTTTTATACAGGTAACGAGCTGAGATTAGGAGCGTACTCTTAAAGGGAGTGCTCCTAATCTCAGTTTGTTACCTGTATAAAAGACACCTGTCCACAGAAGCAATCAATCAATCAGATTCCAAACTCTCCACCATGGCCAAGACCAAAGAGCTCTCCAAGGATGTCAGGGACAAGATTGTAGACCTACACAAGGCTGGAATGGGCTACAAGACCATCGCCAAGCAGCTTGGTGAGAAGGTGACAACAGTTAGTGGGATTATTCACAAATGGAAGAAACACAAAAGAGCTGTCAATCTCCCTCGGCCTGGGGCTCCATGCAAGATCTCACCTCGTGGAGTTGCAATGATCATGAGAACGGTGAGGAATCAGCCCAGAACTAGAACTACATTGTCAATGATCTCAAGGCAGCTGGGACCATAGTCACCAAGAAAACAATTGGTAACACACTACGGCCGTGAAGGACTGAAATCCTGCAGCGCCCGCAAGGTCCCCCTGCTCAAGAAAGCACATATACATGCCTGTCTGAAGTTTGCCAATGAACATCTGAATGATTCAGAGGACAACTGTGTGAAAGTGTTGTGGTCAGATGAGACAAATGGAGCTCTTTGGCATCAACTCAACTCGCCGTGTTTGGAGGAGGAGGAATGCTGCCTATGACTCCAAGAACACCATCCCCACCGTCAAACATGGAGGTAGAAACATTATGCTTTGGGGGTGTTTTTCTGCTAAGGGGACAGGACAACTTCACCGCATCAAAGGGACGATGGACGGGGCCATGTACCGTCAAATCTTGGGTGAGAACCTCCTTCCCTCAGCCAGGGCATTCAAAATGGGTCGTGGATGGGTATTCCAGCATGACAATGACCCAAAACACACGGCCAAGGCAACAAAGGAGTGGCTCAAGAAGAAGCACATTAAGGTCCTGAAGTGGCCTAGCCAGTCTCCAGACCTTAATCCCATAGAAAATCTGTGGAGGGAGCTGAAGGTTCGAGTTGCCAAAAGTCAGCCTCGAAACATTAATGACTTGGAGAAGATCTGCAAAGAGGAGTGGGACAAAATCCCTCCTGAGATGTGTGCAAACCTGGTGGCCAACTACAAGAAATGTCTGACCAACAAGGGTTTTGCCACCAAGTACTAAGTCATGTTTTGCAGAGGGGTCAAATACTTATTTCCCTCATTAAAATGCAAATCAATTTATAAAATTTTGCACATGCGTTTTTCTGGATTTTTTTGTTGTTATTGTGTCTCTCACTGTTCAAATAAACCTACCATTAAAATGATAGACTGATCATTTTTTTGTCAGTGGGCAAACGTACAAAATCAGCAGGGGGTCAAATACTTTTTTCCCCTCACTGTATACCTATAAACTTGTCCAAGAACAATCAAACATCATGTATCCTTAGGCACACTTATGTATATTTAGTATAATATTTCAACCGGATTATAAAGTGGGCGATAGGTAAGGAAAAAGAACAGTGCGCGCAAGCAGGGAATGCGTATTCTCTTCTGTTGACTTCTGTGTGACCACTTCCTAATTCTTCTTCTATTGCCATCTAAAGCAACTAAACATAATCAAAACACTGTCTAGAGACTGTTGACATCCAGTGGAAGCAATAGGTACTGAAATCATACTCCCTTATATGGGCATTTTCATAAGGGAGGGGTTCAAAATGAGGCAATGTGTCAAAATCACTTTTTCCAGGACAGAAATTCCTCGGGTTATATATCCATATCCGTTCTGTTATACTCACAGACAATATTTTAACACTCTTAGAAACTTCAGAGTGTTTTCTATCCAATGTTACTAATTATGTGCATATCCTATTTTCTGGGCCTGAGTGGGAGGCATTTTACTTTGGGCACGCCAGGCTCTCCAAAACCGTCACCTCGGGAGCTGCTCCCTAAGAAGTTAAACAACACAAATTACAAATTCATTCTCCTAACACTAGCTAGCTGGCTATTGTTAGCTAGTCAGATAACTTCTCAAGGAGTGCTAGCGCCCCACTCCCGACACTACCAGGTGAAATGCAAGACAAAATTCCAAAATTGAATTATTAAAAATGCACCAATATACAAGTGTTTCATACTCATCAAAAGCTCTGCTTCTTGGCAATATCACAGCATCGGATTTCAAAAAGGCTTTACGGCGAAAGCACTACATTTGATTGTTTGAGGCTAGCACCTCACATATTTTCCATAACCATGAAATCTTTAGCCAGCTCGGGCGATAGAAAATGCATTTCACAGGGAAAACCTGCAGAGGGCTTCCTAAGTGTCCAACGAAGACAATCCATGGGTATTTGGTTAGAAAAAGTAATTTATTATATCCTTAAATCTCCGTTTGGTTGGCACCTTGTGTTCAGAAAATCCAATGTGACGAGAACGCTGCTCAACTATACCTATAAACTTTCCCTCATCAAAACAAAACCAATTAAAATGCTTCCTTAGCTTATCTTTTATGAATAAAAGTGATAATCTTTCACTTGGATGGTCACCTAAACGTTATATAAGTCAAATAAAGCGGACCGCTCAGCCAAACGTGCGCCCAAAAATGTGCAACTGAAAAAGAGCTCCGTCGACTAAAACTTCTCCCAATAGAACACATTAGTTCCGATTTCCATTAAACTTTACCTATACACTGCTGACATCCAGTGGAAGCAATAGGTACTACATTCAGTGTCCTGGTATAAAGACTTTTCTAAAGGCAGTGTCTCAAAGTGAGCTATAAGCCACAAGGAATGAGATTTCCGGATGGAAAATTCTCTGGTTTTTGCCTGCCAAATGACTTCTGTTACACTCACAGACAAAATGATAACACTTTTGGAAACCTCAGAGTGTTTCCTATCCAATAGTACTAATTATGTGCATATCCCATTTTCTGAGCCTGAGTGGCAAGCATTTTACTTTGGGCACGCCAGACTCTCCAAAACCGACTCCTCAGCTTCCACTCCCTAACAAGATAACTTGCTAAATAGAGATTTTCGTATATTAACATTATGACAAAAAAATACGCACAAATGTTTGTCTCTACATTAACTAACATATTCCTCTCAATTGTATTTTTATTTTTGCTTGACTCGTTATGTCGTTATAACAACGTACATCTGGTTCCACCGTAATGTTTTGTCAGCCATCTTTGTTGAAGAACGCCACAAGGCACGGGTGTCTCGCGTCAAAATTCATCATTGGAACCACTTGATATGATTTGTCATATAAAAACCTTGGGACCCAAATGCATAATGAGTTCTCTAACTCCCCCTTGTGGTGGTCTGGAGCAATGAAGCCGTGACGCTGGGTACCTAAGTCCCACGGTGCACGCTCGCGACTTTTAAAGGAGGAACCACTGTAGCACACTAGGGGTCTTCCAATCACCAGCGAGTGAATGAATGCGTTCTTCAGATCCGAGCCACACGTGTGAACATATGTCATTATTTGCTAGTTAACGAGTTATTAGCCCAGTTATAGATAAGCATAGGTCAGTAATGGGAAGTTACTGCTTCCTACAAGAGCACAAAACATGTAGGCTACATTTCAAGCTGTCTTTGAAAGGCCAGTCAGGTAAAGAGCTTGTGTCTTAATTAAAGAGGCAGTATTGTATTTTGAGACTGGCTTATTTGCATATTCAAGCCTATAGGCAGAGGGATAGCCTACATTGTCTAATTCACTATATGGTAATAATAATTAATTGTATTTTGTAAAGTGATTTTTGCATCATACAACACAGTACAATGCAATTCACAGTCACCCATTTGGCCCATGGTGTTACAGACAAAGTAAAAGAAATTATGAATTAATGTCAAGCCCTTCATAATGTAGAAATGTTTTTTAAAAGTCTCATGCAATGTAGGCCTGCATTGAACACCACATAAAGGCTACATCATAGAAATCAAAAGCTATTTCCAAGTTAAAATGTTATGGGATTTGCTTCATTGGTAGACCTACATTATGCTATAATGTAGCCTATTGGCTACTGTCAAACTGTAAGGGTACAGCCTCAGTGTTCACTGTAAACGCACACCGGACGCTGTGCAAAATTCTCACAACATTCAAGTTCCCGCTCACAAGACCTACACTTTGCTCAGTGCCCCCAAAAAAGTACAGGGAACATTGGTGACGTCACAAATTTGCTTTGATGGAAATACCACTGATCCAGTCTCCAAATGACAAAATATTCTATACACAGAAGACTATCATGTCACAATCTTACCTGAATATAAAGACAATACATTTTTTACTTGCCTAGTTAAATAAAAAGATACAAAATATATTATTTTTCCCAGATGACACTACCGCTGAGCTGTTTCTTTCTCTGTCTCATGTTGTGACAGACAAGAATGGAGTTGTGATCCAGAGGGATGGCCATGGTGGAAAGAGGCATGTGTGAGGGCCAGCCTAGCTCTTTCCTTCCCTTAGCTCTCTGGGTAATTATGTGCTCCATTCTGTCATCCCCAGGAGACTCTTGGCTGAGTGAACACATCCCCCCTCCACAGTCCATCACGCCCAGCAGGCCTCACCCCCTTCCTCAGTCCCCGTCACAGCACAACCGGGCCCAGCCACTCCAGCCCACACTCTCGTATCTCCTCTGCTCCTCCTTGTCCCCTGTGCTCCTCCTTGTCCCCTCTGTACCCTCTGCTCTCGGTTCTTCTCCCGGCTACTTTGCCTCCCCACTCTGTCACTCTAGACATCTCTGTCTCATTCTCTCACTTGCTGGCTCCCTCTCTCCAAGCTCCTTTGAGGGCAAGTTCAATTCAAAAGCTTGTTCTCTCAACGTTTCTCCATTTGTCAGATTGCCAAATGGACCATTGTATTTAAAAATCACTCACATTCTCTCAAATCTCATGAAGTAATTAAGAACTTTGAAATCCTCCAAATGAACACATTAAGATTAGGGCCTACCTGCTCATGCTTAAGGATTAATGCTGATGCTGATAATGACTGATAAGCATAAGCCTTTACAAATACAAATGAGTGTGCAAGCACGTCCTTCTTAAGTAATTCCATTAGCCTTGACAATTTGTGTTAATGTGACAGCGGTAAAATCCACAGATTATAATGACTATGGCTGGGCGATATGACGATATATATCGTGTGACGATAGAAAAACATCTATCGTTTCATATTATGCTCTATCGTTTATTTTGTTGTGTCGCAAATCACACTCTTTACGGCAATATTGCGTGACACGGAGCTTGTACCTGAAAGAAGGGGCTACTTCGGTCGCATGGACGTGGTTTGGGTATGAAAAGTCTGACATGGACCAGAAAACCGTCCTCTACAAAATATGCCGCAGGCCGGTCCCGACAACAGGCTCAAACACCACTAACCTCTTTTACCACCTATGCAAGAATCATGTGAAACCGTACGGAGAGAGTCTACGGACGAGACCCAAAAAAGTACAGTCGAGTGCTCAAAACAAACCCCCTGACTCAGACGTTGCAAGAGGCTTTTGCCCGCGTCACACCATATGGCAAAAAATCGCAAAGATGGACGGCAATAACAGCTGCTTATACAACTTACATCTGCAAAGACATGGCCCCAATTTACATGGTCGAGAAGCGGGGGTTTTGTGAGTTGGTGCTATACACTCGACCCAAGGAACCAAATTGATATGTGACACGTATTAATGCCAAAATAACATGCAACAGGCAAGCCCCCCCACCCCAAAAAAGAATAATATATATTTTAGGCCTACATTTATGTTGTTTGCAACTATAATTTAAGTGTTTTCTATTTACCGTTTATACATTAATATTTTGTTACATGCTTAATTGAACATTTGCAAAGGTTCTAAATAAAACGAGAAATAATCAAATGAGTAAATACCTTTTATATAATTCAGTATAATTCAAAATGTAATAAGAAATAGGCCTTTACATGTGGTCATTTTATATAAACTATTTATTCATAGAATTTACAGAAAATGTCCTATATTGTGATATGAAATTACCTATCTCGGGATATGAGATTTTGTCCATATCGCCCTAAAATGACTCTATTCCATCAATTTACCATTTCTGAGTATGCAAGTTCAGTCAGAGTGCTACTGCAAACCTCAGTTTAACACCATCACACTAAACTGGCAAACACTCAAACACCTGGACATCAAAATGTCGATGTGAAGCGTCAACAGGTTGCAGTCTGCATACCAAACAGTAGCAGAGTTAACACAATTCTAATAATTTGGTTTGGAATATGAGAAATCACCAGCGCGACACAGCAGTGAGCCAAAAATCCAACCTCTGCATAAACATGTCTGGAACAAAGTGGCAAGCAACATCACGTCCCCAAAACCAGACTGAGGCATCACGTCACAACAACCAAAGAGCATTAGCCCCTGATCCCGACCATTAATCAAGTTCAAAAGGCCACACTGGGTTCTCCCCAGGACCTGGAGCAGCTCAAGGTGCAGCATACCAACACAGAGCAGAGCCATCAGGAAAACTGTGCTGATCCAGCAGCAAGATGCCACATTCTAGCAGTGATTGGTTTCATGTGCTGTGCTGGCTACTTTTGAATATGATAGCTGATCACTGCTGTCAGGTGTATGCTGCTAACGCAAAGATATTCAAGATGTGCCTCCTCTGGTATAAGAATGCTTCAAATATATACTCCAACTATTAACAGCAGAACTTGGAGGTCAGGTCCCAAACACACAATGCTTTCTTGTTGGAGAATCAAAGTGAGTGCAGTGGCAGTGCACAGATTTAGCCTACTTGGGCATTGTGTGGGATTAGGTGAGAGTTGGGCCTCCCAATGCATGTTGATATTGCTTCTGTAGCACATGTTAGCACTAGAGGTCTTCAGAGATTCACCTGTACCCGAATACCCGAGACCAGATCCAGGACCCTGGTTTGATTGTCACGGGTATGAGTAATTATAACTCACTTGTCCAGAAGGACCCATACAGAGCAGAATGCGCCTGCTGTAGTAGAGAGAGAATTTGTCTAATTTATGCTGCTGCTCTGTGCTTTTTACGAGAGTGCCTGCTTGGAGCTTGTTGTTGGCCAATCATAAATCATCAAAGCAACATTAGGCTAGTCATAGATCCTCCATGTGGGGCAAAAGTTAGGAGAAACACTACATGACCAAAAGTATGTGGACACCTGCTCATCAAACATCTCATTCCAAAATCATGGGCATTAATATGGAATTGGTCCCCCTTTGATGCTATAACAGCCTCCACTCTTCTGGGAAGGCTTTCCACTAGATGTTGGAACATTGCTTCCATTCAGCCATAAGAGCATTAGTGAGGTTGAGCACTGATGTTTGGCGATTAGGCCTGGCTCAGTCGGTGTTCCAATTCATACCAAAGGTATTTGATGGAGTTGAGGTCAGGGCTCTATGCAGGCCAGTCAAGTTCTTCCACACCGATCTCAACAACCCATTTCTGTACGGACCTCGCTTCGTGCACAGGGGTATTCTCATGCTGAAACTGGAAAGGGCCTTCCCCAAACTGTTGCCACAATGTTGAAAGTACAGAATCGTCTAGAATGTAATTGTATGCTGTAGCATTAAGATCCTCCAAAATGTACAGTTGGCACTATGCATTGAGTCAGGTAGCGTTCTCCTGGCATCCGCCAAACTCAGATTTGTCCATCGGACTGCCAGATGGTGAAGCGTCATTCATCACACCAGAGAACGCGTTTCCACTGCTCCAGATTCCAATGGCGGACAGCTTTACACCACTCCAGCCGACCCTTGGCAATGCGCATGGTGATTTTAGGCTTGTGTGCGGCTGCTCGGCCATGGAAACCCATTTCATGAGGCACCCGACGAACCGTTCTTGTGCTGACGTTGCTTCCAGAGGCAGTTTGGAACTCGTAGTGAGTGTTGTGTAACAGAGTACAGAGAATTTTTACATGCTATGCGCTTCTGCACTTGGCGGTCCTGTTGTGAGCTTGGTTGGCCTTCCACTTTGCGGCTGAGCCGTTGTTGCTCCTAGACATTTCCACTTCACAATAACAGCACTTACAGTTGACCGGGCATACATTTTACGAACTGACTTGTTAGAAAGGTGCCATCCTATGACGGTGCCACGTTAAAAGTCACTCAGTTCTTCAGAGAAGTCATTCTACTGCCAATGTTTATCTATGGAGATTGCATGGCCGTGTGCTCGATTTTATACACCTGTCAGCAATGGATGTGGCTGAAATAGCCAAATCCACTCATTTGAAAGACTGTCCACCTACTTTTGTGTGTGTGTAATCATTATATATATATATATATATATATATATATATATATATATAGATGTGTGTTTCTAATCAACACTTTAAATTCTGAATGGTGTTGTTTGTAACTGTGTAGGACGATAAAGCTTGGCAGATGTGATGTTGCCTACCCTCGCCACCTGGTGGCGGCCCGTTGGGAAGTCCAGGATCCAGTTGCAGAGGAGGGGGTTCAGTCCCAGGGTCTTGAGCATAGTGATGAGCTTGGAGGGCACTTTGGTGTTGAACGCTGAGCTGTAGTCAATGAACAGCATTCTCACATAGGTTTTCCTCTTGTCCAGGCAGGAGAGGTTAGTGTGGAGTGCAATAGAGATTGCGTCATCCGAGTATCTGTTGAGGCAGTATGCGAATTGGAGTGGGTCCAGGGTGTCTGGGATGATGGTGTTGACGTGAGCCATGACCAACCTTTCAAAGCATTCATGGCTACAGATCTGAGTGATAAGGGGCGATAGTGATTTAGACAGGTTATCTTGGCATTCTTAGGGCACAGGGACTATGGTGGTCTGCTTGAAACATGTAGATATTAAAGACTGGGTCAGGGAGAGGTTGAAAATGTTTGTGAAGACACTTGCCATCTGGTCAGCGCATTCCTTGACTACGGAGAGCGAGATCACAGTCATCCGAAACAGCTGGTCATCTCATGCATGGTCCAGTGTTGCTTGCTGCAAAGCGAGCAAAAAGGGCATTTGATTTTTGCTTGTAAGCAGGAATCAGGAGGATAGAGTTATGGTCAGATTTGCCAAAGGGAGGGCGAGCCTTTCATGCTGGTCCCTCAGTTGGTAGAGCATGGCGCTTGCAACGCCAGGGTTGTGGGTTCAATTCCCACAGGGGACCAGTATGAAAAAAGTATGAAAATGTATGCACTCACTACTGTAAGCGTCGGTTTGTGGTGGTAAATAGACAGCTATGAAAAATATAGATAAATAGGTAAATAGTTTGGTCTGCAGCTTGTCATGAGGTATTCTAACTCAGGCAATCAAAAACTTGATACTTCCTTAAAGGGTAGGAAACATGCAACAAAGACTTAGTAACTTAGATGTAGTCACGATCTGGTTACCTATAAGTGCAAAAAGTTGTTACATATTCCATTTTATTAACTTATTTCCAGATATCTTCTAAACTACCCACAATGCACTATTTCTCAACATCATATGGAGGATCTGCTCTGTGTTACTGAGCAGCTAGCTCAAGCTGACTAACATTAGCCACTAGCGATGCCAGCATGTAATTACATTCCAAACCAAATGTTGGCGGTGGTGACAATCCACCAATTGCAGGAAGTGTGATGTAAACAAGATGTTGATGGAGCACGTGAAGCATGCTCTTCAGACTTGCTTTTCACAGACTTTGTGGCTGTGTTATCTAGTGGGAACCTTCTACCCGTGGGCTCAAATCGATAGAGGAAAATCAAATTTTGTAGTAACTCGTCTATTCTCCTTTTCGTGTCAACTTTTCGGCATATTCCCTGTTTAGTGCGCTATGGGAGTTTTGTAACCTTTTCCACCTTGGCTTAGTGCTAGCTCGATAAGATTCCAGATATCCGTCAGCTATCTATTTGGGATTTCCCTGAGACGCTCCATCAGCCGGTGAAGCACCCTCCTCCTCCTGGCTTTGGTAGCTAACTCGGATCCAAAAATAGTTATACATTTCCAAATTTGGTTTACTTTAACGTAGCTGTAAGCTAGGTGATGATAGCAACTGGCTGACTTGTGTAGTGCTAACATAACATTAGCAGGCTAGTAGGGCTAATGTTAGCAGGCTAGTTGGCTATCAACCTTGCAAGTTTGTTTGTAACAATAAATTCATTAAGTAATTGCTTGTAAGTTGCCTGAAAATTACACTGAAACCAGTAGTCATGATCGCAAACGATTTGGTTTAATTTGAAGCAATTTCTGTTGGAATTTACATTAACATCACCTTACGGAATAATATTTTCCGACATGACTTCGGCATTCTGATCAGTTATATGTAATAACTCAAACAATAGAAAAGTGAGATGTGACTTTGCATTAAGACTTTTGAGGTGTATACTAATGCAAATACATATGCTACGTTTATGCTACCCTTTAACAGAGATAACGCACCAGCTGTTAAAGATACACACACCTCCCTTCTTCGACTTACCCGGGTCTGCAGAGCGGTCTTGACGATGCATGGAAAAACCAGATAGAAGTATGTTAGCCATGTCCTTGTTCAGCCACGACTCCGATAAACATAGAATATTACATTTCTTCAGGTCCCGTTGATAGGATACTATCGAACAGAGCTCGTCCAGTTTGTTCTCTAGTGACTGTCCGTTCGGCAATAGAACGGAGGGTATAGCAGTCTCATCAAAGTAGTCTCATCTGGATGCCGGCTCATCTGCCTCTCTTGCACGGTTGCTTCTTCCTTCAAATCCCAGAGATTAGGGCCTGGTCAGGAGTAGTGTTGGTTGGTATCCTGGTTGTCATATCATCATACCATCCTTCTCTCACTCCGGGAGATACAAAATTACTCATTTAGTACACATTTGAGCGCCAAAGAAATGCCAAAAACCCAATTGGGTGTCTATTAGGTGGCAGGTAGCCTAGTGGTTAGAGCGTTGGACTTGTAACCGGAGGATTGCAAGTTCGAATCCCCAAGCTGACAAGGAAAATAATCTGTCATTCTGCCCCTGAACAAGGCAGTTAACCCACTGTTCCCCGGGCGCCGAAGACGTGGCTGTCGATTAAGGCAGCCCCCCGCACCTCTCTGATTCAGAGGGGTTGGGTTAAATGCGGAAGACACATTTCGGTTGAAGGCATTTGGTTGTACAACTGACTAATAATGGTGACTTTGACTTTGACTTTGACTTATTACCAGAATGCTAACAAAATTAGCACAAGTAATAGTGAATTTCCATAAATTGCAGACAGGCAATCCAGCTAACAAAGTTTTACATATATTAGGTAGAAGCTACCGAATGTCATTTTTGGTGAGTGGGACATTTACAAGCGAATGTGAACGAGATAAAGTTGACGCATGCAGTACTGGATCTCGAGCAGCATTTCTACACCAAAGATTTGTATAACTAACCCCATCTGTGTCAACACGCTGTGTCTGTATGGAGTCTGCTCTGAGAAGAGGGGGGAGGAGCAGGTGGGCCGAGAACAGAGGATAATTTTTTTTAAAGGAAATCGACATAGCAATGGCAGCTGTACAGATAACTCATGCAAAGGGATTTCACTTCTCAAACATGTCAGAAAGTTAAAACAATAGGATGCCCCGTCACCTTTTTAATTCAGCCACTTACTTAGATTAGGCCTGGTTCGCAGTCGGCATTCCAATTCATCCCAAAGGTGTTAGATGGAGTTGAGGTCAAGGCTCTGTGCAGGCCAGTCAAGTTCTTCCACACAATCTCGACAAACCATTTCTGAATGGACCTCGCTTTGTGCACAGGGGGCATTGTCATGCCGAAACAAGAAAAGGCCTTCCCCAAACTGTTGCCACAAAGTTGGAAGCATAGAATTGTCTGGAATGTCATTGCATGCTGTAGCGTTAAGATTTCTCTTCACTGGAACTAAGGGGCCTAGCCAAACCATGAAAAACAGCCCAAGATCATTATTCCTCCTCCAGTCAGGTAGCGTTCTCCTGATATCCGCCAAACCCAGATTCGTCCACCAGACTGCCAGATGGTGAAGCGTGATTCATCACTCCAGAGAACGCGTTTCCACTGCTCCAGAGTCTAATCATGGAGAGCTTTACACACCACTCCAGCCGATCTTAAGGTTGTGTGCGGCTGCTCGGCCATGGAAACCCATTTCATGAAGCTCCCTACGAACAGTTCTTGTGCCGACGTTGCTTCCAGAGGCAGTTTATAACTCGGTACTTGTGTTTCAACTGAGTACAGGCGATTTTTACGCACTACGCGCTTCAGCACTCACTGGTCCCATTCTGTGAGCTTGTGTGGCCTACCACTTGCGGCTGAGCCATTGTTGCTCCTAAACGTTTCCACTTCACAATAACAGCCCTTACAGTTGACAGGGAAAAATCTCTAGCAGGGAAGAAATTTGACAAACTGGCTTGTTGGACATTGTTGGTCACTGAGCTCTTCAGTAAGGCCAATCTACTGCCAATGTTTGTCTACGAAGATTGCATGGCTGTCTTCATAAAGGTCACATGCCACAGGGCAACTTTGAAGCCAGAAACTGTCAATAGGCTGGTGTTCCTGGCACGGAACTTGTGAAGAGGGAGGCAGTGAATTGTTGAATTGAGAAACATACAGACTGTTTGGTGAATGCTTGAAGAAGTTGGTTTGAAAAGGTTTACAATTCATAATGACCAGTATTATGCTGAAAAAACAGAAAGTAAAAAAATAAAAGTTTTAATTTTCTTTACATCCTGAATACTTTAAATATTTGTTTTATTTAATTTTACTGCATATTTAACTCATACCTTTGTTTATGTTTCATGTTTGCACAGGTTAACCATAGAAGTTTTTTTTTTTTAAGTACAATGCTTTCTGTTTCTATAAGGTTAAAAGTGCAATACTTTCTTTTTATCTATAAGGTTAAAAGCAATATTTTGTCATTTATTAACTTTGAAGGGCTCATAAAATGTTTGTTTTATTAAAGTGCATTGTGATATTATATCGTTATCGTCCGGACAGTGGAAAATATTGTGAAATTAACTTTAGTTCATATCCCCCACCCCTACCACGCACACACACTGTTAAAGTGTGAATCATTTGGCTGAGAGCATACTGCATCAAACAGAGAGAAAATATGCCTAATTAGTACTCATTACAATAAGAGCCAGGCTTACAACAAGCAAACAAATGCATCAAAGGTTAATAATTCAGATCAAATGGGAATGTGACAACCCACTTCAGTGATGTCATGCGATTCCATTTACCAAATAGAGGCAATTAGGCTGTTGCCAAAAGCTCCATGGTAAGGGGCTTGGACATACATTTCATCACATCCCCTCATTAACATAAAGCATGCTAACCCCCACTGTGACGCACCAGTATCTGTTAACTTGCCCTGGCCGGACCAAATCTGAACCAATCATAGACGTAGATGTTTCACAAGTTTGGACAGCACAGTAGAGAACAGTACAGTAAAAGAAATGTAGAGTACAGTATAATGTACTGTATTATACATAGGCTATCTACTTTGCTGTACTCTACTGTGATGTCCAAACTTGTGAAACATGGAGATCCATGATTGGTTCCGATTTGGTCAGGTCCGGACCAACCAAATGTGGTCTTTGTGACACAGGAGGTTGGTGGCACCTTAAAACGGGCTCATGGTAATGACTGGAGCGGAATCAGTGGAATGGTATCAAATACATGGTTTCCAGGTGTTTGATGCCATTCTATTTGCTCTGTTTGCTCGGCCATTATTATGTGTGGTTCTCCCCTCAGCAGCCTCCTGTGTCTTGGGAGCGGAGCTCATTACAACAATAGCCAGTGTGTAGAATAATACCCAAATATGCAAAAGGATATTACATATTTGTACTTTTGTGTACCTATTTAGGATACATCACCATGAAGAGAATGATATTCATAATTATGCATTTCTGTATAGTACAGATAAGGGACCTATGATGTAATTCCGTTGCCGTAATTTCATTACCAGATGTAAATCCACTTTACCTACTATAGTTTAATAACCAAAATAATTTTTTTCAAGGTGTCATGTTGTAGCTGACCACCCATTGTTTCTAAAAACACATTTGAATTCGGAGCATATATTTAACCGTTTTTGGAAAACGTGGTGGCATAAAAATCTGAGTAAGATTCTACCGTAATTCTGTTACCAAACTTTGCATCTGCACAGTTCTTCCAGTAAATGTGTTATGACATTTTATGTGTAACTTGTTCAAAGTAGATCTTGTGCATAGAGTTGTATGGTTTGTTCAACTTTGAAATCAATGTTTTTTGCTTGGCATACATTTTAAAACGAAAAATCTGAGTCAAAGCATAATTCCGTTAAAGTGGAATTGCCCAGTACACAACACACATTTCGATTAGCAGTAAACCGGTCAGTGTTTTCCCAGTGGCAGACCAAAGATGTCAGCAGAACACTCATTCTAAAACCACAGCTGGAAAGGTTAGAGCATGGAGGGACTCTTCTGCAGGCTCACAAATGACTCATCTATCTCTATATCAGGCAGCTGATGATAAGTGCCTGTAAACTCACACTGACAACTTATCAGCAGTACCCAGAACTCAAGCTGGAGTGGTAAACATGAAATTTAAAGGGAATCGCGTGTAAAAAAAAAAATCTGAATACATATCGTGATGTCATCTTAGTTTCCCATTACAGTGACAGCCCAGAAATAGGTTTCTAATGGAGGGGGGGTCATTTCTCCCGCTCTGCTGAGTATTTTTGCACCGCTCATACAGGAGTAATAAAGGCCTAGAGCACTAATTTGGTGGGGGAGAGGGAATAATCCCACTTTTTTTTTGTGTGTGTGTGTGTGTGTGTATATATATATATATATATATATAATTTATTTTTTCTTTCAGGGGGTGCTGCAGCACCTCAGCATGCCTATCTACTTCCCACAGTTATGCCAACCACTGATGTTAAATCCTACAGGTAGCCTAAGTGATATATTGTAACAGATGTTTCAAGCTGCAGATGCCTTGTTTCAATCTGGTGATACTAATGTCAAATTCAGAGATTCACTTGGGAGCTGCTCTATTCTAGCAGCTCCATACAGCTATTATGAAGTAAGGTCCCTCATTCCCACCCCATCCCCCTCTCTGGCTACCAACAGCACACCTAGACGACTCAATTCACTCACTATCCATACAATAATGAAATGCATGGCCACACAATGCAACATGCCTACATCAATCAATAAGTCAAAGTATTACTACGGAAATTGGTAGACGGTTAACGTTGATTTCAATAAATTGCGATGCTTTACTGCAAGAGGAAAACAACACCCGTTCAGACATACCTTGTGGATGTGCCCTTCCTCACATCGCATATGCTGCATTTAAAAGCCTCTGCACTGTTCTTGAAGGTGCAGACGCTACAGTCCCAATATCCGTCGTCAGCACTTGGTTTAGCTTGTCTTTTTGGCCTTAGAAATATAAACATGTAAAGTCAAGTTAGTTTATTACATATAATTAATTTGGTTATGACTGTTGTTAGTGATGACGACATGCAGTGCCCCCTAAATTAAAATCAGCTAACTTAAACTAATATAGAAAAAAATTGGTTCGCTGTCAGGTTATCCATTCGAATCCCGATTACATACGCAGCGCGAGTTTCTCGATTAGATCAGTCACTAGCTAAAATCAAGGTCCTTGCTATCCGGGATCCTTGGGACGTCCCTATCCCATTGAAGTTGACGTTTAAAATTGTTATGGTAAGGGCTGTTATGGTTGGGGTAGGAGTTAAGATTAGGATAGGGATGACCCAAGGATTCTGGATAGCACTAACCCTAGAATCAAGCGACCTAGCTAGAATTTCGGTTAGCTAGCTAGCTAACGTTACAACATTCGATTGTATCGCGGCGTAGCCTAATGTCTGTTCGGGGCTAAGCATGTTAGCTAGCAAAACGAATGTCAAATAATGTCCATTCGACATTGATCTTCGAACGACTTATGTTGACATTGAATATAATTTTATAGAATGGCAGGCATATCCACTGAAAAATTCCCTTTGTCTGAGAGTGACTGGTAGAGTAGGGAGCGAGAAGCCGCCATAGTGCCTGTGCACTACTCTAGCTCTGGCATACAAACTGAAAAAAGGGAGAAACACTCCTTGAGAAATCATCCGAATATCAACCGCAAACGCCATGGAATTATCGCAAAACAAGTCTAAATCGACACAAAACGGACTGGGGTATACGGTTAAATACCTGGTTGGGCTTTTCTTGTCGCCCATGGTGAAGAACTGTCTTCCAAAAGAAGAAAAGGTCTTCAGTAATAATCAGTAATTGTTGTAGGTTGTGCGCGGAGGATCCAGATAGAACCGCTGCTAAAGCTGGCAGTTAAGCTCGCATTCAGCGGCAGGGCGACTGTACACCGCGTGACTCCAAGACGCCCAATCACCGCATGCCTCGGTTTAAAAGTCTGGTTGGAAATAAGAGAAATAGGTAGCTCGCTATATATTTCCCCGAAATATCCTGTATCGAAATGTGATGATGCGGTTTGTATTCGAAATTTAGGAATAACAGTGCCAGCCCAATGTATTCACAGGTTTCGTGAGTGTCATACTGTGCAGTACCACAGCATGAGTTAGTGTCATTGCATTTTATGCCTACTCACACTGAATATGTAGCTGGTGGAGTTCATCTTAGGTCACAGGTGCAAAGAAAGTTATTCCCCATAAACCCTTTTCAATCGTGACTAGGCCTACTAGTAAACCAAATGCAAAAATGTATGTTGAGTGCTATCAGAGCAGTCTAGAGCAGTCCAGTCAATTTAGCCTGCAGGGCTTTTGTCCATATCATACCTGTCCTTGAGATTAGCCTACTGTCTTTGCATTGAGACAGACATGTTTCAGTTATTTCATCCTCGGTGGTTGTAGTGTGCCCACACTGCCTAACAGCCGAAAGGACTCAAGGAAATGGGGATTTCCTTATGTTTCAAATAAGACATTGAAGAAATAAATAAAATATTACATCAGATACTAAACATTCACCTTGAATGATCATTTGTATTTAGATACAAATGTTCACCTTACTCATCATTTCCAAAATTCCAGACATCCTGGAGGACCCCCTAAATAATTTGCAGATACTCCTAGCTTTAGTGGGCTACTTCATCATGCACCCCTTGAAGGCCTCCCTCCCTCCTGCACAGGACAAGACGCTCTCTGTGGGGGAGATGAAGCATGAATCGTGTAGCCTCATTAGCCGCTTGCCATGGCTCCTGGTCCTATATGATGCACGAATGACTAAATCGCTTTGGATAAAAGTGTCTGCTAAATAGCATATATTATTATGAATCTCTCCCTTCCTCTATCCACCAAGTGGGGATAACTTACTTCTGCTGTGTCATGGTCATTCTTATCACACCGGCTCTGCCTTCTACCCAGTGATTATATACTTAGAAAAAAGCGTTCAAAAAGGGTTCTTCAGCTGTCCCCCATAGGAGAACCCTTTTTGGTTCCAGGTAGAACCCTTTTCCACAGAGGGTTCTACCTGGAACCAAAAAGGGTTCTTCAAAGATTGTCCAATATGGCGACAGCCGAAGAACCATTTTAGGTTCTAGATATCTGCTTAGCTCATAGCATGCTGCTCTAGAGGCTCATCTGCTCATCATGTTATTAATAACCTGAATTCAATCATAACAGCATTACGCATTGCCTGGCTAATTCTGTCATTAATTCAAGGGAACATTGGGCCTTTTTGATGTTACAGTAATAAGGGAGACATTATAAGAAAAGCAACAAGTGAAAAGAGAATTGGGGGAGGGGACAGAGACGAGAAATGATACCATACATTAGGCAATTCAAGAGTGTGACTGAAACAGCTACCCACATCAGAGTTCCTTCCTTTACTGAATCTTGTTATTGCTCAGAAAAATTATCTGTGATTGGCATGTTGCCAAACTGTCAACAACCAAAAGTGCATGGTAGCTCTGACATACATTTCCTCTGACTGAATCTCTTTGGAAAAATACACATGGTGCTAAAGTTCTGGTATGATCAGTAAAATGTGTTTAACTCTGAGTGTAGTATGATGAGAGATTATACGTAAGGATTACAGATGGCTCAATTACATATAAAGCAGGTGTTCTGTCTTGAGCACTCACTTATATTAAATTATATTTACTACAGTAAAACTGTGTTGTTTCTTATATGGTAATTAAGATAAGTATTGGCCTATTGAATAAAAAAAAAAAAAAAAAGTGAAATCAGGTTTTAGCATGTGGACAGGTTGATTGTTCCAGAGAGACGGTAATCTAAAGGAAAAAGCAGTTTATTTTTGTCTATTTATGGAAAAAGACAGCATCTTGTAGTGGAAACGTGTTGCACTTCACACAATTCCTTCCCTGTACACTTGTTTTTGGAAAACATTAATTGGACTGAAAAACAGTGGAGTGGAAGAGATGGAGAGAGAAGGGCAGGTTAAGGTTGAGCCAGGGAGAAGAGAGGCATTGGAGCAGACAGGGGAGAATAGGCTGTTAAGAGACAGGTAGGATAGCAGACGAGGACACATACTCCTGATACTGAAATCACACAGGAGAGGAAAGAAGCTCATGATTAATCGAGGTCTCTCACAAAGTTCCCTGATGACATTCCAGGATAAAGTCTCACAGGAAAGAAACTCATGATATATGTCCCTCATCTTACTTGCCTAATTAATTACACAATTATTAATCCTCATCAAAACATCATCATTATCATCTAATTATGAGGGACAAGTCAGGATGCATTTGGTCATAAAATTTAGGTTTACCATGCAGGCAATTAGACCCTCTTTGTTTTGACTGTTCGGCAACTGGTAGGTATTTACTCTACTTGACCTTCCACCCTGTGATTACAACCAATGGTGTGTTTACCTCCAGTGTTGTTTACTGTCTGTGGGCATCTTTGCAGGCATCTTCGCAGGCAGTGAAGAAAAGAGCTCTGTAGCGGTCACACAAAATGGGGTTTGGAAATGGAGCAGAGGTATACTGTAGAATAGATAACCTACATCACACACACTTCCTGCATTAAGCATTAAATGGCAGGTGGCCTCACTGTGTGGGTGTGGGGGAATTGTAGTCTGGTCAGGACCCTCAGGAGTTGAGGGTTGTGTGGGTTGTGTTTAAGTGTCCAGGGAGGGGGTTAGGGGGTGGTGGCTGAGGACAGTTTCCTCCTCCAGCAGAGGAATGTCTCCATACTTGTTCCTGTTGGGAGAGGCAGCTCACAGCCCAAGATGTTGGCAGGAAACCACATGCTGCTTACACTACGCCGATAAGGAGGAGCAGGGGGAGGCTTTGCCAAACCTTCAGGAAGGTAGATTATCCCACGACATGCTGGCAGCGGTTCAGTTTTTGTGCATCTGCGAGTGTGTGTGTGTGTGTGTGAGAGTGAGAAAGAGAGTATGTGAGAAAAAGGCTTCTTCAGTTCATTCAACAGTAGAGCGTTTCAGTGAATTCAGGGCAGACTCCAAGAAAGGCAGTAGAACAACATGCCGGCAAGCTAAGAATGTGCAGCGCAGAGGCACGGCCCAATCTCCCGGTTTGTTAACCTAGGAACACAACTGTGAATAAAGAATAAGACAATGATAAATCACTTGTCAATTACCTCCCTGATGATAAAGAATGAGATAGTGATTTCATTTGTGTTTTCCAAATTCCCTTATATCAGTGAGATTCAATGTTACATCTACTTCATTATCTTAAATTGAGCTAAGTGACATGCATTTTAGGTGACACATTCAATTGAGGTTTGACTTGTAATGAGGAGTCAAGGCACGTATTGGTAACGTAAATGTAATAACAGTTATGACCAGATTACATCCCGATCTGATTCCATTAAATCATTTGAGACATCATTATTTAGTTAAAGTAATATCTCCCACAAACTGCAATTGACCATCTGTGTAAAATACAAAGATTCCAACCAGTTTTCACTACATAATTCAATTGCATTCTCACAGATATGTGAGACATAAGCCTAGAGGGACACACATTTCAGACAGAATAGTCAACCATAGTCAAATGTCAAAACATGAAAATATTTTCAATGCATCTCCGTTGTCTGTGCGTCAGCTCATCCCTGGCTAAGCAGTGGGAGAGATTGGAAAGGTTTTCTGCAATGTTCTTATATAGTAATTCCCACAAATGCACACAATCCACTGGATTATAAATCAGTGGCCCTATGAAGAGGTTGCAGCCAAGTATGGATAGTGTTTATGGTGTTTACACTAAATCCAGCTGTTTGGTCACACACAACGCTGCAGAGCTGCTGTCAATTTGGCAGATTAGTGCATTGACAGACAGAGCACCATCCAACCAGCAATCAATACATAATTTATCATCCTGTTAAATGTTTGTTCAAGCCCTGACACTGTAACCCATGGACGATTCCCTCCCTGGGCTCTCATGGCTATTATACTGCTCCTCTTCTCAACCAACCAACTCTCTCTCTTCTGAAATGAAAATCTAGCCCATTTTCACCAAGTGCTAATGGATGTGCCTCCCTCAAGTAGGACAACCAAATCGAGACATCCATCACTTTGTGTCAGGGTGGAGTAAATGGCCTTGATGCAGTCTTCACACTTAATTGCAGATACCCTTGGGCTCCAATATGAAGAGATTTAAGCAGCGACCAGCCTTCAGAGGCCAGCCTTCACATTAGATTCCTATGACTTCTCCTTCACCCAAATCCAAACAACTGATGTTCTGAAAGAGCTGAAAAATCAGGATCCCTACAAATCAGCTGGGCTAGACAATCTGGATCCTCTCTTTCTAAAATTATCAGCCGAAATTGTTGCAACCCCTATTACTAGCCTGTTCAACCTCTCTTTCGTATCGTCTGAGATCCCCAAAGATTGGAAAGATGCCGCGGTCATCCCCCTCTTCAAAGGGGGAGCCACCTTAGACCAAAACTGTTATAGACCTATATCCATCCATCCCTGCTTTCTTAAATCTTCGAAAGACAAGTTAATAAACAGATCACTGACCATTATCAATCCCACCGTACCTTCTCCAATATGTAATCTGCTTTCCGAGCTGGTCATGGGTGCACCTCAGCCAGGCTCAAGGTCCTAAACGATATCATATCCGCCATCGATAGAAGACAGTACTGTGCAGCAGTCTTCATCGACCTGGCCAAGGCTTTCGACTCTGTCAATCACTGCATTCTTATCGGCAGACTCAATAGCCTTGGCTTCTCAAATGACTGCCTTGCCTGGTTCACTAACTACTTCTCAGATAGAGTTCAGTGTGTCAAATCGGAGGACCTGTTGTCCGGACCTCTGGCAGTCTCTATGGGGGTGCCACAGGGCTCAATTCTCGGGGCCAACTTTTTTCTCTGTATATATCAATGATGTCGTTCTTGCTGCTGGTGATTCTCTGATCCACCTCTACGCAGATGACACCATTCTGTATACATCTGGCCCTTCTTTGGACACTGTGCTAACAAACCTCCAACCGAGCTTCAACGCCATACAACACTCCTTCCGTGGCCTCCAACTGCTTTTAAATGCTAGTAAAACTAAGTGCATGCTCTTCAACCGATTGCTGCCCGCATCCTCCTGCCCGACCAGCATCACTACTCTGGACGGTTCTGACCTAGAATATGTGGACAACTACAAATACCTAGGTGTCTGGTTAGACTGTAAACTCTCCTTCCAGACTCACATTAAGCATCTCCAATCCAAAATTAAATCTAGAATTGGCTTCCTATTTCACATCAAAGCCTCCTTCACTCATGCTGTCAAACATACCCTCGTAAAACTGACTATCCTACCGATCCTTGACTTCGGTGATGTCATTTACAAAATAGCTGTCAACACTCTACTCAGCAAACTGGATGTAGTCTATCACAGTACCATCCGTTTTATCACCAAAGCCCCATATACTACCCACCACTGCGACCTCTATGCTCTCGTTGGCTGGCCCTCACTACATATCCGTTGCCAAACCCACTGGCTCCAGGTCATCTATATGTCTTTGCTAGGTAAAGCCCCGCCTTATCTCAGCTCTCTGGTCACCATAGCAACACACACCCGTAGCACGCGCTCCAGCAGGTATATTGCACTGGTCATCCCCAAAGCCAACACTTCCTTTGGCCACCTTTCCTTCCAGTTCTCTGCTGCAAATGACTGAAATTAATTGCTGGAGTCTGAAGCTGGAGTCTTTTTTCTCCCTCTCTAACTTTAAGCATAAGCTGTCAGAGCAGCTTACCGATCACTGTACACAGCCAATCTGTAAAGAGCACACCCGACTACTTCATCCCCATATTATTACTTACCCTCTTGCTCTTTTGCACCCCAGTATCTTTACTTGCACATCATCATCTGCACATATATCACTCCAGTATTAGTGCTAAATTGTAATTATTTTCGCCTCTATGGCCTATTTATTGCCTACCTCCCTGCTCTTCTACATTTGCAGTCACTGTACATAGATTCTTTCTATTTTTATTTCATTATGTGTTATTGACTGTACGTTTGTTTATGTGTAATTCTGTGGGGTTTCTTTTGTCGCACTGCTATGCTTTATCTTGGCCAGGTCGCAGTTGTAAATGAGAATTTGTTCTCAACTGGCCTACCTGGTTAAATAAAGGTGAAATTTAATTTAAAAAAAAATAAATACTGTGAGATGCAGAGAGCCTCGAGAGTAAGAGTAGAGGCAAGGGAAAAAGGAAGGGTAGGAGAGAAACGGGATGAAAGTAACTGTCAAGTCCTGGCCTGGGATAGCCGGCTAGCTATCATTTGAGAGAGGGAGGAAAAGGCAAGGAGGGAGCTGCAGCTCAGGCGCCAAGAGGAGCGTCTGTCCAACTCGATACATCCTGTGCCAGCTCCCCGCACTCGCCCAGAGGTGCGTGTCGTCAGTCTGGTGGGACATACGCCGGCATTACGCACCAAACCTGCAGTGTGCTTCTCCAACCCGATACTTCCTGAGCCAGCTCCTCACACTCGCCCAGAGGTGCGTGTCGTAAATCCGGAGAGAGCTACGCCGGATCCACGCACCCAGGTTCCAGTGCACCTCCACAGCCCTGTGCGTACAGTGCCAGCTCTCCGCACTAGCTTTGAGGGGAGTGTCAGCAGACCGGTGGGACCTACACCGGAGAGGGGAGGTTTAACTTCTTTGGGAGCAGCGCACGAGGTGACCGTTTTGGAGAACCTGGCGTGCCCAAAGTAAAATGCCTCCCATTCAGGCCCAGAAAATAGGATATGCACATATTTAGTACCATTGGATAGGAAACACGCTGAAGTTTCTGAAAGTGTTAACATTTTGTCTGTGAGTATAACAGAACGGAAAACCCGAGGAATGTCTGTCCTGGAAAAAGTGGTTTTGACACATTGCCTCATTTAGAACCCCTCCCTTATGAAAATGCCCAGCATATGAATGCAGTACCTATTGCTTCCTCTGGATGTCAACAGTCTCGAGAAAGTGTTCTGATTCTTTTTAGATGCTTTTAGAGCATAGAAGAAGACGAATAAGGAAGTGGCCACACAGATGTCAATAGAAGTAAATGCGCGTTCACGGCTAGCGCGCTCTTCTTTGGTTTTTTCCTTTCTTATCGCCCAGTTTATATTCCGGTTGAAATATTATACTATTTATACATAAAAGTGTTCCTAAGGATACATTTAAAATTATGTTTGATTGTTCTTGGACAAGTTTATAGGTATAAGTTGAACGAGTTCTCTTCACGTTTCAATGGAGGAGTCGACGCTATATTTTCTCATTATAACGCGCCAACCAAACTGAGATTTATGGATGTAATACATTACCTTTTCTAACAAAAGAACCATAGATTGTCTTCGTTGGACACTTGGTAAGCCCTCAGCAGAAGTTCTTCACAAGGTAATTGATTTGTTTTCACTGTGAAATGTGTTATGTGTGAACCGTGATGGCTTATGAATTTATGGTAATGGGAAAAATATGTGAGGTGCTATCCTCAAACGATCAAATGTGGTGCTTTCGCCGTAAAGCCTTTTTGAAATCTGACAACACTGTGATATTGCCAAGAAGCAGAGCTTTTGATGACTATGAAACACTTGTATATTGATGCATGTTTAATAATTCAACTTTTGGATTTTGAATTTGTCGCCTTGCATTTCACCTGGTAGCGCCCCACCGCTCCCTATTAATGGAGTATTGGGAGAAGTGCAGGAGAGATGCGTGCAGTGTGCTCTTCCAGTCCGGGGAGTCCTGTACCATCTTTCTTTTGCACTTCCACAGAGGTTTGTGAGACCAGTCCGGTACATCCTGTTCCTGCTCCACGCACCAGGTCCCCTGTGCGCCTTCAGAGCCCGACATGTCCTGTTCCTGCACCACGCATCAGGTCCCTTGTGCGTCGTCAGAGCCTGGCACGACCTGTTCCTGCTCCACGTATCAGGTCCCCTGTGCGCCGTCAGAGCCTGGCACGACCTGTTCCTGCTCCACGCACCAGGTCCCCTGTGCGCCTTCAGAGTCCGGCACAACCTGTTCCTGCTCCACGTATCAGGTCCCCCGTGCGCCTTCAGAGCCCAGCACGTCCTGTTCCTGCTCCACGCAGGGTTGAGTGAAACATATTTATTTTAAATGCAACTCACCAAAACAAAGAACACAACGACCGTAACGCAGGTATCGCACACACAGGTACACACACAACTACAAACCTAAGTATAATATCCCACAACAAGGTGGGGGACTAAACAACCTAAATAGGATTCCCAATTAGAGACAACAACTAACAGCTTCCTCTAATTGGGAACCCAAACCAACCAAAATAGAAATACAAAACATAGACCAAAACACCCCTGATCACGTCCTGACCAAAACACAAATGAGCAGCCAAAAGGGCTACCTATGGCCAAGACGTGACAGATGGTCGAGACAGTAACACATTTGTTCCCCCTAATTACTCAGAGATCAATAGAGCTAGAGACATTGTATTGTATGACAAACAACTTATATACACTGAATATACAAAACATTAAGAACCTGACATAAACTGACTAGGTGAATCCAGGTGAACGCTATGATTCCTTATTGATGTCACTTGTGGTGTAGATTAAGGAGAGGAGACAGGATAAAGAAGGATTTTTAAGCCACGAGACATGGATTGTGTATGTGTGCCATTAAGAGGGTAAATGGGCAAGACAAAAAATTTAAGTACCTTTGAATGGGGTATGGTAGTACATCCGACACCTGGTAGAGTTCATGGCCAGACAAATTGATGCTGGTCTGAGGAGTGTGTCACGTTGTCTAATGATTGGAGACAGGCGCAGAAATACGTAATAGGGGTATTATTTACTCCACCCAAACAAAAGAGCGAGGTGTAAACCTCTAAATAATACACGGAATGAGACCCATAAAACAAGTGCACAATAACACGTAGCATGGAAGCCGATACAACAGCACAGGTACTCACAGGACCAACGGACATGGTAACAATAACCGACAAGGACAATGGGGACGGAATGAGCAGCAGTACCGGGGGGATCCATGACAGTACTCCTCGACCTGCTGCACTAGCATCGGGAAGACACCGGCCTCGGGGACGACCACAGGGACGAGGGTCGGTCAGGTGTCAAGCGGGGTGTCTCCAGTACCTCATTGACTGTGAGGGTTATGGCCCAGTGGAGCGGTGCTGGGTTCCTGCTGTGGACATCCTGGACGCTTTGCTGACCAGGCATTTTCACTGTCGGTGCCCTTGCCGACCCGCGTCCCTGTGGTCGTCCCCGAGGCCAGTGTCGTCCCGCTGCTGGTGTAGCCCGTCAGGGGCGGCAACTCATCCGGCCAAACACCAGCTTGGTTCGAGGGCTGACTTTCAATAGATTGCAACGAGTGAGCTGCTCTGCTACGTACAAAACCCTGACCCAGAATCAAATAACCCCTCTCCTGATGCGCACCGCATGTTTGTGGGGAACCTGGTGATAAATCACTCGTAGACGAACTGATTCTGGGTCAGGGACCTCCCTCGATGTCCAGAAGAGGAGGCGGGGCGTCACTGGGTCCAGCCTTAGCGAGGGGACCAGGCACCACTGGCCTGAGGAAAGACACATGAAAAGTCGGGTTCGTGCGATAATCAGCAGGGAGTTGCAAACGGTACGTTACCTCATTACCCCTCCGCAGGACTTGAAATGGCCCCACAAACCACGGGTTCAGCTTCCGGAAGGGCAGGTGGAGGGGCAGGTTCCGGGTGGAGAGCCAGACCCGGTCGCCTGGAGTGAAGACAGGCGGCTCACTGCGGTGGTGGTCGGCCTGTTCCTTGTGCCGACGCACGGCCCGCTGAAGACAGTGTGTGCAGCATTCCAGGTCTCCTCAGCACGCTGAAACTCATCCACCGCAGGGGCCTCAGTCTGGCTCCGATGCCAAGGTGCCAGGGCCGGCTGACACCCCAACACGCACTGGAAAGGAGTGAGGTTAGTGGAGGAGTGTCAGAGGTAGTTCTGCACGTACTCACAGGTGAGACTGACCGTGACCCCCAGGCGTTCCATGAACGCTTCCATGGTCTGACACAATGTCTTCTGAGATCCCGTAGTGCCAGAAGACGTGTGTATAAAGAGCCTCAGCAGTTTGCATGGCCGATGGGAGCCCAGGCAGGGGAAGGAGTCGATAAGCTTTGGAAAACCGGTCCACAACGACGAGAACGGTGGTTTTCCCCTGGGAGGGGGGAAGGTCAGTGACAAAGTCCACCAAGAGGTGAGACCATGGTCGTTGTGGATGCGGCAGAGGAAGGAGCTTTCCATAAGGGAGGTGTCTGGGTGTCTTAGACTGGGCACAGATGGAGCAGGAAGAGACGTAAACCCTAGCCAATGTGGGCCACCAGTACTTCTCAGTCAGGCAGGCGATGGTACAGCTTATCCCGACACAGGCGCCGTGTGCGCCCAGGTAAGGAGGCAGTCCCGCACACACATGGGCACGTAGACAAGGCTCTCCAGGAAACTGTGCAGGTGCGGGTTCCGTGCGCAGGGCCTGCCGTATGTTGCCGTCCACATCCCACACCACTGGCGCGATGATACGGGACGGAGGGATGATGGGGGTCTCTTCTCCCTCTCTCTCCTCTGCATCATAGAGGCGAGACAGGGCGTCTGCCTTCATGTTCTTCGAGCTTGGCCAAGAAGAAAGAGTGAATTGGAACCTGGCAAAGAATAGAGCCCACCTGGCCTGTCTTGGGTTTAGCCTCTTCGCTGTCCTGATGCACTCCAGGTTGTGGTGGTCCGTCCACACCAGGAAAGGGTGTTTGGACCCCTCCAGCCAGTGCCTCCACGCCTTCAGAGCTTTCTTGACCGCCAAGAGTTCCCGGTCCCCGACATCGTAGTTCCCCTGGGCGGGGCTCATACGCATGGAGTAGAAGGGTCAGGGCCATCAGCTTTAGAGGGGTTCCGGTGTGCTGGGACAGCACTGCCCCGACTCCTACCTCGGAGACATCCACCTCGAAGATGAAGGCAAGTGAGGGGTCGGGATGTGCCAGCACAGGAGCAGTGGTGAAGCATGCCTTCAGTGTCTCGAATGCCTCCTCCGACTCCACCATTCAACGAAGCCACTGGGGACCTCCTCTCAGCAGGGAGGTAAGAGGCGTGACCACTGTGCTGAAGCCCCGGATGAACCTTCGGAAATAGTTGGTGAACCCCAGAAATCGCTGGACTGCTTTCACAGAGTTGGGGATGGGCCGTGACCTGACTGCATTGACACGTTGCTCCTCCATCTCCACTCCCTCTATGGATATGAGGTAGCCCAGAAAGGACACGGACCGCTGGAAAAACAAACACTTCTCTTGTTTAACATATAGATAATTCTCCAACAGTCTTCCCAGAACAGACCTGACTGAAGAGACATGCTGGGCGTGATCAGCAGACTAGACCAAAATTTAGTCTATATCAACCACTACGCCCTGTCACCCAGCCTGTTCCAAAACACTTCGTTAATAAAGACCTGGAAGACTGGAGCATAAGACATGCCAAAAGGCATTACAAGATACTCGAAATGGCCCGTGGTCGTGAAAAAGGCCGTTTTGCATTTGTCGCCTGCACAAATGCACACCAGATTGTAGGGGCCCCTCAAGTCCAGTTTTGTGAAGTACTGTACCCCGTGCATTTGTTTGATGATGGTTGGAATGTGGGGTAAAGGATAGCTGAACTTGATGGTGGCTTTATTCAGAGTTCGATAGTCAATGCAGGGCCGCAGTACCCCATCTTTCTTTTTAACAAAAACGAAGCTTGAAGAGGCTGGTAACGTAGACAGGCGGATAAAACCATGCTGGAGGCTCTCCTGTACGTAGGTCTCCATGGCCTCGGTCTCTGCATAGGAGAGGGGATAGATGTGTCCTCTCGGGAGGGCTGCATCAGACAGCAGGTCAATGGCACAGTCCCAGGGGCGATGAGGAGACAGGCGTGTAGCCCGGGTCTTCGAGAAAACCCGGTGCAGATTCTGGTACTCCTCCAGTAACTCCCTTTGAAGGGCGTGGTCCGGACTTTCCACCTTAGTGGTGTTGACAGACACCGCAAGACACCTCCCCTGACACTCCTGCAACCAACCCAGCAGTCTCCTCTCGGACCAGGAAATAACAGTGTTATGCCAACTCAGGGGAGACCGAACACAACAGGGTGCGTGGGGGTGTCTATAATCAAAAAGGTGATCTGTTCTAAATGAGTGTCATGGGTCAGCAGAGAAACGGGAACAGTGATGTGATCTACAAGCCCTGCCCCTATTGGACAATTATCCAGGGCTCACACCGGAATGGGTGACAGTAGGGGAACCAAAGGAATGCGTAATCTAAAAGATTCTCGGCAGCTCAGGAATCAGTCAGAGCTAACAGGGGTGAGGGGCTAGGGTATTCAGGGAATTTAATGTGAAAACACACTGGTTGAGTTTACAGAAAAGGAGGGGAGATCTTGCATCCTACCTGGGTTGGAGCAGGAGAATTCCCTGGCTTGTCTCCTCCCCGCCTTTTGTGGATAGAGGGCAGGTCGGTGAGAAATGACCCCTTTCCCCACAATAGGAGCAGAGGCCCAGATTCCTCCTTCTCCTACGCTCTGCCACGGGCTCCGGATTCCGCGCAGGTTTTCGTCGGGACCACAGGAGGTTGTCCAAACGAATCGCCATGCTCATGAGCTGGTCGAGTGACAGGCTGTCATCACGGCAGGCTAACTCCATCTGTACCTCTTCCCCCAGTCTGCTGCGGAACACGGTGACCAGAGCCGGTGCTGAAGACTGGAGGGACTGCACATTCCCCTCCAAGTGCAGGATGGTTGCCAGTGCCCTGTCCATGGTGCTGCCGGGTCTGTAGAGACAGTCCTCGTGATGCTGGATTGTCTCTACGATGGTCGATAGCTCGGTCTTTCCTGCTGTCTCCATTTATTTGGTTGGTTATTCTAACACGTTGTCTAATGATTAGAGATAGGCGCAGGAATACGTAATAGGGTTTTTTATTTACTCCACCCAAACAAAAGAGCGAGATGTAAACCTCTAAATAATACACGAGACGAGACCCGTAAAACAAGTGCACAATAACACGTAGCATATACATATACTGTATAACATACTAATCAGGGGGAATGGGAACCAGGTGTGGGTAATGAGACAAGACAGTCCGGGGTTGATGGTAATGAATCCAGTTCAGTGACGCCTAGAAGGCTGGTGATGTAGACCTCCGGAGCTGGTGAACGGAATGAGCAGCAGTACCGGGGGATCTGTGACAGGGTGTTCCTAGTGTTTGGTATACTCAGTATGTCCTCTACCATTAGCAACTTTAATTTGATTTCTAGGGTAAATAAGTTGAAATTAAATAGACCAAGAACAGAACTACCACAATGTTACTTTGTACCTCCTGGCGGGCCGGGAGTAACACAGCCTTAGAACGGAAGTAACAGCTGGAAAAAAATTATGTTTCTGATGGTGGCTTTAATGATCGTTACTTTCAACAAATATACTATCAGACATAATTGTATGTTTGTGTCGATTTGAATAATTAATGCTATAGGTCAGAAAATTATGAAAATGAACCATGCGTCAATGTCGCAATGTTGCGCAACCACAATAGTCTGCCTTAAAATATTAACCGGACTAAAATTGATGACATAATAGCTATTTTAACCATTGTTTTCTCATCTCACTTTAATGGCAATGTAGTAGATGTTTTTCACAATTTTCAATGACTATTCATGCTCAGCCCTACCAATCAGGTGCACACCAGCTGTCCTTGTAATGTCCACTCCTTGTGTCTTGATAGAATAAAAGTCTTTATTCGCCTCATAAATGGCAAACTCATCATGCTTATCACATTTCCATGGTTTGACATAAGGTAATTGACCCCCAAAATCATAAAGATATATATTTTTAATCACTAACCTGTCGATAAAAGCTTATTTAAGAAGCTGATCCATCAAGTCAATTGATTAAGACATAATTCTCATGATGTTATATATCATTTTCAAACATTCAGTCACTTGTTCATTTTTGCAAACATTATAAAAGAATATGATTCCAGGTCATCAGTTTACATTGTGTTACTTTCGTCCCACCCGTCTCTACTGTCTTCTCCAAGGTTAACACCCAAGACTAGCTAGCATGAAACTTGAAACCTATGCTTTACTTTGGTCACTAGATGGGTTAAGAAAATGACATACAACTGAACACAACTCTACAACCGAAAAACACGTCCGGGTCCAATTTTTTTACTTACATCGCCCAAAACCACTTTTTGTTAATAACATGGTCAGACTGAGCAGGTTTTTTGCAGGGAGGTAGTCTTCCACATTAGGAACGTGCTGACTTCATTCACTATGTCATTCTAGCTTCTGTGTTATCTGAGAAAATGGGCATGTTACTTTCGTCCCGGCTCTCCCCTATGCAAGGAGAGGAGGTAGGAAAGGAAGATGGAGATGGTGAGTCAGCAGGAGATGGAGAGTGGTTATGGGGAAGATAGAAAGAGAAGAACATGCTGTGGCAGTAATAGGAGATGAGAGGACGGGGTTGAGTGATGGAGCTCCACCTCTGCTTTAAAAGGCTCTATGGATAGAGAGTGTAAGGATGTCTTTATTAAGTAGAAAAATGTTTTATGTGTATGGCTGACTTTGCTTGTAGCTTTAACGTGTTGTGAGTTCTAATTGAAAATAATCTCAAGAGTGAATTATCGCAAAAGCAGCGCAATGAGGATGTAAGTGTTCTCCACAGTGGCATGCTGTGAATGAGTGTCTTTTCTAAACTTGTGAAAAACATTTCTATACACAGATGACAGTTCACGAACACTAAGACAGCAGCATACCATATGGTCAAGAGGAATTTTGTGGATTAAGTACATTCGTATGAACCATTAAAAAATATCAAACACCCATCGCAACCTGCTAAAAATATTTGAATTCAGATCTAGCCCATATTGGACAATGTTTTTATTTTGATCTCCTAAAGATAGAATCCATGTTCCTGCATATTTTTCTGCTTTCCATAAAGAAAGGAATGAGCCGCTGTAGCATTACAGTGTGTTGCAGTGCATTGTGGTCCCCTGGGAGTTAATTTGGCAGTCAGTGAAACACCACCTGCAGCTTTGAGTGGCATCATTAACAAAAGGTCACATGTGCTCACTGTGAAATTATCCACACATGAATTTCTCATTGACTTGTTAATACACCTGGATTTCCTAGCCTGGGGTGATAGTTTGCCCTTTCCTGTCTGCAGGGAAATGATGCTAGCCCCTGTGTGTGCGTGGCTGATACATGATACAATTCACAAGTTGTCATTATTACCACTGACTCCTGAGTTTGGGGTCTAGGATTAGATAATGAATACATACTGAAAATGTAATTGTCAAATACAGCAAACCACAGAGGATAGTACAACAGTATTAGGATATTGGACCTACCTATCCAATGTCAACCGTTCTTCTAGGGGGAAAAAAAATCGATAGGGACCAAATCTTTCTCTTCCCATTTTAATTCCAAATATGCACACAATATCATTACAATGTGAACACACAATATCATTACAATGTGAACAGCGAAACTCATTTTGAACTGCGTATCATCCCCATTTGGACAAGCAGCGTTTAGACAACAGAGTGGTCAGGGGTGTCAAGTAGGGTTGTAGCACACTCACTCCAACAGTGTTTTCACAGTAAAACATGTGCCTAGGTCAGTCATGTGTAATGCATTGATCCATGTAACTGCAGTGGGAAAATCCCATACACTGATACCATGACTGCTGCCAACTCTACTCTTCAACAAACTGCCTGACCAGCTACACTGACAGAGGAAGTCACTGACATTGATTCATGTTTAAGACATCCCAGAGCTATATATTTGTGTTGTGTAGAATAGATATTCCCACTTCTTGGCAGATTACAACATGCCTTATATTCTCTCAATATAGCTAGTTATTCAAAATCAGGTCTGTTTATGATTGGAGGCTGTCACAATGTGTTCAGTGTTTCAAATTCTTGTTCAGGCTGAACCTAATGATGCAAAGCTGAGCCAAGAATGGGGCAGTCAGAGAGCAAGGCCACCAGCAACCTCTAGCACCAAACTGAGTAGCTATCACAGACAAAGACAATCATCCTCTCATATATTTACTCCCTGCAGCCACCCAAAAGCTGGAAAACGTATCTGTCAGTTGTATTTTAAATCTTGAACCCTTGACACATGTAGACCTACAGTACATAATGTCAATGCTATAGAATATCTAAGGTATACTGCTAGAAAAAATGGTTCAAAAAGGGTTCTTTGGCTGTCCCCATAGGAGAACCCTTTAGTCGAATTACCTCGACTAAACTGTACCCCCTCACATTTACTCGGTACCGGTGCCCCCTATATATAGCCTCAATATTGTTATTTTATTGTGTTACTTTATTTTTTACTTTAGTTAATTTAGTAAATATTTTCTTAACTCTATTTTATTAAAACTGCAGGGCTTGTAAGTAAGCATTTCACAGTAAGGTCTCTTCTTAGGGCTAGGCCCCTTTTTTCTCCACTTCCTGTCTGAATGACGTGCCCAAAGTAAACTGCCTGTAGCTCAAGCCCTGAAGCCATGATATGCATATAATTGGTACCATTGGAAAGAAAACACTTTGTTTGTAGAAATGTTAAAATAATATAGGAGAATATAACACAATAGATATGGTAGGAGAAAATCCAAAGAAAAAACAACCAGATTTTTTATTTTTGAGAGACCATCCTCTTAGAAATGAAAGAGAAAGGTCATATTGAAGATTAGCTCCCTGGATTCCTAGGTCATATTGAAAATTAGCTCCTCCAACTCCTATGGCTTCCACAGGGTCTCAGTAGTCTATGTTCAAGGTTTCAGGTTTGTAACTTCAAAAACAAATAAGAAATATCAGTTTTAGTAGGACACAGTCTTGGAAAAATCGTGTTTGCGCGCGCCATTAAGACATTACGCACCTACTAAAATCGGTTTCCTATTGAACATACTTCTTTCTGAAATAAATATTATACTTTGATTGCATTTTTGGGTATCTGAGGAGTAAATAGAAATTTGGGGGTAGATTTTCAGATTCCTTTCTCTGTAAATTGAACAAGTGGATTACTCAAATTGATGGCGCCAACTAAACTGACTTTTTGGGATATAAAGAAGGATTTTATCTAACAAAACAACACTACATATTATAGCTGGGACCCTTTGGACGACAAACCAGAGGAAGACTTTCTAAAAGTAAGTGAATATATAATCGTTATATGTGAATGTATGAAACCTGTGCAGGTGGAAAAATATTTTGATATGGAGTGCCGTCCTCAAACAATCGCATGGCATGTTTTGGCTGTAATAGCTATTGTAAATCGGACAGTTCAGTTAGATTAACAATAATGTAAGCTTTCAGCCAATATAAGACACTTATATGTACATAAATGTTTAAAATCCATATTTGATTATTTATTTGAATCAAATCAAATCAAATTTTATTTGTCACATACACATGCTTAGCAGATGTTAATGCGAGTGTAGTGAAATGCTTGTGCTTCTAGTTCCGACCATGCAGTAGTATCTAACAAGTAATCTAACAAATTCACAAAAACTACCTTATACACACAAGAGTAAAGGAATGAATACAAGTATGTACATATAAATATATGGATGAGCGATGGCTGACCGGCGTAGGCAAGATGCAGTAGATGGTATGGAGTACAGTATATACATATGAGATGAGTAATGTAGGATATGTAAACATTACATAAATGGCATCGTTTAAAGTGGCTAGTGATACATTTATTTCATCCAATTATAGAGGCTAGAGAGAGTGGCTAGAGATTTGAGTCGATGGCCGAACGGCATAGGCAAGATTCAGTAGATGGTATAGAGTACAGTGTATAAATTTGATATGAGTAATGTCGGATATGTAAACATTATATACAAAATTGTTAAAAGTGGCTAGTGATACATTTGTTACATCCAATTCCTATTTTTAAAGTGGCTAGAGTTTTAAGTCAGTATGTTGGCAGCAGCCACTCAATGTTAGTGATGGCTGTTTAACAGTCTGATGGCCTTGAGGTAGAAGCTGTTTTTCAGTCTCTCGGTCCCAGCTTTGATGCACCTGTACTGACCTCGCCTTCTGGATGATAGCGGGGTGAACAGGCAGTGGCTTGGGTGGTTGTTGTCCTTGATGATCTTTTTGGCCTTCCTGTGACATCGGGTGGTGTAGGTGTCCTGAAGGGCAGGTAGTTTACCCCCGGTGATGCGTTGTGCAGTCCTCACTACCCTCTGGAGAGCCTTACGGTTGTGGGCGGGGCAGTTGCCGTACCAGGTGGTGATACAGCCCGACAGGATGCTCTCGATTGTGCATCTGTAGAAATTTGTGAGTGATTTTGGTGACAAGCCGAATTTCTTCAGCCTCCTGAGGTTGAAGAGGCGCTGTTGCGCCTCTTGTTGTTGGTAATCAAGCCTACCACTGTAGTGTCGTCAGCAAACTTGATGATTGAGTTGGATGCGTGCTTGGCCACGCAGTCATGGGTAAACAGGGAGTACAGGAGAGGGCTGAGAACGCACCCTTGTGGGGCCCCAGTGTTGAGGATCAGCGGGGTGGAGATGTTGTTTCCTACCCTCACCACCTGGGGCCGGCCCGTCAGGAAGTCCAGGACCCAGTTGCACAGGGCTGGGTCGAGACCTAGGGTCTCGAGCTTAATGAAGAGCTTGGAGGGAACTATGGTGTTAAATGCTGAGCTGTAGTCGATGAACAGCATTCTTACATAGGTATTCCTCTTGTCCAGATGGGTTAGGGCAGTATGCAGTGTGATTGCGATTGCGTCGTTTGTGGACCTTTTGGGACGGTAAGCAAATTGGAGTGGGTCCAGGGTGTCTGGCAGGATGGAGGTGATATGATCCTTGACTAGTCTCTCAAAGCACTTCATGATGACAGAAGCGATGGTCATTTAGCTCAGTTACCTTAGCTTTCTTGGGAACAGGAACAATGGTGGCCCTTCTGAAGCATGTGGGAACAGCAGACTGGGATAGGGACTGATTGAATATGTCCGTAAACACACCAGCCAGCTGGTCTGCGCATGCTCTGAGGACATGGCCAGGGATGCCATCTGGGCCAGCAGCCTTGCGAGGGTTAACACATTTAAATGTTTTCCTCACGTTGGCTGTGAGAGCCCGCAGGTTTTGGTAGCGGGCCGCATCAGTGGCACTGTATTGTCCTCAAAGCGAGCAAAGAAGTTGTTTAGTTTGTCTGGGAGCAGGACGTCGTGGTCCGCGACAGGGCTGGTTTTCTTTTTGTAGTCCGTGATTGACTGTAGACCCTGCCACATTCCTCTCGTATCTGAGCCGTTGAATTGTGACTCTACTTTGTCTCTATATTGACGCTTAGCTTTTTTGATTGCCTTGCGGAGGGAATAGCTACACTGTTTGTATTCAGTCATGTTTCCGGTCGCTTTACCCTAGTTAAAAGCAGTGGTTCGCGCTTTCAGTTTTGCGCGAATGCTGCCATCAATCCACGGTTTCTGGTTGAGGAAGGTTTTAATAGTTGCTATGGGTACAACATCACCAATGCACTTGCTAATAAACTCGCTCACAGAATCAGCGTATACATCAATGTTGTTGTCAGATGCTATCCAGAACATATCCCAGTCCACGTGCTCGAAGCAATCTTTCAGCATGGAATCAGATTGGTCGGACCAGCGTTGAACAGACCTGAGAATGGGCGTTTCCTGTTTTAGTTTCTGTTTGTAGGCTGGGAGCAACAAAATGGAGTCATGGTCAGACTTGCCGAAAGGAGGGCGGAGAATAGGCTTGAATGCATCACGGAAGTTAGAATAACAATGATCCAGGATTTTACCAGCCAGGGTGGCACATTCGATATGCTGATAAAATTTCCTGAGCCTTGTTTTCAAATGAGCCTTATTAAAATCCCCAGCCACAATAAATGCAGCCTCAGGATATGTGGTTTCCAATTTACATAGAGTCCAATGAATTTCTTTCAGTGCTGTCGATGTGTCAGCTTGAGGGGGGATGTACACTTCTGTGATTATAATCGAGGAGAATTCTCTTGGTAGATAATGCGGTCGGCATTTGATTGTAAGGAATTCTATGTCAGGTGAACAAAAGGACTTGAGTTCCTGTATGTTGTTATGATCACACCACGTCGTTAATCATAAGACACACACCCCGCCCTTCTTCTTACCAGATAGATGTTTGTTTCTGTCGGCGCGATGCGTGGAGAAACCAGGTGGCTGTACCGACTCTGATAACGTGTCCTGAGTGAGCCATGTTTCCGTGAAGCAAAGAACGTTGCAGTCTCGGATGTCTCTCTGGAAGGCAATCCGTGCTCTGATTTCGTCCACTTTGTTGTCCAGAGACTGGACATTGGCAATTAAAATACTCGGGAGAGGTGCACGATGCGCCCGTCTACGTAGCTTCACCAGATGACCGCCGCATTTCCCCCTTCTCCTGCGTCGCCGTTTTGAGTCGCCGGCTGGGATCCAGTCTATTGTCCTTGTTGGTGGACCAAACAGAGAATCAGCTTCGGGAAAGTCGTATTCCTGGTCGTAATGTTGGTAAGTTGACGTTGCTCTTATATCCAATAGTTCCTCCTAGTTGTATGTAATAAAACGTAATATTTCCCGGGGTAACAATGTAAGAAGTAATACATAAAAAAACTAAATACTGCATAGTTTCCTGAGAACGTGAAGCGAGGCTGCCATCTCTGTTGGCGCCGGATTGGGAAAATGAATTGCGCGCCCTCCAGTTTCACTGATCCTTGTAAGTAAGCATTTTACGGTTGTATTCGGCAAAAGTTTCGGTATTCGGCAAAAGTTGGGTGAAAAAAAATACAACATTCCCTTATGTTGACTTTTTGCAAATCCAGTCAGTTTTCCACATTGTTTTTGCCCAGTGGGTACATGGAACCCAAAATGGTTCTACTTGGAACCAAAAAGGGATATTCAAAGGGTTCTCCTATGGGGTCAGTCAAAGAACCCATTTAGGTTGTAGATAGCATTTTTATTTCTAAGAGTGTAAGATCATCTTATGCTGCACATTTCCAAAACTCGAAAATGTCTGTACGATGTAGAATGTGTCCCGGTGCTACCCCATGCAGCTGCTCTGGGAGAAAGGGAAGGTGTGTGAGTATTCATTTGTGGTTCTTCAACACTAATAAATCTGGGAGCAATGCTAACACTGCACAGATGTGAGGAGGCTGGAGTTTTCCCTGGCTTTAAACTGGGAGCCCAAAGTCTACCACCACAGGAGATGAATGGTGTGTGGGTGGCCGCCTCATTGATTTTGTGTCGGAAAGATTAGTGCATGTTAAGGTTACACACTTAGGGATGGGATATATTTAGTGGAGCATACCCCTTTAGCCCCAGTGCAAATTCCTCCGGTCCTGAGCTCAGAGACTGGTCTGGTCCCAGTCAGGAGTTGTTAAGCTTCCAGGAGACAGAGAGGATTCTTCTGCAGAGACTGCCTGCCTGTCTCTCCTCTCAGCTCTGCCTAGTGCTTAATCATCACATCTACCTCTGCAATGGATCTCTAGAACTGCACATTCCTCTAACACCACAATCAGCTGTGCTGGCCAATGCTGACTAGTGAGAACAGCTTTTGACCCATATTGTTCCCTGATAACAGCTTAAAAAATGTAATAGTCCAAGTGAGTGATTCAGTACGCAGACTACCCCTAATAAACAAACAAGAGATTCACACACAGGCCCACTTAATTATCAATAAGCGCCATTGAATGGCCCATCTAAAGGTCAGTCGCAGCAGGCACTTACTGGAGGTCCAAAGATCCATGGCCTTTTATAAGAAAGAGCCTGTTGGCCAATAGCGCTCCTTTCCCTAGTGGAGCTCCTACAGTGAGCAGAGCAGTTTTATTACCAATTAGTACTCTTTATTACATCCGACACACTTTCCAGGGCGTGACACAATCTAGACTAGAACACTTTTAGCATACTTCATGGTTATTACATTGCTGAATGTCAGGAAAATTCCACAAACTGCTAGCTGAGCAACACTCAACTTAGTTTCTTATATCGAGGTGAGATTTAGTTTTGATAACTGGTCACAGGATTTGCTAGCAACAACATTGAGTCACCATCAAATCAAATAAATTTTTATTTGTCACATGTTCCGAATACAACAGGTGTAGACCTTACTGTGAAATCCTTACTTACAAGCCCCTAACCAACAATGCAGTTGATCAGTTGATACTTGTAAAAATGTAAATGTATGTTTGTCCTGTACAACTGCGGTCCTTCTGCGGGATGCTGAAATTCATACTTTAAATAAAAACTTTTAACAAATACAACCACTGCGTTTTCAGAATTGACATTTTTACAAGAATCGACTGATGGTGACTCAATGTTGTTGCTTTCAAAACTCAACACCGCCTCGATATAAGAGAACGGAGTTGAGCGTTTCTCAGCTAACAAACTGCCAGTCACACCACAGTAGACGTACTGTTCACAGAGGAACTGAGGCCTGTGCTTTACCATACAGACTACTTAAAGAGGTGACATCCCAATCTTGTTGTTCCTGTCTTTCTTCTAACACACTTATTTGCACATTTCGTTTAGCCTCAGGTCTAATCCTTTGATGATAATCAGGAAGTCCCAGGGACCCATCTAAAGAAACAGAGAGGAAGTGCGAGGCTCAAACAGCCATGTGACATGTTCTAATGACATGCCACGCTGATGGGAATGTGCTGTTCCCTCCCACATCTCCTCCCACTTGTCTAAACCCCCTCTCCCTCTCCTCCTCTCTGGTGCTGTTGGTGTGTGTTGGCTGAGAGGCTCTCTCGGCGTGCCATGCAGATGTAATCTACACCTCTTAGTGCTGAGAGCAGCGATTGAATCACAGAGGGCGCCGCCTCGGTGACAGGCTGACAGGCTTGGCGTAGCGACATGTAAGGAGATCTGCTTTCATACATGTCGTCCCAGGGGGCCGGAGCGAGAGCGACCTTTGTGATGCATACAGGGGTGAAACTGAGAGGCGGCGGAACACTGGAGGCGTGTGACAGCCAGGCTCATAGCAGAGAGACAGAGAAAGGGAGTAAGAGACAGAGAGAAACATTGAGAAAAGGAGTGAGAGGCCTGGTGAGACAAGGACTGAGAGACATTGAGAAAATGAGAACTTGAGAGACTGAGATTAAGGGAGCCGTTTGAGAGACTGAACGACAAAGATACTGATAAAGGGAGAGGGACTGGGAGAGAGACAGGGAGAGAGACAGGGAGAGAGAAACCCAGAGGTTAGAGAGTGAGGTACTAGAGACAGCACTCAGTGCCCATGTCACATACTCCAGTATCCATGCACATTGTACATTTGGTACTGGCTCTGACCCTGTACATAGGTTCCTATTTCATGTATTATTTCTCGTGTTTTTATTTGTATAATTTTGTTTATTAGTTATACTATTTTGAAGACTGCGCTGTTGGGTAGGGCTTGTAAGTTAAGAGTTTCACTGTACTTGTGCATGTGACAAATAAAACTTGGGCATCGAGGGTTGATTATTATTGCAGTGGAAAGCCCATGCAGTTGTTTGCATGGAGCTAATGACAGGAGCAGGAGCCCTTTAGACTGTAGAGCCGATTTACAGAGGGGTGTATGTGTGTAGAATCCTCCCAGAAGCCTATGTTTAGAGTGTCAAGGGAGAGCCTTTGTTCCAGGCCTGTTAGCTATATGCTAACGTCCGTGAGGCATCATTAGAGTGCAGGCTGGCCTGTGCCCAGCGCAGAACGAAAAGGAAAGAACAGACACAGGCACTTCAGAGAGAGTCCAGAGGTCAGTGTCCCCTGGACACACCAACCACAGAACAAACACAGCCCCTGCTATGCTGCCTGCCTCTGAGGCTGACATGTGAGCCTCCCGCTTTTCTCAGTGCTACAGCGCAGCGACTCTTGCTTTGAAGAAGAAATATGTGTTGAAACGTGTAAGCACCTTTATGATGATTGTAAATCCGGCGCTCGGCTTAAAATGAAGTGATCCATCAAGAGCTCATTGACGTTATGAGACCTGTCCCTGGTTTACTTTTTCTTCTTCATCCGGCACTAGTTCATTTCAGGACTCATAAAATAACCACTTTGAAGCACGATGAAAAAACAGAGGAGAGGATAGGAGAAGACAGAGGGAGGAAGCGAGAGTGAACATCGGAGCAGCTTTGGCTTGTTGTTTAAATACTCCCACAGCACTTACTGGCTCCCTCCAGCAGTATCTCATGCTAAAATATTAATCATGTTTGACAGCTGTTTAAACTATAAAAACAAATAAAGGATTGTGGCTGGGAAAGCAAAAAAATCCCAGATGAGGACTGGAAATAGCTAAAAAGTCAGAGACAAGAGGTTTTACTACATTCCATGTGGCAACATTCAAAACATTCCAGGTAGAATGTTAATATGACCCTATGACCTGTCCTGGTGTAAAAGAACCCTGCTGGCATCTCCATCTCATGACTCTTTCTCTGGAACAGCCGAAAAAAGCAGAGTGTCAATGGAGACGGACAGTGTTTAATGAGATAAATGAGGTATAATCATGAGAGAGGTGTGCGATGATGTGCACGTGCACACATGCAGACACATACATGCGGACAAACACACAGCCCGAGCAAGGCAGAAGTAATTTGCTGCATTTAGCGGCCTGATAGCACACGTCCACTAAGAATGGGGAGTGATTTAACAGGCATTGCTCACACCAATTAGGGTAAATCAGTGAGGCAGCGCTGCAGCAGACAAGTGGATGCAGGCCCTGTCAACACACAAACACACACAATGCATGGAGGTATCCTGTTCCGCCTGAAACAGCCTCCAACATTCCATAGCAGTCAAAAGAAAAAAGTGCAATAAACATTACTCATAGAAGGCCAACAGTTCAGTGCTATAACATGGCCTACAGTGCCTTGCGAAAGTATTCACCCTCCTTGGCATTTTTCCTATTTTGTTGCATTACAACCTGTAATTTAAATGGATTTTTATTTGGATTTCATGGAATGGACGTACACATAATTGTCCAAATTGGTGAAGTGAAATGAAAAAAATTACTTGTTTCAAAAAATTCAAAACAAATTTAAGATCTGGTGCAACCAATTACCTTCAGAAGTCACATAATTAGTTAAATAAGTTTACCTGTGTGCAATCTAAGTGTCACATGATCTGTCACGATCTCAGTATATATACACCTGTTCTGAAAGGCCCCAGAGTCTGCAACACCACTAAGCAAGGGGCACCACCAAGCAAGCAAGCGACACTATGAAGGAAATCTCCAAACAGGTCAGGGACAAGGTTGTGGAGAAGTACAGATCAGGGTTGGGTTCTAAAAAAATATCTGAAACTTTGAACATCCCACGGAGCACCATTAAATCCATTATAAAAAAATGTAAAGAATATGGCACCACAACAAACCTGCCAAGAGAGGGCCGCTCACCAAAACTCACGGACCAGGCAAGGAGGGCATTAATCAGAGAGGCAACAAAGAGACCAAATATAACCCTGAAGGAGCTGAAAAGCTCCACGGCGGAGATTGGAGTATCTGTCCATAGGATCACTTTAAGCCACACTCCACAGAGCTGGGCTTTACGGAAGAGTGTCCAGAAAAAAGCTATTGCTTAAAGAAAAAATTAAGCAAACACGTTTGGTGTTCACAAAAAGACATGTGGAAGATTCCCCAAAAATATGAAAAAAAGGTACTCTGGTCAGATGAGACTAAAATTGAGCTTTTTGGCCATCAAGGATAACGCTATATCTGGCACAAACACAACATCGCTCATCGCCCCGAGAACACCATCCCCATTGGGATGTTTTTCCATCGGCAGGGATTGGAACACTGGTCAGAATTGAAGGAATGATGGATGGCGCTAAATACAGGGAAATTCTTGAGGGAAACCTGTTTCAGTCTTCCAGAGATTTGAGAGTGGGACAGAGGTTCACCTTCCAGCAGGACAATGACCCTAAGCATACTGCTAAATTAACACTTGAGTGGTTTAAGGGGAAACATTTAAATGTCTTGAAATGGCCTAGTCAAAGCCCAGACCTCAATCCAATTGAGAATCTGTGGTATGACTTAAAGATTGCTGTACACCAGCGGAACCCATCCAACTTGAAGGAGCTGGAGCAGTTTTGCCTTGAAGAATGGGCAAAAATCCCAGTGGCTAGATGTGCCAAGGTTATAGAGACATACCCCAAGAGACTTGCAGCTGTAATTGCTGCAAAAGGTGGCTCTACAAAGTATTGACTTTGGGGGGGTGAATAGTTATGCACGCTCAAGTTTTCTGTTTTTTTGTCTTATTTCTTGTTTGTTTCACAATAAAAAATATTTTGCATCTTCAAAGTGGTAGGCATATTGAATAAATCAAATGATACAAACCCCCAAAATCTATTTTAATTCCAGGTTGTAAGGCAAAAAAATTGAAAAATGCCAAGGGGGGTGAATACTTTCATAAGTCACTGCATATATCAACCATGTGAAGAGGCTACAGAATAAAATCGAATCAAATTTTAGTGGACACATACACAGATGTTAATGCGCAATGTTAATGCGAGTGTAGCGAAATGCTTATGCTTCTAGTGCCGACCATACAGTAATATATAACAAGTAATCTAACAATTTCACAACAGCTACCTTATACACACAAGTGTAAAGGAATGAATAAGAATATGTATATATAAATGTATGGATGAGCGATGGCCGAACGGCATAGGCAAGATGCAGTAGATGGTATAGAGTACAGTATATACATATGAGATGAGTAATGTAGGGTATGTAACCATTATATAAGTGGCATCGTTTAAAGTTGCTAGTGATACATTTATTACATCCAACTTTGTATTATTAAAGTGGCTAGAGATTTGAGTCAGTATGTTGGCAGCAGCCACTCAATGTTAGTGATGGCTGTTTATCAGTCTGATGGCCTTGAGATAGAAGCTGTTTTTCAGTCTCTCGGTCACAGCTTTGATGCACCTGCACTGACCTCGCCTTCTGGATAATAACAGGGTGAACAGGCAGTGGCTCGGGTGGTTGTTGTCCTTGATGATCTTTTTGGCCTTCCTGTGACATCGGGTGGTGTAGATGTCCTGGAGGGCAGGTAATTTGCCCCCGGTGATGCGTTGTGCAGACCTCACTACCCTCTGGAGAGCCTTACGGTTGTGGGCGGAGCAGTTGCCGTACCAGGTGGTGATACAGCCCGACAGGATACTCTCGATTGTGCATCTGTAAAGGTTTGTGAGTGTTTTTGGTGACAAGCCGAATTTCTTCAGCCTCCTGAGGTTGAAGAGGTGCTGTTACGCCTTCTTCACCACACTGTCTGTGTGGGTGGACCATTTCAGTTTGTTCGTGATGTGTACGCCGAGGAACTTAAAACTTTCCACCTTCTCCACTACTGTCCCGTCAATGTGGATAGGGAGCTGCTCCCTCTTCTGTTTCCTGAAGTCCACGATCATCTCCTTTGTTTTGTTGACATTGAGTGAGAGGTTATTTTCCTGACACCATACTCCGAGGGCCCTCACCTCCTCCCTGCAGGCCGTCTCGTCGTTGTTGGTAATCAAGCCTACCACTGTAGTGTCGTCTGCAAACTTGATGATTGAGTTGGATGCGTGCTTGGCCACGCAGTCATGGGTAAACAGGGAGTACAGGAGAGGGCTGAGAACGCACCCTTGTGGGGCCCCAGTGTTGAGGATCAGCGGGGTGTAGATGTTGTTTCCTTCCCTCACCACCTGGGGGCGTTCCGTCATAGTCCAGGACCCAGTTGCACAGGGCGGGCTCGAGACCCAGGGTCTCAAGTTTAATGACGAGTTTGTAGGGTACTATGGTGTTAAATGCTGAGCTGTAGTCGATGAACAGCATTCTTACATAGGCATTCTTCTTGTCCAGATGGGTTAGGGCAGTGTGCAGTGTGATTGCGATTGCGTCGTCTGTGGACCTGTAGGGGCAGTAGGCAAATTGGAGTGGGTCTAGGGTGTCAGGTAGGGTGGAGGTGATATGATCCTTGACTAGTCTCAAAGCACTTCATGATGACGAAGGTGAGTGCTACGGGGGCGATAGTCGTTTAGCTCAGTTACCTTAGCTTTCTTGGGAACAGGAACAATGGTGGCCCTTTTGAAGCATGTGGGAACAGCAGACTGGGATAAGGATTGTGATTGAATATGTCCGTAAACACACCAGCCAGCTGGTCTGCACATGCTCTGAGGACGCGGCTAGCGATGCCGTCTGGGCCGGCAGCCTTGCGAGGGTTAACACGTTTAAATGTTTTACTCACGTTGGCTGCGGTGAAGGAGAGCCCGCAGGTTTTGGTAGCAGGCCTCGTCTGTGGCACTGTATTGTCCTCAAAGCGAGCAAAGAAGTTGTTTAGTTTGCCTGGGAGCGAGACATCGGGATTCGTGACAGGTCCCGATGTTAGTAACAATGATCCAGAATTTTTCCAGCCCAGGTCGCGCATTCGATATGCTGATACAATTTAGGGGAGCCTTGTTTCCAGATTAGCCCAGCTACAATAAATGCAGCCTCAGGATATGTGGTTTCCAGTTTACATAGAGTCCATTGAAGTTCTTTCAGGGCCGTCGAGGTGTCTGATATGTAGTTCTCTCAATCTCCAACACACACATTCTAATACAATTACATACATAAATAACTGTAGAGAAAATATCTTTAGATACAGCTCAATTAATTAACTGTAAACATTAACTGTGTAACCCATAAAAGTTACAACATCCTCCCCCCGATGAACAACTGTGTTCATCTAAATCTCAATGCAGTAAATCAACTGAATAGGTCTCCTCAACAAAGTCCTTGAAGCAGTACGAACTGAACATGACCTAACTAGGCCATCTCGGCCTGGAAACAGTTCCTCAATCTTTCCTAGTTTCCAGGTTTGTCTGGGTGTGTTATCTTCTCCGATGAGTACAACGTCACCCACTTTCAGTGGGGTGGGCTGTGGTGTGTCACAGCGGTGTGCTGACTTTAGATTCAGCAAGTAGTCTCTTCGCCAACTGTTCCAGAAGCTGGTCACAAGTCTCTGCCTGTACTTCCATCTGCATGTCATTTCCTCCTTGTTTAATGTTGGGTGCTGAGTGTCAGCTGGAAATGGCTTGGTCGGCAAAGAGGTTAGTCTTTTACCCACCAGGAAGTGTGCTGGGGTCAGAGGTTGTGGTTCATCCACTTCATTGTGCACGAAGGTCAGAGGCCTAGAATTTAGGATAGCTTCAACCTCTGTCAGGACTGTGCACATCTCTTCAAAGTTGAGTGAAGCTCTCCCAAGAACCCTTCTCAGTCATGTTTTCACTGACCTGACAAGTCTTTCCCAGAATCCGCCCACCAGGCTGCTCGCCCGGCGATGAACCTCCAGGTGATGCCCCTTTCTGAGAAAAACGCCATGAGTTGGGGCTCTTCGATTGCCTTCCACAGCTCTTTCAAGTCCTGATCAGCTCTCTTGAACGTTTTTGCATTGTCTGAGTAGATTGCATAATCCTCTCCTTGAGATTAATATTTTTAGAGCTAACAGGAATGTCTCTGTTGACTAATCCAGTTCCAAATGCACTGCTCTGGTTATGTATGACTTCTTCACAGAACCATTTTCTTTCATGTAGAGCGGTCCTGCAAAATTCACACCTGTGACTTCGAATGGTGGGGATTCAGTTATTCTGTCTTTTGGTTAAGGCGCAGTGACCTGCTGTCCGGCCCTTGCCTTGAAATCTCTTGCACACTATACATCTTCTCATTGTGCTCTTGACTAGCTGCCTAGCACACAAGATCCAGTATCGCTCTCTGATTTGTACTAGAGTGTCTCTTGCTCCAGAATGCATCACCTTCTCATGATGGTACTGTATCAGCATTTCTGAGTATCTGTACTTGTTGGGCAGAGCCCATGGGAGTTCGTGTTCGTCCAAGAACGGTTTCAGTTCTCTGATTTTACAGTCATTGTTTAGGCTTTTTCCTGCCTTCAGTAGTTTGATCTCCTGTCCGAAACTCTGTTGTTGTGTTACCTTGATCCAATACTTTTCTGCATCGAACAGTTCGTCAGCAGTCAGTTCACCTTGCATCTTTATGTTTGTACGAGCATTGGCTATGAATCTCTTTATCCAGGCGGTGACTGAACACTCTTTTCGGTTTGCTGTACCTTTCAAGCTCCAACACAGGTTCAGTGATGTCTGTGCTGTTTGCTGCGAGTTGTACAGTAAGCTGGCGACTGGACTTGAGATCTGTATTTACCTTTTCTGGAACCTTGTTATCATCAGTCTCCTTGGACTGATTGGGTGATGTCAGAATTCTGGGTCCATTCCACCATAGCTGGCTCTGTGTCAAGTTTCTAACAGTTTGTCCTCTTGTAGGGAGGTCGGCTGGATTAGTTTTCCCTTCAATATGTGACCATGACTCTGGCTGGATTGGTCAAAGACTGGATCTCTGTCACTCTGTTTGCGACAAACTGTTTCCATTTCTGAGCTGAGCTGCAAATCCAATGCAGCACGATCATCGAGTCTGTCCACATTTTGATCGTTTTTTCTTCCATTTTCAGTGTGGTCATCAGGTTGTTTGCTAGTTTCGCTCCAATCACAGCTCACATGAGCTCCAGGCGTGGCAGCGTCATTTTCTTGAGTGGGGCTACCCTGGACATGGATGCGACTAGACTTGTCATTGTTTCCCTGTCTTGTGATTAACCTTGCAAGTAAGCTACTGCACCCTAAGCCCTTTAGCTTGCATCACAGAACACGTGTAGTTTCAGGGTGTGGCTGTTCTGTGGCCGCATGTCTGTTCTGTACCACCTTGGTATGGCGAGCAGGTGTAACTGTGGTAGTTCTGAACACCACTGTTGCCATTCTTGTGTCAGATCAGGTGGTAATTCTTCGTCCCAGCTGAGTCTCTTCTCCCACATTTCCTGGAACATGCACTTGATCCTGATGGTGAAGGGGGTCAGGAAACCAAGAGGGTCGAAGATACGTGCAGACGGCTGCAGAACACTTCTCTTTGTGTTTTCCTTTTGATTTAGAATGCTCAGTAGCGGCCTGAGGTCAAACACAAAGTCATCTGTTCCCTGGTCTCCATACTAAACCTAAAACCTTCAGCACTACTCCTTGTGTTTCTAGCGTCAACGGGTGGTCAGTTGTCGTACTCTCCTCCCATTTTGTTTTCAGTTCAGGAGAGTTGGTCATCCACTTGCAGAGGTCCATGCCTGCAATCGTCAGCATTCGCTTTGCAGTTGATGTCACAAGGTAAGCTTCTTCAACATTGCGTGAACTTTCAATTAAGTCATCTACATAGAGTGATTCTCTCAATATATCTAATAACTTCTGGTTGTTCTGTTTCATATTGTTTCAGGTGCTTTCTGATTGTAGCTGCCAGCAAGAATGGACTTGGGGAATCTCCAAATACCACTATTTTCATCCTCAGCACGAGCAGCTCCTCTTCATTTTCTCCCCTTGGTGGGCCTGTGAGCCATAGGAATCTCACGGCGTCTCTGTCTCTCTCTGCTAGGGATATCTCCAGGAAAGCCTTCTTGATGTCTGCCATGAATGCGATCTCATGTAGTCTGAACTTTATCAGAACGCTGAGCAGATCCGGATTCAGGTTCTGTCCTGTGAGTAGACAGTCATTGAGGGATGGACAGCCATCTTCATGGGACGAGGCATCAAACACCACTCTCAATTTTGTCGTCACCTTATCTTCTTGGAGTACTGCATGGTGCGGTAAGTAGTATTTTACGTTGTCTGTGCTTGATGCGTTGTCCTTGGGCACGTCCTCTGCCATATCCTGTTGTAAGTATTCCTCTACTACTTCATTGTATCTGCTGTACAACGTCACATCCTTCTTCAGTCTTTTCTTCAGACCTTCAAACCGTTTCTTGGCGATTCTATAGTTGTCTTGGAGTTCTGGCATTTCTCGTTTCCATGGCAACTCCACATGGTATCGTCCATCTTTGAAGGTGGATGTTTTCTCAAACCCCTGTAGAGCCTCGTTTTCCTCTGGGTTCTGTGTTTTCTGGCTTATAATACCCAGAGACTCAAGCTCCCAGAATGCATGCAGTTGTTTGGAGACTAGTGCATCTTCATCAAGTGGGATGAACATGCAGGGTCCAGTGTCCATGAACATGGACACTGGACCCTGCACCGACCATCCAAATGTGCTTTCTAAAGCAACCAGCGTCTCCGTCAGTCGCTCCACTCTGCCTGATACTATCTGCCAGTAGTGGTCTGCTAGGAAAGAGAGTTCAGGATCACTGTCATCTCCTGGAAAGTCTGCGAGCTGCAGTCCCTTTCTATTGAGCTCATGTTGAATCTGTTCACCAGGAACCTTCATCACAGCTGTGCACACTTGTGGGGTTTCAATTGCCTCTATCGCTATTCAAATCAAATAAATCAAATGTATTTATAAAGCCCTTCTTACATCAGCTGATGTCACAGAGTGCTGTACAGAAACCCAGCCTAAAACCCCAAACAGCAAGCAATGCAGGTGTAAAAGCACGGTGGCTAGGAAAAACTCCCTAGAAAGGCCAAAACCTAGGAAGAAACCTAGAGAGGAACCAGGCTGTGAGGGGTGGCCAGTCCTCTTCTGGCTGTGCCGGGTGCAGATTGTAACAGAACATGACAAGATTTTAAAATGTTCATAAAACAGGCAGAACAGTTGAAACTGGAGAAGCAGCACGGCCAGGTGGACACGGGACATCAAGGAGTCATCAGGCCAGGTAGGCCTTGAGGAATTGTCCTAATGCTCAGGTCCTCAGAGAGAGAGAGAGAGAGAGAGAGAGAAAAAAAAAAGAAAGAGAGAGAGAGATAATTAGAGAGAGCATACTTAAATTCACACAGGACACCAGATAAGAGAAGAAATACTCCAGATATAACAGACGGACACTAGCCCCCCGACACAAACTACTGCAGCATAAATACTGGGGCTGAGACAGGAGGGTCGGAGACACTGTGGCCCCGTCCGACGATACCTCGGACAGGGCCAAACAGGCAGGATATAACCCCACCCACTCTGCCGAAGCACAGCCCCCACACCACTAGAGGGATATCTTCAACCACCAACTTACCATCCTGAGACAAGGCCGAGTATAGCCCACAAGATCACCGCCACGGCACCAGTAAGCCAGTGACTCAGCCCCTGTAATAGGGTTAGAGGCAGAGAATCCCAGTGGAGGGGAACCGGCCAGGCAAAGACAGCAAGGGTGGTTTGTTGCTCCAGTGCCTTTCCGTTCACCTTCACACTCATGGGCCAGACTACACTCAATCATAGGACCTACTGACGAGATGAGTCTTCAATAAAGACTTAAAGGTTGAGACCGAGTCTGCGTCTCTCACATGGATAGGCAGACTATTCCATAAAAATCGAGCTCTATAGGAAAATGCCCTGCCTCCAGCTGTTTGCTTAGAAATTCTAGGGACAGTAAGGAGGCCTGCGACTTGTGACCGTAGCGTACGTGTAGGTATGTACGGCAGGACCAAATCGGAAAGATAGGTAGGAGCAAGCCCATGTAATGCTTTGTAGGTTAGCAGTAAAACCTTGAAATCAGCCCTTGCCTTAACAGGAAGCCAGTGTAGAGAGGCTAGTACTGGAGTAATATGATCAAATTTTGGGGTTCTAGTCAAGATTCTAGCAGCCGTGTTTAGCACTAACTGAAGTTTATTTAGTGCTTTATCCGAGTAGCCGGAAAGTAAAGCATTGCAGTAGTCTAACCTAGAAGTTACAAACGCATGGATTAACTTTTCTGCATCATTTTTGGACAGAAAGTTTTAAAAGTAGAACATTTTCCGCCATCCACTTCCTTATGTCTGAAACACAGGCTTCCATGGAGGGCAATTTTGGGGCTTCACCATGTTTCATCGAAATGTACAGCTGTGTGTCATCCGCATAGCAGTGAAAGTTAACATTATGTTTCCGAATGACATCACCAAGTGGTAAAATATATAGTGAAAACAATAGTTTTCAAAACAGAGCCTTGAGGAACACCGAAGTTTACAGTTGATTTGTCAGAGGACAAACCATCCACAGAGACAAACTGATATCTTTCCGACAGATAAGATCTAAACCAGGCCAGAACTTGTCCATGTAGACCAATTTGGATTTCCAATCTCTCCAAAAGAATGTGGTGATCGATGGTATCAAAAGCAGAACTATGGTCTAGGAGCACGAAGACAGTTGCAGAGCCTCGGTCTGACGCCATTAAAAGGTCATTTACCACCTTCACAAGTGCAGTCTCAGTGCTATGATGGTGTAATGAAGCACCATGAGAGTGAGGATCCATTTGCAGTTTTATTACAATCTTGGTCGTACGAACAGGGTCAATCGCCAGCAAACACAACAGCAGGGATAAGGCAAATCGTAATCCAGGTACAGGCATTAGGTCAGGGCAGGCAGCAAGCTTACAAAAATCAGTCCAGTAAAGAATATAGTCCAGGGCAGGCAGCAAGAATCAAAAAGGGAAAAACAGTCCAGAGTAATACCACGAAATGACAGACACGGGAGAAAACGCTCAGAAATGATCACCAGGGAAACAAGACTTCGCAAAGAGAGAAAGGGAGAGAGAGCCTAAATAGTCTATTAATGGGAGACAGGTGCAACGGTGATTAGAACCAGGTATGTGGGAGTTGAGTTCAGGGCTTAATATTCAGGAGAGGGTTCCCTCTGGTGGTGAGCAGGAGGAACCGCGGGAGTCTCGTTTGTTACAGATGGGGTCTAAAACCAGACTGAAGCGTTTCGTATACATTGTTTGTCTTCAGGAAGGCAGTGAGTTGCTGCGCAACAGCTTTTTCAAAAAATTTTGAGAGGAATGGAAGATTCGATATAGGCCGATAGTTTTTTATATTTTCTGGGTCAAGGTTTGGCTTTTTCAAGAGAGGCTTTATTACTGCCACTTTTAGTGAGTTTGGTACACATCTGGTGGATAGAGCTGTTTATTATGTTCAACATAGGAGGGCCAAGCACAGGAAGCAGCTCTTTCAGTAGTTTAGTTGGAATAGGGTGCAGTATGCAGCTTGAAGGTTTAGAGATTATTTTCATCAATGTGTCAAGAGATATGGTACTAAAAAACTTGAGTGTCTCTCTTGATTTTATGTCCTGGCAAAGTTGTGTGGACTCAGGACAACTGAGCTTTGGAGGAATACGCAGATTTAAAGAGGAGTCCATAATTTGCTTTCTAATGATCATGATCTTTTCCTCAAAGAAGTTCATGAATGTATCACTGCTAAAGTGAAAGCCATCCTCTCTTGGAGAATGCTGATTTTTAGTTAGCTTTGCGACAGTATCAATTTTTGGGGGGGATTGTTCTTATTTTCCTCAATTAACATGGAAAAATAGTATGATCGAGCAGCAGTGAGGGCTCTTCGATACTGCACGGTACTGTCTTTCCAAGCTAGTCGGAAGACTTCCAGTTTGGTGTGGCGCCATTTCCGTTCCAATTTTCTGGAAGCTTGCTTCAGAGCTCGGGTATTTTCTGTATACCAGGGAGCTAGTTTTTTATGGCAAATGTTTTTTGTTTTTAGGGGTGAGACTGCATCTAGGGTATTGCGCAAGGTTACATTGAGTTCCTCAGTTAGGTGGTTAATTGATTTTTGTACTCTGACGTCCTTGGGTAGGTGGAAGGATTCTGGAAGGGCATCTAGGAATCTTTGGGTTGTCCGAGAATTTATAGCACGACTTTTGATGATCCTTGGTTGGGGTCTGAGCAGATTATTTGTTGGTACTCAACCTCCTGCTCCAGACACACAATCCTATTTATCTCACTTAACCATTTTGTGAATTAAAAACAAAAGTTATTTCTTCCCCAAGATGACTTTCACTGTGTTGCGTTGGGACGTTGCTGGAGCAGAGGAGCCAAACGTGTGATCAGTGAGTGCCTCTTGTCTGATTACTGGTAGCTTCAAGCCCTTCACAAGGTTTTCATGTACGAAGCTTCTCTGACTGCCTCCATCTAGTAAGCAACGAGCTATCTTCCTGCCCGACGGGCCTTCTACCCATGCCTTTGCTGTTTGTAGCAACACAGTGTTCTGTCCATCTGGTTTCATCTTCACTGAAATGGGAATAACTGAGGAAACAACAGCATCTGCAGAAACAGTAGGGGGTTGTACCTCACTCCTCTTACTGGTACACACAGCAATGTGATGTCTGCTTCCACATGTTGCACATGACACATCTTTGACAGAACTTTGCTATGTGTTTCTGTCCTAAACATACAAAGCATCTTTCCATTTTCTTTAGTTTCTCTTTGCGTGTAGCAATATTGTGGTCAGGGCAGTTTTCTGATTTGTGGTCTTCACTCTCACAGATTAGACAGTTTTGTTCCTTATGGTTGGCTGTGTGCAGTGCCGCAGCAGATGGCATGTTGGGTCTTTTTGTTTTCATTTCATTGGAGGAGCATTACTTGTTCCATGGTTTGCTCTCTTTCTGTTGGTTGCATGATCTTGTCATCTGTAGTGCTCTCTCCCTGCTCTGAACCTCCTTCTGTAGGAAACTGACGATCTCAGACACCTTCCATTCATCATCTACTCCCCTCTGACGACTATAGTCAAGAGCTATGTCCTCTGGAATCATCTGCAGTAAGATTGGGCATAGTAGGCTTCCATAGGTTTCTGACACTACACCCAGTGATTCCAAGCTCCTAATCTGAATTTCACATTCATCATATAGCTGCCTCAATGCATTTAGGTCAGAGGATTTCTTCACAGGAGTGAGATTCAGCAGCTTTGACATCATTCAAGATCATTCCTTCCAAATCTGCTCTTGAGCTGAGCGATTGCATCATCATAGTTACTGTCTGTTAACATCAGTCCTGCTACTGCCTTTGCAGCTGGTCCAGTGAGATACGTTTTCAGATAGGTTCACTTCTCTTTATTACACAGTGAATCATTGTTGTGAATAGCAGTCTCATACTGGCTCCAAAACTCCTGCCACATACTGACATCTCCATAGAATTTCTCAATAATCAACTTTGGTAGCCTTACTGATTGTCTCTGTGATCTGTTTGAGTTAGCGTCACTCACCCGCGCTGGTAGTGGATTGAGGTCTTTTTTTTCTTTATCACTTGTTGTGCAAGGCTCTTCAGCATGATAACGAGCTCTTTGTAGTCCTCTGTGCAAGCAATCTCCGCCTCCAATCCGTCCAATGGCGTTAACTGTTCAATTCCATGATCAAGTTCAAACAAGCTGTCCTCCTTAGCTGACAGCAATTCCAACAACGTACTCAAGTGATCGGTATACGAATTTGACTGGGTTATTTCCAAGTCAATCTGATTCAAAATCCGTGTTGTGGCACCACGAATGGTACCCCGCATTCGTCTCATTCTTTCTGCTTCATGCCAACGTTCCTCCTCAGCCATTTCAGCCGCTTCATCCCTACGATCTTCGTCGCAGCTCATACTTTTCCCAGGTTTCGGCACCAAAATATAGAATAACTATCTTCAAAGTAATGACTTGGGACGTCGGATTTGAGATGAAAGCTTCTTTTATAATACTACTTGTTCACGTTACATTTAACAACTTTAGATTCTACAAAACAATAAAAGAAAGTTGCTAGCGAAAGTCAGGAAAATCACTTGTACATAACTGGAACTGGCGATCTCTCTCTCTCTGCATTCTGGAACTTGCAGTCAAAAGTGTAATCCAAATACTAACCAATACAACAAAATATGTATGTAGTTCTCTCAATCTCCAACACACAAATTCTAATACAATTACATATGTAAATAACTGTAAAGAAAATATCTTTAGATAGAGCTAAATTAATGAACTGTAAACATTAACTGTAACCCATAAAAGTTACAACACCATGAAACAGAGAATGTTACAATCTCTGATGTCTCTCTGGAAGGCAATCCTTGCTTGGATTTCGTCTACCTTGTTGTCAAGAGACTGGACATTGTATACTCGGCGAGTTGTATACTCGGGAGCGGTGGGCGATGTGCCCGTCTACGGGGCCTGACCAGAAGACCGCTCGTCTGCCCCTTCTGGCGGCGCTGAGAGAGAGAGACAGACAGTCCCAGTACACCAACACCCCACTTTTCATACAATACTGGAGGTCACATCAGCTCATGTCAGCCATGTCATGATGAGGATATACAAAGCATGACAAAATTAGGTAGTGGCCTGGACACCTGGTTCCCTTCCTGTCCTCTGAAGCTGGAGCTGCTCTTGGTTTCAGCGCCATGCAGCCTAGGGAAAGATGATACTGTAGACCAAGGCCACAAAGGGAGAACGCCTGCCTGCCTGCGCCACATAGCAGCATGTTAGAAAGAGGGACCACAAAATAAATTATATTTGCACACCTATAGGAGGAGTCAAGCCCTGGAGACCACCTGATACATTTCTTCTTGAGGGCTATTCATATTTTCAAGCACAAGAATCACTATGCCTCTCAGGAAGGGGAGACGAGATTGAGTTTTCTATTAGTATGAACCAAAAGCCGCTGCTCTGTGTGTGTGAGAGGACTGCGACTACACTGTCCTTGCCCCCCACCCTCCCATTGAAAACAGGAGAGGAAATGTGTTTTCCCGTCTGGGATATTACAGTAAAGGTAAATTTTTATGTAGGATTTTCCACCTTTTATAGTGTGCTTAGTACTGAAGAGCAACAAGGTCTCAGCAAATACAGTAAGCATTAGCAGTGACAGTAAACAACTTCCTCTGTAAGAATCCACTATTGGTCCTCCTCTAAGAACATGTGTCTTCAGAGACATTTGACCCAAGACATTCTTTATACTGTTGATCTTCCATCGGTTCAAGCCCCATTGACCATCTACTCACACAAAGCAGATGTCACCACCGGTCCCAACTACACTCTGGTCTGACCCGCTCTTCTTATCTTCAGCAGTGATGGATAGATTGGTGGCAGGCAGCTACAGAGGACAATCTCTCACATTAGCCCAGCCCAGTGTTGACCTCTTGGGTCAAAGGGCAAGCACACTGCCAAAAAAGGTGGGCCTACTTATCAAATCTCAGTCAAAACACAGTATACACATTCCATTAATTAATGCCTTGTATAATTTATAAAGGCACATTACTTAAACTGTAGTCCATTGAAAAATTTTCCTTGGTGACCATGAGGGAGCTTGGCTGTGGTCCTCTTGTCGAGCTCTGAGAAAGCTGCTGTAATGGGAGATACCGAGGCCACTTTAAGATGAAAAACGGCTATGGAACCTAGTGTCACTTAATCAATGTGAAACCCCAGTAGGGAGAGGTAGCCACATCCCACAGGCCCACACAGTCCCCAGAATGGAGGAGGTTTTAAATGGGCCACAGTCTCATACTGCACCTCATCCCAGTCACACTGATGATTAGGCACCTAGGGGCTGTTAGGGAGGTTGCCTCTTCTTGGGACTCGCTTAACGACACCATCCATCTCCCTAACCCAATACTACAGAGACCACCTACCTAAGAAACCATCATGACCACTGACTCCTGAGCCTTACTTCTGCAATATCCTTCAGGAAATATTCTGGTTTGCCAACCATGTGCTACAATGATGCACGATCACTCCCTCGCTCACCCACTAATCACTTGAGTTATACTGTAGACCACAGGAGGTTGGTGGCACCTTATATGGGGAGGACGGACTCATAGTAACGGCTGGAATGGAATGGTAATCTAACTCAAACACATGGTTACCATGTGCTTGATACCATTCCATTCACTCCATTCCAGCCGTCCTCCTCTCAGCAGCCTCCTGTATTGTTGGCATCATAGACCCTGGTAAGTTCTCCCATCAAAGCAGTGGTGGCCAACACCACTCCTGGAGAGCTATACTTCTGATTGACGCTGATTTGAGCATGTCCTAGTGCTAGTACAGTATGTGGTATATCACTGCAGAACTCGTACTCATGTGTATGAGTGCTCCTCCACAGCAGTTCTGGTATGTGTATCGGTATGTATGGAGTGTGGCGGTTTGTCTCTGCCTGCTCTCTGGCCCTCTATCAATGCGTTGCTTGAGGCGCTATTATCGCTCAAACAAACAGCTCCTGTTCTCAGCTCCACACAGAGCCCTCATCTATCTGCCTGACGTGACATGTGCTTCCTTGTTTGTTTTCTATCCTCGCCCGTGAGATGCAAGCAGCTGATGATATTGAGCTGTGTCGACGGCACTCCTCCACTCATGCCAGATAAATCAATCACTCCTCCTGCACGCTGCTGTGTCCCCGTTTAGACACCAATCTCCTCTACTCCGCTCCGATCAATCTGGAGCTTCTGTAGGGGCTTACTGTACTGCTGCCTCTCAGAGCGAAAATAGCAAATCGCTTCCCGGCAAGACACCCCAGCAGGTGACTGATAGAACAGAGGAGTATTCAACCTTTTGTTGCCAAGGGACCCCCTCCGAGGCAAACCGGCCACCCAGGGACCACCTCCCAGGCAAACCGGCCACCCAGGGACCCCCATCATACGTTAGCAAAAATGTTGTCTTAGCATCAGGTCAATGATCATGTCAAGGAGAAGTAATTGACATTTCAAAATTAATAGATTTGGTAGATAAGAGTTCAGGTGAGCCTTAGTGCTTCAGCAAACAAAGGAAAGCTCTAGACCGCAGCTGGATCTGGTAATGAATGGTGTGGCTGTTGAACAAGTGGAGGAGACTAAATGACTTGGTGTTACTTTAGACTGTAAACTGTCATGGTCAAAACATGCAGATTAAATTGTTTGTAAAAATAGGGAGATGTGTGTCCATAATAAAGAGATGCTCTGCTTTTTTTGACACAACACTTCGAAAAGCAAGTCCTACTGGCTCTTTTGTCTTATCTTGATTATTGTCCAGTCATGTGGTGAAGTGCTGCAAAGAAATACCTAGTTAAGCTGCAGCTGGCCCAGAACAGAGCGGCACATCTTGCTCTTCATTGCAATCAGAGGGCTAAAATAAATACTATGCATGCCAGTCTCTCTTAGCTAAGAGTTGAGGAAAGACTGAGGCTGAGTATAGCCCACGAAGATCTCCACCACACGAGCCAGAGGAGGTGCAAAAACAGACAGGAAGATCATGTCAGTGACTCAACCCACTCAAGTAGAGTATAGCGAAAAAAGCCTGGCACGACATGATGCACCCTTCCTAGGGACGGCATGGAAGAGCACTAGGAAGCCGCTGACAACCCCCGTAATAGGCAGAGAATCCCAGTAGAGAGGGGAGCTGGCCAGGCAGAGACAGCAAGGGCGGTTCGTCACTCCAGTGCCTTGCCGTTTACCTTCGCACCCCTGGGCCGACTACACTCAATTAAATAAAATTGTATTGCTCACTTACACATATTTAGCAGATGTTTGTGTTCCTATCTCCAACAGTTCAGTAGTACCTAAAGATTCACAACAATACACAGAAATCTAAAAGTAAATTAAAAAATATATAAGTATTAGGACGAGCAATGCCTGAGTGGCATTGACTAAAATACAGAAGAGTACAGTATTTAGACATATGAAATGAGTAAAACAGAATGTAAATATTCTTAAAGTGACCAGTGATTCCATGTCTATGTACATAAAAAAAATTATTTTACCTTTTTTTAACTAGGCAAGTCAGTTAACTTCTTAGGGAGCGGCAGCAGAGGTGACGGTTTTGGAGAGTCTGGCGTGCCCAAAGTAAAATGCCTGCCACTCAGGCCCAGAAAATAGGATATGCACACATTAGTACTATTGGATAGGAAACACTCTGAAGTTTCTAAAAGTGTTAAAATAATGTATGTGAGTATAACAGAACTGAGATTTATGGATATAATAAATGACCTTTTCTAACAAAAGAACCATTGGATGTCTTCGTTGGACACTTGGGAAGCCCTCAGCAGAAGTTCGTCAAAAGGTAAGTGATATTTTTTTAGCTCTTATATGGGTTTTGTGTGACCCGCGCTGGATATGAATTTATGCTAATGTAGAAAATATGTGGGGTGCTATTCTCAAACAATCAAATGTTGTGCTTTCGCTGTAAAGCCTTTTTGAAATCTGACAACGCTGTGATATTGCCAAGAAGCAGAGCTTTTGATGACTATGCAACGCTTGTATATTAATGAATGTTTAATAATTCAACTTTTGGATTTTGAATTTGGCGCCTTACATTTCACCTGGTAGTGTCGGGAGTGGCCCCGCTAGCGCCGCTACTCCCTAAGTAGTTAAGAACAAATTATTACTTTCAATGACGGCCTAGGAACAGTGGATTAACCAGTCAGGGATTGCTGGGTCGCTAGCGGGCTCGTCCCGACACTACCAGCGAAAATCTAAAGCGCCAAATTCAAAATCCCCAAACGGAATTATTAAACATCCACCAATATGCAAGTGTTCCATACCCATCAAAAGCTATGTTTCTTGGCAATATCACAGCGTTGTCAGATTTCAAAAAAGGCTTTACGGCGAAAGCAGCACATTTCATTGTTTGAGGCTAGCACCTCACATATTTTTCCAATAGCCATGTATCGATTAGCCATCATGGGACACACATAACACATTTCACAGCGAAAACAAATCAATTACCTGTTGAAGAACTTCTGCTGAGGTCATCCTAAGTGTCCAACGAAGACAATCCATGGTTCTTTTGTTAGAAAAAGTAACGTCTTTTATCCATAAATCCTCCATTTGGTTCGCGCGTTATAAATCAGAAACGACAGCCTCCACTAGTCCATGAAACACGGCGCGAACTCGTTCAAATTATACCTATAAACTTGTCCAAGAACAATCAAACATAGTTTTAAATGTATCCTTAGGAACACTTTTACGTATATTTACTATTATAAATCAGCCGGAATATAAACTGATCAATAACGAGGCTACAAAAGACACTCCGTGACTTCTCGTGCGCGCGCCACGGGGAACTTTTCTCAGAAAGAGGGTCTTCATTGTTTGGTCTTTTTCTCTGCTCTAAATTCATCCAAAATGGAGGGAAACACCGTCTCGAGGCTGTTGACATCATAAGGAAGCGACGTGTACTGCATTCATATGCCTATATATGGTCATTTTCAATAGGGAGGGGTTCCCAAATGAGCAATGTGTCAAAATCACTTTTTCCAGGACAGAGATTCCTCAGGGTTTTGCCTGCTATATGCGTTCTGATTCACTCACAGACAAATGGTTAACAGTTTTGGAAAATACAGAGTGTTTCCTATCCAATGGTACTAAATATATGCATATCCTATTTTCTGGGCCTAAACGGGAGGCATTTTACTTTGGGCACGCCAGGCTCTCCAAAACGGTCACCTCATGCACTGCTCCCAGAGAAGTTAACTGCCTTGTTCAGGGGCAGAATGACAGATTTTTACCTTGTCAGCTCGAGGATTCGATCTTGCAACCTTTCGGTTACAAGTCTAAACGCTCTAACCACTAGACTACCTGCCGCCTCGTAGGGCAGCAGCCTCTAAGGTACAGGGTTGAGTAACCGGGCAGAAGCCAGCTAGTGATGGCTATTTAACAGTCTGATGGCCTTGAGATGGAAGCTGTTTTTCAGTCTCTCAGTCCCAGCTTTGATGCACCTGTACTGACATCGCCTTCTGAATGATAGCGGGGTGAACAGGCCGTGGCTTGGGTGGTTGATGTCCTTGATGATCTTTTTGGCCTTCCTGGGACATCGGGTGCTGTAGATGTCCTGAAGAGCAGGCAGTGTGCCCCCGGTGATGCATTGGGCAGACAGCACCACCCTCTGGAGAGCCCTGCGGTTGCGGCCGGTGCAGTTGCCGTACCAGGTGATGATACAGCCCAACAGGATGCTCTCAATTGTACATCTGTAAAAGTTTGTGAGGGTCTAAGGGGCCAAGCCAAATTTCATCAGCCTCTTGAGGTTGAATAGGCGCTGTTGCACCTTCTTCACCACATTGTCTGTGTGGGTGGACCATTTCAGATTGTCAGTGATGTGTACGCTGGGGAACTTGAATCTTTTCACCTTCTCCACTGCGGTCCCGTCGATGTGAATAGGGGCGTGCTCTTTCGGTTTTCTCCTGAAGTCCACAATCAGCTCCTTCGTTTTGTTGATGTTGAGGGAGAGGTTATTTTCCTGGCACCACTCAGACAACAGTAGTAGGCCTGGTAATCAGGCCTACTACTGTTGTCTGCAAACTTTGATGATTGAGTTGGATGCGTGCTTGGCCCCTAAGACACTCATGGGTGAACAGGGAGCGCAGGAAGGGGCACCCTTGTGGGGTCCCTGTGTTGAGGATCAGTTTATTGGAGGTGTTGTTTCCTACCTTCACCCGTCAGGAAGTCCAGGACCCAGTTGCACAGGGCGGGTTTCACACCCAAGTTTAATGATGAGCTTGGAGGGTACTACGGTGTTGAAGGCTGAGCTATAGTCAATGAACAGCATTCTTACATAGGTATTCCTCTTGTCCAGATGGGATAGGGCAGTGTGCAGTGCAATGACGATTGCATCATCTGTGGATCTATTGGGGCGTTACGCAAATTGAAGTGGGTCTAGGGTGTCAGGTAATGTGGAGGTGATATGATCCTTAACTAGCCTCTCAAAGCACTTCATGATGACAGAAGTGAGTGCTACGGGGCGATAGTCATTTAGTTCAGTCATTTAGTTCAGTTACCTTTGTTTTCTTGGGTACAGGAACAATGGTGGACTTCTTGAAGCAAGTGGGGACAGCAGACTGGGATAGGGAGAGATTGAATATGTCCGTAAACACTCCAGCCAGCTGGTCTGCGCATGCTCTGAGGACGCGGCTAGGGATACCGTCTGGACCGGCAGCCTTGCAAAGGTTAACACGCTTAAATGTCTTACTCACGTTGGCCACGGAGAATGAGAGCCCACAGTCCTTGGGAGCAGACCGCATTGGTGGCACTGTGTGACAAAGCGGACGAAGAAGGTGTTTAGCTTGTCAGGGAGCAAGACGTCAGTGTTTGCGACGTGGCTGTTTTTCCCTTTGTAATGTCTGTAGACCTTACCACATACGTCTCGTGTCTGAGCTGTTGAATTCCGACTCCACGCTGTCTCTGTACTGACATTTTGCCCTTGATTGCTTTACGGAGGGAATAATTACACTCTTTGTATTCAACCATATTCCCAGTCACCTTGCCATGGTTAAATGCGGTGGTTCACGCTTTCAGTTTTGCGTGAATGCTGCCATCTATCCACAGTTTTTGGTTTGGGTAGGTTTTAATAGTCACAGCGGGAACAACATCCCCTATACACTTCTTGATGAACTCAGTCACCGTGTCCGTGTATATGTCAATGTTATTCTCAGATGCAACCCGGAACATATCCCAGTCCGCGTGATCAAAATAATCTTGAAGCATAGAATCTGATTGGTCAGACCAGCGTTGAACAGACCTTAGCACGGGTACTTCCTGTTTGAGTTTCTGCCTATAGGAAGGGAGGAGCAAAATGGAGTCGTGATCTGATTTGCCGAAGGGAAGGCGTGGAAGGTTCTTGTAGCCATCCCAGAAGGGAGAGTAACAATGGTTGAGATTTTTTGTGTTGATGTGTTGATAGAATTTCGTTAGCGCTTTCCTCAAATTTGCTTTGTTAAAATCCTCAGCTACAATAAATGCGGCCTCAGGATATGTGGTTTCCAGTTTGCACAAAGTCCAGTGTAGTTCCTTGAGGGCCGTCGAGGTATCGTCTTGAGGGGGAATATACACTGCTGTGACTATAACCGAAGAGAATACTCTTGGGAGGTAATACGATCGGGTGAACAAAAGGACTTGAGTTCCTGTGGGTTATCACAATCGCTAGAGCGCGATGGGACAAGGACATCCCGGCCAGCCAAACCCTCCCCTAACCCGGACGATGCTGGGCCAATTATGCGCCGAGCCTCCTGGTCGTGGCCGGCTGCGATACAGACCGGGATCGAACCCGGATCTGTACTGATGATTCTAGCACTGCGATGCAGTGCCTTAGACTGCTGCGTCACTCCGGGACGCATAATGCTGGTGAGTTACAGCCACTCTGATATCCCAAAGTTACTTCCATCTGTAAGTAATAACATAAACAATATTCTGGGCTAATAATGTAAGAAATAACACACCATAAAAACTAACTACTGCAAAGTTGCTTAGGAGCTAGAAGCAGAGCTGCCATGTCTGTCGGCGCCATCTTGCAGTATCATAGGACCTTCAAGGCTGAGATGGAGTCTGTGTTTCTCACATGAATAGCCGTAGGAAAAAAGCTCTGCCGCCAGCTGTTTGCTTAGAAATTCTAGGGACAATAAGGAGGGCATGGCAGGACCAAATCGGAGAGATAGGTAGGAGTAAGTCCATGTAATGCTTTGTAGGTTAGCAGTAAAACCTTGAAATCAGCCCTATCCTTAACAGGAAGCCAGTGTAGAGGCTAGCACTGGAGTAATATGGTCAAATTTTGGGGTTCTAGTCAAGAATCTAGCAGCTGTACTTAGCACTAACTGAAGTTTATTTAGTGCTTTATCTGGGTAGCCGGAGTAGAGCATTGCAGTAGTCTAATCTAGAAGTGACAAAAGCATGGATTAGTTTTTCTGCATAATTTTTGGACAAAATGTTTCAGATTTGTGCAATATTACGAAGATGGTAAAAAGCTGCCCTTGAAATATTCTTGAGATGTTCATCAAAAGAGAGAAAAGAGAGTAACGCCAAGGTCCTTCACACTTTCATTTGAAACTGTACAACCATCAAGATTAATAGTCAGATCAAACAGCAGATCTCTTTCTTTCTTGGGACCTAGAACTAGCATCTCTCTGTTTTGTCCAAATGTAAAAGGAAAGCATTTGCCACCATCCAGTTCCTTATGTCTGAAACACAGGCTTCCAAGGTAGGCAATTTTGGGGTTTCATCATGTTTCATCGAAATGTACAGCTGTGTGTTGTCCGCATAGCAGTGAAATATGACAAGGCAGCAGCTACTCTTCCTGGGGTCCAAACATACTAAAGCACTTACATTAGATATAAAACAAAAGATAAAAACAGTACATCATAACATTACTACACCACTACATACAAAATGTATAATAATGTATGCGTATCTGTACTTTTGTGTGTCTCTCTTCACAGTCTCCGCTGTTCCATAAGGTGTATTTATACCTTTTTTTTTTATCTGATTCTACTGCTTGCATCAGTTACCTGATGTGGAATTGAGTTCCATGTAGTCATGGCTCTATGTAGCAATGTGTGCCTTCCATAGTCTGTTCTGGACTTGATTGTGAAGAGACCTCTGGTGGCATGTCTTGTAGGGCATGCATGGGTGTCCGAGCCGTGTGCTAGTAGTTTAAACAGACAGCTCGGTACATTCAGCTTGTCAACACTTCTTACAAAAACAAGTAGTGATGACGTCAATCTCCCTTCCACTTTGAGCCATGAGAGATTGACATGCACATCATTAATGTTGGCTCTCTGTGTACTTTTAAGGGCCAGCCGTGCTGCCCTGTTCTGAGCCATCTGCAATTTCCCTAAGTCCCTCTTTGTGGCACCTGACCACACTACTGAACAAAAGCCTAGGTGCAACAATACTAGGGCCTACCGTGTTGTTAAGGCAGAGTAACACTTTATTATGAACAGACATTTTAGCTACTGTTGTATCAATATGTTTTGACCCATACAATCCAGTGTTACTCCAAGCAGTTTAGTCACCTCACCTTTCTAAATTTCCACATTATTCATTACGAGATGTAGTTAAGGTTGAGGATTTAGTGAATGATTTGTCCCAAATACAATGCATTTAGTTTTGGAAATATTTATGACTAACTTATTCCTTGCCACCCATTCTGAAACTAACTGCAGCTCTTTGTTAAGTGTTGCAGTCATTTTAGTTGCTGTAGTAGCTGACGTGTATAGTGTTGAGTCATCCGCATACATAAACACACTACTATCGTTAGTAAAGATTGAAAAAAGTAAGGGGCCTAAACAGCTACCCTGGGGAATTCCTGATTTTACCTGGATTATGTTGGAGAGGCTTCCATTATAAAACACCCTCTGTGTTCTGTTAGACAAGTAACTATTTATCAACAATATAGCAGGGGGTGTAAAGCCACATTTTTCCAACAGCCGACTATGATCGATAATGTCAAAAGCCACATTTTTTTTATGAATTTCTCTCAGCCAGTCAGTCATTTGTACAACCTTTTTATCATAAATTTCTCTCAGCCAATCATCAGTCGTTTGTGTAAGTGCTGTGCTTGTTGAATGTCCTTCCCTATAAGCGTGCTGAAAGTCTGTTGTCAATCAGTTTACTGTAAAATAGCATTGTATCATTTTTTCCATAAATTAACTAAGGGTTGGTAACAGCTTTGAGCCAGTAATGGGGGCTTTACTATTCTTGGGTAGCTGAATGACTTTTGTTTCCCTCCAAGCCTGAGGGCACATACTTTCTAGTAGGCTTAAATTGAAGATATGGCAAAAAGGAGTGGCAATATCGTCCACTGTTATCCTTAGTAATTTTTCATCCAGATTGTCAGACCCCGGTGGCTTGTCATTGTTGATAGACAATTTTCTCACCTCTTACACACTCACTCTATGGAATTCAAAAGTACAATGCTCATCTTTCATAATTTGGTCAGATATACTTGGATATGTAGTGTCAGCGTTTGTTGCTGGCATGTCATGCCTAAGTTTGTCAAGATAAGCAATGAAAAAGTCATTAAAGTAGTTGGCAATATCAGTGAATTTTGTGATGAATGAGCCATCTGATTCAATGAATGATGGAGCAGAGTTTGCCTTTTTCCCCCAAAATGTCATTTAAGGTGCTCCAAAGCTTTTTACTATCATTCTTTAAATAATTTATTTTACCAATAGTTAAAACATTTCCGGGTCAAGGTTGAACTTTTTCAGGAGGCACTTTATTACTGCAACTTTTAGTGAGTTTGGTACACATCCGGAGGATAGGGAGCCATTTATTGTGTTCAACATAGGAGGGCCAAGCACAGGAAGTAGCTCTTTCAGTAGTTTAGTTGGAATAGGGTCCAGTAGGCAGCTGGAAGGTTTAGAGGCCATTACTATTTTTGTGAATGTGTCGAGAAATACAGGATGAAAAACTTGAGTCTCCATTGATCCTAGGTCCTGGCAGTTCTGTGCAGAGTTTTGGAGAAATACGCAGATTCAAAGAGGAGTCCATAATTTGCTTTCTAATGATTATGATCTTTTCATGAAGTTCATGAATTCATCACTGCTGAAGTGAAGGCCATCCTCACTTAGGGAATGCTGCGTTTTAGTTAGCTTTGCGACAGTATCAAATAATACATTTAGGATTGTATTTATTCTCAATGATGTTGGAAAAGTAGGCTGATCGAACAGCAGTGAGGGCTCTTCAAAATTGCACGGTACTGTCTTTCCAAGCTAGTCGGAAGACTTTCTGTTTGGTGGAGAACCGTTTCCAATTTTCTGGAAGGTTGCTTCAGGGCTCGGGTAATTTCTGTTTACCAGGGAGCTCATTTCTTGTGACAAAAGTTTTTAGATTTTAGAGGTGTGAAAAATGATTCTTAGGTGGTTAACTGATTTTTGGAAGTTCATCTAGGAATATTTGCACGGCTTTTGATAATCCTTGGTTCGGAATTGAGCAGATTATTTGTTGCGACTGCAAACATAAAATGGTGGTCCGATAGTCCAGGATTATGAAGAAAACCATTTAGATCCACAATATTTATTCCACCGGACAAAACTAGATCCAGGGCATGACTGTGGCAATGCGTAGGTCCGGAGACATGTTGGACAAAATCCACTGATGGCTCCGAAAGCCTTTTGGAGTGGGTCTGTGGCCTTTTACATGTGAATATTGAAGTCACCAAAAATGAGAATATTATCTGCCCTGACTACAAGGTCAGATAGCAATTCAGGAAAGTCAGTGAGGAACACTGTATACGGCCCAGGAGGCCTGTAAACAGTATCTATAAAAAAGCGATTGAGTAGGCTGCATAGATTTCATGACTAGAAGCTCAAAAGAAACACAGTAATGATTTTTTCCGTAATTTGGAAAGGTTGCTGGTTTCAGCGGCTCAGACCCAGTAACGAGTGGAGTAGAGACCCGAGAATGCTCGGGCTCCAAGTCGTTGCTTAGTAGGGAAAACCGGTTGAACGTTTCTATCTATGAATGAGCGACAACGGTTGAGCATGCAGAAAGCATTTCTTTCCAGAAGCTATGAGAAAATTGTCCGGCTGAGGGGACTGTGCAGGGTGATTAACACTACTACCTGTATTTACTGGTGGCACAGACGCTGTATCATGTTAATCCATTGTTCAGGATCAGTACAGTTGACTGACGTTTCTTCACTGAATAAAACGTCAGCTTGATGTCAAAATGTCAGTTTCTTCCTTATTTTGACCTCCCGATAATTAAAAGAAGTGTAAACTCTAACATAGCCTATTAGCTGGAAAGGTAACTTCAAACACATTTTTGCTAAGACTAGCTGTTGAGCTGGTTGAACAATGGTTAGCCATGTGTTGGCAAAAATGTATCTCCAAGTCAAGAAAGCTTACTAGCAACCACTGGTAGCCTATTCGCGGGTGCTCAAAGCCTATGTCAGATACTCCAGTGAGTGTAATTTGTTCAATAGTTGAGAAATGAAGTTGACATATATTATCCTATTTTCTACTGTAGGTAGGTCATTCAAAATTGTTTTTTCTTTTGTTTCTAGCGATATTCATTAAAACAAAAATATAGATTTTACATATATATACACACATATATTACACACACAAAAGTATGTGGATATCCCCTCAAATGAGTGAATTTGGCTATTTCAGCCACACCAGTTGTGTACAGGTGTATAAAATCGAGCACACAGCCATGCAATCTCCATAGACAAACATTGGCAGTAGAATGGCCTTACTGAAGAGCTCAGCGTCTTTAAACGTGGCATGGTCATAGGACGCCACCTTTCCAACAAGTCAGTTCGTCAAATATCTGCCCTGCTAGAGCTGCCCCGGTCAACTGTAAGTGCTGTTATTGTGAAGTGGAAACGTATAGGAGCAACAATGGCCTAGCTGCGAAGTGGTAGGCCACACAAGCTCACAGAACGGAACAGCGGAGTGCTGAAGCACATAAAAATAGTCTGTCCTCGGTTGCAACATTCACTACAGAGTTCCAAACTGCTTCTGGAAGCAACATCAGCACAATAACTGTGCCAGGAGCTTCATGAAATGGGTTTCCATAGCCGTGCAGCCACACACAAGCCTTAGATCATAATGTTCATGGCCAAGCGTCGGCTGGAGTGGTGTAAAGCTCGCTACCATCAGACTCTGGAGCAGTGGAAGCGCGTTCTCTGGAGTGATAATCATGTTTCACTATCTGGCAGTCCGACAGACAAATCTGGGTTTGGCGGATGCCAGGAGAATGCTATGTACCTCTATGCATAGTGCCAACTGTAAAGAACTTGACTGGCCTGCACAGAGCCCTGACTTCAACCCCATCGAACACCTTTGGGATGAGTTGGAATGCCAACTGCGAGCCAGGCCTAAATCGCCCAACTCAATGCCGATCCCACTAATGCTTGTGGCTGAATGGAAGCAGGTCCCCACAGCAATGTTCCATCATCTAGTGGAAAGCCTTTCCAGAAGAGTGGAGGCTGTTATTGCAGAATAGGGGGGACCAACTCCATATTAATACCCATGATTTTGGAATGAGATGTTCGACGAGCAGGTGTCTACATACTTTTGGTCATGTAGTGTATGTTCGCAGACCACCTGCATTACCTCCACGGACACCTAGGGGCCCGCGGACCTTTGGTTGAATACCCAACGCACTAGAATGAATAAATACAAGTACCTAGTAATTAACAGTCAAATTTTCCTCACATCCCAAAGAAATACCAATTTAGTCATTTAAGTTCAGACAGTAACAACGTGTGAACACATGAGTTTAAACTAAAGTTTTTAGTGTTGGCAGAGTACCATGAATTGTACCAGCGTTGGCGTGAGAACTCAATGTCTCAAGAGAAATTCTGAAGCAGCAGCTGACATTTCTTGTTGGGGTCTGTCCAGTTTCTTATCTCCTAACAACCACCCCTCCTCTTTTCTTGGAAGGAAATGTCTGTGCATGAAATGCATATGCTAATATATGAGCCTACAAACAAAGTGCAATGCAATGGCTGCATCCCCTTGAATAGACTTGAGTAATCTGCATAATACATATAATCAGTTTTATTATCAAAATGCTTAGCTTGGTATGAAAAGCTTTGCACATAGACACAAAGTATGGAAGCTTTAAAAACTCCTCAAGTGAGCTATAACACTAAACTGAGCCATGCTACGTATCTATAAAATAAATCAACATTTCCACGTTAGAAGTTAGAAAATACAAAAATAACAATACAGAAGTCATTACTGATTGTGGGCAAATAAGCATCCGCAACATAAGCTGTCATGCATGCATGTAAAGTTCCTTAACTACATGTTTTCTGTGACACCTGCTAATAGTCATCCTCATTGATATCATCCTCATCAAGATCATCACCAGTATCTGTTTTGACAATCAGAAGAGGGTTTCTGCGAGGACTCAGCTCTAGGAAAGTCCCTGTGCGGGTGAGGGCAGTATCTGTGGCAGTGGCTGTGGCAGTCGCAGGCTGTGAACAGTCTCTCTCTGCCTCTCCCTGTGCACTGCTCCTGGAATGCCTGCTGCCCTGAGGCTGTGCTGAAATCCACAGCCCCTCCTCCACCCTCTCTCCCAGCTCCTGGATCAGCTGGCTGGGGCAGGCCACAGCAGAGGGGAGGGTGCTGGACTTCCTCTCGGCTGATGTGAGAACAGCGCAGGACTCCTGGTGGATGGAAGGGGTGGCTCTCTCTCCTCCTCCTCCCTCTGTTCTGTCAGCACAATCCTTCCCTTCAGCCTCAGAGTCCTCACAATCCTCAGACGAGTCGCTGCTACTGTCGTCGCTGTCGGACTCCTCCCTGCTGTGTGACAGAGGAGTTCTACTGGGGCTTTTCCCCCCGTCCTCCACCTTCTCTTCTTCCTCTACCAGCGCCGCCGCCGTCTCCAGCACCTCCAACTCCAGCTCCAGGTCTCTTTTCCGTAGGGACACTTTCCGTAAGGGATCAGCCAGAGCTGTCACTTTCCTGGACCTGACAAAGAGAGCGGAAACAGTCAGGAACAGTCAGGAAAGTACAGCAAAGGTGGATCAATTTCTCTTTTTAAACTTGGAAGGAAATATTTACAAATCCCCCCAAAACTATGGAATCTATTTCAAGAGCTACATGTCCAACACTGATGAGTAGTAGGTATTGCGACTATGCTATATGTCTGACTGCACTGCCTACAAAAAAATATAGCAACGAGATCTCAATCTACAAATCTAATATCCATTACCCAAATCCCAGCCTCATCTGAATGCTAAGTAGACAGCGATTCACAGAGGCATGAGCTCAATGAAATATGGAAATCATGTTTAATAATGTAGGAAGATGAGTGTGTCTGATATGCAGGTTCTGCTCCTCGAGTCTCCCACTGAAGCTCTCCCTGCCGGAGATAAGAGCGAGGCGGATGACAGAGTGATACACGCCTTATACATTATTCATGAAGCTAAACCAGCGCAGGATGTTGCCAAAATTCAAGTGGCTGCTATTCTTCCACGGTGCAGTCGATCGGCCTTCATTGCCATGATGATTACCAGCTGACCTCTGCGCGGCTCAGGACGGGTCCATTCAGGGAGGGATAAAGCGCATGAGCCTGCGGTCGTCCACAGCCATTCAGCTCCTCACACTCAGCCACACTGTGGCCCCTGCTGCCCTCCCTGGACCAATTAACCGACCGCTGAGAGCCAAGATGGCTCCTTATTACCGCAAAGCCTTAATTTACTCCCACCGTGGGGAGGAAACCATTTACACAGCCAACAGAGGGATGTACTCATTTAGGACCTCGGGAGACTGTAAACAGACCGTATAGCTAGTCGTCGTACTCTATCAAAGAAGACATCTCTCCTAGGCCTACATGAATATCAAATGTCCATTCAGGAAATAGGGGGAGTAACAGTACTTGGAAAGAGAGGAGGAAAAACAAAACATGACAGACTCATGGCCCAAGCCCTATAAAAACCAAACAATTAAAGGAGAATAATTACTGACAATGAGTAAGGGATGGCTAGGCATAAATACAACCCACCACACCCCCACCACCGCGTGTGCAGAGAGTCAGACCCCACAAGGAAACCGTAGAAAATCTGAATTCATCAAGAGGGGCCACAGTGGCTCACGGGTCTGCGTACCCATATCCACACATGCAGTTATTTTTGTGGCCCATTTTGCCCCCCTTCCACACCTTGCGACCAAAACATTTTTAGCAGCCCCTCTCCTGACGGCGAGCAGAAATACTTTATTTGTTTAGAATTTAATTTCTTGCAATTGTCCGCATTTTGCCATGGGACGTGGAGAAATTTTAAAGCACGTTTACTGCAATTCCCCACGTCGCCATAGGATTGCCATTTTTAATATGATATCTGAGTGAGAGTGACTAACAAAATCAAATCGGGCTCCCCCGGTCAGTAATTCGACCACGATTACTACAAGATTAGATAGCTGGCTAGACTAATTTACCAATCTAAAACATTTAAGCTGACATGGGCTAATTGAGTGATTTTCAGAGACCTGCTGATGCGCAACCAAATTTCTGTGTTCTAAATGGCAACAGCAAATGGAGAGTTTGTATGTATGTATATACACAATACCAGTCAAAAGTGGACACACCTACTCATTCAAGGGGTTTTCTTTCTTTGTGCTATTTTCTATATTGTAGAATACTAGTGAAGACAAAACGATGAAATAAACACATGAAATTATGTAGAAAACAAAATGTACACCAAAATATATTTGACATTTTAGATTCTTCAAAGAAGTCCACTTTTTGCCTTGATGACAGTTTTGCACACTCTTGACATTCTCTCAGCCAGCTTCATGAGAAATGCTTTTCCAACAGTCTTGAAGGAGTTCCCACAAATATTGAGCACTTCTTGGCTGCTTTTCCTTCACTCTGTGGTCCAACTCATCCCAAACCATCTCAATTGTTGAGGCCAGGTCATCTGATGCAGCACTCCATCACTCTCCTTCTTGGTCAAATAGCCCTTACACAGCCTGTAGGTGTGTTTTGGGTCATTGTCCTGTTGAAAAACAAATTATAGTCCTACGTGCAAACCAGATGGGATGGTGTATCGCTGCAGAATGCTGTGGTAGCCATGCTGGTTAAGTGTGCCTTAAATTCTAAATAAAATCACTGACAGTGTCACCAGCAAAGCACCCCCACACCATCACACCTCCTCCATGCTTCACGGAGGGAACCACACAAGCAGAGATCCGTTTACCTACTCCGCATCTCACAAAGACACGACGATTGGAACCAAAAATTCTGACTCATCAGACCAAAGGACAGATTTCCACCGGTCTAATGTCCATTGCTCAGGTTTCTTGGCCCAAGCAAGTCTCTTCTTCTTATTGGTGTCCTTTACTAGTGGTTTCTTTGCAGCAACTCAACCATGAAGGCCTGATTCACACAGTCTCCTCTGAACAGTTGATGTTGAGATGTGTCTCAACATGTATGTGTATATAATAAAATGTGTATATAATAAAATTTATATTTTTGAAAGCATTACTTTACAGAGTTTTTTCACACCTGCTTAAAACTTTTGCACAGTACTATGTATGTATGTATGTATGTATATAATAAAAAATGCAGACCTCCACAAGTCTGGTTCGTCCTTGGGAGCAATTTCCAAACGCCTGAAGGTACCACGTTCATCTGTACAAACAATAGTACGCAAGTATAAACACCATGGGACCACGCAGCCGTCATACCGCTCAGGAAGGAGAGGCGTTCTTTCCCATAGAGATCAACGTACTTTGGTGCGAAAAGTGCAAATCAATCCCAGAACAACAGCAAAGGACCTTGTGAAGATGCTGGAGCTAACAAAAGTATCTATATCCACAGTAAAATGAGTCCTATATCGACATAACCAGAAAGGCCGCTCGGCAAGGAAGAAGCCACTGCTCCAAAACCCCCATAAAAAAAGCCAGACTACGGTTTGCAACTGCACATAGGGACAAAGATCATACTTTTTGGAGAAATGTCCTCTGGTCTGATGAAACAAAAATAGAACTGTTTGGCCATAATGACCATCGTTATGTTTGGAGGTAAAAGGGGGAGGCTTGCAAGCCGAAGAACACCATCCCAACCGTGAAGCACGGGGGTGGCAGCATCATGTTGTGGGGGTGAATTGCTGCAGGAGGGACTGGTGCACTTCACAAAATAGATGGCGTCATGAGGAAGGGAAATTATGTTGATATATTGAAGCAACATCAAGACATCAGTCAGGAAGTTAAAGCTTGGTCGCAAATGGGTCTTCCAAATGGACAATGACCCCAAGCATACTTCCAAAGTTGTGGCAAAACGGCTTAAGGACAACAAAGTCAAGGTATTTGAGTAGTCATCACAAAGCCCTGACCTCAATCCTATAGAAAATTTGTGGGCAGAACTGAAAAAGCATGTGCGAGCAAGGAGGCTTACAAACCTGACTCACTTATTGTGGGAAGCTTGTGGAAGGCTACCTGAAACGTTTGACCAAAGTTAAACAATTTAAAAGGAAATGCTACCAAATACCAATTGAGTGTATGTAAACTTCTGACCCACTGGGAATGTGATGAAAGAAATAAAAGCTGAAATAAATAATTCTCTCTGCTATTATTCGGACATTTCACATTCTTAAAGTAAAGTGGTGATCCTAACTAACCTAAGACAGGGAATTCTTACTAGGATTAAATGTCAGGAATTGTGAAAAACTGAGTTTAAATGTATTTGGCTAAGGTGTATGTAAACTTCCAACTTCAACTGTGTGTGTGTGTGTGTGTGTGTGTATATATATATACATTAAGAAAGAAATTCCACAAATTAACAAGGCACGCCTGTTAATTGAAATGCATTCCAGGTGAGTACCACATGAAGCTGGTTGAGAGAATGCCAAGAGTGTGCAAAGCTGTCAAGGCAAAGGCTGGCTTCTTTGAAGAAACTAAAATGTATTTTGATTTGTTTAACACTTTTTTGGTTACTACATGATTCTACAATGTAGAAAACAGTACAAATAAAGAAAAACCCTTGAATGAGTAGGTGTGTATATATATATATAAAAATATGAGAGAGAGAGAGATCTATGGTGTTTTTGGGACTCGTCTGAAGTCGGGATGGAAAATCTGCCAACTTCTGTCTCTGGTGTCCGGACAGTTTGGGCTACACACTAATATGACCCCTCTGTGTAAAGGTGAGACTCTCACGAATATGTTGGTCACAAGAATTGCCCCACGGTACCAGTTGCAAATATGAATGGAAGTATATATTGAGACCGTTTTGTGCCTGATCTTTCTTTTATCTCTCAGATTTAGGACAGACACTTCAGAACAAACTTCCTATTGATATTCTTTTGGGGCAACTATCTGTTGTTCAATGTAGAGAATCTGTTATTCAATGCATTTTTAAGGGCTAATAGCAGTAAAGCTACTTCAAGGGGTCTTAAAATTCAAAATCAAATAGCTAAATGATCCTTGGTAGGACCTTCTTAAAACAATTCCATATAGCTTAGTAGAACCCCTCCCCCTGCTTAGACAGGGCTTAGACTTATGGGTTAAGCCCTTGCTGGAGTTGAGCAGGCTGGCTGACTGGCTCTGGCTGGAGAGCCTCCTGTAGCACTGCAACTTCAAAGCAGAGGCCCTCCTCCATCCCCCACCTCCCGCATTCTCTTTCCCCCGTGGGAAGTCATTATTGAGTTAGCATTGGAGAGGCTACGTGCTTGTTCTTTCCCCTCGCACCCCCCCTCCTGCGCTGCAGTGCGAGAAGCCCGGCTTGCGGTGAGTACAAAGGCTGCTTTTGGAGGGGATAAATAATGTTGTACACAGTTCAGTCATTACTAATGTTGTGGGCTCCCTTCATTAACTGAGGAGGGGCGGCTTTTCAAGGTTGGAAAACTTCTGTCGCCACAAAGACGCTTCCATCTGTCAGACAACAAACAAGAGTCCTTGGATGAGGACAGGGAGCAGGGGGGTGGTGGGGGAGAAGGACAACTAGACTGAGTCAATTACAGACTTCCATTTCTCTCAGCAGCCTCATGTTCAATGACGCCATAAGACATTCAACACATGTTCCTACTCAAACTTCTTAGTTAATCTTAAATGTACAAATGAATTTCACAAGATTTGTCAAGGGAGTGTATGTACATTATTCAATGGATATAGTGGACGGACAGTCAGACACTGTTTGCTAACTGTATGCCATTTGAATTGTCCAACACCTCATTTCGGGAACAAAACGTAGACGGTAGTTGTTTGACAAAGTTGGCTTGTTTTATAAAGCTGAAAGACTTATAAATGGATGCTTGGATTTCCTGACTTCCTGAGTTTGATGGTTTGAGGGAGTGTGTGATGAAATGTGTTATGGAGTGTGTGACGTCGTGTGCGAGTAACACTGAAGACCTGTGTCAGAGGCATTAGGCCAGGGGTGTTGCATTCGGTCTTCAACGAGGTTCTGGAAAAGATTAGTCCTCTATCCATCCTTTTGGGATTTGTAAATGCTCCCCGACTGTCTAGCTTTCATTTAGATGATTATTAGCGAGATGGACACAATACATTTTTGGTTTTAGTTATTTAAAAATATATTGAGTTTGTTTCCCCTCCCCCAAAAATATTTCAACCACCTGCAGTCTGTATGTTTGACACCCCTGCATTAGGCTATATAACACAGTAAGGATTGCAATCTATGGAAGTGCTTTCTTGCTGTATAGAGAGACCATTAGTTAATGTGCAACATGAAGAGAGCTGGTAGAACTGCCTGCAGAGCTTGTTGTTTACCTACCCTCCTAATCAAAACAAGGACACAAGGAGAGGAAGTTACCTCATACAAAGCAAGGCTGCATCACTCATTATTAGTGTAGCACTAATAATGAGTCAGTGTTTCTCTCCCTCTGCGCGTGTGGTGGGCTGCTTGTGTAAGTACACAAAATCTGGACGTCACGCAGAGAGGAAATCTGTAGTACTTCTCCCCATTAGCTGTGAGACCGTCTTGGCTTTGTTGAGCCCAGCGGGACACAAGGACTATCTACTGTCTCTGTGGTGGGGAGGGCTCAAAACACACAGACCATAAACACGGAGTACACAAAACATTCCCTTTGTGACAGACTGACCAGGTGAAAACTATGACCCCTAATTGAGGTCACTTGTTAAATCCACTTCAAATCAGTGTAGATGAACGGGAGGAGACAGGTTAAAGAAGGATTTTTAAACCTTGAGAGGGGGGGTGCAGTTCAATATTAGGAAGGTGTTCCTAATATTTGGTATACTCAGTATACACCATCTATCTACTACATCACAGGACCCAGGACAGGCTCCAGACAGATGAGTGGGATTAAAACCAGAGAAAATGTATCCAAAGCTCTTTCACCTGCATTGCGCCATTTCTAAGAAAGAAAAAAAGAAAAAAGAAAAACTGTACAACGATCATCTTGCCATTCCTGCACACGCACTGGACACAGAGTTGCCAGTCCCTGGAGCATTAAAACCACCAGCAAGCCCCCATGAGGCTTAACCGACTCACTCAACTGACCACTGACCTTGCCGGGGGGTGGAGGGTCAGCCTGGTTATAGCAGCAGTAGGTTGTCCGTGTGGGGAGGCCGTGTCCCCTGAGGGCCTCCTGGGACTGTGGAGAGGAGAGCTCTCCTCTGGGCATTGTCATGCACACAATATGTGTGTAGAGGCTGAATGGATGGGTGTGAGCGAGAGAGAAAAAGATCCTTGTTTCCACCTAAAAGACTAGCAAACCCTTGAGCTCGACACTCACAGGTTGCCATGGTTTTTGCTCTGGAATTTAATCGACCCAATTAATTGATTGTGCGGCAGACAACGGGTAGAGGGGGAGGAATGTGTGAGTGCTGAAAGAGGAAGGGGAAGTTAGAGGCCTGCTGATTTAACTGAGATACAGTAACACCGATCTGATGGGATTTGTTGGACTGGTCACAGTCAATCTACATTGGACTCCTTCCAAGCCTTTTGATGAGAGAAGAGGAAAGACTGAGAAAGAAAACGAGGAGTGGGTTTTCACTTCAGTCTAGCAACACTGCAGGGGTTTGGCATCGGAAGATCATCAAAACCACCCTTTGAAACAAATGGCAGAGGTTCTTTTATTTGATAGTGGCAATGTATCTGATACAAAGATATCTGCAAATTACACAAATTCCCTGGGTAATGTGGAAACGGTTATAAGCACATTAATAATCCTCTTTGGTAAACACCTTTTATCAGGACAAATACAAAATGGTGTCAGAAGGATTTTCTCCACCCTCATACTCCTCCTGTTGACCGGAGTGTGGGCTGTCCACTTGTTTGTCTGTGTGCGAGAGTCTGTGGAGGGAGAGGGGTTCGCTGGAGTCTAAGTCACTGTGAAGTCTTTATGATGCTGTAAACTTTACTCTGGTCTCAGCAGTCAGAGGGACTTTAAGAGCATGAACACATGTGGGACAGCCCAGAGAGAGCCAGACAGTATAAATCAACCCACAGAGCAAAGCATTCATTAAATCGCCGTGTCCATCATGAGCAGCTGATCGTGTCTGGGAGTCGACTGTGGGGAGGACTGACAAGATACAGGATATAGATTACATCTTATCTTACCACAGGACTCACAGGGAGAGACAGCAGAGTCACTTAGCAGGAATGACAAATGGGGGATATCTAGCAGGGAGGAGAGAAATGCTTATACAATCTGTCATCAAACCGGTCACATGCACAAGCGTCTGCCACAACAAACCACAAGTGATAAGAGCACTGTCTATGCAAACCACAGCTGGCTGCTGCTTGAGTGCAGCCTGCCAGCCTTGTCATCTCCGATCTAGACTACTGCAACTCTGTTGGCTGGGCTCCCCGCTTGTGGCAGCAAACACTTCAACTTATCCAGAATGACGCAGCACGCCTGGTGTTCAATCTTCCCAAGCTCTCCCGTGTCACCCCGGTCCGCCGCACACTCCACTGGCTTCCAGTCTAAGCTCACATCATTTTCAAGACCCTGGTGCTTGCCTACGGAGCAGCAAAGGGAACTGCACACCCCTACCTTCAGGCTCAGATCAAACCCTACACCCCAACCCAAGCCCTCCGTTCTGCCACCTCTGGTCTCTTTGCCCTCCCACCCCTACAGGAGGGTAGTTCCCACTCAAAACTCTTCTCTGTCCTGGCACCCCAATGGTGGAACAAGCTTCCCTCTAATGTCAAGACAGAGGAGTCCCTGCCCATCTTCCAAAAATGTCTGAACCCCATCTCTTTAAAGAGCATCTTAAATAAATCCCACGGCTCTGGATAAAAGCGTGTGCTAAATGACTTCTGTAAATGCCTGCTAGCTCATAGAAAGACAGCTCTCCTCTCTGCTGCTTTGAATGGCAAGTGGACTGCTCGCTTTTATTCCACATTCAGAAGGGAAAGAAATGTAGTCTGTGCAGCACAACAATATAGGATAGGTATGAAATGTCTATCTGGGAATTGATTCACAGCAACACAATGAAATGGAATGCCTGGGCTCTAGAGGTTTTCCCAGCCAGGTGCCCTGAGGCAGCATCTTCAACAGGAGAGGTTTAGTAACTCTTCCTGGATGCTGGACAGCCTCTCTATCTCTCTGCCTCTGCTGACACCACAGCTGATATGAGCCAGGTCTCAGGGCAGAAAAAAAAAAAAGAAAAAAAGCTTTGCTTTGTTTATCGACTGAAAAACGTAAACAGAAAAGGGAAATGTAACAATTCAATCACAGGTAAAGGCGTCGAGCACGATCTCTAATCCATTTAATGATCGATGCGGGGTTGCAGCCAGTGGAAGCCAGCTTGTTGATAGGTCAAGCTGACATTTGGCTCCAATATACAGCGGTGGAGGGGAGGAGAGGGAGGCGGACTGGAAAGCACTCAACCGCAGATGCCCTTCTGCCGTTTCATCTCCTTGACTGACTGAAATTAGACTGATTGAGTTTTCCAGTGGCTTGACAGTGCTGCTGCTCTGCTGCTTCTGCTCAAAGCGTACGCTGAGCTGAGAGAGCACTCAAGACCAAGACTCTCTGTTCTCTTCGTCTGCTGCAGCGAAACAGACAGACCGACCGGGACTGCAGCTCCGATCTCCAACATTGATTTTTACACATCTATTATTAATTGGCCGTCGAGGCGTTTTCTTTTCCAGAGAGAAAAGCTCCATCAAACACCCGGCAGAGCTTTTATCATGTCTGCATCTGGGCGCTGGGCCTATATCATCACTGGCGCACATTTTTCATCTGGCTTTTTCCAGACTAGCACACCACTTGGCTGAACCCCTGCCAAGAATAAAACAGAGCTCATTACCGAATAATGCCCTTGCAGGCTTACATTTTCAACGTGTAAGTAATTGTAAAATATGTACACGGGTGAGGAAAGAGCCATGCATGCTATATCAATTAGGGAAGAAACTACACAGATCTCTCGCGAGTTGACACACATCTTGTACTGCACAGTGCACTGTCCATCTGCTTCTTCTCATCTGTGTACTGTCACAGAGGCTTCAGTCTCAGTCACTGGGACTCCACTATAGCACTGAGGGAGACAGTACAGTCTACACACTCTCCGAAGGCACCTTTGACAAGGGAGAATGGATACGTCTCACAGCGGCTCTGTCCGTCAAGTGGCCGTGCTGTGACAAATGACTCGTCTAATCCTCTCCTCCAGTGCAGCGCACTGAAGCAGCATGAAAGCCACTTTGCTTGGCCCCTGGACCTGGGAGGTAATTATGCTCTAGGGCTGAAGGTCCCTGCAGAGGAGAGAGAGGACAGGGTGTGGGGAGGGGGTAGTGGACTTACTTGACCCTCTGGATCCAGACGCAGTAGTCTGTGATGTAGAGGTCGTTCAATATGTAGGCCGGTTCATTCTCCCGGAAGACTTTGTGAATATCCAACAAGCACTTCAGGACACAGGCTTTCCCTGGACAGGAAAAACGGAAGGAGTAGAAATGGAAAAGTTTTGTTATTCTATGGCAATGTGAGGAATGGTAAATATAGCAGTGTTGCTAGCAGGGACTGCTGTTCCAAAAAATCTCATTGTTCCATACAGCCTTCCTTCAAATTATAGGCTGAACAGGCTATGGGAGATCATGTGAGCATTGCAAGACCATCCTATTGCAGACCACTTACAGTCATTTACACTCATGACAGAGAGAGCAATTAATCAACTTTCAGGCCTCCTTTATCTAGTTTATAGTTGTCCAGAATTTCAACTCAAGTGGGCCAAGATAATGCAAAGGGTTCATTTCATACCGGTTTATGAAAGCAAATTGGCCCTGATTTCCCTCAAAGGGAAAGCCAAAGATGACCATTACAAAAAGGGACACACCTGGAGGGAGCCACGTTTGATCCGTAACATTTGCTGCCACAAAACCCAGGCGTATAAATAGCCCCTTGATGGGACAAAGTTGGCCCATTGCAGAACACGGAGGTCTACAGACAATCATCTTGTCCAGCATGCAACTTCAGGATTGGCTGGCAGCAGACAGACATTCCAGTCCATTCAAAACAAACAGCACACTCGCTCCAAGGAAAACCTTACGCAAACATTTGGTTCTCATTTAGAGCATGAGCGCTCAGAGGACCAGGACCCTCACCTCTCCTGGCTTCCAAACTCACTGCAGACACAAAGCCCTCCCTGCTTCCAAACTCACTGCAGACACAAAGCCCTCCCTGCTTCCAAACTCACTGCAGACACAAAGCCCTCCCTGCTTCCAAACTCACTGCAGACACAAAGCCCTCCCTGCTTCCAAACTCACTGCAGACACAAAGCCCTCCCTGCTTCCAAACTCACTGCAGACACAAAGCCCTCCCTGCAGACACAAAGCCCTCCCTGCTTCCAAACTCACTGCAGACACCAAGCCCTCCCTGCTTCCAAACTCACTGCAGACACCAAGCCCTCCCTGCAGACACCAAGCCCTCCCTGCTTCCAAACTCACTGCAGACACCAAGCCCTCCCTGCTTCCAAACTCACTGCAGACACCAAGCCCTCCCTGCTTCCAAACTCACTGCAGACACAAAGCCCTCCCTGCTTCCAAACTCACTGCAGACACAAAGCCCTCCCTGCTTCCAAACTCACTGCAGACACCAAGCCCTCCCTGCTTCCAAACTCACTGCAGACACAAAGCCCTCCCTGCTTCCAAAATCACTGCAAACACAAAGCCCACCCTGCTTCCAAACTCACTGCAGACACAAAGCCCTCCCTGCTTCCAAACTCACTGCAGACACAAAGCCCTCCCTGCATCCAAACTCACTGCAGACACAAAGCCCTCCCTGCTTCCAAACTCACTGCAGACACAAAGCCCTCCCTGCTTCCAAACTCACTGCAGACACAAAGCCCTCCCTGCTTCCAAACTCACTGCAGACACAAAGCCCTCCCAGCTTTCAAACTCACTGCAGACACCAAGCCCTCCCTGCTTCCAAACTCACTGCAGACACCAAGCCCTCCCTGCTTTCAAACTCACTGCAGACACAAAGCCCTCCCTGCTTCCAAACTCACTGCAGACACAAAGCCCTCCCTGCTTCCAAACACAAAGCCCTCCCTGCTTCCAAACTTTACATTTCTCACTCTTCCTCCCTGGGAGTGATGGAGACAGTGCTTTTGTTTCACCTCCAACCGTGCCACGTTATGAATCCTGCACTCGTCTGTTTTTCCCCGCTGATGACAAGTTGAGCCAGTTAAACACGTTGGTGGCGAGCTGTGGCTGATCCCTGGAGAGGGGCAGACGGCAGAGTCTGGTCCAGGGGGGTGCATGGGCACAGCAACACAGCTGCCACAGCGGCACTGGCCACTAACTTCCATCAAGGCAAGGTGACAACACAGCATAAGCAACACAAGTACACACACGTTCCAATCACTCCATGTGCATTCCTAATGCTACGCTGAAAACATTCCGTTGGCATCACTACCACACTGTACATGGTAACAGAACACTTCAAGTGTTTCAACTACTGGGAGGGCCATGTGCACCCCAACAGCCCACTGTACTAGCTCACTACAGTGGAGACCCAAACCCTTTCTAGTGTCATATTGAAGTAGAGTAACTGCTCAATTATAGCCAGCTAAAATGTTACAAAGCCAAAGGACATGGAAAAACATGGAAATGAGAGTTAAGCTACACTGAGGAACCGCAATTCCAGAACATTTCCGGCTCTGTACAGGCTACTCAACTCCAGTGGGTCCTTCGGTCAGCTACACGACAGCAGCCGTGCTAAAGCCTCCCTACCTAGTAGGCCCCGCTCCGCTCTCCCTGCCTGGCGGCCCATTGGTTCCAGCCACTTAGCGGGCAGCTGGATGAGCGCCTTGAGAAGGACCGTCCGTGATGCCAGAGGGCTGTTCAAATATTTACCCCGGATAACATTTCCTTTAAGGCCTTTAACATGTGGCTCCCGCAAGGCATTAATGGGTTCGTTTCCTAATACCTACCAATGTTTGCTTTCACAGCCATTTAAGTCAAGTGCCTTAAAATTAGAGCACACATTCCATTAGCCGTATCCTGACAAATTAATTAGCTGTGTGGAATAAAGCTGGGAGGAAACATGCCGTGCCCTCTCAAGACGTACGCCAGCCAGACTGCATTACTGTAGCTTTACAGTTCATTAACGAGAGCCCCATTACTCACTCTCACTCACCTGATGCACGTAAATAAAGGAAATTGCAGAGGCAAACTCATTTAAATGAAGAGGCACTTGCTATCGTCGGCCTGCTTAGACCAACTATCACCAGTTAGGTTAGTTTGCATTTTCCAGCACAGCAACAAAATGGGTATGTGACTGTTTAACAAATGTCCAGCGTCAGGAGAGAGATTGAAAAGCTTCATTAGGCTAGAACAGGTGAAGTTGTTTGTTTCTAGAGGATGAAGGTAGATAGTGTAGTGTAGTACAGGGAAGCCCCCTTCACAGTGACAACCCGGGATTCTCCGATTCCCTCAGCCAGTCTGATCTAATCTGGAGTTACAATACTTTTAATTTGCTGTCATTTACAAGCATTTAAATCCCCACAAACCGGCTAATCTCACCCCACACACATCCTAAATGTGTTTACATGGCTGAGCCTTCATCTAGCTACCTGCGGGGCTTTGATTTAAAGAGGACTCTCTGCTAGGAGATATCAAAGTCAACAGTCCGTATAGAACAAATCCACACCTCCCGCTTGGAGATGTTGCTCTTCTTGTGGTGGTATAGTGATGTATGACTGTGGGTGCATGCTGGTTGTAAAGCAGTCTTTCTGTCAGTCTCCACAGCACTGAACAGGCAAACTGCAGCCCACAGCTACCATGCAGGCTTTGCCTTCAACAGAAATGCATCAAACCACATACTGTCCCTCAGGAGTCTCAGAAAACATTGGCCAGAGTCCAGAGTCACATTAATTGGGAGGGAAACTAGGTCATATTGAGTGCTTTATAATCTGGGCATGACACAGAGGCTGCCAATACTGCTCTAACCAGCATCCACAAAGTGGCCATTGAGGTGTGGAGGTGCCTGGCTGCCTCAGGTCAGGGGTGAGAGGTCACAGACTCACCTGACTGGAAGATCTGAGCCGCATCCTGCACGGCTGCAGAGACCAGGGCAAAGTGTCTGTAGAGCGGGTAACACAACACCCTCCTCCCAAAAGACACCAGGACCTCCTGCAACGAGCTGTATGTCTGAAAGGCAACAACAAAAAGACAAGCCGCATTTTCCTCATGGCCACTCACTATAAAAAGACTAATCTTACAAAAAAAGATAAAGGGACTTCCCTTCCTCTTAAAATGCTTGGCAGCCTCTTGCTTTTCTCCTTCCCTCCAGCACGAAGCAGGCTAGGCTAGCCCACTCCTAATTGCAGTCATTGGTAAACTAATTACTCCTAACGACTTCCCTTTCATAGAGGGGGAAACGGGCGAGGAACTCTTAAACACCTTCTGCAGTCGCCGCCTTTTAATTGTTGCTGGTCCTTAATCACTGTGTAAACGCGAGGCTTTTCTCCGCACCAGTAGACAAAAGAGCTGAGAGAGAGAGCCCTCTGCTTTCTCTTTTTATTAATTCTCTCTAGCTTGTTAAAAGTGCGCTCAGAGTGTGACTCGTATGTCATCAGGGCTCATCCCCTCTCCCCCGGGGCTGTTTAGCAGCCTGCCTGTAAATAACACTCAGCCGCACAACAACCACCAACCTGGTCTGTCTGGTTAGGAGGCTGGTTAACAGATAGCAGATGGAGAGAGGGAGGGGGAAAGAGGGAGATAAGGGTGAGAGAGACGAGGGGGGAGGGAGAAAAAAAAGAGAAAGACTAAAACAGGAAAAAAACTGGGAAAGATAGAGAGATGGGGAAAAGAGACCTAGTAAGGGAGAGGGTTAGAGAGAATGAGAGCAAAAGCGATAATGAGCAAAAGCGTGGATGAGAGTGAGTGAGACAGAGCAGATGAGAGCGAGCGGGCGAGAGAGAGAGAGAGAGCGGACGAGAGAGAGTGAGTGGGTGGATATGAGAGAGAGAGAGCGGCTGAGAGGGCACGTCCCGTCAATCTCTCCCAGACAGATAGCTCTACTGACGAGGGCTTTCAGGCAGCTGCAGGATGTCATTACTACCTCCTCCATTATCACCATTATGGCCAAACTGCTACCGCTCAGACTCAGACTGCGGCATCCGATTACCAGCCCTTATTGTCAGGTTCACAGGGAAAATGCTACTGATTAAGGGGCACGCACATCCCAAGGTATAAGACGAGCAGCACACATGCCCTGCTGCGCGGTCCTCCTCATCTCCCTCCCTCTCCATCGGTTTGTCAGTTGGGAGAACACACACCTGGGCCTGTTCACAGCCCTGGGGCACACCTTAATACTCCTACCTCTGACACACAAACTCACATGTGCAAACCTAAGAGGAACCAATTGTCATAGCTATAACCTGGCCTTCTCTTCCTCTCCAAAACAATGCACTACCAGTGCATCAGTAGAAGATGACAGTTTGTTTATATACAGTGCATTTGGAAAGTATTCATACCCGTTGACTTATTCCACTTTGTTACGTTACAGCCTTATTCCACAATGGATTAAATAGATTTTTCCCTCAATCTACACACAACACTCCATAATGACAAAGCAAAAAAAGTGTTTCGAAATTTTTGCAAATGTATTAAAAAAAAACAAATAAAACTGAATATTGCATTTACATAAGTATTCAAATGCTTTACTCAGTACTTTGTTGAAGCACCTTTGGCAGCGATTACAGCCTCGAGTCTTCTTGGGTATGACGCTACAAGCTGGGCACACCTGTATTAGGGGAGTTTCTCCCATTCTTCTCTGCAGATCCGCTCAAGCTCTGCAGGTTGGATGGGGAATGTCGATGCACAGCTATTTTCAGGTCTCTCCAGAGATCTTCGATCGGGTTCAAGTCTGGGCTCTGGCTGGGCCACTCAAGGACATTGAGACTTGTCCCGAAGCCACTCCTGCATTGTCTTGGCTGTGTGCTTAGGGTCATTGTCCTGTAGAAGGTGAACCTTCACCCCAGTCTGAGCGCTCTGGAGCAGGTTTTCATCAAGAATCTCTGTTCTTTGCTCCGTTCATCTTTCCAACGATCTTGACTAGTCTCCCAGTCCCTGCCGTGAAAAACATCAAAGCATGATGCTGCCATTACCATGCTTCACCGTAGGGATTGTCCTATGTTTCCTCCAGACTTGACGCTTGTCATTGAGGCCAGAGTTCAATCTTGGTTTCATCAGACCAGAGAACCTTGTTTCTCATGGTCTGAGAGTCCTTTAGTTGCCTTTTGGCAAACTCCAAGTGGGCTGTCAAGTGCCTTTTACTGAGGAGTGGCATCCGTCTAGCCACTCTACCATAAAGGCCTGATTGGTGGAGTGCTGCAGAGATGGTTGTCCTTCTGGAAGGTTCTCCCATCCCCACAGAGGAACTCTGGAGCTCTGTCAGAGTGACCATCGGGTTCTTGGTCACCTCCCTGATCAAGGCCCTTCTCCCTCCGCTCAGTTTGGAAGGGCAGCCAGCTCTAGAAAATGTCTTGGTGGTTCCAAACTTCTTTTTGGTACTTTTCCCTCGGAGCTCTAGGGAAAATTCCTTTGACCTCATGACTTGGTTTTTGCTCTGACATGCACTGCCAACTGTGCGACCTTATATAGGCAGGTGTGTGACTTTCCAAATCATGTCCAATCAATTGAATTTACCAAAGATGGACTCCAATCAAGTTGTAGAAACATCAAGGTTGATCAATGGAAACAGGACGCACCTGACCTCAATTCCGAGTCTCATAGCGAATACTAAATAAGGTGTTTTTATTATATACATTTGCAAACATTTTGGAGGAAAATGTTTCATTTAATCCATTTTAGAATAAGGATGTAACGTAACAAAATATGGAAAAAGTCAAGGGGTCTGAATACTTTCCTAATGCACTGTATAGGACACGGAATTTGTGTGTCTCTGTATATACAATACCAGTCAAAATTTGACACCTACTCATTTTTCTTTACTTTTACTATTTTCTACATTGTAGAACAATGAAGACATCAAAACTATTAAATAACACATTTAGTAACCAAAAAAAAAAGTGTTAAATCAAAATATATTTTAGATTTTTCAAAGTAGCTACCCTTTGCCTTGACAGCTTTCCACAATCTTGGCATTCTCTCAACCAGCTTCACCTGGAATGCTTTTCCAACAGTCTCGAAAGAGTTCCCACATATGAGCACTTGATGGCTGCTTCTCCTTCACTCTGCGGTCCAACTCATCACAAACCATCTCAATTGGGTTGAGGTCGGTTCATTGTGGAGGCCAGGTCATCTGATGCAGCACTCAATCACTCTCCTTCTTGGTCAAATAGCCCTTACACAGCCTGGAGGTATGTTGGGTCATTGTCCTGTTGAAAAACAAATGATAGCGCATACCAGATGGTACGGCGTATCGCTGCAGAATGCTGTGGTAGACATGCTGGTTAAGTGTGCCTTGAATTCTAAATAAATCAATGACAGTATCACCAACAAAGCACCCCCACATCTCCCCCTCTATGCTTCACTTTGGGAACCACACATGCAGAGATCCTCTGTTCACCTACTCTGCATCTCACAAAGACACAGCGGTTGGAACCAAAAATCTCAAATTTGGACCCATCAGACCAAAGGACAGATTTCCACCGGTCTAATGTCCATTGCTCGTTTTCTTGGACCAAGCAAGTCTCTTCTTCTAATTGGTGTCCTTTAGTAGTGGTTTCTTTGCAGCAATTCGACCATGAAGGCCTGATTCACACTGTCTCCACTGAACAGTTGATGTTGAGATGTGTCTGTTACTTGAAATCTGTGCAGCATTTATTTGGGGTGCAATTTCTGAGGCTGGTAACTCTAATGAACTTATCCTCTGCAGTAGAGGTAACTCTGGGTCTTCCTTTCCTGTTTCATCCTAGCACTTGATGGTTTTTGCGACTGCACCTGAAGAAACGTTCAAAGTTCTTGAAATTTTCCGGATTGACTGACCTTCATGTCTTATAGTCGTTTCTCTTTGCTTATTTGAGCTGTTCTTGCTATAGTATGGACTTGGTCTTTTACTAAATAGGGCTGACCTTGTCACAACACAACTGACTGGCTCAAACACATTAAGGAAAGAAATTCCACAAATTAACAAGGCACACCTGTTAATTGAAATGCATTCCAGGTAACTACCTCATGAAGCTAGTTGAGAGAATGCCAAGAGTGTGCAAAGCTGTCAAGGCAAAGGCTGGCTTCTTTGAAGAAACTAAAATGTCAAATGTATTTTGATTTGTTTAACACTTTTTTGGTTACCACATGATTCCATATAGTTTTGATGTCTTCACTATTATTCTACAATGTAGAAAACAGTACAAATAAAGAAAAACCCTTGAATGAGTAGGTGTGTGTGTGTGTGTGCATGTATATTACAGTTCATAAGGTTCATATTCATTTTACCCCCCAAAAGGGCTTTATTACAGACAGAAATACTCCTCAGCACTCCCCCCACCCAACCTCAGACAATACTGCAGGTGAAGAAGCCAGATGTGGTCTGCAGTTGTGAGGCTGGTTGGACGTACTGCCAAATACTTTAAATACTTAATACTTTAGAGGCAGCTTATGGTAGAGAAATGAACATTCAATTCTCTGGCAACAGCTCTGGTGGACATTCCTTCAGTCAGCATGCCAATTGCACGCTCCCTCAAAATCTGTGGCATTGTGCCGTGTGACAAATAGGCACATTATAAAGTGGCCTTTTATTGTCCCCAGCACAAGGTGCGCCTGTGTAATGATCATGCTGTTCACCTGTCAGGTGGATGGATTATCTTGGCAAAGGAGAAATTCTCACTAACAGTTTCTGGGATTTTGCTATTTCAGCTGATGAAACATGGACCAACATTTTACATGTTGTGTTTATATATTTTTTTATACAAGCTCTCCACCCAGTTGCAGCAAACTCAATCAAATGGTAATTTCCTAGGCCTGGTTGAGAGCTTTCCTCGGTCAGCAGCTGGAGCAGACACATTTAGATCAATAAAAGCCTATAGCTCAAGATAGGGCCAGAAGCTGAAAATAGCCAGTATAGGGAAGCAGTGCCGAAGGTCATACTAAGGGATTTATTATTCCATGATAATTTGACTTTAATTTACTTAAATAGGGACTGCCTCCCTATTACTTACCTCAAGCCAGCAGAGAGTCCCACTAAGTTTTCTGATGGTCCACGGTGATTCAACCTGCAGTCATATAATGAGAGGACAGAGGTCAATTTCTACACGTGCTTTAGAGAATCAAGGTGGGCCTACAACACATGAGAAAGCAATGATACCAATAACAGGCAAACTCAGGCCACACTCTCTTTAACACTCCGTCCCTAGTGTCCATTATAGATACCTTACAACACGATCTCTGGAAAAGCAGACTGTTCCAGAATCTCTAGGGAGTATCAGGCCGTAACACCCCAGATGTTCACAGATGACTTGACAGGTCGCTGTCTAAAGTATGTGTTTACGGCATTACTAAGAATTAAAGCTCTGGATCTGACCCAATGATGTATATCAACACATTAATAGTTGAACATGGTCTAACCTCACTATCTCCCATAGTAGACCTTTATCTAAGCAATAGGGCACAAGGGGGTGCGGTATTAGGCCAAAATACCACAGCGAGACGCAACGTGGAGTGCCTGGATACAGTCCTTAGCCGTGGTATATTGGCTATATACACACACACCACAAACCCCTGAGGTGCCTGATTGCTATTATAAACTGGTTACCAACATAATTAAATCTTTTTTTTGTCATAGCTGTGGTATACGGTCTGATATTCAGGACTCAAAACAACCCAGACTATAATCTATTTTAGAACGAGCAACTGGGTCGTGCCCATAGATACAGAACAAAAAGACTAAGACTGGGTCGCGTCTCTGGCAACCGAACCGATAGAATGACAACACTCAGGCCAATACATCCTCCAAACACCAGCTTCTTGGGCATTATCACTTAAACATCTATTTCCATCTGTGCAACTACAGACTGGGAGTTCCATGTATTACAGGTTAGTGACAGTAAGACAACATAAAAAAACTCAAGATCCCTATAGGAACTTGATGTAAGTCCATGTTAAAGCTTTGACATGGAGAAGGATGTAGAGGCTATCTTTCGGTCGCTAACTCACGTTGTGCTCTCCCACTGTAGTGCGCAATTCGTAGCAGTATGCCAGGATGATGTCCACCAGGCTGAGCCACACCTGGAAACGGGACTTCTTGTCCAGGATGTAGGAATGGTTGGTAAACTTTCTTAGCTGCTCCTTCTCATCATCAGTGAAGGACACCGCTGCAAAACAACAGTCCACCCTTAGACTCACTGGGTTTTACATAGGCCTGATCATGCCTGCAAATGCATTCATTTCTAACAGTTCATGCACATATTCTACTATGAAGCAAAAGAGGGATCCATCATTTCTATTATGTTGCAGAGATAGCCCATGGCTTGAATTGTGTGATGAAAGCACTAGGTTATCAGGTCATTTGGAAAGAATAAAGTCCCTGAGTTTCTTCCTCAGTTACTGATCAAGATAACCTCGACCCAAACTCAATTGGTAAAGTTTTATGTGCAACGTTCAGTGCTGAAGGTCTACAAGAACAGATTCCAAGTCAGCACTTTCTCTGCAGCTTATGGAACAGCTGAAAGCAATCCTTCCCTTTGCCTATTGAGGACAGCCCCTATACGGAGCCCCTGAGTGTGTGGGCTTGAGTGTGCGTGCACACACTACAGCAGCAGTTTCAAATGATCCTCTTGGCTGCACTGGGCTCTTGGCTCTGCTGGGAACTAGATTCCTGCTCCATTACATCAGGGCTTAGATCCCTGCAGACGGTACCCCGATTCCCTTGCCAGTGCAGCTGCAGCAGCCCAGCCTGGCCAAGCGTAGCACATACGCACACCTCCCCCTCACCGCACCTCCCCGGGATATCAGCCAGGACGCTGGGGAGAAACTCAGCGCCCCCACTGGCCTACATCCAGCAGTCTGCCGAGTGTAGGAAACACACACAGAGTAGTGAGAAGGGGGTTTACATATCGGGATATTATATTTTAAGATGTATTGTTTTGAAAATGTCGCAATAAATCGTTTTGCGCTAGTTGGCTATACTTGAACAAAAACTCCAGTATTTTTACATGATAGCTTGTTCTCCATCTTTTTAAATAGGGAGCCAATTTGTTTTCCAGGACTGATCAAAACTAGTTTTTTTTCTCATGGCTCCCCTTTGTCCCTCTGCAGCAGACATGCACTATATATGAAAAGGTTTGTGGACACACCTTCAAATTAGTGGATTCAGCCATTTCAGCAACATGTATAAAATCGAGCATACAGCCATGCAATCTCCATAAACAAACATTGGCAGTAGAATGCCCTTAAGTGGCACCCTCATAGGATGCCACCTTTCCAACAAGTCAGTTCGTCAAGAGCACAGAACGGGACCGGCAAATGCTGAAGCGCGTAAAAATCATCTGTCCTCGGTTAAAACACTCACTACCATGGTCGAGCAGTTGCACACAAGCCTCAGATCACCATCCGCGATGCCAAGCGCCGGCTAGAGTGGTGGAAAGCTCGCAGCCATTGGTCTCTGGAGCAGTGATGAATCACGCTTAACCATCTGGCAAGCCAACGGACAAATCTGGGTTTGGCGGATGCCAGGAGAACGCTACCTGCCCCAAGGCATACAGTAGTGCCAAATGTAAAGTTTGGTGGTGGAGGAAAAATGGTCTGGGGCTGTTTTTCATGGTTCGGGCTTGGACCCTTAGTTCCAGTGAAGGGAAATATTAACGCTACAGCATACAATGACAGTCTAGACGATTCTGTGCTTCCAACTTCGTGGCAACAGTTTGGAGAAGGTCCTGTCCTTTTTCAGCATGACAATGCACCTGTGCAAAGAGAGGTCCATACAGAAATGGTTTGTCGAGATCGGTGTAGAATAACTTGACGGGCCTGCACAGAGCCTTGACCTCAATCCCCTCGAACACCTTTGGGATGAATTGGGACGCCGACTGCGAGCCAGGCCTAATCGCCCAACATCAGTGCCCGACATCACTAATGCTCGTGGCTGAATGGAAGCAAGTCCCCGCAGCAATATTCCAAAATCTTGTACGGTCCAGTACATCACTGGGGCCAAGCTTCCTGCAATCCAGGACCTCTATACCAAGCGGTGTCAGAGGAAGGCCCTAAAAATTGCGAAAGACTCCAGCCACCATAGTCATAGACTGTTCTCTCTGCTACCACACGGCAAGCGGTACCGGAGCGCCAAGTCTAGGTCCAAAAGGCTTCTTAACAGCTTCTACCCCCAAAGCCATAAGACTCCTGAACAGCTAATCAAATGACTACCCAGACTATTCGCATTGGGGATCAGGGAAAAGGGATAGGGCTGCTGGCAAACAGGTTCCTTTGTTTATTTATTATAACAGCAGTCCAGCACTTATCAAGATGTTCCAAAAGGTGTATACACGCACATTGTCATTCAGTGACATCTAGCGAGGGCATCAGTTGCTATAACTCCTGTTTTTGTCCACATGTAACGGATCTAAAAATACATTTTAAAACAGGATGAACATGGTATTACTGCTGACCATTAAACTGTCAATAACAAGCTAACTAGACCTGCATAATGCAGCCGCAGCGCTCCACTCATCCAAGAGACATCTGGATGAGATTAGACAATCTAATGGGACAATCTGAATGGCACTCACTGATCTCAGCTTTGATCCTAGCCAATTGAGTGTGAGGCGGGGGGTCAGATGAATGGAGATTAATTTGTCACTTAGTTCCTCCAGTCTTCTAAGCAGTCTGCCCCCATAGTATAGCCCTACCCCAGGTACAGATGGTACCAGTGACATGGAGTAAATATAACTAAATCGTGCACAAGGCTGGAAATGACCTACAACTCTACTTCACTCAGAGGCTTCTGACATATGACCTTGGTAGTACAGAGCAATGTGTGTGGGGGAACTTAAATACAGCTTACGTTGATTGCCTTCGATTCAAACATCTACACTCAATATTAAACTGAAAGCGTAATTGTTAAAGATAGACATTTTCTGCAGTGAAAGAACCTGCGAGTCAATGCAATAAATATAGTGATGAATCACAGACCGCCACTGGCATGTCAAACCAGCCAGAAGAAGAGCTGCAGGTAGAGACAGGGCTGTCATGTTGGATTAACACCGCCCACTCAGTTCATATGGACCCAGTGGACAGCTGTGGCCTGTCAGTGCTCTGGCCTCGACACGGGGAACAGAGAGGGGGCACAAAGGTCCAGGGTGGGGTTTCAACTTAATTACAACTAGTGTCTACACCCATCTGTCAGCTGACATATACTGTATCTCTGTCTTAAAGGAGGCAAGGGAGGGGGACCAGAAAGAGGCCAAAATGTGGAAGCATAAGAATTCAGCTTCCCCACATTATTAACAGTACCAGTCAAAAGTTTGGACACACCTATTCATTCAAAGGTTCTTTATTTTTACTATTTTCTTAATTGTACAAAACTATTAAATAACACGTACTGAATCATGTAGTAACCAAGTGTTGCTTGCCTTGCTGACAGCTTTGCACACTCTTGGCATTCTCTCAACCAGCTTCACATGAGGAATGCTTTTCCAACAGTCTTGAAGGAGTTCCCACATATGCTGAGCACTTGGCTGCGTTTCTTCACTCTGCGGTCCAACTAATCCAAAACCATCTCAATTGAGTTGAGGTCGGGTGATTGTGGAGGCCAGGTCATCTGATGCAGCACTCCATCACTCACTCTCTTGGTCAAATAGCCCATACAGCCTGGAGGTGTGTTTTGGGTCATTGTTCTGTTGAAAAACAAATGATAGTCCCACTAAGCGCATACCAGACGGTACGGCGTATCGCTGCAGAATGCTGTGGTAGACATGCTGGTTAAATATGCCTTGAATTCTAAATAAATTACTGACAGTGTCACCAGCAAAGCACCCCCGCACCTCCTCCTCCAGGCTTCACTTTGGGAACCACACATGCAGAGATCATCAGTTCACCTACTCTGCGTCTCCCAAAGACAAGGCGGTTGGAACCAAAACTCTCATCAGACCAAAGGACAGATTTCCACCGGTCTAATATCCACTGCTCATGTTTCTTGGCCCAAGCAAGTCTCTTCTTCTAATTTGTGTCCTTTAGTAGTGGTTTCTTTGCAGCAATTCGACCATGAAGGCCTGATTCACACAGTCTCCTCTGAACAGTTGATGTTGAGATGTGTCTGTTACTTGAACTCTGAAGAATTTATATGGGCTGCAATATCAGAGGCTGGTAACTCCAATGAACTTATCCTCTGCAGGAGAGGTAACTCTGGGTCTTCCTTTCCTGTGGTGGTCCTCATGAGAGCCAGTTTCATCATAGCGTTTGATGGTTTTGCGACTGCACTTGAAGAAACAAAGTTCTTGACATTCTCCAGATTGACTGACCTTCATGTCATAAAGTAACGGACTGTCGTTTCTCTTTGCTTATTTGAGCTGTTCGTTTTTGCCATAATATGGAAATGGTCTTTCACTAAATAGGGCTATCTTCTGTATACCACCCCTACCTTGTCACAACACAACTGATTGGCTACAACACATTAAGAAGGAAAGAAATTCCACAAATTAACTTTTAACAAGGCACACCTTGTTAAAGGCATTCCAGGTGCCGACCTCATGAAGCTGGTTGAGAGAATGTCATGAGTGTGCAAAGCTGTCATCAAGGCAAAGGGTGGCTACTTTGAAGAATATCAAATATATGGAGATTTTTTTTAACACTTTTTTGGTTACTGCATGATTCCATATGTGTTATTTCATAGTTGATGTCTTCACTATTATTCTACGATGTAGAAAATAGTACAAATAAATGAAAACCCTTGAATGAGTAGGTGTCCAAACTTTTGATGGTACATATATAAAATATATTAAAATCATAAGCATGCGATCAAGATTTTACTACGAACGGCTACATTTGCTGACCAATACTCTTCCGACAGGAAGGGGATGGCTAACGTGCATCCAGCTGTCAGTTAAGTCATTAAGTTTAAATTTGGCCCATTTATCTGCGCCGGGTCTCCGGCCGAGCGCTCAGAATGAGAAAAGGGAGTCCACAGAGTTGCAGGAAAACTTAATGCTGGATTCCTCCTGCCTATGGCTAATGGGCCGTGTATGAGTGCGGCGTAGTATTGACTGATGGCTGTTCGGCAGTGTGCGATCTCTCCTGTGCTAGGCAGAGACGGGGATCCTGGCACTGTCAACCCAGCATATCCTCCTGTGATAATGTTTCATCTAAATCCTTTCCTGAGCGTACAGTACGACATCCTGTACTAACATAAGCTGTGGCTACGAGCCATGTGTTCGTTGAGGCGGTGGGAACAGAGGAAATAGCCGGCTGTTAGGAGAGCTGGATGGCACAATTGAATTGTTCCATAAGCCCTTATCGCTCTCATCTGAGAAAGAAGAGAGGAAAACAAACCTGTAGGGGCGCAGCCAACCAGCCAGCCGTGGATCACACCTTTTAAATGACTCATTGATTTCTTATGTCATGGATTGATAGAGATAAATAAAAGAAATAGGATTTGTGGGAGAGTGAGGTAATGGCAATACACGTCTGGATGGGGGGGATGGCTAGGAGGAAAGGGCAATTTGGTTAAATTCTGCATTTTAAGGAAAGCCCTAAGAGCTGATAACAAATGATGATCTAGACAGAATATGTTCTATAAACAAAGGCAACCAAATGAAGCAATACCACAAAGATGCATTTTTCCAAATGACCATTACCCGAACTAACACTGTAGGCTTAATGTCAAACTCATAAATTTATCAATCCAGTGAAACGTTAAACTAACTCCACGCCACAAACTCACAACTTACAGTACTCAACAAAACAATTCAACAATACTGGATATAAAAATGTTAAAACAGTAATTATTTATACATTAACACAAATGGGTTTTTCTGGGGGTCACTTGTTTGACACCAAAGTTAAGTTCATTTTTCGTTGTCAGTATTTATACACCACCTGCTGGTGGAAATCTCTTACTGCTCTGTGTGATCTGAGCTTTAACTATAGGTTATCATTACTCTGTAATACAATGCTACTACATGAAATACAGCATCATTTAACAGATATAAAAGCATCTTAATGTCAAATTTTAGCACATGATTTGAAGATGAACTATCCCTTCGTGTGTGGTAGTGGTGGGATAGATAGGGAGGACTCCAGCTCACCTGCCTCTCCCTGCCGGATGGAGTCTGGGCACAGATCAGACCACCAAGGGCGGAACTTCAGCAGACCCTGGATCTCCTCGTCTTCAAACAGGTCAGCACTACAGACACAAACAGGTCAGTGTCATAACAATGAAAGTGATAGAACACGATGTAATAAATCTGTGACATCATCTGTGCATTTGTTAATGTTGAACAATGATTTAATTCTTTGGATGACTCACAGGTAATGGTCATGGCAGAATATGGACGTCTCAGCGTCTAGTCGTTTCCTTCTCCTCTCTGACGCTGTGGTTCCATCTGGGTTTTGGACATCGATGACATCACTTAGCTCCTCCTGATTGGACAATACTCCATTAGATCGTCACATGCTGTACTTGATATTACGTTTCCCTGGTCAGGTCATATGGTCAGGAAGAACTCCTGGCACTACTTATGTGTCACCATTTGCATTATAAAACCTAGCAATGCTTTCAAAGAATACCATTCCACTAGTAATTTCTAGTCATTGTCTTGTCTTCAAAAAGCCCAGAGTGACTCTGTGCAGTACTGCCAAGCCAATGAATAACCTTTACCTGCAGTCTTGTGAACACTCCGGACCTCTGACTCCCAAAGCCATACTTCTGCAGTTCCCTCAGCTGCTCCTCTGAGGTTTCCATGTACACCTCCTGCTCAACCTGCCAGTCAAACTCCTCTTCATCATCATCTTCCTCACCATCCATAATACCACTGCACGCTTCTGTAATGTAAAGCATCAATGTCTTTATGAGAAACAAAACCATTGAGCCAAATCGTATTACAACATCACCGATGACAAAATCCAGTGGGGTGTTCTGTTCTCAGTCCTTTACTCCAGTGGGGTATTCTGTTCTCAGTCCTTTACTCCAGTGGGGTGTTCTGTTCTCAGTCCTTTACTCCAGTGGGGTGTTCTGTTCTGAGTCCTTTACACCAGTGGAGTGTACTGTTATCAGTCCTTTACTCCAGTGGGGTGTTCTGTTCTCAGTCCTTTACACCAGTGGTTTCGTTGGGAGATATATATATTTGAGCTTAACATGAACATCAATATGGCTTCCAGAAATATACTAGACAGTCACCTTTTGGCAGTCCGACGGACTAATCTGGGTTTGGCAGATGCCAGGAGAAAGCTACCTGCCCCAATGCATAGCGCCAACTAAAGTTTGGTGGAGGAGGAATAATGTTCTGTGGCTGTTTTTCATGGTTCGGGCTTGGACCCTTAGTTCCAGTGAAGGGAAATATTAACGCTACAGCATACAATGACAGTCTAGACGATTCTTTGCTTCCAACTTTGTGCCAACAGTTTGGAGAAGGCCCTTTCCTGTTTCAGCATGACAACGTCCTCGTGCACAAAGCGAGGTCCATACAGAAATGGTTTGTCGAGATCAGTGTGGAAGAACTTCACTGGCCTGCGTAGAGCCCTGACCTCAACCCTGGCGATTACATTTGGGATGATATGTCACGCTGACTGCGAGCCAGGCCTAATCGCCCAACATCAGTGCCCAACTTCACTAATGCTCATGGCTAAATGGAAGCAAGTCCCCGCAGCAATGTTCCAACATCTAGCATTCCCAGAAGATTGGAGGCTGTTATAGCAGCAAAGGGGGGACCAACTCCATATTATGATTTTGGAATGAAAAGTTAGACGAGCAGGCGTCCACACACACACACACACATATATTTTCCAACTAGCACTGACTTTGCTGACATCTACTTTGAGGGAAAATGTACTTGCTACGACTGTGATATGTGGTTGTCTCACCTAGGCATCTTAAGATGAATGCACTAATTGCAAGTCGCTTTGGATAAGAGCGTCTGCTAAATGACTACAATGTAAATGTTATGACACTTCAACATACCCATGTCTTCCACCAGAGGCTTGGCTGAGCGGGAGCCTTTGGGAGCCAGGAGACTAGTCAGCATCTGGAGCCCTTCAAAGTGCTCCCCTGCTGTCTCCTTGGGGACACGCAGGGTAAAAAGACCTGGGAAACACAGAGAGAACATCAGGGAGCAGGTGAAACAATTGGCAGCACTGCGGCAGAGATCTGCGATTTGAGAAATACAACAACTGAACGTGTAGCTGTACAAAGTGTAGAGACGTAGACAATGTGGTAGCAAATCGGATAGCATTGTCTGCCTTTAAACAGTCCTGGAGCATTTTCCATCAATTAGACATGGCTCTTCACATGTAGTACAATGAATGTTCACGATAAATGCATGACTGTCTCTGCAGACACGTACAGTTGAAGTTTACATACACTTAGGTTGGAGTCATTAAAACTAGTTTTTCAACCACTCCATCAATTTCTTGTTAACAAACTATAGTTTTGGCAAGTCAGTTAGGACATCTACTTTGTGCATGACAAGTCATTTTTCCAACAATTGTTTACAGACAGATTATTTCACTGTATCACAATTCCAGTGGGTCAGAAGTTTACATACACTAAGTTGACTGTGCCTTTAGACAGCTTGGAAAATGCCAGAAAATGTCATGGCTTTGGAAGCTTCTGATAGGCTAATTGACATAATTTGAGTCCATTGGAGGTGTACCTGTGGATGTATTTCAAGGCGTTCTGTCTCCTAGAGATGAACGTACTTTGGTGCGAAAAGTGCACATCAATCCCAGAACAACAGCAAAGGACCTTGTGAAGATGCTGGAGGAAACAGGTTCAAAAGTATCTATATCCACAGTAAAACGAGTTCTATAGACATAACCTGAAGGCCACTCAGCAAGGAAGAAGCCACTGCTCCAAAACCGTCCATATAAAAGCCAGACTACGGTTTGCAACTGCACATGAGGACAAAGATCGTACTTTTTGGGTCAAGGAAATGTCCTCTGGTCTGATGAAACAAAAATAGAACTGTTTGGCCATTATGACCATCAATATGCTTGGAGGAAAAAGGGGGAGGCTTGCAAGCTGAAAAACACCATCCCAACCGTGAAGCACGGGGGTGGCAGCATCATGTTGTGGGGGTGCTTTGCTGCAGGAGGGACTGGTGCACTTCACAAAATAGATGGCATCATGAGGAAAGAAAATGATGTGGATATATTGAAGAAACATCTCAAGACATCAGTCAGGTAGTTAAAGCTTGGTCGCAAATGGGTCTTCCAAATGGACAATGACCCAAAGCATACTTCCAAAGTTGTGGCAAAATGGCTTAAGGACAACAAAGTCAAGGTATTGGAGTGGCCATCACAGCGTCCTGACCTCAATCCTATAGAAAATGTGTGGGCAGAACTGAAAAAGCGTGTGCGAGCAAGGACGCCTACAAACCTGACTCAGTTACACCAGCTCTGTCACGAGGAAAGGGCCAAAATTCACCTAACTTATTGTGGGAAGCTTGTGGAAGGCTACCCGAAACATTTGACCCAAGTTAAACAATTTAAAGGCAATGCTACCAAATGCTAATTGAGTGCTATGCTAACTTCTGACCCACTGGGAATGTGATGAAAGAAATAAAAGCTGAAATAAATCATTCTCTCTGCTATTATTCTGACATTTCACATTCTTAAAGTAAAGTGGTGATCCTAACTGACCTAAGACAGGGAATTCTTACTAGGATTAAAATGTCAGGAATTGTGAAAAACTGAGTTTAAATGTATTTGGCTAAGGTGTATGTAAACTTCCGACTTCAACTGTGTGTGTTTATATATATATATATATATATATATATATATATACACACATATACATACATACATTAAGGAAAGAAATTCCACAAATTAACAAGGCACACCTGTTAATTGAAATGCATTCCAGGTGACTACCTCATGAAGCTGGTTGAGAGAATGCCAAGAGTGTGCAAAGCTGTCAAGGCAAAGGCTGGCTTCTTTGAAGAAACTAAAATGTCAAATGTATTTTGATTTGTTTAACACTTTTGTATTTAGCTATGGTGTATGTAAACTTCCAACTTCAACTATATTCAGTCAAAAGCAGAGGTTTACTTCTCTCAAAACAGCAATTAAAAGAGGAAGACTACAAACCCTATAAAGTATATGACCATTCCACCTCTAGCCAAATAGATAATTTCCTAGTCTTAATCCCTTTTAAAGACCACATAAAAATGTAAACACTTTGTTGGAGTATTTAACTTAAAAATGCTTTATGCTAGTTGGCTAATTGCCTTGGCTATGGGCCCCTTAAGAGGAGGCTGCCTTGGAGAGTCCAAAGGCAGTAGGGCTGGCTGATATGCCGTGCTGGATAAATATAAACATTTCTCCAAAATGGGACTACTTGAATGTGTATAAAATAAATCAGAATGGAGAAAGCCCATAAAATGCATTTGTTGCCATTCAAGGGTCATGCACTACTAAATAAAACATTTCTAACTTGTATTATTCAGAAGCATTAAATAGCGTCAAATACCGCCATTCATAAGATAAATATGGTGATGTGATATTTTGGCTATATTGCCCAGCCCTAAAAAGATGCATCGTAATAATTTAGAATTGAGAGTATAAACCGGGACTCCCATTAGAGAAGCTATATTAGCAGCAGTTAGTGGCTTATTTAGACACAGTATGTCTAACAGGGCGTCGCTGATCGAGGGCCAATGATGTGTCAGCGTGCATAAAGCCAACGCTTCACCAACCCAACATAATCAAGAGAGATAATTGGAAATGAAATTCATTAAAAGAATGATCCGAGTATTCCACTCTTTTGAATCAAAGTAGCCTCATGAGAATGAGTTGGTAAATAGAATAAATACATGAATAAAACAAAAGGCCAAGTGTCACTAGAAATGAGCAGAAATAAAAGTAGGGCTGTGGGAGGCATTCATTACATCACAGACAGGTCAAATGGCCCTCCATATCTAATAGCGTAACTAGTAATTAAGTCTGTGTGGCTGTCCCTGTAGTAAGTGCTAAAGAGACACCAGGGATCAATCCCACTGACTCTGCTATCAGCCCCATCACTCAGGGTCCTGCTACTCTCTGGCTAGCTGTAGTACTAACCACACACTGTGGAGTCTAGTGAGAGGATCCTCCTAACAACCAGTAATGCGGACTTGATTACTGGGAGGTCAAGAGGACACACGCACTGACAAAGATAGGGTCACATTGCGTTTCAATGAACGGGTCAATAATGCACTATCAACAATGCATTAGGTGGTCTGTTTTCATCAGAATATGAAAGCCTGCATTATCTTTCAACCACACGCATCCATTCCAAAATGCAAAGAGCCCACAGCACATCAACTAATGAATGATTCCTTATCAGTAAAAACTCTAAAAACCAAACATTACCTTTATCAATGTCGAAAGTGGCCTTTTCCCTCCCATCCTCCACTATTTTTCCAGGTAAGGTCAGTCTTGATAAGAGATACAATTGTTAGAACTAAACAAGAAGGTAGCCTATCAGCCTGTTGACACAATTACAGCAAATCATGGTGCAACTGTGTGCATTTAATTACTACATATGTATATGACTTCAATAATGGCAGCACAAAAATTCACCTGAGGAAGTAAGGCTTGGCATAGAATTTGAAATCATCTCCATCGATGTAGAGGTCAAACTCTGATGTTCTCGTGTAGGGCACACGGATGGTCAGGATTAGGAAAGCTGGGTCCTGGCTCAACTCAAACGCTGGAGTTATCATGATGAACAGAACACCGCACTTGTGGATCTACAGGGGTCTGTGAGAGCTGTGGAAGTAGTGGGGGAGTTTGATTAGCCCACAAGATATTATACACATTTTATAATGCTTAGCAGTAGCATCAAACTGATCTTCTCCTGAGCCCACTTATTTCTTTAATCCTGGAATTGGGAAACTCAGTGTTGATACTTTTGTACCAGCAGCCACTAACAGATCTGATCATCCAACTAATCAACTGTCATGAACCTGATTAAATCAGGGATGCGTTCAGCATGACAGAACGGTGTTCAATGTTGAATTCAATGGAAACTGTACTGTACGACCAGTTGAAAAAAAATGATTTTTGCAGCCCAGAGTGTCATTATTACCGTATGGTGTGTTGCACGAGTTTGGTCACACCCATATTGATCAGGCCACACCTCGCAACACCCACCAAACGGGAGCAAACGTACCTCAAAGGCTGTTGAAGAACAGTGTGCACCGTTTTGAGAAAATGTGTCGTTCAGCGCAAACAGTCACACAACGTAGCAGATGTTGAGGCGAACTGAACGCACCCCAGGTGTGCTGTGCCTGTGAGCTATTGTCATGCAACTGACAGACATTTCCCTCCATTTCTCCCCACATGAACTCTGTAGAAACAAACTTTGTTGCTAATATGTTTGCTGACTTAACTATGCTATCGCTAGTCCCATCCAACATTGTGAATCGCTACATGTAAAAAGAAAAAAGTCTCGTTATCATTTATTACATTTTTGGGTTGAATGCTGTGTTCATAACATCTCGTATATACCAGAATACAACTGGGAAAAATCCACTGGTAATTACTAGTGTGAAGCTCATCTATCATCACTAAGCTATCATCTCTGAGCTACGAGTTCTCCCACACGCTGAACTCTGATGTCATATACTAAGGAAATTACCTCGATAACAGCATTTTCTGCAGTTAAAAACGTACATTTTTTTACCTATTCATTTGGTTTTTGAACACTACAATTTGTTTACCAGCATGATAGCTCTACTTTAAGATGGTTGACACAGCTTGTTTGGCATTAGCCAATCAGCGTTCAACAAATTCAAAGCATGTGAATGTACACAACTCATTGCTCCCAGTTTACAAGAAGGATTTTCAGAGTTTCCCACATGTTATGAACGCATCATAATACCAATCTGTCTGCACTCACCGCCGCGCCATAAAGTTCACAGCTTTAGCCACAGGTTGTGCGCCTAGAAGTATTAGATTTCTGCATTTTAGGCCATGTTTTCATTGTTTATTGGAAACATTCACGTTTAAGTAAATTACGTCTTACATGTGAAATGTGCATTAGTGCTAATTCATAATTGACTTAGTGGTTTATGCCAGGTTAGGCCGGGCAGGTATTTTTAGGATGCCCATGGTCCTCATTCTAGGTCCAGGAGAAAAAGCTGCTTGTCAAAGTAACAGAGTTAATAGCTCTGGGAGTTTATTCTATTGACAAATAATATCAAAGTTTATTTGTCACGTGCTCCGAATACAATAGGTGTAGACCTTACAGTGAAATGCTTACTTACAAGTCCTAGCCAACAGTGCAATTTTTAAAGAAAAAGAATAGGTATTAGGTAAAATAAATGACAGTGAAAATAACAGTAGCAAGGCTATATACAGGTGGTACCAGCACAGAGTCAATGTGCGGGGTAATATGTACATCTAGGTATAGTTAAAGCACCTATGCATAGATGATAAACAGAGGGTAGTAGCAGCGTAAAAGAGGGGGCACTCTGGTTACACAGGCAGACCAATTTGAACCTGATCAACTGCTGCTCCAGAACCTCCTAAAAAGGCTGCAGGGTCCTCTTTAACAGTCAGTACTGGGCTGGAACAAAAACCTGCGCTCCATGCCTGAGTCCACAAGACCACGTTTGAAAAGTGGCAAACAACTCCACCTTGTGGTTGGTTTTGTAGCGGAGTGTACTGTGTTGTTTACACTCCACGTGCCACTGACACAGTGTCAGTAGCCTAACGCGTTACAAAGATCACGTTGAACTGTTACAGTAGCACCCACTTAAACGTTTCAAATACATGTTAAATGAATGGCCAAAGACGACTGAATAGTATATAGGTAAGTGTGTTTACGACTGAGTAGCTTAGCTGGTTAGCTAGGTAGCTACGTTTATTCAATATACTGTTATAAATTAGCTAGCTAGCTAGCTAACGGCAGGCCGATTTCATGTCTGGCCAGATAAGATGTTAGCCTGTAGCTTTCTACAGTACTGAAACGATAGCGATGTAGGCTGTTAACATGCATTAACAATTTACAGACAGTGAACTGAAATGTTTAAAAGAACACGACATTACCTTATGAACTCGTCTCATTAGAAACGTGTGTGTGAGGTGAACAGCTCCACGCACTTTAGCGTGACGTCATCATCAGCGTCTCGTCAGTAAAAATGTACTTCCGGGTCAAGGAATTTCGAAAACGTTCTAAATTAAAAGTCCCCCACGAAATAGTAGAAACGTTTCAATAACCTGTATTTATTCGTGATATATTAAAAGGTAATTGTCTAAACATAATAATGATTAATATTTGTTCATATTCCATTGACGACCACAATGTGAATCACATATTGGCTTATAGAGCAAAAACTATTCTGGATGCTGCAGTAAAAGTATTGTAGGGAATACGCAGTAGGGTCTGTAGAATGTATAATATTGTGTCATTTCATGTGGGACTTAAGTCTATATGCCCTGCAGCAGCACTTTCTACTCCACCCACTCCATTGGTCCCAATGGAAAATACACTACAGACCTATAAATTAATTATTGGCTTATAGAGAGAAAACAATTCTAGGTGCCGAAGTAAAATGTATGAATGCCAATGTATGTGCTGACCCTCATCCCTGATTCTCTGCTGTGGTCTCAATCAAATGATCCATAGCTTATACTAAGCTATTGGCTATATGAAGTGCATGCTTGGAGAAGCACAGTGCAAAGTGATATTTCTAGCTCTGACTTTGCTGTTAGCTACTTTATTGAGGACAAGTGTATTTACTATGCCTGTGATGTGTGGTTGTCCCGCCTAGCTATCTTAAGATGAATGCACTAACTGTAAGTCCCTCTGGATAAGAGCCTCTGCTAAATGACAAAGATATACGGCTGTGCTGTGTACGTTGGCACTTCAGGAGGCAAGTCAAAGGCTTCCGAAAATCATTATTGATTTGTCCCAAAAAATCTATATATCTGTGGAGGGACTGGTAAAGGGTGAACCTAGTAGGATTTGACTGTACTGATAGTGACACTGTTGTCTGTGGTGATAGTTAACTGTGGAGTTGACCGTAGGGATAAATGCATAGATAAAAATAATTTGACACAACAGATGATAAATGAAAATAAGGGTGTTGAACCACCAAATCTGAAACATACATTGTATGGGGGTGGCATGGATATTGGGGAAGATCAAAATGGAAAAAATAATAATAAATGATTGGATTACCATGCTATTTCAATGGCAATACATTCCGTTATGCAGCACAATGAAACATTTTTGTTCCAATTTTGGGAGGAAGTTGCCAAAACTTTGCAATGGTCAATTGGAAAACTATACGTGGGACAAGAATAGAGGTAACATTTGTACATATTCTATTGCTAGTGACAACAAGGTGAAATTAAGCAAAATGGTACAAACAGAGAATGTAAATGAGGCTCAGGCACAAAACCTATTGCCTGTGGAGTATAAATGAGGGAATGTCAACTGCTCAGAGAAGACCCTCCGACTGCCAGCTCAATATGCAAAATGTACACACTTTTGAGGATAAAGAGCCTGCTTCTGATCTTCATCCTGATGTAGCCATGAGTTCATATGATGGAGTGTCAGTGGTGCAGCCCAATCAAATCTCAGACACCCAAGATATTGGGAATGAATACTAAAGACAGAAAGTTGTGGTAGAGGTCTATTAGATGAGGAAATCGTAAGCTCTATGACAACAGAATCAGATGAGCAGCATGTAACTGGAAAGGTTGACATCAGAATAAGCGAGGATTCACTGAAGTGTGTTTTGTCAGAGGCACATCTTGGAGGGTTTAGGCTTACCAAATAACAGTGTTGGGGCACATTCAGAGTCCATTCGGAGAGAAATGGTAGATATTCTCATTGGTAGGCCTATTTGCACCACGAGAAGCGGGCTCCAGAAAAGTCGGGTCCGCAGCCTTGGCCTTTTAAAAAGCAGGAGCAGTTGAGGTGTGCTTGTTCTTTAAAGCAGTCTTATGAGAGGGCAATGTGAATACACTTTTTATATATATATATATATATATATCTTTATTTAAATAGGCAAGTCAGTTAAGAGCAAATTCTTATTTTACAATAACGGCCTACTGGGGAACAGTGGGTTAACTGCCTTGTTCAGGGGCACAACGACATATTTTTACTTTGTCAGCACGGAGATTCAATCCAGCAACGTTTCAGTTACTGACCCAATGCACTAACCACTAGGCTACCTGCCGCCACAATGGCATGTAAGACTATGTTTTACATGAGTTATTGTTAAGGAAATTACTTGAAAGAAGACTTGAAGCTTGAATGATAGAGCAGACTGATGAAATTAAGCTATATGCTTAGTAATGAAATATATTTAAATATGAATGTGTTATTTATTTCACATAGTGGTGGGGGCCAATATCGATAATTTGGTATGATATCAATACCGTTTGATATCGATATGAGCAAGGCATATCATGATATTGGTTTATTCTTCCTGTTAACCTACACTATTCTGTAAAAAAGCACACATGACTATCCCTGCATGTACAAAGCCCTCTCACAGACATTACAGGTAAAAGAAAAAAAAAAAACACTAAAAATTAAACGGGCTTCCGATTGTATTAAAACGGGTTAGGTAGGTTTATACTGTACCTACCGAAACACACCTGGCCCAATGGGCAATCCGCAAGCAGATGTCTGGACTTGATCATTCACACAGTTGCAATGTATTTTCTATGAACCGATATGCATTAATATCAAATAAAAAAATGCAACTGATATATCGATTTTCCATATCGGTGTGCATCACTAATTTAATGGGGGGGAGGGGTGACTGTGACTGTAGCCTAGTTGATATTATTTACGTTTAAATTGTAAATAAATACGATTTTTGTTTTGACTAAAATGTTTGCCTTCTATGTTTGTTTTTTGAGTGTTGATAGTTTAGTGTGTATATAGCAATTGTCTTCAGTACCATGGATAGCACCTGGTCATTTGAAGTTAGCCAATATGTCATTTCTATGCCTATAGTGTATTGCATTGGGTTCAATGGAGTGGGTGGAGTAGAAAGTGTTGCTGGGCATATAGACCTCAGCCCCGATGAAATAGCACCATATCTACACTCTACAGACCCAAGTGAGTATTCCCAACTCCACTTTTGCATCTGCACAAATAGTAGTTTTCCCTGTACAGTGCTATATTTTTTCTGTATAGTGTCCAGGCACCCCATTTTAAGCTGTTTGCCAGCAACACTCAGTATTAGTCAGAGGCCCATGAAATGACACCATATACAATCTACTGATCCTACTGAGTATTTCCTACAATACATTTACTGCGACACCCAGAATAGTTTTTGCTCTATAAACCAATATGTATTCCATATATATTGAGTCGCATTGTGGCCAATGGAATGGGTGTAGTTAAAGGCCAGCAACACCATATGTTATTCAGAGCCCTGTGAAATGACACCACATTTAGATTCTACAGACCCTACTTAGTATTCCTTACTCTACTTTTACATCGGCACATAGAATCGTTTTTTTCCTGTACAGTGCTATATTTGTACCGTATAGTGTCCAGGTACCCCTGTCTCTCCTCTCTACCTAACTTCCCCTCACAGTCCTTTTAGTTTCCCTTAAGTCTCATTAGTTTGGCTGCTCAGGCTACCTAAGTTAACCCTCAACCATCATAGCCTTGCCATTCACAACTAATTAGAGAGCTTGGAAATGCGCATCTGGACACGGCACCAGCCCACTCAGGGCAAAGTATTATCGTCATCCGAAGGGAGAAGACGCATGTTTCTGAGGACTTTTTATTGTCGACAGTAACACGAATGTCTGAATGTTGTGCGCGGATCAAAATGTAAATTGCAGGGGGGATTTATTTGGGATTTTAAATGCTGTAAAATAATAGGTAATTAGCACTAACTACTTCATGTTACTTTGATAAGTTTCAGTCATATGTTCTACTGTATCGCTATTAGTATTCTTTAATGTTAGAGTTTCCAATACTGCTTTGCATATTGTTTATCATGTGTAGTATTATTCCATACTGCCATAAGTGCTATTATTGCATTGGTTGCACAAGTACTTTTTGCAGAAGTGGTTTAAGTGTTGTATTGATAAACATGGTATTTTGCATGCACATGCTACCACAGGGTTTTCCATAGTGGTCTTTGTTAAGGTATTTTATTGCGCTGCCATGGGTGAGCTTCTAGAGTCATCCCAGACAGTTCTTGGAGCTTGCTCATGCGCAGAGTAATTTACGACCCTGTGGCGCCAGGGTAGATCTGATAAGGTCTCAGCCTGGCAGATTCTCTCTCACACACGGCTGGAGCGAGAGGGTGCCATAAATCTTGACCCTTTGTCAATACAAGTAGTTCGTTTCTCGCTCTCTCCAAGAGGTGAATGTTTAAGTTGTCATTCTCTCAACAAGCTTCATGAGGTAGTTACCTGGAATGCATTTCAATTAACAGGTGTGCCTTGTTAAACTATAATTGGTGGAATTTCTTGCAGCACAAATAAATGCTTCACAGAGTTCAAGTAACAGACACATCTCAACATCAACTGTTCAGAGGAGACTGCGTGAATCAGGCGTTCATGGTCGAATTGCTGCAAAGAAACCACTATTTAAGGATACCAATTAGAAGAAGAGATTTACTTGGGCCAAGAAACACGAGCAATGGACATTAGACCGGTGGAAATCTGTCCTTGGGTCTGATGAGATTTTTGGTTCCAACCGCCTTGTCTTTGTGAGACGCAGAGTAGGTGAACGGATTATCTCTGCATGTGTGGTTCCCACCGTGAGGCATGGACAAGGAGGTGTGATGGTGCGGGGGTGCTTTGCTGGTGACACTGTCTGTGATTTATTTAGAATTCAAGGCACACTTAACCAGCATGGCTACCACAGAATTCTGCGGCGATACACCATCCCATCTGGTATGCGCTTAGTGGGACTATCATTTGTTTTTCAACAGGACAATGACCCAACACACCTCCAGGCTGTAAGGGCTATTTGACCAAGAAGGTGAGTGATGGAGTGCTGCATCAGATGACTTGGCCTCCACAATCACCTGACCTCAACCCAACTGAGGTGGTTTGGGATGAGTTGAACTGCAGAGTGAAGAAAAGCAGCCAACAAGTGCTCGGCATATGTGGGAACTCCTTCAAGACTGTTGGAAAAGCATTCCATGTGACGCTGGTTGAGAGAATGCCAAGCGTGTGCAAAGCTGTCATCAAGGCTATGGGGTGGCAACTTTTGAAGAATCTAAAATCTATTTTGATTTTTTTAGCCCCTTTTTGGTTACTACATGATTCCATGTGTTATTTCATAGTTTTGATGTCTTCACTATTATTCTACAATGTATAAAATAGTAAAAATGAAGAAAAGGAAGAAACAACGTTGAATGAGTAGGGTGTGTCCAAACTTTTGACTATATTGTATAGTTAACTAATACTGTTTACATGTGTGCATATCTTTGTCTTATAGAACCACAACAAAATCATATAAATATCCTCAAATGGAAACAGCTATGTCTGTGTGGTGGTGACTATCAGGAGTATAGTGGTGGGCCTCAACATCATGTTATAACCAAACAGCACTATAGAGAACCAAGCCATTCAGTTATAAGTATACAGCGGGTGAGGGCATTCACAGCCGAACGTTTTAACGTGGTCCTTCTAGACGGATTTAGTGCCCAACAGTGTTTTTACATGGTCCGTCATTTCTCCGGATTTAGTGACCAATAGTTTTTACATCCCTATTGGATGTAAGCTATTTGACCACAGTAAAAGTCCAGCAACACTCAGTATTGTTCAGAGCCCCATGAAATAACACCATATATAGATTCTACAGACCCAACTGAGTATTCACAACCCCACTTTTACATCGGCACATAGAATAGTTTTTTCTCTATAAGCCAATATGTAATTTATAGGCCTACAGTGTATTGCATTGGGACCAATGGAATGGGTGGATTACGGCTGCTGGGTATTTAGACCACAGTCATCCAAGAAATAACACCATTAAGACTCTAGTAGTGCTACTCTATAGGGTCTGTAGAATAGTATGTTCTTTGCATTCATTGGTTCTCCAACCATTTATCCTGCACCTTATACTATGATTTATCTTATATAACGTAGTAATTCTCCTTAGTTTAGACATTTTTTGTAACATTATTTTAACATTATGCTCTATGCAAAACTGATTTATTTCGTATCATACGTTTTACCACAGACTTTTATTTTGAAGACCAAATCAGAAAACCGAAAGTCTTAATGCTGCTGCCTGGACACAAATGTTTGCTGCCATGACGCTGATCTTAGCGTCCATGTTATACCGTAATATGTGAAATATAATAACACTAGGGAAATCTATTCAGTGTATTTCTTCTTACTAGTGACACCTGCTGAATCGGAGGACATTTTAAAGAAGCTGGGAACAATAGCGTACAACTGCAGCCGCAATTCGGGGTCAATGTACCAGTCGAAGTATATAATAGTACCAATATAAGTATAAAGAGGGTTTCCTGTAGATGCAGGAATTCCCACATGCAGGAACGGCCAAAATTGCAGGCCACAATTGCACCCTTCTAACCACCTTCTAGCCTACTTCAGTGGTGATACTGTCCTGCTGTTAGTTGTTATAGTGGAGTGATCTTCCATCCTCAATGATGGAGATTGCACAACCTGGCTGGGCTAGCTAGCTACAGGCATAGATAGCTCGACTTCTTCTTACTTTGATATAAACTGCAAGACGCACTCAATAGAGATGTGGAAGACGCACAATAACAGGTTTAACTGTATGAATTCACGGTTTATTATCTCACTTGGGTAGATAGGCACACTCTAGAGGCACACTCTAGCTCATAAAACAATGGGAGGAGCTCGACGGTCATGTTAAAGCCATATGAGTGTTAGATCATTTTCTACTAAATGTCACTGGATATAAGATATTTATAGAGCATCTCCACAGTTGACTGGAAGTAACATCAGTGGTGATTTTAGCATGTAAATCTTGCTGGGGCAAAAAATATATACACATTTAGATGCATTTAATCAAAGAGTCTACACAACACTAAACAATACATTAATTGCACTATAATGGTGACAAACGATGCCCACAAACTGTTAGGGCCTACATAAAGTGTTCCTACAGCAGAATCCCAACAGCAGTCCCAACACCTTACCACTGCTACACCTGGTAATCAGCTGAGCCTTGTATGGCAGCGAAACAGTTCAGTCAGCTTTATGCTGATATGGCTGACTTGCTTAAGCGCATGCAGTTTAAACTGACAATTGAGATGTACAAACTATGGCATAAGGGGACGACGAGCTGATAAGAGGCAATCTGTAATTGAGAATAAGACAATGAGTGAGCTAGGACGGATGTAGTCAATATAACTATTTGTTCAGCACTTTTGAAATGTACAGAGACAGAATTCAGAACATGGGCCCTTCTTACAGTATTCTCCCTGTACACCAAGTCAGAACCGTAGGATAAATAAAGGGGGCATACAAGCAGACAATGAAAGCTCTTACAATATTCAATGATGACATTTCTCTAAAACAAGCTATAGGTTACATGTGCACCACCAAGTCAGAACAGTATGCTAAGTTATGAGGGGAAAAGGGACCAAATTATTAGGGTGAGGCACATGGGCTACTAACAGCTTACTAGACAACATACACTTAGTTTTACTTTCTTAGCTACAGTATACATATCTCCCTGGCATATTACATCATTTATGCAGCAGCATACAAGACAATTTTGGACTCACCTTGTTGTGCTGTGCTCACTTGAACAGGAATGTAGCGCGGCGGTCCTTGTGGGCAAATTTTGTCATCAAAATCTGGCGTTCTTTATGGTGCTTTCAAAACAACTGTAGCTTTCAAGACAATTTCCAACTTGTTGTGTAATGTTTGTGTCCAATGCCCGATGAGCACCGATACGTTTTATCTATAATATCTCTTCATAATTTCTCTTCATATGACAAGGATTTGCCAGTAGATTGTCAACTTGATTCATGATGATGACATAGCTTGCTAGCTAAGATTTTGAAAGTGTGATGCTGACATGATCAGTCCAATCAAAGTTACGGTACATATAACGTGATTTGACGTCATTTTATCTGTGGCCAATGACCTTGAGTCTTCTTGGATGGGCACTTCTAATGTAACTCTACGGCAGCACCCAAGGGGCTTGAATTTTCGAGTTCTCCCCATAGATTTTGCGGTGACGTAGTGTCCCCATGAGTGATAGAACACTTAACCAATCACGGCGAAACTAGAGAACATTACCAACTCCTAAGCTCCGTATTTTCCACTGGCTGCCCCACCACCACAGAAAGCACTGAGCTAGGCTGAAACACCTGCATTTTGGAGCTGCCTTACTCAAGAAAGCAGCTTTATTAACTCAATTATTTATTTATTTTACATTGTAAACTGATATGTGACACGTATTAATGCCAAAATAACATGCATTTTTAATTTTTTTTTGCTAAACAGGTGGGGCTCAAAACAGGTAGGGTTCTGCCCTACTTGCCCTGAATGACGGGTCACCACTGAGTAGCACAGTAATTGCAGTAACCAAACTCTCTACAGTGCCTTCAGAAAGTATTCATACCCCTTGACTTCTTCCACGTTTTGTTGTGTTACAGCCTGAATTCAAAATGGATTACATTGATTGTTTTCTCACCCATCTACACACAATACCCCATAATGACAAAGTGAAAACATGTTTTCACAAATGTATTGAAAATTAAATACAGAAATCTAATTTACATAAATATTCACACCCTTGAGTCAATACATGTTAGAATCACCTTTGGCAGCGATTACAGCTGTGCGTCTTTCTGGGTAAGTGTCACGACTTCAGCTGAAGTTGGTCCCTCTCCTTTTTCGGGCGTCTACCGGCGGTCGACGTCACCGGAGTTCTAGCCACCACCGATCCATTTCTCAGTTTCTGTTTGTCTTGTCATCATTCCCACCCGGTCATCATTACCCTAATTACATGTGTTATTTATCCTCTGTTCCCCCCCATCAGTGTTGTCCGTGATTGTTTCATGTTTGTGGCTCGGTGTGCGAGCAGCCGTATTTCTACGTTCGTTGTAAATTGTGCCTTATTAAAGTAAGGAGCGTGTAACTGGTCTCCTACGTGTGTTTCCGAATAGACCTGCTGTAGAGCCACTACAGTAAGTCTCTAAGAGCTTTGCACACCTGGATTGTACATTATGTCCACATTATTATTTAAAAAATTCTTCAAGCTCAGTCAAGTTGGTTGTTGATCATTGCTAGACAGCCATGTTCAAGTCTTGCCATAGATTTTCAAGACGATTTAAGTAAAATCTGCACGTTCAATGTCGCCTTGGTAAGAAACTCCAGTGTATATTTGGCATACCCATAACACGATTCAGCCATCTCCATGCTTGAAAATATGAAGAGTGGTATTCAGTGATGTGTTGTGTTGGATTTGCCCCAAACATAACGCTTTGTATTCATGACCTGACCTGTTGCACCCTCTACAACCACTGTGATTATTATTATCTGACCCTGCTGGTCATCTATGAACGTCTGAACATCTTGGCCATGTTCTGTTATAATCTCCACCCGGCACATCCAGAAGAGGACTGGCCACTCCTGGTTCCTCTCTAGGGTTCTTCCTAGGTTCTAGCCTTTCTAGTGAGTTTTTCCTAGCAACTTCTACATCTGCATTGCTTGCTGTTTGGGGTTTCAGGCTGGGTTTCTGTATAGCACTTTGTGACATCGGCTGATGTAAAAAGGGCTTTATAAATAAATTTGATTGACATTTGATTGATGACATGAGTTAATTTCTATGCCATGTTTTTTGTAGTTTTACTTTAGTGCCTTATTGCAAACAGGATGCATGTTTTGGAATATTTGTATTCTGTACAGGCTTCCTTCTTCTCACTCTGTCATTTAGGTTAGTATTGCGGAGTAACGACAATGTATTTGATCCTTCCTCAATTTTCTCCTATCACAGCCATTAAACTCTGAAACTGATTTAAAGTCACCATTGGTCTCATGGTGAAGTACCTGAGTGGTTTCCTTCCTCTCCGGCAACTGAGTTAGGAATGACGCCTGTATCTTTGCAGTGACTGGGTGTAGCGATACACCATATAAAGTGTAATTAATAACTTCACCATGCTCAACAGGATATTCAATGTCTGCTTTTTATTATTTTTTACCCATCTACCAACAGGTGCCATTCTTTGCGAGGCATTTGAAAACCTCCTTGGTCTTTGGTTAAATCCGTGTTTGAAATTCACTGCTCGACTCAGGGACCTTATGGATACTTTTATGTGTGGGGTACAGAGATGAGTAGTCATTCAAAAATCATGTTAAACACTATTATTTCACACAGAGTGAGTCCATGCAACTTCTTATGTGACTTGTTAAGCAAATGTGTACTAATTGACAGTGTGAAAAGAATGCCTGTACAGAATAAAAAGATATTCCAAAACATGCATCATGTTGCAACAAGTCATTCCAATGTTTCTGCAACTACCTCCCCCTTACAAGCAATGTTTGAAATATGTTCTACCCATTTGGGGCTTTGAAAAATAAAATTAAATAATACAATTAATTCCATTCCCCAACTCCAAGAACCCCCCAATGCACCAACAACCAAGAGAATGAACTAAAGAGAAAAAAAGGAAAAGACAGAAGAAAACAGCAAACAACAATGCAAAAAATATATTATTATTTTTTATTTTTGTTAAACAAAGGACATCAAGGACAACCAAAATAATAACAGTAATGCCAATTGTATATGTTTGTGTGCATGTCTGGCACTATTACATGTATGTGTGTGTTCTTGTATGTGTTTATTTGAATGAGAGTGTGTGTATATGTATGTGTACAAACACCTGCACGGCATCAGCCTCAGGAAAACCGGCATTAGTTTTAAAAACACTGCCACTTAGTGTCATTCAAATGTACTTTTATTATGTTTTTTGACCATCATTCTCTCTCACACAGCAACTCCACTCCCACTTGTCCCCAAATCCACATACCAACCCTCAGCTTCCCTCAGCCCAAACCATCTATCTCTGCTGGCCACCCACTTCGGGTTTCTACGCAACACATATCTTTCAACTATGCTGTAATGTTTAATGTACAATTTCAATCGAGCTAACTATTAAATTATATGAATTTGTGTATTGTGTATGTAGCCCCCCCAACAAGAAAAAAATAAATAAATAAAGATTTGGTCACAAAAAAATATAAAGAACATTTGGAGTTTGTGGTCAATATCTTATTATGTAAGTCATAGAATATATTGTTAGGGGTGTAAGTTAGCAATTGAGTGGGTGCAGCCAGATCTGGGCTTGAACCATCAACAGTGTGGTTATGTGGTAAGTACTATAATTATTATAGAAATTAGAATACTATAATGGACCAGTGGAATGGATATGAAAGGTTTTTGACAGTATAAAAGGTCAGACATTTTGGTCAGGGAGTTGGTCAACCATTGTCAGCCAGTGCTGTGATAAGATATTGTGTAAAACAATGAATTTGGATATTGCCTGCACAGTATGTTTATTAGCTATCCAGCCAATTTAAGTGTAATGATTCCCCCAAATAATGTTTTGTCAACTGCCAATATGTAAACATTCCATACAAACAATGCAGTCAATCCACAGCCATACACTGGTTTAAATCAGTTGATGATAGGACTTAGACAAGTTGCAAATGCAACAAGTAATGATATTGTATCATATTCTAAAACTCACAGCTTTCCAAGAAAACAAACATTGAGACATTTATGGTATGTTTACATGAATTTTAGAGGCTATTTATACAGCCATTTTGTGTAAACTATTTATGTATGACAATATTTTAATCTTAAAGTCATGCTCCAGAACATTGGTGACTACTAAGTATTTTTTAAACCTCCCGCTTTGGGCTGGATGTGTCAATGTGTAGTTCATACATGCATAATCTATGAGCAGAGTTATTACCTCAATTAGCCATGAAATCCCTAGTTTGAAAGCAACTGTTTTTATGGAAGCTGTTTTCCACCACGTGGGCCAGCTAGCAAGATGCACACACAGCATAGCAAGAGAGACAGCAATGGCGTGCTGCAGATATCAGCACATATGTTGTACTACATTTTCTGGCACCACTTTTGGCTCGTGAGCCCTACTTTCAGGACTACTGGCTAAAAAGTATAGAAATGTACCAGAGAATCTCTTTAAGACAACAGCACCCTAAATCGGGTACTGGATTTACTGGTAATTACTAATAATATGTTTACATTACTTATTTTATACATTTTACACCATTATTTCACGTAAAACATAAATTAAACTCAGAATCTCAAATAGCCTGTCCCTTTTAATAGCCGGGCAAAGGCACACATTTCAGCAAACAAAAGCCTATTTTAAATAAACGGCTGGTCTAAATTAATTGTTTGAGGTTACCATGAAGTACCATGAATTGCTTACGAAGTTTAATGTTTGATTTGTTACATTAAATAATTCAGTAATGACTCTATGGCAATCATCCGTTTTTATCGCCAGAAAGAAACTGCTAGCCATTGGCTGCTAACAGCTGAGAACTGCTAGCTAACAGGCAAGCACAAAAACAGTCAACAACTTCAGGAGTGAAGACCCCTTAGTGGCGAAAGTAAGAACTGACGAAAATGCACAATCAACGATAATAATTATTCTGTCAAGGAAAATATTTTTGTATATTTTTATAGAGGCATACTAAAGCAAAATAAACGTGACACTGTGTGTAAATGATAACACATTGGTGCAGGTATTTAAGAAATTGTTAAAAAATGCTGGAATTAAACAATTAACTTTGCAAATAGTCAAAAGCTGTGTGCATTAACAAAATAGACGTCTGGCTCAAGTAGAAGCCTGTCTCTAAAAGCGCCTGTTGTGTTTAGTGATTTAAGCAAATAAACACCCGGGCTATTGATTGAAGTTTTACGGTAAGTCAGAACACAAAAACGCAGACAGTTATAGGACACTCATAAGCTTCTCTATCGAATAAATGTATATTTGGCTCCATCAAGTGGTTGGGGGCGTCATTACACTCCATTACGTCAGTTTTCTGCCTCATCATGTAAATGAGGCGGTCCTTAGAAAACCATTTCTACAGACTGACTCGCTCATGACACAGACATGGCTGAGGAGGACAGGCAGATCTAAATATATAACTTTCAAAGCTGTATGATAAGAAATGTGACTATGGAAGCCCCTTCCCGCCACTATGTTTAAAAATAAATAAATTGATATCTAAACATTTCGAGATACTATCTAAACATTTCGAGATACAAAGTTGAAATTTAGAGATACTAAGTAAACATTTTGAGATACTAACTCTAAATTTCGAGATACTAAGTAAAAATGTTGACATACAAAAAAAAATTGATAGTAGAGTATGCATACTTATAGGATATGTTTCTTCATATCCAGGCTGTATCACAACAGGTCGTGATTGGGAGTACAATAGGGCGTCGCGCACAATTGGCCCAGCGTCGTAAAGATTTGGCCGGCGTAAACCATCATTGTAAATAAGAATTTGTTCTTAACTGACATTCCTAGTTAAATAAAGGGGGATGAATACTTTTGCAAGGCACTGTACATCGTCTCACATTTCATAGTTCCCTGCAACATGTGTTGTAAAGATGAGGGGGCATGGTGTTCTGTGGCCCAGAGTTTTTCCAGATCTGGTAGGCTAACCCAGTGGTTCTCAAACCTCTCCTCGTGGACCCACAACCTGTTCATGTATTTGATCTATTTCAGGACTGGGACCAGCTTATTTCTAATCAGATCATATGGTAAAAAAAAAGCGACAACAACTGTGGTAAACAACAGCCAACTTTCCGGGACATAGACATGTCTTATATCATCAGAAAGCTTAAATGATTCTTAATCTAACTGCAGTGTCCAATTTACAGTAGCTATTACAGCGAAAAAATACCATGCTATTGTTTGAGGATAGTGCATAACAACAAAACACTTTTATCAAGGCAACTGGTTTTATACATTCACCTCTGACGGTAAATAAATGTACTTACATTCAGTAATCTTGCTCTGATTTGTCATCCTAAGGGTCCCTGAGATAAAATGTAGCATAGTTTTGTTTGCTAAAATCCATTTTAATCCATGTTGTATACAGCGTTTTGAACGAATTCCGACTCTTTCAACTTGCAACAAAACAATTTATGAAATCTAATCTTCAAAACCTTGTTTAACCAGGTCAAGTTCAGTTTCTGTGCAATCCTTAGACACTCTAGAAGGCAACCAAACTTGTTTCATCCTTCTACATTACGTATTGGCTACACAGCACTTCAGTTAGCCCATGAAGGTCAGCCATCATTACGCACTAATGAGATGAGCGGTGTACACTTGATTAACATTGTCTTGGTCCAATGACTACCTATCGTTTTGAAACATAGCTAGCTAGATAGCAAATAAGCTGGATTTCCCACAGTATGTGAACACCCTTTGTATGACAAACAGCCATCATGCTAGAGCTGTGCGCAAAAGTGTTCCTTCTCAAGGGGAAAGCAAACAGGACGCACGGTAGTTTACGTTACGCAGCGGTTTGTTCCTTTTTACAAACATATATTTTTTTACAAAACTGGATGAGATTATTGCAGAAATGACACAGAAGAGTGACACAGAACGAATGGATGAGGACTCTATGCGTGAACACAGTTTTGATTCCAGCACGGAATCCATTTTTTTAATTGATTTCTATATATACATTCCTGAGGCATACAATTTATTAGCATAGCCTATGTGTATGTTATGTTGGCTGTGACATGCTGTGGCTGTGGTTTTTGAGTGTCTTATTGCCAATTGGTCCACATATTTAATTATAGTGATCGGAAGTTTACATACACCTTAGCCAAATACATTTAAACTCAGTTTTTCCACAATTCCTGACATTTAATCCTAGTAAAAATTCCCTGTCTTAGGTCAGTTAGGAGCACCACATTATTTTAAGAATGTGAAATGTCAGAATTATAGTAGAGCGAATGATTTATTTCAGCTTTTATTTCTTTCATCACATTCCCAATGGGTCAGAAGTTTACATGTACTCAATTCGTATTTGGTAGAATTGCCTTTAAATTGTTTAACTAGGGTCAAACATTCCGGGTAGCCTTCCACAAGCTTCCCACAATAAGTTGAGTGAATTTTGGCCCATTCCTCGTGACAGAGCGGGTGTAACTGAGTCAGGTTTGTAGGCCTCCTTGCTCGCACACAAAGTTTACATACACTTAGGTGTATGTAAACTTGTTTTTCAACCACTCCACAAATTTCTTGTTAACAAACTATAGTTTTGGCAAGTCGGTTAGGACATCAACTTTGTGCAAGACACAAGTCATTTTTCCAACAATTGTTTACAGACAGATTATTTCACTTATAATTCACTGTATCACAATTTCATTGGGTCAGAAGTTTACATACACTAAGCTGACTGTGCCTTTAAACAGCTTGGAAAATTCCAGAAAATGTCATGGCTTTAGAAGCTAATTAACATGATTTGAGTCAACTGGAGGTGTACCTGTGGATGTATTTCAAGGCCTACCTTCAAACTCATTGCCTCTTTGCTTGACATCATGGGAAAATCAAAAGCAATCAGCCAAGACCTCAGAAAAAAAATTGTAGACCTCCACATGTCTGGTTCATCCTTGGGAGCAATTTCCAAATGCCTGAAGGTACCACGTTCATCTGTACAAACAATAGTACACAAGTATAAACACCATGGGACCACGCAGCCGTCCTCAGGAAGGAGACGCGTTCTGTCTCCTAGAGATTAACATACTTTGGTGCGAAAAGTGCAAATCAACAACAGCAAAGGACCTTGTGAAGATGCTGGAGGAAACAGTTAGAAAGTATCTATATCCACAGTAAAACGAGTTCTATATCAACATAACCTGAAAGGCTGCTCAGCAAGGAAGAAGCTAGGGTTTGCAACTGTTGGTTCGGAGGGTGAGGGTTAGGGCCATTCCCCCCCAGAAATGTGCGGGTACTTGTAGGTGCCTTGGTGGAAGAGTGGGGTAACATCTCACAGCAAGAACCGGCAAATCTGGTGCAGTCCATGAGGAGGAGATGCACTGCAGTACTTTATGCAGCTGGTGGCCACACCAGATACTGACTGTTACTTTTGATTTTGACCCCCCACCCTTTGTTCTGGTCTGTGGAACCTGTTCAATTTATGTCTCAGTTGTTGAATCTTGTTATGTTCATACAAATACACGTTAAGTTTGCTGAAAATAAACGCAGTTGACAGTGAGAGGACGTTTCTTTTTTTGCTGAGTTTATTTCTTCCCCTCTTAATTGAGATGACTGAATTAGCTACGCTAGCTAGTAGCTAACATAGCCAGGTCAGCTCTATCCTCTATATATATGTCAGATAGTAGTAATAGCCACCTCATATCGCTATCTAACAGCTGTTGGTTAAATGGACTTGTTTTGTAGCCTTTTGTTTTGTCCCGTTTCAACAGAAGTAAATGAACTTGGCTAGCTTTTGCCAGTTGATGTACAGTTAGAGAGTTGGCAAACGTTAACCATTATTTTCGCCTCAATCACACTAGACCTGAATCAAACCATCAGCCAAACGATTGAAGATTGATATTGTGACGTTTTTTCAGTGCAATGTGAGTTTTAGTCAGTATGGCAATGTAAGGGAATTTAATCTGACAGTTTCCCTTGCTAATTCCTTACTTGTCACACTGACACAGTAATAAACAGCTCTAACATTACATGCTTCACTGTCATGGTGCACAGTAGAATTCTGCACCTGACAGATTTCTTCATCCTGCTCCTGCCTGCATACAGTTTTCTGTCTGACTTCCACCCGCTACCACAAGAACTGGTCCCAAACCCAACCATAGTCAGCAATGTTATTTTAGTCGTATATTAGACGATCTGTATTACTGGGCTAGATCAGCCAATATGCTAGATGTAGTTTGAAGAGAGCAGAGTTGGAGAAACTTGCACTTTCTCTTGAGCTATCTTTATAGCCTACCTTTTAGGAGTGGGAAGATTTCAAGGGAGAGAAATATGGAATATTTAGGCTTCTCTAGGCAATGTAGTAAACTATAACCTAATTATAGGCTTATTTAGGAAGTACATTTCCTTGGAAAGATAACTTCCCTGTGCTTCTCTACCCTCTATTTAATTGAGACCACACGTACACCTGATCGCGCAGGTATGGCAACTGAATTTGAAGAAGCGAAAATGATGACAGCGACACTTACTACGTTTTGCATAGGGCTATAGGATATAGCCTACCTTTTAGGAGGATGATATGCAGGTAGAGACAATTAAATGGGTAATCAATACTTATTGAAAATGAAAAGGTGCAACGCTCGCTCACCATAGTAGCCTAACCTATGTGCAAGTTGTGCCTTGTCCTTTTCAATGATGATTACATTTTTTGATTGCACTTTGACTCATGTTGGTTGAGCACCCTCCACTTCTTTTCATTATCAATATTTGCTGAAGAGTGTTTCTGTCTGTAATAAAGCCCTTTTGCTGGTTAAAACTCATTCTGATTGGCTGGGCCTGGCTCCCCAGTGGGTGGGTCTCTCTGCCAAGTGGGTGGGCCTATGGCCTCCAAGACCCACCCATGGCTGCACCCCTGCCCAGTCATGTGAAATCCATAGATTAGGGCCCAATTCATTGATTTCAATTGACTGATTTCCTTATATGAACTGTAACTCAGTAAAAGCTTTTAAATTGTTCCATGTTGAGTTTATATTTTTGTTCAGTATATTTTCATCCCAAAAACGGAAGACCAGTCTATGGAGCTCAGGTGAATTTTGCTGTAAATTAACAATATCAGTGAATGATACAAAGTTCCATCTTGAATTGCTGGGTAGACCTACAGTAGCTACAGGACAGCAGCTTAAGCTTAAAGCTACAGTCTGGGATCTGGGAATAATGTTAATTTGAATTATTGAACCATTGATTCTATTCTTGGATACAATTATGTATAAATGTAAACTAAGGTCATTCTTTCTCATGCCTCATCTTAAGAGGATCAGATGGTGACAGGGTCACACAGTCAAGAGATGGGCACTGAGATTGAACCCTTACAGATTCAAGGTCGCATACAAGCCTGGGCCTCAGAATGCAGCCGACTCACTGTCACGGTTGACTCTGAACCCTCCGGCATCTCTACACTATGGGAATGACCACATTTACTACGTAGCCAAACACGCAGTGTCATGTGCATTCACCCCACGAGAGCTGGGAAATGTCAACAAAGGACCCAGCTCTAGCTACTCTACGAACAGCATCAGACAGCGTGATTGGAGCACATGCGATACTGCATACCACTGTGTTCAAGAAGAACTTTCTATTGTTGGACAGGTAGTTCTACGAGGCAACTGCATTATCATGCCATGAGTAGCTCAGAAACATACTTTGATGTTAGCACACGAAGGGATTCAGGGGATAGTAAAAACAAAACAGAGACTGCGCACAAAAGTGTGGTGGCCAGACATTGATAAAGAGGTTGTACTGCTTGTGAAGTCCTGTCCAGCATGTCAAGTCAATGGCACACCACCAAAGCAGGTCCCCATAGTCAGAACAGAGCTACCAGCCAAACCATGGCAGATCCTAGCCATTGACGTGTGGGCCGTTTCCAACAGGAGAACACACCACCACCGATATCAAAAGTTCGCAGTCCATGGGTATCCTGAGTATTGTGAAAGATAATGGTGCTCCTCTCACTGCGAGTGATTTCCGAGCATATGTGGAGGAAAACGGGACCCGACACCACCACATCATTCCATACTGGCCTCAGGCCAATGGCGAAGTTGAAAGACAGAACAGGACGCTTGTCAAAGCAATCCACGCTGCAAAATCAGAAGGGAAGGATTGGTGCACAGAACTACAGACTTTTCTCATGGCCTACAGGAGTACGCCACACTCAGTCACAGGCCGGATTCCAGCTGAACTGTTGTTCAACCGCAAAATTATAACCAAACTGCCAGAGCTGTCAGCCGACCTGCAGCCAGGAGCTGAATCACACGACCATGCCATTCAGCCTGCTAATGCTGAAAGGAAAGAAAAGGGCCGACAGAACACCGACAGATCTAGGAGAGCAACTGAAAGCGCAATCCATGAAGGTGATATGGTTCTGCTACAGCAACCAAAGCAGAACAAGTTGTCAACTACCTTCTAACCAGAGCCATACACCGTCGTGGACAGGAAAAGGAAATCTGTTGTCCTGGAAAGGAATAGCAAGAGGGCCATGCGACATGTTTCTTTTGTGAAACTGTCGATACAACTACAGTCAGGACAATAGATTATAAGTGACAGAGACACTGACCGGGCAGAGCCTGACACATTGCCTAGACAAATGCCTGCACCTACGAGGCCATTCAACTACAGCCTCGACCCCGAAGACTTAGTCCTTCAGATGCACAGCTTGTTGTCTATGTTAGATAGACATGTTGCAATAATGGAGCGGAATAACCTCCGACAGTCTCAATGGCAGGGCAGTCTACCCCTAGCCATCACAGTCTACCCCTAGCCAACATGACAATGTTTATTCTTGTCAAATAAACATTGTCAACAAAAGAGTTCCAACAATATAACCAGTGTTATGGTTGGTAGTTTTAAAGAAAGTAATGTAGACAGTACAGTATGTTGAAAAATATGTAAATACTGTATACAATTTATACTTTATTTTGAGTACTAGATCAAGTTTTGTTACATTATAATGCATAGATCTGCAGTTGGAAATGTGTTATCATAATGGTTAGTCAAACATCTAAGATCGGAGGCTAGGCTTTGGGTATGCAGTTGAATGGGTTTTCGGGACCAGGAATAAAGTGCAGGTAAATGATTCCCGTGAGTCTGAGTCAAGTCGATACATTACACTGGGAAACTTTCATAAGGTTCGGATGCCTTATATGGAATACAGTACGACTAGAGTAGTCTGTATTGAAAACATGCCCACATCAGGGGAGACACCTATTTAGGCAATCTCTAGCTGCTGGGCTGCTCAGTCCTGGCCTTGTGGGTCTGCCATCCTGTGGGTTGTCACTCTGGCCTTGGCCTAACACACCCAAAAACCAATAATGAATGTTTCACTAAGATCCTAAAGCTGAGTGGGGTGTGTTGGTTTGGGGCGCTGCAGGGTGGTGGACCCCCTAGGGACAGGTCGGGGCAACCCAGCTATATTGTGTGCAAGTAAAAAGAGCTCTACAGTACTATTAGGCCTATGAGATTAATTATATGGTGGATTTGCTGTTTCTTTGTGTTAATGTATATTTGAGATATATGTGTGTTTTCTTTTTTTTTGTTGTGTTTTTTTTTGTTTTCTAACCTTTCCCTTGGGAACTAAAAATGTTTAAGGTGGGAACTGGGAAGGAACTTGTGTTGGGAGAGAGACTAGACTGGTGTGGGTCGGGCGTGCAGGCGGCTCGGGCTGGCTGGTCGGTCTGGCTGAAATTTGATATAGAGGATGTCTTAATAAAGACAATCAAAAGTATTTGTATTTTTTCCAGAGTTTATCATTTGTTAGGCTATTGGTTAAAGGTGCAACACAATTTGTATTATTGAATTATCTTTGATCTAGTTCAGTCTTATTAATCACTTTAACGTATTTACTAATGATCACTTACCTAGCTAGATTTTTGCTTACTTTTTATTCTAAATAGAGACGGCATATTTTATTGTGTAAAAATACAGGAAATGAGCTTTAGATGGCCCAAAAAACTCTGGGGGAGGACGCCAAGACCCTCCACCAGGTTATGTCACCCTTACTTCTAAAACCAAAGTGGGCCCCCGACTAGATTATATGTGTTGAAAAGTGTTTTTTTTTTCTCAGACATTGTAATTCTTTAACACAATTTCGGATATATTACATGCTGTAACTGCTTTTATTTCCAATTAGACTGCTTTGGATTTCTTCCTGACCACAATGGCTGCCAATTTCATACTATTCTGAAACATTGAGGGTTTATGACATAGCATAGCCCCTCTAGTAATTACAATGGTAAGTACATTATTACTGGTGTGCCATAAGGTCCAAACCATTTTTTAGTGGTGTTTTGACCAATCACACTATGTAAACCACAGTCACAGTAGTCCCCTGGAATTGCACTGTCCAATGAAACACGGTGATGTGTGAACATCTGAACTGTTATTGATCGTCAGCACTGATATTTTAAGATATCACAAGATACGTGTCTCATTACTGAAAAAAACATGGCATGCTCTCCACAAGCCCCTCATTAATTCACATAAAAATATATATGCTCTCCCAGATCAAAGCACAATACGTTTTTTTTGTCTGGTGTGGGTAGATTTTTCATCAATACAAAACTTAAATCCAGTTACTGATGCATTGCGATGGATGAGTTCAATTTGAGACCTCAAACATCTCTTCTAGAGATTACGGTAAGAGAATATTAGACCCTCCTCCACTGAGTTCATGAATGTGCAAAGCTCCTCTTCGCTCTCTATCATCTGCAGCATAATGCCACAGAGCAGTAACGACAAAATGTAAACTCTAGGCGTTATTGCCAATTCACAGACATGAAAGAGGAATCTTGTGCTCCTCCAAATCATTAGAACCATTTCCCACGATGAGAATTCATTGCAAAGTTGTTGTGATCGCTGTCTGTTTAGGAGTTTTTCTACTTTTGTACTTTTTGGGGGGGAATGCTGCAGACAATCCGCCTTTGAAAGAAGTTGCGGAGGATGATTATTTTTCAACGTCCTCTGGGCTTGGAAACATTGTTGCTTCGAAGTTAACAAAAAAGCCTCTCGATGAACTTCACATTCCACAGAAACAACCACTCACGGACCGAAAAGAAGCGAAAGTAGTCAGTAGAGGAGGCAATGCGATCGCAAAGCGGTAAGCAATTCTCGGACCATTTCTTGTTGATGTGATTTATTGGCTTTTTCTCCACGCCTATTTTTTCCTTCAACATTTTGGCACACATTTAAAGACGTAAGATGTCTCAAAAGTCATGTGGTGATTTTCTGCACTTTTAATTTACGGATTGCATTACTATCTGCTTACCGATATGGTTTATTTTCTTTTGTTCCTTTTGGAAGTTATGGAATGAGTCCACACGTATCCTTTCCCTCTATTCATTCAGGAAGACGTGCTCCCCCATCAAAAACATACATATGCTCAAATCTCAATTATGCTCAAGGACGTTGCCAACAAATAATGGCCTGATCTGTCACGAGAGGACCAAACATGCAATTGTCATTGAAATCATATTTTTATCACATGTATTTCTCTTAATGACCGATCAATGTATTGTTTAGATTTATTGCAAAGGTATTTGCACTATTCGGTGAGTTGTGTGCGTATTTGATCCCATGATGAGCTCAAATAATTGTCTGTACACCAGTTTAAGAAAAAGGCTCGAGTGTAAAAATAATTGTGTAGTTTTGTGGGGTTTATCCCTTTTAAATCCCGTGGTTAACGGGTTTAAAGGTCACCTTGAGAGGTCTTCATTATGGAATATAAATGAGTCCAAGGAGACCCACTGATTACACTGCTGGCGACTGACGAGCACACATTTACATATCTTTCAGAATTACTTGCATCCAGGACCTATGCCTTCAAGTCAAGGTGCTAAACTAGTCCAATATGATGTGTGTTTGATGTCATTACCCTTCAAAGTAAACAAGCCCTTCTAGACCTATATAATTAACAAAGCAACATGTTGAAATAAAGGATCCCAGAAATGTTCCATTTGCACAAAAAGCCTTTCTCTCAAATTTTGGCCACAATTTTGTTTAAATCCCTATTAGTGAGCAGTACTCATTTGCCCAGATAATCCATCCACCTGACGGGGTGTGGCATATCAAGCGGCTGATTAAACAGCATGATCATTACACAGGTGCTCCTTGTGCTGAGGACAATAAAAGGTCACTCTAAACGCCACAGATATCAAGTTTTGAGGGCGTGTGCAATTAGAATGCTCACTGCAGGAATGTCCAGCAGAGCTGTTGCAAGAGTTGAATGTTAATTTCTCTACCATAAGCCACCTCCAACGTCGTTTTAGAGAATCTGGCAGTACTTCCAACCGGCCTCACAACCGCAGACCACGTGTAACCATGCCAGCCCAGGACCTCCACATCCGGCTTCTTCACCTGCGGGATCGTCTGAGACCAGCCACCCAGACACTTGATGAAACTGTGGGTTTGCACAACCAAATAATTTCTGCACAAACTCTCACGGAACCTCATTTGCGTGCTCATTTTGACCTGACTGCAGTTCGGCGTTGTAACCGACTTCAGTGGGCAAATGCTAACCTTCGATGACCACTGGCACGCTGGAGAAGTGTGCTCTTCACGGATGAATCCCCAGTTTCATCTGTACCGGACATATGGCAGACAGCGTGTTTTGCATCGTTTGGGCGGCGGTTTGCTGATGTCAATGTTGTGAACAGTGTGCCCCAGGGTTGTGTTGGGGTAATGGTATGGGCAGGCATAAGCTACGGACAACAAACACAATTGTATTTTATCAATGACAATTTGAATGCACAAAGATAACGTGACGAGATCCAGAGGCCTATTGCTGTGCCATTCATCCGCCGCCATCACCTCATGTTTCAGCATGATAATGCACGTCCCCATGTCGCAAGGATCTGTACACAATTCCTGGAAGCTGAAAATGTCCCAGTTCTTCCATGGCCTGCATATTCACCAGACATGTCACCAATTGACCATGTTTGGGATGCTCTGGATCGACGTGTACAGCAGCATGTTCCAGTTCCCGCCAATATCCAGCAACTTCGCACAGCCATTAGAGTGGGCCAACATTCCACAGGCCGCAATCAACAGTGTGATCAACTCCATGCGAAGGAGATGTGTCGCGCTGTATGATGTAAATAGTGGCCACACCAGATACTGACTGGTTTTCTGATCCCCGCCCCTACCCTTTCTTAAGGTATCTGTTACCAACAGATGAATATCTGTATTCCCATTGAAATGTGAAATCTATAGATCAGGGCCTAAAATGTATTTGACAGATTTTTCTTAGGAACTGCAACTCAGTAACGTCTTTGAAATTGTGCGTTTTTATATTTTTGTTCAGTGTAGATGACCTCAACTACTGGTCAAACAGTCTGCACGTGAATATGTCATCCCATGCTCTCATCCCCTCTTTCCTGTGCTTTGCAGATAATAACTAGGCAATGGTTTGCCGTCTTTCACTATTTCTGTCCAGGGGTGGAAACATTTAGTCTCCTATTATATTATATCCTCTGTCAGGCCATCACGGATATGATTTTTTTTTTCATTGTAGAATATTAGTGAAGATAGCAAAACTATGAAATAACACATGGAATCATGTAGTAACCAAAAGTGTTTCTTCAAAGTAGCCAACCTTGGCCTTGATGACAGCTTTGCACACTATTGGCATTCTCTCAACCAGCTTCATGAGGTAGTCACCTGGAATGCATTCCAATTAACAGGGGTGCCTTGTTAAAAGTTAATTTGTGGAATTTCCTTCTTTAATGCATTTGAGCCAATCAGTTGTGTTGTGACAAGGTAGGGGTGGTATACAGAAGATAGCCCTATTTGGTGAAAGACCATTTCCATATTATGGCAAGAACGAACAGCTCAAATAAGCAAAGAGAAACGACAGACCATCATTACTTTATGACATGAAGGTCAGTCAATCTGGAAAATTTCATGAACTTTGACAGTTTCTTCAAGTATAGTCGCAAAAACCATCAAGCACTATGATGAAACTGGCTCTAATGAGCATCACCACAGGAAAGGAAGACCCAGAGTTACCTGCTGCTGAGGATAAGTTATTTCAAGTTAACTGCACCTCCGATTGCAGCCCAAATAAATGTTTCAGAGGTCAAGTAACAGACACATCAACTGTTCAGAGGTGAATCAGGCCTTCATGGTTGAATTGCTGCAAAGAAACCACTACTAAAAGACATCAATTAGAAGAAGAGACTTGCTTGGACCAAGAAAACGAGCAATGGACATTAGACCGTTGGAAATCTGTCCTTTGGTCTGATAAGTCCAAATGTGAGATTTTTTTGGTTCCAACCTCTGTGTCTTTGAGATGCAGAGTAGGTGAATGGATGATCTCTGCATGTGTGGTTCCCACCGTGAAACATAGAGGAGGAGGTGTGATGGTGTGGGAGTGCTTTGCTAGTGACACTGTCATTGATTTATTTAGAATTCAAGGCACACTTAGCCGTGCTGGTTTACCACAGCATTCTGCAGCGATACGCCATTCCACCTGGTTTGTGCTTAGTGGGTCTATCATTTGGACAATGACCCAAAACACACCTCCAGGCTGTGTAAGGGCTATTTGACCAAGAAGGAGAGTGATTGAGTGCTGCATCGGATGATCTGGCCTCCACAATCACCTGACATCAACCCAATTGAGATGGTTTGGGATGAGTTGGAATGCAGAGTGAAGAAAAAGCAGCCAACAAGTGCTCAGCATATGTGGGAACTCCTTCAAGACTGTTGTAAAAGCATTCCAGGTGAAGCTGGTTGAGAGAATGCCAAGAGTGTGCAAAGCTGTCAAGGCAAATGGTGGCTACTTTGAAGAATCTAATATATTTTGATTTGTTTAACACTTTTTTTTTGGTTACTACATGATTCCACGTGTTATTTCATAGTTTTGATGTCTTCACTATTATTCTATATACTAGAAAATAGTAAAAATAAAGAACTTTTGACTGGTACTGTCATTCTAACACTCAGATTACCTCACATAAGCAGCATGTGCTTTTTAATGGGGCTTTGCTGGGTCTGTGTTCACAACATTCATTTTACTGGTCCAGGCCAGATATAAACTTAGCAAAAAAAGAAACATACCTTTTTCAGGAGCCTGTCTTTCAAAGATAATTTGTAAAATTCCAAATAACTTAACAGATCTTCATTGTTAAGGGTTTAAACACTGTTTCCCATGCTTGTTAATGAACATGCACCTGTGGAACGTTCGTTAAGACACTAACAGCTTACAGACGGTAGTTAAGGTCACAGTTATGAAAACTTAGTACACTAAAGAGGCCTCTACTGACTCAAAAAAACACCAAAAGAAAGATGCCCAGGGTCCCTGCTCATCTGCGTGAACGTGCCTTAGGCATGCTGCAAGGAGGCATGAGGACTGCAGATGTGGCCAGGGCAATAAATTGCAATGTCTGTACTGTGAGACGCCTAAGACAGCGCTACAGGGAGACAGGACGGACAGCTGATTGTCCTCGCAGTGGCAGACCACGTGTAACATCACACCTGTGGGAAAGGTACAGGATGACAACAACAACTGCCCGGGCTACACCAGGAACGCACAATCCCTCCATCAGTGCTCAGACTGTCTGCAATAGGCTGGACTGAGGGCTTGTAGGCCTGTTGTAAGGCAGGTCCTCACCAGACATCACCGGCAACAATGTCGCCTAAGGGCACAAACCCACCGTTGCTGGACCAGACAGGACTGGCAAAAAGTGCTCTGTACTGATGAGTCGCAGTTTTGTCTCACCATGGGTGATGGTCGGATTCGTGTTTATCGTCGAAGGAATGTGCATTTACACTGAGGCCTGTACTCTGGACCATGATCAATTTTGAGGTGGAGGGTCCGTCATGGTCTGGGGCGGTGTGTCACAGCATCATCGGACTGAGCTTGTTGTCATTGCAGGCAATCTCAACGCTGTGCGTTACAGGGACGCCATCCTCCTCCCTCATGTCGTACCCTTTCTGCAGGCTCATCCTGACATGATCCTCCAGCATGACAATGCCACCAGCCATACTGCTCGTTCTGTGCGTGATTTCCTGCAAGACAGGAATGTCAGTGTTCTGCCTAGGCCAGCCAAGAGCCCAGATCTCAATCCCATTGAGCACATCTGGGACCTGTTGGATCGGAGGGTGAGGGCTAGGGCCATTCCCCCCCAGAAATGTCCGGGAACCTTCAGGTGCCTTGGTGGAAGAGTGGGGTAGAATCTGTCAGCAAGAACTGGCAAATCTGGTGCAGTCCATGGGGAGGAGATACCAGCTACTGACTGTTACTTTTGAATTTGACCCCCTCCCTCCCCTTTGTTCAGGGACACATTATTCAATTTCTGTTAGTCACATGTCTGTGGAACTTGTTCAGTTTGTCTCAGTTGTTGAATCTTATGTTCATACAAATATTTACACATGTTAAGTTTGCTGAAACCAAACGCAGTTGACAGTGAGACAGTTTCTTTTTTTGCTGAGTTTAGTATGTATCATAGAACAACACATTTTATGATTAGGTTGCAGGTTAAAAGAGAATATGCCTCTCCCTCAGTATTACATTCCCCCTGCTCATTTTGTACACAGTACATGCTCATAAACATGACTTGTTCTTGAAAGATCCATCAAAGCCTAGACTAGAGGACAGGTTTCTCTGAGCCCTGCCATCAATCATAATCTGTGTTGCATGATTGTGCCTCAGCCATGCAGAAAATGAAGTGTCATGCTTGGAGACTGTCCTGCAACCCACCTTTCCAAAATCCTTTCACAACTGATAGTTACAAAGGACGCTTTGTTCTAAAGGAGGATTTTTGTGGCCATGAGTTTGCTTTCTTCCTTTACTCATGCTAATGCCTACATGTACAGGTGTTATATAAAAAACACAGCCCATACAGTATATACATAAAGTGCAGCTCTGAGTATTTAGGTCTAGTTCTATGTTGAGCTATGAAAATATATATTTTTCAGACTGTGATATATTCAACTCTGCTGAATCCATTTGAATTTAATGGCAGTCTGCTGCTGTGCAGAGATATAAAAAAAAAAATCAGATATAGAAACTTGAGCACTAGAGAACAAAGCCCAGTGGATATATACAGACCTACAGTAGAGGGGGAGGGAGTTCTGCTCTGAACACTCTTAACAAAAGCCTTAAATATGAACATGTTGGTTAGCTGTCTGTCAGTAGAAACAGTGTGATGACGTGCTGTCTGGAATGTATGTGTCTCAGGCATATCCTGTCATGTTCCTGCCGTGCCTCTTAACAAAGCTGTATATGTGTTCTCATGGCGTTGCCATTGATATGTCCTTGATGAAGTAGCAGCCTTGCTTGGGAGCGACATGGCTCTGCTGTTCGGATGACAGTTGATGAGGAGGCTTCTGTAAACTGTGAGTCTTTAGTCTTGTTGCCCTTGTGTGTTCTCTTGTGGCAGACAGAGGAGTGACATGGGACTGGGCAGGTTCTCATCGAAGCGCGCCCGAGCTGAGGAAGTCATGCACCTGGCCGTGGTGGCCTGCGGGAAGCGCCTGGACGAGACGCTTACCATGGTCAAGTCGGCCCTTCTCTTCAGCATCAAGAGGATCAAGTTCCACATCTTTGCAGAGGACCCCTTGGCCTCTCAGTTTGAAAAGAGGGTAAGTACCCTCCGGCAGGTACTAGAGTACATGATTTAGGCTTTAGGTACGGTATGTTTCTGGAAAAGTAGCACAACTAATTCTCAAAATATAGGCCTTATTGAATATTTTCAGAGACTCATGCTTCTCATGCATATCTTGGTTGCTGCTCAGTAATATATTACATTTACTGCCAATCTGAGCATGCAAATCTCAAGGTCGATCATGTCACCGAGACATTTGTCTCACTGCGTTACCCATGCAGCGTTTCACAGTCCTCTTTAGTTTGTTTATTCACGATCCAAGCTTTACAAAGTCAATGTGTTGGGCTACTGTGTAGCTGTAAACCTTAAGGTATACATACCGGTAAATGAAAGCAGCATGCATGCGAGAGGCTACATGCCCTTTGAGTGTTTATGGGTTATGGTCTGTGTAGCATGTGAGAACCTCCCCTTTTATAATTGGCTTCATGCTAGCCAGGAAGTTGAGTTAGTTAAACCCCCAAATCAGTAGCATATGTGCAGGAGATGGAACATTCCATGTCTGGCCTGCCTTCGCTGGTCAAAAAGGAGGTAGAAGAGAAGGGGTGAAAAGGGGTTCTGGCCTCGTTGATCTATGCACCTAGTCAATAGAAACCCTGCCAGCTCCGCACACTGATCTTTGTTTTGGGGCCAAATTGTTTAATAATGCTGACAACTATGGAGGGCTTCAGAATCTAACAGAGCAGATAATCGTAGGCCTCTGTGTGACAGCAGTGTTGACTTTGAGGGGGTAACCCTCAGGCTTGGACAGAATGGGATTCAAATCTGCTACCTCTTGTTTAGGTTAGTTTCACTGGGAGTTAGGCGTAGTTGTAGCAACAGCTGGCAGCATTATGGTCCATGTACAACACCACTGCACTTACTGTAAAGACATGACTTAATTAATTTACAAAGACTTCCTTAGATGTGTACAGAGCCCTTGGAAAGTATTCAGACCCTTTGACTTTTTCCACATTTTGTTAGGTTACAGGCTTATTCTAAAAGTGATTGGGGGACTATTTAAATAAATCTAAACAGAATACCCTATAATGACCTAGCAAAAGCAGGTTTAGACATTTGCTAATTTATGAAAAAAAAAAAAAAAAAATACATTTACGTAAGTATTCAAATGCTTTACTCAGTACTTTGTTGAAGCACCTTAGGCAGCGATTACAGTCTCGAGACTTGGGTGTGACGCTACAAGCTTGGCACACCTGTATTTGGGGAGTTTCTCCCATTCTTCTCTGCAGTGAGCTTGTGGGTTTTACACTTTTTCGGCAGGATAGAACAGCCGCCTCTGGTAAGACAAGGGGTGGTGGTCTATGTATATTTGTAAACAACAGCTGGTGCACGAAATTGAAGGAAGTCTCAAGGTTTTGCTCGCCTGAGATAGAGTATCCCATGATAAGCTATAGACACACTATTTACCAGGAGAGTTTTCATCTATATTTTTCGTAGCTGTCTATTTACCACCACAAACTGATGCTGGCACTAAGACTGCACTCAACGAGCTGTATAAGGCCATAAGCAAAAAAGAAAATGCTCATCCAGATGTGGCGCTCCTAGTGGCCGGGGACTTAATTGCAGGGAAACTTAAATCCGTTTTACCTCATTTCTACCAGCATGATAAATGTGCAACCAGAGGGAAAAAAACTCCAGACCACCTTTACTCCACACACAGAGACGAGTAGAAAGCTCTCCCTCGCCCTCCATTTGGCAAATCTGACCATAATTCTATCCTCCTGATTCCTGCTCACAAGCAAAAACTAAAGCAGGAAGCACCAGTGACTCAGTCAATAAAAAAAAGTGGTCAGATGAAGCAGCTGATAAGCTACATTACTTTTTTGCTAGCACAGACTGGAATATGTTCCGGGATTCTTCGGATGGCATTGAAGAGTACACCACATCAGTCACTGGCTTCAATAAGTGCATCGACGACATTGTCCCCACAGTGACTACGTACCTACCCCAACCAGAAGCCATGGATTACAGGCAACAACCACACTGAGCTAAAGGGTAGAGCTGTCGCTTTCAAGGAGCGGCACTGTAAATGTGCAACCAGAGGGGGAAAAAAACTCTTGACCACCTTTACGTGTACAAAACTCACCCTTGCCCTCCATCGCCGGGGCCAAGCTTCCTGCCATCCAGGACCTCTATACCAGGCGGTGTCAGAGGAAGGCCTTAAAAATTGTCAGACTCCAGTCACCCTAGTCATAGACTTTCTCTGCAACTCCACCACAAGCAGTACCGGCACACCAAGTCTCTAGGTCCAAAAGACTTAACAGCTTCTACCCCCAAGCCATAAGACTCCTGAACAGCTAACCAAATGGCTACCCAGACTATTTGCAAAAAATAAGTGTTAAGGGCTTGTAAATAAGCATTTCACCTGCTGTATTCGTCGCATGTGACAAATACAATTTGATTTGAGATCCTCTCAAGCTCTGTCAGGTTGGATGGGGAGTGTTGCTGCACAGCTTTTTTCAGGTCTCCAGAGATGTTCGATCGGATTCAAGTCCGGGCTCTGGCTGGGTCACTCAAGGACATTGAGACTGAGCGCTCTGGAGCAGGTTTTCATCAAGGATCTCTCTGTACTTTGTTCTGTTCATCTTTGCCTCGATCCTGACTCCTCTCCCAGTCCCTGCTGCTGAAAAACATCCCCACAGCATGATTCTGCCACCACCATGCTTCACTGTAGGGATGGTGCCAGGTTTCCTCCAGACGTGATGCTTGGAATTCAGGCCAAAAACTCCAAGCGGAATGTCATGTGCCTTTTACTGAGGAGTGGCTTCCGTCTGGCTACTCTACCATAAAGGCCTGATTTAGTGGAGTGCTGCAGAGATGGTTGTCCTTCTGGAAAGTTCTCACATCTCCACAGAGGCACTCTGGAGCTTTGTCAGATTGACCATCGGGTTCTTGGTCACGTCCCTGACAAAGGCCCTTCTCCCTCGATTGCTCAGTTTGGCCCGGCGGCCAGCTCTAGGAAGAGTATTGGTGGTTCCAAACTTCTTCCATTTTAAGAATGATGGAGGCCATTGTGTTCTTAGGGACCTTCAATGCTGCAGGATTGATTTTTTGGTACTCGTCCCCAGATCTGTGCTTCGACAATCTCTTCTCGGAGCTCTACGGACAATTCCTTTTGACCTCATGGCTTGGTTTTTGCTCTGACATGCACTGTCATCAACTGTGGGACCTTAAATAGACAGGTGTGTGTGCCTTTCCAAATCATGTCCAATGACTCAAATCAAGTTGTAGAAACATCAAGAATGATCAATGGAAACAGGATGTATCTGAGCTCAATTTCAAGTCTCATAGCAAAAGGTCTGAATACTTATGTACAGTGGGTATAGGAAGTCACCCCTTTCAAAATGTTCACCTTTTGTTGCCTTACAGCCTGAAATGAAAAAGCATAACATTTATTTACACACAATAACCCACAATATCCAAGTGAGAGAGAGAATATTTTTAAACTCTGAACATTAAGTAAATTTAAAACCGTAAAATACCCTATTTGGATAAGTGAATTTCAAACTTGCTGAGGTATACCCAGCCATCTTCCAGATCACAAATCAAGCTAACTGGGTTCCATCTGTGATCAATTGTAGTGACTTTGATTAGTTCAGAATAAAAGCAGTTGTTCATAGGACTCCACTGCTTAGTAGTGCAATTTAAAGCAAAGAATCCACTATGGGCGGAAAGGTACTTTCAAAAGATCTAAGAGATAAAGTTGTGGAAATGCACAAATCGGGATGGAGATTAACAGACTAAAGGCTTTGTCTATCCCTCAGAGCACAGTTAAGACCATTATTAAGAAGTGGAAGGCGTATGGCACCACCCAGACCCTGTATAGATCAGGCCGTCCCTCCAAACTGGATGACCTGGCAAGGAGGAGACTGATCAGAGAGGCTACCAAGAAGCCAATGGCGACTTTGAAGGAGCGTGTGTGCATGTGACCACAATATCACAAGCGCTTCACAAATCTGGCCTCTATGGGAGGGTGGCAAGAAAAAAAACACTCCTCAAAAAAAGCCACATTAAGTCACGTTTAAGCTTTGCCAAAAAGCCCATTGTAGATTGAAGCCAAGTGGCAAAATGTGCTGTGGTCAGATGAGACCAAAATATACATTTTTGGCCTGAAAGCAAAAATGCTAAACTTTTCACCCAAAGAACACCATGCCTACAGTAAAGCACAGCGGTGGCAGCATCCTGTTGTGGAGGTGTTTCTCTTCAGCAGGGACCGGAGCACTTGTCAGGATAGAAGGGAAAATGGAAAGAGCAAAATACCGACAGATTCTTGAGAACCTGCAGCCCTCTGCCAAGAAGTTGAAAATTGGAAGATTGTTCACGTTTCAACATGCCAATGATCCAAAGAACACTGCCAAAGCAACTGTACAGTGGCTGAAGGACAAGAAGGTGAATGTCCTTGAGCGGCCTAGTCAGAGCCCTGACCTAAATCCCGTTGAGAATCTGTGGAATGACTTTAGTGCAGTCCACGAGCGGTCACCATGCAATTTGATTGAGCTTGAACAATTCTGCAAGGAAGAATGGGCAAATATTGCACAGTCTAGGTGTGCGAAGTTAGACGTATTCAAAGAGACTCATGGCTATAATTCAAGCAAAAGGTGGTTCCACCAAGTATTAACTCAGGGGGGTGTTCACTTACCCTATTTGGATATTTTACCATTTAAATTTTCAGATTTATTTTCTCCCACTTGCATATTGTGGGTTACTGTAAGGCTGTAGGCAACAAAACATTTTGAAAGTGGGTGGTGACTTTCTATACCCACTGTAAATAAGGTATTTGTTTTTTTATTTGTAATAAATTTGCAAAAATATCTAAAACTGTTTTCACTTTGTCGTTTATGGGGTATTGTGTGTAGATTGCTGAGGATTATGATAATTTTTTATCCATTTTAGAATAAGGCTGTAATATAACAATGTGGAAAAAGTCAAGGGGTCTGAATACTTTCTGAAGGCACTGTATGTTGACTTGAACTCTCAGGAGTGTATCGTGTCAGAATAAGGAATATTTCCATTTGATCTTTCAGTGATCCCTTTCCCATACACCTTGACTCAACCTTTCGAGTTGCAGTTTTGTTACTTTGGAAGTTAGATATGCGACGATAAAGGAGACGTCCTGTGATGGCATCTTAAAATGGCTGTGCTACCTCTAACCGCTAATGATGATGGTGTCTAGTAACTTTGTAGTTTCTCTTTCAGCTGAGCCAGTGGGCCCGTGCTATCTCCAACAAGTTCCAGTACAGTATCTACCCAATCACGTTCTCTGTGGGGAATGCAGAGGAATGGAAAAAGCTGTTCAAGCCCTGCGCTGCCCAGAGGCTGTTTCTCCCTGTAAGGCTACAGCACATTTTCTGTCACCTCTGTGTACTATATCGTACACTGATTTAAACTGATAAAGATATATATTAATCAGCAAATGTGTTTAGATACTTGTCCAGGTCATCTGTTTCCTATTTCTGTTCCATTCTGACCCCAATGCATTTTCTATTAGATAGGTTGAGCTTCATTTACACAAGCGTACGAGTGATATACCCAGAGAATAATAGTGTATCCTATTATTATGGATTTTACTTGTTGTATTAAATTTGTATATAATCAATTACCTTAGCATGGTAATATATATGGCTTTATTCATACCCATTGACCTTTACTTAACAAATCAGCAATCCCCAGAGATTGAATTCAATGGACATGCATATTGTATTTTTTTTATGGACTCTTTGAATCATCAATGTGTACACACACATTGCTTTATCTTTGTACACATTGCATCACACCGTTGTAAAAAGTGGTAAACAATCCATGACTGCAATTTGATTGATTGGCAGATGATTCTCCACAAACAATATACTTTGCAGGAGCCAAGTGATATTTGATTCTCATCAGGAACAGATTGCTTTGTGATTGTACTCTTCCCTCAAGCCATTGTAGGTTTTGAGATGGCACATACTGCAGGGCTGTCACTGGAATAGGAGAAAATTAGATATTCTGATTGTAACTTACACATGATTGTTGTGACAACAGGTGATCCTGAAGGATGTGGACTCTCTACTCTACGTGGATACAGACGTGCTGTTCCTCAGGCCCATGGATGATATGTGGAGTTTCCTCAAGGCCTTCAACACCACCCAGCTGGCTGCTATGGCCCCAGAGCATGAGATCCCCAAGATTGGCTGGTACAGCCGCTTCGCACGCCACCCCTTCTACGGGGTCACCGGGGTCAACTCGGGAGTCATGCTGATGAACCTCACAAGGATCCGAAGAACTTTGTTCAAAGTAAGGATCATCATCATCAATCAATCAACCTTGTGGTCATATTCCCCAGCCCATGTAACTCACTACTGAGCATTTCTGCCCTGTTGTCCACCTCTGAGTTAAATCTCTAAGGAGAGTAGTTGTATCATTCAATCATATCTATCTGAATCCAGCCAGCTTAAGATATGGCACTTATTAGCACTCTGTCTCAACAGTCGAAGTGCTCAATGTAGCGTAGGCCATGCTTTAAGGCTCTGTGATTGCCACACTCACATTAGAGCAGCACACTCAAGCTCAAATTGGCATTTCCCTGCATCCAAGAAAGAGCATTACAAATTGTAACTTGGGGAATACTTGGTTAAAACTCAAAATTTGCTCTTTTCAAATCGGGCAATTCTGTCGTGTAAGATGTGTAGCTGCTACTTGGGTTGTGGAGTAAACCAGTCCCTGTTCCTACTCCAGAACAGCATGATACCCAGTGGCCTGTCATGGGAGGACCTCCTCCACCCACTCTACCAGAAGTACAAGAACCACATCACTTGGGGCGACCAAGACCTCCTCAACATTATCTTCCACTACAACCCAGGTACACCACACCACAAATAAGAAAATAAAATGGTATATCATTTCACTGCCATTCATGTTGACAGCAAGAGCAAGAGCTGTACTTAGGCTTGCATCAATTTACAGTGTTTCCCCAAAACATGATTCCAAGGGTGGTTGCATAACTGTCACCTTGTATGGAATTCAATACAATTCCTTCAGGCTGGTGTCCTTTATTGGTTTTCCTGCTCTAATACAACCACAAGAACTCTCCTGAATGAGGTCAATGCTGTGGAACTAAACAAGCCTGCGGCTGCAGCAGATTCAGTCACAGGTACTAAGTGTTCCAAGCCTTAAGTAGACTTGGCAGGAGCATTGTTTGTCTGACAACATGAATGGAACCTGTCTGGTAAACAAGCATATTCCTAGCAGCATCCCCAAATACGTTTTTTTTTTTTAAAGGGCCGTGTGGAGGGGAGCAGCCAGTCACTGAACTCTCTGCCTCCAACATGGAAAGACTTCAGTCTCTGGCATGTCTGATCTTTCTCCTTTAATGTCTGCCCGTAACCTGGTCTCAGAACATTTAGTATTATTCTATACGTAAATCTGAGACAATCCATTTAGTGTGATATGTTACATTTTATGGTTATATAAGACAGGTGGTTACTTAAGGCAAAAATTAAAGTGGGGTGGATGGGTGGGCGTATAACACGAACATCTAGCAGTGGGTTGCGTGTTCGAATCTCATCACGGACAATTTTTAGCTAATTATCAACTACTTTCGAGCAACTTTGAAACTACTTAGCTAACTCTTCCCCTAACTTTAACCATTTTAGCTAACTCTTCACATAGGTTAAAGGGGAAGGGTTAAGGCTAACTCTTAAACTTAACCCTAACCTATAACCCATCTAGCAACACAATGGTTGCGAGTTCAAATCTCATCACGGACAACTTTAGCATTGTAGCAACTTTAGCTACTTTGCAACTACTTAGCGAACCCTAACTTTAACCCTTCACGTAACCTTAACCCTAACCCCACAGCTTAACTAACGTTGGCAAGCTAGTTAACGTTAGCCACCTAGCTAGAATTAGTAACATATCATATGTTTGGCAAATTCAACCTATTGTACATTTATCAAATTTGTAACATAATACGAAATGTAATTCATAACATATCTTATGAAATAGGTGATGGACATCCACAAATTAAAATGTTCTATTGTATTATTGACTGTATGTTTGTTTTACTCCATGTGTAACTCTGTGTTGTTGTATGTGTCGAACTGCTTTATCTTGGCCAGGTCGCAGTTGTAAATGAGAACTTGTTCTCAACTTGGCTACCTGGTTAAATAAAGGTGAAATAAAAAAAAATACTAAATGGAGTGTCTCAGATTTACTTACAGAATAATACGAAATGCTCTGAGACTAGGTTGCTGCCCTTGTTTCTGGTTGAAGGGGATTCTCCGTTTGTGGTTTTCTCTCTTCCCAAGCCAAGATTTAATGCATAATGCAAGGACTAGAATCGTTTTAGTTGTGAAGCAAGCCATTTGATAATTTACATGTTTTGGGATCAGCAAAACATGAGTTCTGAATGATTATCTTTGTAGGTTGAAGTCATTCGTTTTTTTTTCTAAATGCTGTCTTTGGTACTAACCAGTTTTTTTCAATACTGGTGTCACAGTATGCACTATGGTAAGCTTTGAGACATTGTGCAGAAATCTGATGTAACAGACATGTAATGGTGTGTTCCTGTGTTTGCAGAGTCTCTGTACACCTTCCCATGCCAGTGGAACTACAGGCCTGATCACTGCATGTATGGGAGCAACTGTAAAGGAGCGGAACAGGAAGGTGTGTCCATTCTCCACGGGAACCGAGGAGTGTATCATGATGACAAGCAGCCAGCCTTTAAAGTAGTGTATGATGCAATACATGAGGTAAGAATAATCTATTAATTTGAGTGGATTGTTTCACAAAAAACTGCAAGTTTCTTTACTAGATTGCCGGTTACATCCTCTGGGACAAAGGAAACAAAATATGAAGGGCAAGGATCTTCAGAAAAATATCAACCTTGGTATTAAATCCTTTGTCCTTTTCTCTCCTTGGAAATGCTGTGGAAATGTTAACATAAGCAAATCCTTGTCTCACCGCAACATCAGCCCCCTCTGCTGTCCATAGATAAGCCTTTTATTAACCAGACAATTTGATTCATATCCAACCCCTTCTACTGTACCTACAGTAAGCCAATGGCACAGTTGATTTATAAGAGGTGTAATAAGCTACCACTACTGGTGTCTAACCCTGAGGCCTGCAATGATTCTGTTTTACAGTACCCCTTTGAGGACAACATGTTCCAGTCGCTGTTCTATCCCCTCCAGACCAAGTTTCTGGACACTGTCAACACCCTGTGTGGTCGGATTCCCCAAGTGTTTCTCAAACAGGTAGAGAAGACCATGAGGACCGTGTACGAGAAGAAAGTGGTCCGTCATGTGAAGCCTCCACCTAAATAACTACAGGAAACTGGATAGAGGAGGTTGTCTCTGACATCACTATGGGAATCTTTCTGTGGAAGATGTGCAATGTCAGGAGTCCCCAGACCAGACTGCCATATTATGACTTTGACTGAACTAGTATGGAAACTGATTGATGGAATCAGAATGCGTTGCACGGCACAGCAGATCACAAATGACATTCCATTTGATTGGAATGGTGGTATGGATCATGATGATCATGTAGGACAGGTATTCAGTGCTGGTCAATGATGCCATGTGTGGGGTAAGCTTGCCTTATCACCCACTTAATTGTTTTTACAGAAACCGATTTACAGGTGAAAATGTGATTGGCTTCATGATTTGTTTAATACCTTTTAGTACAATGCTTTTTTCAGGTCAGGATAAGTCCTGGTGGAGAGTATTAAGTGGGAATTAAAAAATGGCAGAGGTCATTTTGTTTCTCTTAAAATGTGCATGAAAGTGTCTGCTGTAACACCTTTATACCTGAGGCTTCTGGAAATGGTTTGAAATGTTCCTACTCTGCCTGGAGGTCAGTGCCTAACTGATCCTTTTATGTCAAGCAAAGCTAACGGGTCTTTGCTTAACCAGAGCTTTCTGTCAAATACAAAATCACTTGCATATCTGTACATGTGGGAATGAGTGAATGTGATTCAACCTGTCCAGTTCTCCAAAAGCCAACGACAGTATTAAACACAGTATCATGAATATATACACTAGAAATGATCATTCATATTTTGTATAGAAGATGTGTAGGTAAATGCCCTATTGCAGGGGTAGGCAACCCTGTTCCTGGAGGGCCGCAGGCACTTCATGTTTTTGGTTTAGCTGACCTGGAAGACCAGGTGTGTTGAATTTATGCAATCACTGAAGTGATCAATTAGGTCAGGTGTGGTGCCTTAGTTGGAACAAAAATCCTGCACTACTCCAGGAACAGGGTTGCCTGCCCTATTGCATTGCTGTAATAGTTTGACTTGTGCAAATAGAACAGGGCATGCATACCATTAGTCCCCTATTCATTGCAAATCCCTATATGAAAAAACAGTGTAGTTGTCGCAGATCAAAACTACCAAAGTGCTAGTGCTTATAGTTGGACAGTATTTTCAAAACAATATGTGCCATGTGTATTAATAAATGCTCTTAAATGTTTATTTTGTTTGAGCAAGAAAAGGACAGTAAACTTAATGAAAGTGTCTTGCTATAAAATGCCATACTATCAGTGAGTGATACAGTATGTGGACTCTGGGTCAATAAACGCAAGAATTTATAATGTGGCGTTTGTGTAGTCTTATCCATCGGTTGTCATGTGTGTTTACCGGTAATCATTTAAACTGGAATCTCAAGATGGTTGTATTTATACATGCTTATGTTTACTCTTTCCAGAATAAAGAAAACATGCCAACAGTTCTGTGTCTATATTAGTGGAACATAAGATATGCACAGCCTTGCAGCTATAGATTCAAAACATTTGAAATAAAACATGCAAGGGACACTCAGTGGTTTGTCAAATGTATGCCCATCCCGAAGTACATAACGTGAAGAAAGCAAGGCAATGATTTTTAGAGGATTAGTATATATTATAGAAGCAACCCTACAGCTTGAAGGTGCTGGCATGAATGTACAGTGGGTTCGGAAAGTATTCAGACCCCTTGACTTTTTCCACATTTTGTTACAGCCTAATACCCCATAATGCAAATGTATTAAAAAAAAAAGATACATTTACATATGTATTCAGACCCTTTACTCAATACTGCGTTGAAGCACCTTTGGCAGCGATTACAGCCTCATCTTCTTGGGTATGACGCTATAAGCTTGGCACACCTGTATTTGAGGATTTTCTCCCATTCTTCTCTGCAGATCCTCTCAAGCTCTGTCAGGTTGGATGGGGAGCGTCACTGCACAGCTATTTTCAGGTCTCTCCAGAGATGTTCGATTGGGTTCAAGTCCGGGCTCTGGCTGGGACACAAGGACATTCAGAGACTTGTCCCAAAGCCACTCCTGCGTTGTCTTGGCTGTGTGCGTAGGGTTGTTTTCCTGTTGGAAGGTGTGAAGGACCTCTGTACTTTGCTCCGTTTATGTTTCCCTCGATCCTGACTAGTCTCTGCTGCTGAAGAACATCCCCACAGCATGATGCTGCCACCATGCTTCACCGTAGGGATGGTGCCAGGTTTCCTTTAGACGTGAAGCTTGGCATTCAGTCCAAAGAGTTCAATATTGGTTTCATCAGACCAGAGAATCTTGTTTCTCATGGTCAGAGTCCTTTAGGTGTCTTTTGGCAAACTCTAACCGGGCTGTCATGTGCCTTTTAGCTTCCGTCTGGCCACTCTACCATAAAGGCCTGTCTGGTGGAGTGCTGCAGAGATAGTTGTCCTTCTGGAATGTGGAGACAAAGATTTGTATAACTAAACCAAGATAGACCACAACTTTTCGTTTCCAAATGAGTCATAGTGGGCAGAGCCAAGCACGGGACAGCGATATCCAATTGGCGCGTTCTAGTAAACATCTCCATATGTCTGTTAGGGAACGCCTAATCTAAAGCGCGCGTGTGCAGTAACTCAATTTGCCTTTGCTCTCCTAACGGCGCGATTTTTTAAAAACTTTTGCAAAGTGTAAAAACTTAGTCCACTCTGTTCATAACATATTCTAGTTTCGGGAACAGACAACTGTAATGAGATCAAATGTTTAATCGATGAGAAAATCCATCCGGTTCCATCTTCTTCCACTGCCCGCTATATTTGATTGTGAGTGGAAACGCCAAACTGATTCTTCACATTTATACTTCCAGTGAAATATCTGTCTCATTGTTCTAGCTGTGGTAGAGAGGTCAATAGCGGTATAATGCATAGAACCTATTTAACTCGACCAGAAACAATGGAATTGCCATGGTAACGCATGGGGGAAAGGGTCTTGGGGTCGAGATCTTGAGTCGCCTCATGTCCTCCAGCAAAATTAGCTTACATTTAGGCTCTTGTTTATGTGTATTTCACACTATTTTGAGGTAAAAATCAGAGTAGGATGTTTGTATGGATGTCAAGTCAACCCTGATATCGTTAACAATCAACTGCATTACAGTTAAAAACAGCATTGACTACCACCACCGATTTCTGTATGCCAGTTTCTAAACCTGAAAATTGACCACTTGTATATGTTATACAGCCAAAAACAGTAAATCCAAATCGGACTTAAGTAACCACATTGTGTGGTATGTTATACATACATCACAACGGAATTGAAGAATATCCACTTTGTTAGATGAGATTTGTTGAATATACCCCCATCTGGTCTGCGTTCCATTGATCCTTTACTTAATCTATTTTGCAACTTGTTGAACAGCAGCATACTCCCTGTACTTTCTGCGTCCTGAATCTGATCCGCAATGACCTCACGAGCGCCATATTAAAACGCTTCTTCTTCCCATTACATGTTATGGGTCATCGCTATCTGGGATCATTTGGACGTCCAAACCCTAACCAAAGATTTGTATAACTAAACCTAAGTCTCATTGTTATATCTCATTGTTATAACCTTAAGCCATACCCTAACCAGAACCCTTACATGCTAACCTTAAAACGTATCTTTACCATTTTACATTTCAAGTTCAATGTGGGGGTATGGACGTCCCAAGGATGCCAGATAGCACGGACCCACTATTTTCTGTGTTGAACGCAGCCACCACTAGTCTGCCTCTTGCTCCAAGAGATTGACAGAGGACAACAACATGATGGAAATTGACTCACTCCAAGAGGCGCTTAAAGGTTTTTGGGGTTCTTATGAATAGCGTAATACTTAAAGAAAGTCAGACTTTTAGTTTTACTTTATTCTACACTACAGTGGTTATATTGCCAGAATGTGTTGAATGTAGCTAACGTTAGCTAGCTATAAGCGTATGATAGCTAGTCAGCTAATGCTAACATTCGGAAGAATAAGCAATGTTGCTAACTAACGTTAGCGTTCCCGTTTTATCTTAAAGATAGCTAGATATCAATTCTCAAACCTCCAGAGGTTTATATATTGATTTCTGGATTCAACAATTTAACTAGCTAGTTAGCCATGGTGCTGTTGACAACTCCATCGCACAGCTAATGTTAGCTTAGCTAGCTAACGTTAGCAAACTAATGAACTGATTAAGTTAGCTACCGGTAGTTAGCAATGATGTATATGCCATTGGTAGTTGGCTACTATTTCCAGTTAGTTGGATTGTGAACTTTTCTATTGACTACGTTAGTTAGCTAACTATCCAGTAAGACAATATCATTAAATCTATCATACTAGCTTGCAAGTTTGAGTTCACTTAACCTGACCAGTGGCCACAGTTAGCTAACTCGCTGGGTAGGTCGCTATAAAGGTTTATGGGAACACAATTACATTTTCAGTTGGTGTCACTGTTAGTTAGCAAGCTAGCTAACTCGATCGACTCCATTTGGCAAGCTAGCTGGTGAGCTAAATGGCCAAACACGCTGACAGTGTTGTAGTCACAAGTCTTCATTAACGTTAGCTAGTTAACGTCAATGTTTTCATAAGCGTCAGTGTTTTCATGTTGTGCTAACTTACTTGATATCACTGTTCTCTTTAGATTTTGACAATAAAGGGAAGAAAGAAGTGGCACCGCTGCTCGACCAGTTTCTGTGTCATGTTGCGAAGACTGGAGAAACCATGTAAGGAATGTTCATCTTGGCAAGCTTGTAGCTACAGATATCATGCATATGAGAGGATGAAGCATACTCAGTGGGATAACTTGAACATCACTGGTTCAAATGATGTAATAGGCGTAGTCCTAGATCATGCCTAGTCTTCTCTTCTGCATGTGCTGTATTACTTTTGTTAAGAGATCTGTGCTCTGTCTTTCCAGTGTTCAGTGGTCCCAGTTTAAAAGCTATTTCCTCTTCAAACTGGAGAAGGTGATGGACGACTTCAAAGCCTCAGCACCCGATCAAAGGGGGGTAGCCAATCCCAATGTGGACTCCATTCCATTTGAGGACATGAAGGAGAGGATACTGAAGATTGTGAATGGATATAATGGGTAGGTACCAGTATAACCTTTTAGAATCAACTGTTTTCTTACGATCATGTCATGGCATCTAAAGAGTTAACTGTTGGTGACTTTGTGGTGGTTATACAAGGCACCATCTACTGGAGAGGCATTTCTAGATGTCACATGTACTGTAGTGCTAAAATGTTTAAATTTTTTAACCTTTATTTAACTAGGCAAGTCAGTTCAGAACAAATTCTTATTTACAATGACGGCCTAGGAACAGTGGGTTAGCTGCCTTGTTCAGGGGCAGAACGACAGATTTTTACCTTGTCAGCTTGGTGATTTGATCTAGCAACCTTTCGGTTACTGGCCCAACGCTCTAACCACTGGCATGGCCCAACGCTCTAACCACTGGCCCAACGCTCTAACCACTAGGCTACCTGCCGCCCCAATGGCAACCATATTGTAAACACGCATCTAATTATAGTTTATTTTATACCTATCTAATTTCACTTTTTTTCTTGAGCTAGCCATACCTCAGGTTTATTTGAATAAACTCTTTTCTTACTTCCCTCAGAATTCCGTTTACGATTCAGCGTTTGTGTGAGCTGCTTACAGAACCCAAGAGGAATTACACAGGTACAGAGAAATTCCTGAGAGGTGTTGAGAAGGTGAGTGGAGTGCCATGTCTGTTTAGGAGCAGTTGTGCAGTGTTATACTAGATTAGATGTGTATCGTCTCTATATGTTGTATTGTATCAATTAAATAGTATTTCTATTTTGAAGTGTTTGTAATGAAGGGTTGTTCTTCCAGAATGTGATGGTGGTCAGCTGTGTGCATCCTACTTCAGAGTAAGTGTTGTTTTTGTCCTTATTGTTATACATTACATCAATGAAACATTTTTACAAAGAGGTGGTTTGTTGTATTTATACTGAACAAAAATATGAATGCAACATGCAACTATTTTACTGAGTTACAGTTCATATAAGGAAATCAGTAAATTGAAATAAATTCATTAGGCCATAATCTGGCGCAGCCATGGGTGGGCCTGGGAGGGCATAGGCCCACCCACCGGGGAGCTGGCCCAGCCAATCAGAATGAGTTTCCCCACACAAAATGGCTTTATTACAGACAGAAATACTCCACGGTTTCATCAGCTGTCTGGGTGGCTGGTCTCAGATGATCCCGCAGGTGAAGAAGCCAGATGTGGAGGTCCTGGGCTGGTGTGGTTACACATGGTCTGCGGTTGTGAGGCCGGTTGGAAGTAATGCTAAATTCTCTAAAATGACATTGGAGGCAGCTTATGGTAGAGAAATTAACGTTACATTATCTGGCAACAGTTCTGGTGGATATCCTGCAGTCAGCATGCCAGTTGCATGCTCCCTCAACTTAAGACATCTATGTATGTATGTTTCTCTCATTGTGTTGTGTGACAAAACTGCACATTTTAGTAGCCTTTTATTGTTGCCAGCACAAGGTCCACCTGTGTAATGATCATGCTGTTTAATCAGCTTCTTGATATGCCACACCTGTTAGGTGGATGGATTATCTTGGCAAAGGAGAAATGCTCACTAACAGGGATGTAGACATTTGAGAGAAATACGCTTTTTGTGTTTATGGAACATTTCTGGGATCTTTTATTTCAGCTCATAAAACGTTGGACCAACACTTTACATAATGTGGTTTATATTTTTGTTCAGTATAGTTTATATGAAGTAAAATATTTTTGGAATTACTGTATGTTTCTCTCTGTCATGAAGGAAAAACGGATGCAGTGGTGTGAATAGAATGAATGGTGTTATGTTGCCTGGGAACGCATCTGCTTTTACAGAGAGGTAAAGCTCAAATTACAGGTTCCTATTTTCTCACCCTAGTTTCCTCAGTGATAATTGCCTAAAGGTAAACCACTCACATTTCTGACACTTTTCTTACACTACGTTTCTTTCACTCTTCCTCTATTTTCTTGCAGGAAAGTGAATGGCCCAGGGACCCCCAGGCCGCTGAACAGACCAAAGCTCTCTCTAGCGACAAACGGCCTACCGGACAGTACAGAAAACAAAGACCCTACCACAGAGCAGGGCCATGACAAACCCTCCAGGTACTTCAGTTGCTACCCAACAGACCGTGTGATACTCACTTCCTACTTTTCTTTTGATGAATTGAATGTGTGATGAATCTTCGCTCTCTCAGTGAGGTGTCGGCATCAGGTACCCAGGGGAGCTCTATGAAGAACAAGCACCATGACGAAGAGGAGGATATGGAGGCGGAGCAACACGAGGTGAAGAGGCTCAAGTTCAGCAAAGAGGATGAGCAGGAGGGGGACACCCTCAGACCCGGCCACAATGACAGTTTGTCGGAAGAGGCAGAGTCCATGGTACAGGAGGAGGAGGAGGACGAGAAGAAAAGTGAGGCTCCCAGTACTGCTGGGACTTGTGAAGACCAAGGTAGGACTGGTTTTTCACTCTTTATTTTTGCCCATCATGCCGACATGCATTGCTGGTACAATCCTTTGTGGATATTAGTACGTGTATGAGCAGAACCAGGAGTATGCCTGAATTGGCAGAATTCTGAGGTGTTCATCACAGGTTCAGCTTATCTGCTTGCCAGATCTACAGCAACCCTTATGCAGTTAACATTACTAACTCTATTTTTGTGTCCTTGTCTGTCTCACAGAGCCATCGAGCACACAGTTAGAGCCATCAGCAGGGCCCGGGGAGGACGAGCAGGCAGAGAGGGAGGTTCCTTGTGGCTCCCAAGAGGAATGTAATGACATGGACCAGTCAGAACAGCAGGCCCCTGCTGGCATCCTGGAGAGCCCTGAGGCCCGGGACAGCAACGAGGGCAGTGACCCAGTCAGTAGTAGCAGCAGTAGTGTCAGCAGCAGTAGCAGTGAGGAGAGTGGAGCCAGGGAAGAGAGAGCCTCTGCTCCCTCCAGCAGTACTCCTGAGCCACCTGCAGAGGGCGCCATGGAGAGCGGTAGCCTGGACACTGGGACCAGTGAGGAGCCCATGGAGCAGGACTAGGATCTCAGCATCCATCTGTTGACTATTTAGAACATCTGTCCTCAAGTCCAGCTTGAGTGTCACCGGTGAAGGGGATGCGCCATCCTGGTCCCCTAGATACTTTATGCCTTGTCAAAATTTTGGGCACTCCTCAAAATGACCACCTGATGTGGGCATAAACATTTTTATTTTGAATCAAATATAAACTGGATTTTTTTTCTACACTATTTAGAGTTTCATTTTAAGGCTTGTGGTCTCTAGAGGTCTTTGTTTCAGCCTTGATCAGTCTTTGGGGTTGCAGATGATGTTTGTTGTAGCTGTGCTGATAGGTCGGGGTGTTCATATGGCTGTTTTCACTCATCAGTTTAAGCATTTTTCAGGAAAAGTAAACCAGGCAGTTTTGTTCCTGTAGCCAGTTTCTCTCTGTGGATTATCATCTCCGCCACACCAGAGTCGAGACAAAGCTATCGCCGCTAATTAACTTCCTTATTATTTATGCTGTCAGTTACTCACTCCAGCGATGAACTAGCTAGAATCATTTGTTTCTGACTGAAGCACAAGCCTTAGCATCCAGCTCATACCACTGTTTTTACTCGTGCCGCCATCTTGGTTGTTGAGAAAATGTATATTTCCTTGTTTGTTTGTCGTTGCCCCCAAATCATTTTTCCTCGTGAGTTGGGAGTATTGAAATAGATTTTCCATGTGTCCTTATTCTCCTTTTTAAATATATCTATTTTCTTTGCGATGATACACTACCGACCCAACTCAGAGTAATATAACATGCTACCTTTTACCTTAAAATGTAACATATAATTTTGGGTGCATTGAACCATCATTTAAATGAACATTTCAACTCAATTACTTATTTTGGAAAATATGTTTGACAGCCAGTTATTTCGTTTCCAAAACCAGCTGTTAGTACAAAGATGACTACCGCTTTGTATTGTGATGTCACCAAGTTGTTTGACTGACATATCCAGAGCATTTACTGGTTACCAGCTTTACACCTGTTTCTGCATTTACTGGTTACCAGCTTTACACCTGTTTCTGCAGCTGTACTTTTTGATATGTAGAATTTTAAATTTCTGTAAAGTAGATTTTTGTAGATTGTGATACAGTAAATGTTCACTGCCTTTGTGAAACCATATATAATTGTATAGTTTGTGTATGCTCTGAATGATTGGGCTTTCAATGCGGTATTCAGATAAAGCAATAAATGTAACATTCTTTTGTGGTCATGCGTTCTTTCTTGAGGCCTTCCGTCTATTCCGCTGAGCTGCTCTAAAAGGCTTTCGCATGTTCACCTTCCTGATGATCAGATCACCTCTTATGTAATGACGTCTTAACGTCTCTGCAGACTTATTCTAATAAATGTGTTGTTGAAGACGTGAGCTTCTTAAGCCGGTTAGCTATTATGTGGTCAAATGCTCAGTTCAAGGCTATCAGTAATCAGCTGATTACCCTGTCAGATTTATATGTCATGTTTGAACATGTAGTTCCGGTTGTACTACGAGTCCATATTGAGCTTATATGAAATCCCGCTATGCCCTCCCACGAATCATCAAACAGGCGAAGCATCAATACAGGATCGAATCCTGCTACACCTACTCTGAACCGCTTCTACCCCAAGCCATAAGACTGCTAAATAGTTAGTCCGGGTAGCTATTTGGTTATTTAACTATCTTCATTGACCCTTTTTGCACCAACATTTTTTACTCATCACACACTGCCGCTACTGTTTATTATTTGTCACTTTATTCCTAGTTACAGTGGGGAAAAAAAGTATTTAGTCAGCCACCAATTGTGCAAGTTCTCTCACTTAAAAAGATGAGAGAGGCCTGTAATTTTCATCATAGTTACACTTCAACTATGACAGACAAAATGAGGAAAAAAAATCCAGAAAATCACATTGTAGGATTTTTTATGAATTTATTTGCAAATTATGGTGGAAAATAAGTATTTGGTCACATACAAACAAGCAAGATTTCTGGCTCTCACAGACCTGTAACAACTTCTTTAAGAGGCTCCTCTGTCCTCCACTCATTACTTGTATTAATGGCACCTGTTTGAACTTGTTATCAGTATAAAAGACACCTGTCCACAACCTCAAACAGTCACACTCCAAACTCCACTATGGCCAAGACCAAAGAGCTGTCAAAGGACACCAGAAACAAAATTGTAGACCTGCACCAGGTTGGGAAGACTGAATCTGCAATAGGTAAGCAGCTTGGTTTGAAGAAATCAACTGTGGGAGCAAGTATTAGGAAATGGAAGACATACAAGACCACTGATAATCTTCCTTGATCTGGGGCTCCACGCAAGGTCTCACCCCGTGGGGTCAAAATGATCACAAGAACGGTGAGCAAAAATCCCCTAACCACACGGGGACCTAGTGAATGACCTGCAGAGAGCTGGGACCAAAGTAACAAAGCCTACCATCAGTAACACACTATGCCGCCAGGGACTCAAATCCTGCAGTGCCAGACGTGTCCCCCTGCTTAAGCCAGTACATGTTCAGGCAAGTCTAAAGTTTGCTAGAGAGCATTTGGATGATCCAGATGAGGATTGGGAGAATGTCAGATGAAACCAAAATATAACTTTTTGGTAAAAACTCAACTCGTCGTGTTTGGAGGACAAAGAATGCTGAGTTGCATCCAAAGAACACCATACCTACTGTGAAGCATGGGGTGGAAACATCATGCTTTGGGGCTGTTTGTCTGCAAAGGGACCAGGACGACTGATCCGTGTAAAGGAAAGAATGAATGGGGCCATGTATCGTGAGATTTTGAGTGAAAACCTCCTTCCATCAGCAAGGGCATTGAAGATGAAACGTGGCTGGGTCTTTCAGCATGACAATGATCCCAAACACACCGCCCGGCAACGAAGGAGTGGCTTCAGAAGAAGCATTTCAAGGTCCTGGGTGGCCTAGCCAGTCTCCAGATCTCAACCCCATAGAAAATCTTTGGAGGGAGTTGAAAGCCCGTGTTGCCCAGCGACAGCCCCAAAACATCACTGCTCTAGAGGAGATCTGCATGGAGGAATGGGCCAAAATACCAGCAACAGTGTGTGAAAACCTTGTGAAGACTTACAGAAAACGTTTGACCTCTGTCATTGCCAACAAAGGGTATATAACAAAGTATTGAGATAAACTTTTGTTATTGACCAAATACTTATTTTCCACCATAATTTGCAAATAAATTCATAAAAAATACTACAATGTGATTTTCTGGATTTTTTTTCCTCATTTTGTCTGTAGTTGAAGTGTACCTATGATGAAAATTACAGGCCTCTCTCATCTTTTTAAGTGAGAGAACTTTCACAATTGGTGGCTGACTAAATACTTTTTTTCCCCACTGTATATGTACATAGCTACCTCAATTACCTCGTACCCCTGCACATCGACTCTGTACCCCGTGTATGTAGCCAAGTTATCATTTCTCATTGTGTATTTATTACGTGTTTTAATTTTCTGTTATTTCTCTTATTTTCTTTCTCTCTGCAAGTAAGCATTTCACTGTTGGTCTACGCCTGTTGTTTGACGAATAATATTTGATTTGAATTGGCCTGAGCTCTTAAGATCTGAAGACTAATGTCTAGGCTTTGGCTCAAAGGGCTAATGCAGTCATACACAGACAACCTGATACTTGCTCGGTTACTGTACATGATTTATGCTTTAAATCTGCAGTCAGTCTTTGAGACCATGCACCAAATGGATGAGAATTGTTAGCAGGTTATATTTGTGATGGCTCACTGGTGCCTTGAGTTTGTAGACCTTGACCAAACAGGCTACGTTCAGATAGGATTACTATGTCTTTCTCCCATGAGAATAAAAGTAAACCAGGGGATCATAGTCTGGGGCCATAGAGCCTTTGTTACAACCCTGGGGCCCTCATTTTTATACTTTAATAATGACTGATTCTCACATGTCGTGTTTTCACAAAGGGGCAGCAAAGGTGTTTTTGTTGTTCATCTTACAGCGTTCGACATGTCTGTCTCTTGGCTGCTGAAATTTACCCAAACTCTCTGAGGAAATAAAGAGTGGATTGTGTAAATCCGAGCAGCAGTGCTGTTCTGTGGGATGGGAGGCAGTGTTAAACTGTAGCCTTTGAAGAGGCATCTCCAGGGAAATAAATGCCAGGCCAACAGGGGAATAAAGAGGTTCTCGCAATCAAATGAGCTATCATTTGATACCTCTCCAGAAATTGTAGAGTTTATAATAGAGTGACACAACACTGGTGACTCATTTGGGCTTCTTCTTTTAAAAGTTTATTCTCTTTGTTCTAAAAGTATGTTCATGCTCAGGACCTTGCACTGAAGCTGTTACTTGCAGTAGGCCTTCACCCACATCATTCGGGGGTACTATGCGAAACTTAATTAAGTGCTGTGTTTTCTGTCTCATGTAGGTTTACACACGTATGTTGCTGAAGGAGCCTCATTATTTCTCAGCTGTGTTTGAAAGCCTAGCTTTAATATCAAGTCCGTATTGTTTGATCCCAGGGGACCTGGCTTCATTTCTTGTGGATAGAAGAAGGCTAAGAAAGGTAAATATCCAGGCTGCCCATTGTAAGATCTGTATGTAGAGAAGCTTCATTATTCCTCTGCCTCTCATAACATCCCAAAGGCAGCACATGGCACCAAGCCCAACAGCAAGCACTTCTTTAGGCTTGCCAAATTCAAGAAGTGTAGTAGTAAACACTTTTATCATGGCTTCCTAAGAGGAAGTCACCTTGCACATGGTTGGTTTTGCGTTTCATGCATTTATAATTCTCCTTGTAAATTGGAGTTTATTTTTATTGGCACTTCTGTAGTCTAACTGAAACTGGGATGAAATGGAAATTGAGTTGCTCAATATTTGCTTGAATTAATTAATCACTAGCCAAGTGATGGTGCCAACTTTTACTCCTTGTCACTGGGCTCCAGAATAACCCAAAGGAGTTCTGTGTGTCCTTTGAATCTGAAGCAAGCTTATGGGGGGAGGAGGGGGTGGTTATACATATGTTTTAGATCTTTTTTATGAACGTGACTCTAATGTAAGTGATCTTTGGTTTCCTATTTCCTGACAATGAAAGAAAAAAAGTCTGGCTCTCTCAAGGACGTCAGATAACCTGCTTAAAGACCTCAATTCACATGAACAAAGCCTTACTGAAGCCTTGCTGTTCCAGTCTAGAACAACCCTGCATAATATTTCACCCTACAGTATCTATGTCACAGTTTGTGATTTATTGGATACATTTTAAAAAGTCCCCAAATGTTCTACAGACCAGAATTGAAAATCTGTCCCTTGTAAGAAAGAAGACTCACAATGTCAGATCTGGATGTCTACTACAGTAGCCGACTTTCAAATGTCCTGATCTTCTGTCCCAAGACACCTACTGAAGTACAGTAGAACTTTAACTTGCTCCAGTACATAACCAATCAAGCTAATTGCTTTTGACTTCTCTTGACAGATCAATTATGACGAGATCCTTGATCAGGAGCCATGCCTAATTTCTAACAGATCATGGTAAAACAAGTGATGCTTATTGAAACGTATAGTGTTAGAGAGTGTTCATAATCTTGAACCAAATGCCAGCTTATGGTATATAACCAGCATATTTATCTATTGGTTGCTTGTACAGTACCATAAATCCCAGATTTACCTTGGTTGGTGTCTTTATAATGTCTTTAAAATAAAGTTTTTTCACTTTTTGACAGTTCCCTATATCCTATAATGTATTCTTCATACCTCAAGTTACATTATACTGTGCATTAGTCATGTCAAGCGCTGGGAGGGGATTGAAAGTTCAGAGGCGGAGCACAGAGTTTGGACTTTAAAGGCAGCAGCATCTGAGTCATCGGTAGGATGTTCCCCTGGCGGGGTCAGGCATCCCGATCCGCAATCTCTGTGTCGTCCAATAGAGGGTACTATTTTGTTTCCCAGGCAGATTTAACATGATTACCCTGGCCTGAAATGGAGATGCAGACCCAGTACTGCCTGCAGCTGTTGATAGGAGCTGTGACACATTTCTCCCCACCATGTTGTCACACTCCCCCCACATCATAGGGACCGCTCCACTTCCTGGGGCCGCTGGATCCAATGCAGTGAAGTCCTCCACATGAACTTGTGCTGAATGTGCATCACTTTAATTTCATATAGGCAAAGGCTAGAACCTATAATAGAATGGTTTTGACTATGTTGTAGATGTTTGTGAATTGATCTGATCCATAGATGACATTTGCTAGTAACCTATGTCAATTCTGTACACCATTGTACTTATTTGATTAGAAAAAACGATAGGATTACAACAACAACAAAAAATCCCAACAAGAAACAAAAAAAAAAACGAATCTAGGTCTTTGTTAAAAGTGTCAATTTGTCTGGTATGGTTGTACATCTCAAAGGCCCAGGATAAGTTAGTTATTTGTTGATCAATGTCAAGTTCCAATGTCTGGCATGCAGGGTCAAACGTTCTGCACTGCTCTGACAAATGGCAAGCATTACTAGTGGATGGTTGCCGGGTGCTGTCCACTGTAGACAGACAGAACGGTGGTAAGAAAATAGCTTGTTTTTCTCCCGCTCTGCAGCTGGGAGACTGCACCTGAATGCCCAGGGACAACAGTGGAAGAAGCTCCAGACAAGTTCAACTTTACGACTTCACTAGAGCTGCCAAGTGGAGAGGAGACTAAAGGGCAACACTGTGTAATGTCCTAGAATATTTGGAGGAAAATGGACTGGAAGTCATCCTAGGCTGAGGTTTGGGTTGTGCTGCTTAATGCGTGGGTGTGAGTCCAAGCGGGCGCCATTCTCAGGTAACTGTTATTTGAACTGCCACTTACCTGTCAGACTGGCATCATCAGAGAGAGATGTAGAACATGGAGTTTTTCCATCTCTGTTTACTCTGTTGAAAAGAGAGAAACCAGAAAAAGAGGGAGAAATGCTAAATGTATGTAAAAAGACACAGCTATAAAGGACTCCTGACTAAATGCCAGGAAAGCCTATATATCATTAGTCTATGTGACACCTGCTCCTTACCATCTGCTCTCCCATATGGACAGACAGGTGAGAGAGCATATTGGAGCGCCGCTCTTAAAGGCCCAGTGTGATTTGCCTGTGTTTTATATAAAGTATGAGGTTGGATTTATACTGTGAAATTGTGAAGATTATGAAAAGGCTTGTTTTGGTGTGATGGAGGTTTTGCCTGCCTGGTGACAAATTAGTTAATAGACCAATAAGAAAGAAAGTGTCAAACCTGTTTTCCCCTCCCCACTCAGACCACTCCTAGACAGTCCTAGCTAAATTCTTGCTTGAGAAATTGCTATTCGCTTTTTGACCATTTTAATTGTTACCCAGAAATGATTATGATTTTGAGAAAAAAACGGATGCATTGGACCTTTAAACCCCATATTCTTGGCCTTCTTCTCTATAGACATCACAGGAGGTTGGTGGCACCTTTAATTGGGAAGGACTGGCTCGTGGTAATGACTGGGGCGGAATCAGTGGAATGGTAACAAATACATCAAACACATAGTTTCCATATGTTTGATGTCATTCCATTCACTCCCTTTCAGGCATTATTATGAGCCATCCTCCCCTCAGCAGCCTCCTGTGAGTCATGTTACTACACCTGAATGCTTACAATGGTTTCAGAGCAATGCCTGCAGCCTTGGTCTCTGCTTTTAGACACTCCAGGGTCATACGATTGGTTATTGTTTGTCACTGGAATAATCAGGTTTGCATGACAGAAAATCGTCATGACCAACAAAAGCAATAAAATAATCACTATTTGTGCGATTAAAGATAAGCCTATGCACAAAGCCCCAGGGTTTTGTCTCAAAAGACTCCATATGAGTCTAGGGTGTGCATTCGTGTGTGTGCATGCAAGTGGCTGCATGTGCACTACTGTCTACTGTCCATTCGTGTTCCAGGTCATCTTTTTTCTATTATCTGTTCATACCACCAATTCAACTTAAAACACCTGGTTCCTTGTTGTGGTTGATGCCTGGTGGTAGGAGATGATGTTACAGAATCATGAAGTTATAGTAATTCTTGCTCCAACCCCTGGCCCATTTTAAGGCTACTGATGAGTGTAAAACACATACAGTTGAAGTCGGAAGTTTACATACACTTAGGTTGGAGTCATTAAAACTAGTTTTTCAACCACTCCACAAATGTCTTGTTAACAAACTATAGTTTTGGCAAGTTGGTTAGGACATCTACTTTGTGCACGACACAAGTAACTTTTCCAACAATTGTTTACAGACAGATTATTTCACTTATAATTTACCCTATCACAATTCCAGTGGGTCAGAAGTTTACATACACTAAGTTGACTGTGCCTTTAAACAGCTTGGAAAATTCCAGAAAAGGATTTCATGGCTTTAGAATCTTCTGACAGGATAATTGACATCATTTGAGTCAATTGGAGGTGTACCTGTGGATGTATTTCAAGGCCTACCTTCAAACTCAGTGGCTCTTTGCTTGCCATCATGGGAAAATCTAAAGAAATCAGCCAAGACCTCAGTAACAAATTCTAGACCACCACAAGTCTGGTTCATCCTTGGGAGCAATTTCCAAACGCCTGAAGGTACAACGTTCATCTGTACAAACAATAGTACGCCAGTATAAACACCATGGGACCACGCAGCCATCATAACGCTCAGGAAGGAGGCGTGTTATGTCTCTTAGAGATGAACGTACTTTGGTGCGAAAAGTGAAAATCAATCCCAGAACAACAGCAAAGGACCTTGTGAAGATGCTGGAGGAAACAGGTACAAAGTATCTATATCCACAGTAAAACGAGTCCTATATCAACATAACCTGAAAGGCCTCTCAGCAAGGAAGAAGCCACTGCTCCAAAAATGCCATAAAAAAGCCAGACTACGGTTTGCAACTGCACATGGGAACAAAGATCGTACTTTTTGGTCTGATGAAACAAAAATAGAACTGTTTGGCCATAATGACCATCGTTATGCTTGGAGGAAAAAGGGGGAGGCTTGCAAGCCGAAGAACACCATCCCAACCGTGAAGCACGGGGGTGGCAGCATCATGTTGTGAGGGTGGTTTGCTGCAGGAGGGTTTCGTGCACTTCACAAAATAGATGGCATCATGAGGAAAGAAAATTATGTGGATATATTGAAGCAACATCTCAAGACATCAGTCAGGAAGTTAAAGCTTGGTCGCAAATGGGTCTTCCAAATGGACAATGACCCCAAGCATACTTCCAAAGTTGTGGCAAAATGGCTTAAGGACAACAACGCCAAGATATTAGAGTGGTCATCACAAAGCCCTGACCTCAAACCTATAGAACATTTGTGGGCAGAACTGAAAAAGAGTGTGCTAGCAAGAAGGCCTACAAACCTGACTCAGTTACACCAGCTCTGTCAGGAGGAATGGGCCAAAATTCCCACAACTTATTATGGAAAGCTTGAGGAAGGCTACCTGAAACGTTTGACCCAAGTTAACAATTTAAAGGCAATGCTACCAAATACTAATTGAGTGTATGTAAACTTCTGACCCACTGGGAATGTGATGAAAGAAATAAAATCGGAAATAAATCATTCTGACATTTCACATTCTTAAAATAAAGTGGTGATCCTAACTGACCTAAGACAGGGAATTTTTACTAGGATTAAATGTCAGGAATTGTGAACAACTGAGTTTAAATGTGTTTGGCTAAGGTATATGTAAACTTCCGACTTCAACTGTAGGTACGGTGAATGATGCAAATTGAGTTAATAAAGTATCTCTCGTTGCTATTTGATTAAAGCCCCTAATAAACTGTTGCCAGCATTCATTTGAAAAGAAAGATGTCCAAAAGGTGAGTCAGTTTAACTTTACATAAACCATGTTGCAGCTGTTTGCAAATGAGCACATTATCAAATCAAGCATGCGAGTTTGTCTAATTGACCTGTTTTTCTCAACATGTTTTTCAGCACCAAAATCATAGACCAGTGGCTCTTTTTTGAGCGGATATGAATTGCTAATATTACCAGGGTCGCCACCAGGTTGTGGCCTGCTGCATAGGAATACTACAGTTTAATGAAGAGCACTAATTGTCTGCACATTGGTCCCTATCCGCATCTCCTCCAGGCACTCCAGCTAATGGCACTGAAGGGTTTTGTTTATTATACAAACAGGGTTTTTAGGAGCCATTTTGTAAGAGGCGTGCTGCTCTTCGCATTGGGTTGTAAAAAGTGTAAATGGGAGACTAATAAAATAAAGGCCAACTTGTCCCTGACGCTGGTGGTAAGAGTGTGTGTGTGTGTGTGTGTGTGTGTGTGTGTGTGTGTGTGTGTGTGTGTGTGTGTGTGTGTGTGTGTGTGTGTGTGTGTGTGTGTGTGTGTGTGTGTGTGTGTGTGTGTGTGTGTGTGTGTGTGTGTGTGTGTGTATCCTGTTAGAATTAGCCTGGCTGGCCGTTAGAATTAGCCTGGCTGTAGCCTGGCTGGCTGGCAGTTAGAATTAGCTTGGCTGTAGCCTGGCTGGCCGTTAGAATTAGCCTGGCTGTAGCCTGGCTGGCTGGCCATTGCATAACTGTGAAGAGCACATTAGGCCACATAGACAAACGAGGCAGGGATGAGAGAACTCAAAAGGAGAACATAATTTCAACAGGAGTGTATTCCCTCTTTGGTTCTAGACATCTGTAATATAATAGACTAGACACTCCAAACTGTTACAGGGGTACTGTAAGAAACACAAGAAAACTAAGTGAACAGATTGTACACCACACCGTTTCCTTTAATGAAGTGCCACAACGATTCATGAGTGGCACGATCATTTGGAGTTGAATTAGATCAAATTTGCTTGATAAAGTCCACAGAGCCATAATGTTTTCATTTGTAGTTGTACCCTAGGCCTATACCACATAGAAAGTAGTTTGATAAACAAATATATCTTGTATACGCAGACTGACAAATTAAATGGAGTCTTTTAAGCTTGCCACTGAAGTTGTATTGATTGGACTGTTGCTCGTGAGAACATGCCACGGGTGGATGGAGATTATAGCTTCAAGTGCTCCAGAGTTCCAAGAAGAATGCGCACAATGAGCAGTGATAATTTACTGCGACAATAGACCTTGAGTCACATTTAGGGTTGCTGGAAGTATCCTAAATCAATGGCAGGAAATAACAATGTTTCTCCTGACTGCACACTAAGCACATCACACCCCACAGTTATGGAGATCAGCATATTTTGAGACTGCCACCTATAATTACTGACAATACGTAATGGCAGATATATCACAACTGTGCAGCCGGGGCATTTAAGATAGTAGCTGGTTAAATGTTAAATCAATGACATCGAAATATACCATGGACTGAATGTGCCAACGCCTGTGGATTTAGGAGTGAGTGCGGCTGTTAAAGCTGTGTCTGAGGTCTCTCCCCCGTCTCTGTGTTCCTCTGGTCAGCCTTACCTCATCCCCAGGAGGAACATTAGGACTTCTAATAGTCCATAAACTACCCTGGGCCAGACACGCAAACCTCCGAGTCCTGCAGTTTAACAGTCAGAAATGGCAGTGACATATAAATGGTAGACCAGTATATAGGGCCATGAGCAGAGTACTGACACAGTTTGGGATGTAATTAACGTCTAAGTATTTGTATGTGTTATGATTCACACTATACTCGTGTATAACCATTTTAATATTTTCTTTTACTATTGAAAACAGTGTTTGGGTGAAGTCTCGTCACACGCTGAGATTTTAATGATTTGCTCCTTCAAGTTGATCAGAGGAAATTCCTCACATTTCACTGCCCACGGCAGGGATATTCTAAAGGAAGCAAATTTGTCTCTGTTTTCATGGGTATTTCCGTGTCTCTGAGGAATTTGAGGTTACTGACATGCTGCATTACGACCTGTCTATCTGGACAAATATTTCCTTTGTAGCGTGGACATGGCAAAGGAGCGCGAAAGTACGGAGACATTGAAACACCATCTAGTAGCATATCACCTCATGGCTGAACTCTTGGGTGAACCTTTGATCAATGGAAGGCTGGCTATCTTCTAGGCTCTGCAATGGTTGCAATAAATGTAATGAGATGTTCCCAACAGGCATTGTAGAGTTGTTGAAAGAGTATACTATTCAAGGCCTTGTCATTGGGAATTGCCAAAACTCTGGGGAGGTGGTTATACCATTTGAAATATAAGCATATACTGTAACTGCATTTCCCACCACGATACCTTTAAAGCTATTCTCAAGCCATTTACTGTGGGCTTAATAGGCAGACTGTAGTCATGGTAAGCTAATCACGAGGGGTTGACACATAGCTAATTCTATGGTACGTCAGCCAATGAGGCACTGTCAGCCAATGATCCATCCCCAAACCTTGAATGGAGTATGGCTCAGTGTTGTTCCATAACAGCAATCCCTTTTATTTATTTATTTCCTCTCTCTCTCTCTCTCTCTCTCTCTCTCTCTCTCTCTCTCTCTCTCTCTCTCTCTCTCTCTCTCTCTCTCTCTCTCTCTCTCTCTCAAAAACACCAACACAAACAAAAGCGAGCATACACACGCACACGCACACACACACACACACACACACACACACACACACACACACACACACACACACACACACACACACACACACACACACACACACACACACACACACACACACACACACACACACACACACACACACACACACACACACACACACACACACTGTATGTCCTATTACAGCGTCCCTGTTAGTCTCTCTCTACCTGGCTGTGTAGAGGCAGCTCAGCTCCTCAGGTCTCAGGGTAAGAAAAAGCAGAGGCGGTCTGATGACACCGCTCTGATGATATTGTCCTAGAAGATACTGCCAGGAGAGCCAGAGGAAACTACACTGGCCCTCTCACCTACCTGACAGTTCCGTCACAACACTGCCTCTCGCCAGGGGACTTGGATTGGCTTTGGGCCTGGGCAATGGGCGGGGCTGGCCGGAGACGGCTCACTTGGGCTGCATTTACACAGGCAGCCCAATTCTGATCTTGCGTCCACTAAATGGTCTTTCGACCAATGACATCAGATCTTTTCACATCAGATATTTTTCAGATCTTATTTGATTGGTCAAAAGACTAACTAGTGCAAAAAATATCAGAATTGAGCTGCCTGTGTAAACACAGCCTTGGTCTCTCTCTGTGTCCAGTCTGTGTGTGGGCTGTGGGAATATTGCTCGCTGCACACACTAGCTAAATTGTTGATATAAGGTCATCATAACATTGTATAACTACACAATTAGAAGGCATAATAATGCTTCATGAGCAGCGCATAAACATTTCTCCTATCTTGGTGTGTGTGTGTGTTTGCTTGTTTGTTTATTATGTTGTTTGTCGGTTGTGTTTGTTCATTTAATCAAATCACATTTCACTCTCAGGGATGATGTGGAGAGGGTATTTAAACATCAAATATTGTGAATGGTGTTGATGTTGTCAGACAAACATACAGACAGAGTGCAAATATCACAGCATTCGGCAGACTATTCTTTTGTGGCCGATTCAGACTTCGGAAATGTATGCCTTTCCTGTGCACGCCTTTCCTACACACTTCTCAGTAGTTTGTTTTCAGACATACCTTATGCATGTGCGTAACGGGCTTTGCAGGCATGGTTTCCTTGTGCACGCTGAATACATTAAATTCAACCGCTGAAAACCCTCCCAATTGCTGGCCAAAAGCTTTTCTCTTGGAGTTTTCATTCAATAGGGGCTTCAGTACATTTATCTAAATTAGAATTGTCTCGACAGACTGACTAGAATATATGGAGAAAATATTAGGCATCAATGAAAGAAAGCCATGTAAATACACGCATATTCGTAGTTTTCTGCATCGATTGGTAGATACAAAAAATACTCTGATCTTGCATATTATTTAGGGTTAGGAAAGTATTTATGATTAATACAAAAACAGGTTGGGAGAGCCCTTTAGGCACTGTGGTTTGATTTATCCTGAAAGTTGCCATATTCAATTGTTCATTCCATAAACTATTGGAAGGTGAGAAAAGTGTACAATAGGGGTTGAACTGTAGTCCTATAAATACACCTTAATAGTCCTCACTAATGTGAACTGTGATGACAACGGTCCAGTCGTAGTGAACCGTGTGCCAGGCTCCAGGTTTAAACTGCTACATAGGGTCTGCGTTCCGCAATGGCTCAAATAAGCTACATGTCCCAAATTACTGCAAAACTTGTAATACATTAGCCTGATATGATCTATTCCTAGAAATCATAAATCAGCTTGGTAGGTTTGGCACTATACTGTCATATGCACATGATTACAGAAGCCTATAGCTTGGGTCTCCACATTTCATCCTAAATTATAAGGCCAGCACTTAATAAACCTCACTGTGGAAAAGGTGATATGTTGATATGCATCAGTTTCCAGCCATATGACTGGTTTCACGTTTGTCTCTATCGATCATCAGGTAAAATAGATCTAAAACAATTGTCATTTATATTTACAATCCCCTTATCCAAACGTCTTACTCATGATGAATAACATATACGGTGGTTTGATTAATCCTGAAAGTTGTCATACTAATCATGGAACTGTATGACAACGGTCCAGCAGTCATGAACTGTCTGCCAGGATCCAGGTTTGACCAGCTACGTGTAGTCCAGTGATAATAATTCAAATAGGCTTCAGGTCCCAAATTATTGCACAATGTTAGCCTAATATGATCCACTAATGCTAGCGACCCTCAGGAACAACTACATAGACGTGACAGAGGAATGTCAACGGAATGGAATGATACAAAAATACATGTATGTGGTTATTACTGACGGTGGCTCCCAATAGGGGCTAATATTTAACATGATACAAATTGTAAAATAAAATGGAGAAAAGCCCGGAAATATAATCAAAATATTCTAAAGCACATACATCAACTCGGCAGGTTCAGCCCTACAGAAAAGGTACCCTTTGGGTCTCCAAATTTCATCAATGCAAATTATGAGGGCAGACAATTACAATTTGGGAATAATGGCACAGTGCCTTCGGAAAGTATTCAGACCCCTTGACTTTTTCCACATTTTGTTAGGTTACAGCCTTATTCTAAAATGGATTAAATATACACACAATTCCGCATAATGACAAAGCAAAAACAGTTAAAAAGAAATGTGGTAATTCAAAATAGAATTTAAATGAAATATCACATTTCCATAAGTATTCTGTCCCTTTACTCAGTACTTTGTTGAAGCACCTTTGGCAGCGATTACAGCATCAAGTCTTCTTGGGTGCCCTGCATTATGCACTCCTGCCACCAACATTTACGCACACCTGCCTTCCCTCGTCACGCGCTTCAGCGATATTGGACTCACCTGGACTCACTCAATCACCTGTTTATTACCTCCCTTATATTTGTCAGTTCCCCAGCTCTGTTCCCCGCTGCTGCATTGTTTGTCATATGTCTGTGTTACCCGTGTGCTGACGCTGTTCCTGTCTTGTTCTAGGTTCCCATCCCACGTCATGCTCCGCCGGATCATCGGGCTTCCACGCCGCAGCGGGATTGACAGGCGTTCATGCCGCGGCCGGATCGTCAGGCTCCTATGCCTCAGCCGGCATAAGAGCCTGACAGACAGAATATTTCACTTATAATTCACTGCATCACAATTCCAGTGGGTCAGAAGTTTACACTCACTAAGTTGACTGTGCCTTTAAACAGCTTGGAAAATTCCAGAAAATGATGTCATAGCTTTAGAATCTTCTGACAGGCTAATTGACATCATTTGAGTCAATTGGAGGTGTACCTGTGGATGTATTTCAAGGCCTACCTTCAAACTCAGTGGCTCTTTGCTTGACATCATGGGAGAATCTAAAGAAATCAGCCAGACCTCAGAAAACAAATTGTAGACCACCTATTGTAGACTCAGCCAATTGTAGACCTCCTCCTCATCCTTGGGAGCAATTTCCAAATGCCTGAAGGTAACACGTTCATCTGTACAAACAATAGTATGCAAGTATAAACACCATGGGACCACACAGCCATCATACTGCTCAGGAAGGAGACGCGTTCTGTCTTCTAGAAATGAACGTACTTTGGTGCGAAAAGTGCAAATCAATCCCAGAACAACAGCAAAGGACCTTGTGAAGATGCTGGAGAAAACAGGTACAAAAGTATCTATATCCACAGTAAAACGAGTCCTATATCGACATAACCTGAAAGGCCGCTCAGCAAGGAAGAAGCCATTGCTCTAAAACTGCCATAAAAAAAGCCAGACTACGGTTTGCAACTGCACATGGGGACAAAAATCATACTTTTTGGAGAAATGTCCTCTGGTCTGATGAAACAAAAATAGAACTGTTTGGCCATAATGACCATCGTTATGTTTGGAGGAAAAAGAGTGAGGCTTGCAAGCCGAAGAACACCATCCCAACCGTGAAGCACGGGGGTGGCAGCATCATGTTGTGGGGGTGCTTTGCTGCAGGAGGGACTGGTTCACTTCACAAAAAAGATGGCATCATGAGGAAGGAAAATTATGTGGATATATTGAAGCAACATCTCAAGACATCAGTCAGGAAGTTAAAGCTTGGTCGCAAATGGGTCTTCCAAATGGACAATGACCCCAAGCATACTTCCAAAGTTGTGGCAAAATGGCTTAAGGACAACAAAGTCAAGGTATTGGAGTGGCCATCACAAAGCCCTGACCTCCATCCTATAGAACATTTGTGGGCAGAGCTGAAAAAGAGCGTGCGAGGAAGGAGGCCTACAAACCTGACTCAGTTACACCAGCTCTGTCAGGAGGAATGGGCCAAAATTCACCCAACTTATTGTGGGAAGCTTGTGGAAGGCTACCTGAAACGTTTGACCCAAGTTAAACAATTTAAAGGCAATGCTACCAAATACTAATTTAGTGTATGCAAACTTCTGACCCAATGGGAATGTGATGAAAGAAATAAAAGCTGAAGTAAGTCATTCTCTCTACTATTATTCTGACATTTGACATTCTTAAAATAAAGTGGCTAACTGCCCTAAAACAGGGAATTTTTACTAGGATTAAATGTCAGGAATTGTGAAAAACTGAGTTTAAATTTGGTTGGCTAAGGTGTATGTAAACTTCCGAACTTCAACTGTACTTAGCTTTTATCATTAGATCATCAGTTTATAAATTACGGCGCATGGAGAACGCTGTTATTTCTATCAAAAAGTTCCACTTGGAACTGGCAAATTCGCTTGACCTTATTCATGGTTTTCTCACGCGTAAAGGTGGTGGAATCATGAGGGAATTAAGGTCAGAATACGGCATATTTGTAGACACACCTCCGCCTCACCTTCATTTATTCAAGTTCCACCTCAAACAAATAGCGGGTGAATAGCATGCTATTATTCAAAGGTCAGAATAAGTGTAGAGAAAATGAAAAGGGAATTATGTTCCATTTACGCGCACTTAACTTGGTCAGAATTCCTCCCTAATTTTTGGGGACAAAAAAATCCAAGCCGAAGTCACATCACCTGTGAATATACACTGATTTGGTGCACACAGATGACACTGGTTAAGTTCTAATAGCTCAGACCATAGGAAGATTACATCTGTGGAATGACAGGCACTACCTCTGCTCTCCATGCTCTGCTGCTTTTATCCAGTTGTCCCGAGCCTGCAATCTGGAAGGTCTATAAAGGACGAATTAGCTGTAGCCTAATATATCCATTCAGCAGGCCCACCGAGAGCAGTCAGAGGTCCCAGAGTAGGGGTATGTTCTAAACTGATCCACCCCTGAAATCTCCAATGTGGGAATTGGGGAGTGCTGAAGTACCAGGCTTAGACCACTGAGTTATGGCTCTGTGGCAATAAACAAAGAGACCTCTGAACTTAACAAGTCTGTGGTAAGTTCAAGGGTCAAATAGGTAGTAAGAGATTTATGTCCCCCTGGCATTTTAGAGCCAGAGCCCTTTTTTCCAGTATTTATCTGTTTGTGCGCTTACGCTAAAGTGTCATTTATGACTGCAATTTAACATGCTAAGGATATAAATAACAAACATGCTCACAAATGGCATTTGAGTAATCTGTGGTTTAATTGAGATGGAGCTACCCAGAGGTTTACACAAAGAGCATAGGGAGCTCTGAATAACTCAGAATAGGCCATAGGTTTTTTTTGTTTGGGTTTGAGTGAAAGAACATGGGAGGGTTAGAAGCAGGTCACAACTTAATTTATTTTTCATCCCAATCTCACAGCTTAAACCACAAACGTCAGACAGTCTCTCCCTCTCCCCCCTCCCTCTCTCCCACATCCCCTCTTTGGCCATTTGGGGGAGAATCTTAATTGCATACTCCTCGCGTCCTCTCTCCACGCATCCTTCTCAAAACTCATTGAATGAGAAAGCCGGAGGTCCCTCCCCTCTGACCTTCTCCTCCAATGGATTTTGAAAAGGCGAGGACAGAGGACACGAGGAGTATGCAATGGAGATTCTCCCCAGGTGAAGGTAAAACATAGCCTCCTGGACTAGCTGGCCCTCAGGTCACTCCTCATCCTTTTTGTGGAGGTGTAAAGGACCAGGGGCCCCAGCAGCTTTTTCAAGGTGGTCTCACAAATTTTAGTGGTGTTGGAGGTGAAACTGCATTAGAGTTGTCAAATCCACAGGCGGCTCCGGACATTGTGATATAATCCACACCAATTACTTCATTCAATTTAAGCGTTATTATTTCTAAATAGCCGACACTTTCTCGTGCTGAACTTCGAACCTGAGTGGGACTGGTGTGGCTTCGTGACATCGATCAAGAGAAGCTGCTCACTGATTTGACAGCTCCAACGCAGTTACACCTCAAACACCGCCAAAACTTCAGCTCTGCGGTTGACGGCTATCGCAGGTTAACATTTGATCTGATTGAATCTAGGCCCTAAATAATATGGTGCTCTTCATCATGTATTTCTTTTGCTTAAGCTCTACTCTATTACATAGGACACATCATAGATGAACGCTCTCTGGGCTACAACAATGAATGATTGAAAACGTACATTTTGATATTGGCACGTCAGACTTACCCATATTCTTTTTAGGTATATTGAAATGCCAACATACAATAACTCATTGATATAATATGATGGACAGTGGTCTGTGCTGTTTGAGAATGAATTAAGAGAACCTTTCAACAACCAACTACTCACTTATACATGGTTATACATGGCTTGTACACGTTTCTTGATCTAATCTTGTGGAAGTACAAGGCCCTTCATCATATTATATGAGGTCATTCATCTTGGTCATGTCTCCTGTCGCTCCACCTCTGAATACGGTTCAGGTTTTATTATTCATTTTATGTATGTAACGCATTTAGATATTGTATGTCTTCATCTATCCTTGTTGTATTGATTTGTTACATTCATACAAATGTAAAAAGAAACTTCACACTAACAATCCCTGGGATAAAGCTCCCTATAATTTGAAGGTTCTTTCGAGTGGGGGATTTTATTTTTGGCAGACATTGTCTATGGACAAATAAACTAATGTCTGATTCACATGGAAATAGGATATGAAAAGTGTTGAATTGAAAATATGCAGCACATGTACCTCTGCATCTCCCTACTGACTTGGACTCTCCAGTGTGCACAACCCTTCTCAAATATTACTCAGGATTTGATATCATATACTGTAGCCAGGGTAAATGAAAGGGCTCTTGAAACATCATAAATCCTTACCTGTCAACACCACTGACAGGCAGACAATTCCACTAATAACAGGGATTGTTTTCACTGTTTAGTAGCAACGTGATTAAGTCAAGATCAAAATACTCCAGCTGAATGTACACCGAAAATAAATATATAATGTCAAAATAATTGAAATTGCAATACTGCTAAAGATTCTTCACTACCTATGTTTCTCCACTGAACAAAAATATAAACGCAACATGTAAAGTATTGGTCCCATGCTTCATGAGCTGAAATAAAAAATCCCCAAAATTTTCCATACGCACAAAAAGCTTATTTCTCTCAAATTTTGTTCACAAATTTGATTACATCCTTATTGGTGAGCATTTCTCCTTTGCCAAGAGAATCCATCCACCTGGCAGGTGTGGTATATCAATAAGCTGATTAAACAGCATGATCATTACACAGGTGCACCTTGTGTGGGTGACAATAAAAGGCAACTTTAAAATATGCGGTTTTGTCACACAACACAATGCCACAAGTGTGCAATTGGCATGCTGACTGCAGGAATGTCCACCAGAGCTGTTTCCAGATAATGTCATGTTAATTTCTTTACCATAAGCTGCTTCTGACGTCCCTTTAGAGAATTTGGCAGTGTGTCCAACCGGCCTCATAACCGCAGACCACATGTAACCAAGCAAGCCCACATCAGGCTTCTTCACCAGCGGGATTGTCTGAGGGAATGGGGTTGGGGGGTGGGGGGGTGCTGAGGAGTATTTCTGTCTGTAATAAAGACCTTTTGTGGGAAAAACTCCTTATGATTGGCTGGGCCTGGCTCCCAGTGGGTGGGCCTGGCTGCCAAGTGGGTGGGCATACGCCCTCCCAGGCCCACCCATGGATGCACCCCCCTGCCCAGTCATGTGAAATCCATAGATTAGGGCCAAATACATTTATTTAAATTAACTGATTTCCTTCTATGAACTGTAACTCAGTAAAATCTTTGAAATTATTACATGTTGCGTTTATATTTTTGTTCAGTGTAGATTGGCAAGGTATCAGTAATAGGCAATGATAGTGATAGGGTATGCCTGAATATTGATGCGTCTCTCCGATAAACTTTGAGGGTATGAATAAACATCTGAGATATTTTGCTGTTAGAGATAAAGCCCCTTTGACTACACTTCTATCCACCTGCTTAATTCCTGTTGCTTTTTGTGTACTACCAATCCCTGTGCTAACCCCGAAAGCCAGCACCAACTGCAAAATATGCAAATCGTTTAAGTCACACTGTTTCAGCAACAGAACTCAACTCCGATAAAGATAGTGGAATAAACAGCTCCTACCAACCATGGACATTATAATTCAACTGGAATTTACCAATTACATCTACATTTTAAGATTTTCCAATTCACTATTGTTTAGACTGTTAAGATAAGTAAGATGAGTTTTCACTACTCAATAGAAAACCACATAACAAAACACACACATCATTTAATAGTTGTCTCACCTGGGAAGGAATGTCCATAGCATTACTGCCAGACATTATTCATAGTCTTATATCCACCTGCAGTAAGTATAAAGTCAGACAAAAGGCCACCACACACTCCAGTATGTATTCCTCTGGTCCAGTCGCCGTTCACTAGTAAGACGTGTTCCTCTCAGCCTGAAGAATGTAAACAGCAGCAGCAGCCTCAGCAGCAACACCATCCAGCCTTATCAGTTAATTGACGATTACACTGGAATGTCAGCCTTTCTCTGTGCTGCCATTTAAACCAATAAGAACCACTCTCCAGCCCAAACAGAGGACAGACAACAAATTAAGAACGGACCACTTTAATTTATTCAAAGATGTAAAATTTAACAAAGCCAAGTGTGTGATGGCCTAATCTCTCTACATCAAGGTGGGGATGGTCCAGAATTGATCGGGAGAGCTTTTTGTTTGCCTTGCGTGCCATATCGTTATCTCCCATTAAAGGAGTACGTACACAGCCTTGTACCAAGACATAAATCATAGAGCTTGGGCTCGCTGAGGCTTAAGGAGGAGCAATCAATTACACACCAGCAGACATAGAGGAAGTGCCTGAGCCCACTCCCTTAGCTACTCTTATTACCATAATCATCCCCCTTAAGTGATGCAGTCTGGGACACAGACACCACTGTGTGCCGCACTGAGACACACTCACAAACATCCAAGGCAGTGTGACAATCCGGCTCATGGCAACATGGAAAGACAAGAACAGAGTCAGATCAGTGTCCACAGGCTTGACTTCAGGATCTGTACCAACATAGATACTGAACAAATATTCTATCACTGTGCTGTGAAGGTCAGAAGTATCTTACAGACCAAATCATCTAGGACAAATCCGTACAAAGTTGTATATCATCCACGCACTAATCAAGTTTGATAAGCCTCTGTCCTGTTTTCTTAACGAGACAGTGGTAACGAGTCTGTTAACTTGTCTGAGAGTTAGGCTCTTTCTGTGAGGGGGGGGGTGGGGGTGATAGGGGTCAGGGTGAGTCAGTGGCCCCTGGGTGGAGTGGTCAGTCAAGTGTGGACACCACTCAGCCATGATTCCACTGACTTTACGGCCCCATAGACAGGGGTGATTCAACGACATGGACAAATCCTCTTGCCAATAATGGTTAATGACATTTCAAGAAGGGACAAAATTTAGTAGCATCACCCTAAGCACTGCAAATCTTTCATATCAAAACTCTTCTGATCCACTGAGACGAACTGAACATCCAGCCTTTGTGTTCCTTTGAATCTGGTCAGCAGTCTGTGGAGAAGGGCAGGGCATCCCCGACAGAGGATTCAATCCACATCATGCCTATTATTAGTAATAGGGTGTTAGACTCGAGGCATAACTGCGGTGCAGTGGGAGGACAACATTGCCTTTTTGCCAATAGTTTAGCTGTATTTAAACTGAAGACAAGGATGAAAACGGGAGCCAAACATGCATTCCTTAAAGTTCTCACTCACTATTCTACAAAGAGAGTATGGCAAAAGTAGGCCATGCAAACTGATAAAAGTGTGAGAGACCTACATGATTTAATGGGTGTATTGAGACGCAGTGAAAAGAGATCCCCAGAGCACATACTCAATATCCTTCCTCTGTTCAAATGAATGGCCCTCATCTTTCTATGATTATGAGTGAGTTAGGAATTCTTTTGGACCTCAGCTGAGATTATACAGTCAGTAGCTGAAAAAACAACGGCATGAATTGTCAGGCTATTGTACGTTTGCTAGCTAATACTCTTTCTAATTTTGTATTGAATTCCTGATGTTTGAATGTACGTTAATATTTCCCATATCACACTGGTCCTTGACTAAGGCATCTTCAAAACATTATGCGGATGCTATATAAGAGTTGTGCTCTCCTTCACTCACCTGCCACACCTACACTGACTCAGTAGGTCTATCAAAAACCTCTTGCTAATAAAGAATCCCACACCAGCGTTAAAGCTCATCAAATATAAAACAATAATTTATTATTTCTCTCATTTTACAAGACATCAAATTGGGTACCTAATTAAGGATTTGTTAAGCTGTGTTATTTTGAGTCTTACAAGGGCAAGGCGACTACAATCTGCTTAAAAAAAAAGGACACAGAAAGATTCTGATTTCAAGAAATGATCTGCTCTATCCTGATACATACACGATATCACTTCTTGAAGGTGGAATATGTAACAGATGATACACACTGGATGTATAACTTTTGAAAAACAGCACCCTTTCAGATCGTCAATAACTAAAGTGTTTTGTTTACAAAGAACAAGGAGATTTAATTACATTTACAAATGTCCTCTCAAAAAGGATTATGTGTTGACCTTAAAGCTAAATATTTCTTTCAATAAGCAAAAGGTATGCATAACAGTAAAATACTGATAAGAGATACTTATTAAAAATGAAATAAAACCAAAAAATATGTAAATGTTGGCTGCTGTTTACTTATGGCACAGTCTTTACACACTTTCAAAACCTTCCAAAACCAAAATATTGTTGTGAAACACTATCAATATTATTCAAAAGAGTTTACAATTTAGCAGACACTCTTATCCAGAGCGACTTACAGGAGAAATTAGGGTTAAGTGTCTTGCTCAAGGGCACGTCGACAGATTTTTCACCTAGTTGGCTCTGGGATTCGAACCAGCAACCTTTAGGTTACTGGCCCAATGCTCTTAACCACTAGGCTTCCTGCTGCCCCAAGAGCAAGCACAAAAGGTAGAAAGGTTACTGAAAGCATTTGAAAACAGTCTCATAATCATCCTTATCATGTCAATCATCTTCAAAGTCGATCCGTGGAACACTGTGGAGCATCTCTCAACCGCCTGCAGGGGTCAAAAGTTAATTTAGAAAAGGCTTTTCCTGTTTCATATTAACAAAATGTTGCCACATTGAACGAGGCAGGAATCTGTACCCCAATCCGTAGTGTCCTATTATTTACAGTACATTACACCGCAGGCCTGTCCGGTCTGCCTACTACACTGTGGTGACGGACAGGAGGGAGTTGTACACTCGCGTGCCGTCAGGCGACTTAGCACCGTGGGTCAAAAGTTCCTGGATAGTCATCCAATTGTCAAAGATTTTCTTGTTCCTCTTTTTCATCATCTTTTTGTGGCTCAGTTCGATGATGTTGGGCTCCTTCTTGTCATCGTCCAGGCTGGCCTGTTCCTTCAGGCAGTCAGCGCGCGGCTCTGCTTCATGAACTCGCGCCGCTGCCTCTGCTCCTTGGCGCGCACCGCGTGTTGCTTCCTCTCCCCCTTGCTCCAGTACCGCCCCATCTTCAGCTCGCTGATGGCGTCATCGTCCGTGGTCATGCCGCTGCGCTCCTCGTGGATACGCAGGGCGCGCGCTCCTTCAGCAGCTTGTCCCTGACGGGCCTCTTGGTAATGTAGCGCGTGCCGTCGCTGCGGATCTTCACCTTCCACTCCATCTTGGGATCCAGCATGTCTCCGGGGTTCACGGGGTCACCACGGCTGACCAGACTGACCAGGCTCATCTGGCTCTGGGCGTACTCCACCGCAGACTTCTGCTGGATCAGCTGCATGTAGCTCTGGTAGTGCTGGGCGTGGGCCGGGATGTGGGCGTGTTTGTACAGGGAGCGGGGCTGGGCCAGCTTGTGAGTAGACTCTCCCAGTTTACGCTCCTTCCCCTCCGCCTGCAGGCCACACTCAGACTCCTTAGAGGAGGAGGGCCTGATTCTGCTGGGGCCACCGGCCTCCTGGACAGGAGACAGCAGAGGCTTGAGGATCCTGCTGTTGGGCCCTGCGCTACTGGAGGCCCCGGACTCGCCCTGGTTCTCTGCCCCCCTGCGGAGGGAGTTGTCTGGGGACAGCTCTAGGGTGAGGGGGGTGCTGCGGCAGCTCTCACCAGTGTTATAGGCGCTGGAGCTGTCCTTGTCTGACTTCTCGGGCAGCTCTGTGATGTCGGAGAGCTCATGGCGGCGCGCGTCGATGCTGGTGTTGTAGTTGTGGAAGCCGCTGTTGTGCAGCATCCAGGACTCGCGGTACTGCTCCCTCAGCTGCTGCATCTTGTGGGCCCGGACGATGTTGAGGCACTCCAGCTCAATGCTACGCAGCTCCTCGTTCAGCAGCTCCAGCTCCTTGTCCACCCCCTCCTCGGCACCTCCAGCCCCTGCACTCTGGCAGTACAGCTCCTGGGGGCCCCCTGCGCTCCTCACCTGGCACTTCAGCTCCAAGAGCTCTCGGAAGCGCTCACACTCGTCGGCGGGGATACCCAGGAAGTCAGCGTGGTCGTAGTCTGCAGAGATGAAGGACTCACCGCTGAAGGGCAGGTCAACGCTTCCCAGGGTGTCCTGGCTGTAGGCCAGCTTCCTGCGGCTGCAGCTGCCCAGCGTGTTGGAGGCCGCGGTCTGGTCGTCCCCCAGGTTCTCCTGCTCAGAGCTCTCGTCGTTGCGCGTGCTCTCGTCGGTGCGGCCCACCCCACTGTCTTTCTCGTGGTGGTTGGACAACAGGGTGGCTGTGTCAGTCGTTCCACCATCCTCCTCGCGCTTCTTCTGCAACACCAGACAATACGATGAATAATTGAATCACCTAACATTATTAGATGTGTTTTCTCTGTACTTATTGACGACTACAGTATGTGAACCTACCCGCTTCAGTACTACTAGATTTCGGTATGTAGAGTACTATGGGCCATTATGGCAACTGAGCATATTCTACTCTGTTTGGGAATTGTCTCACTGTCAGTAACATGCAGGTGAGCATATGTGACTCTGTGATTGATTGTTGACTCATGCTGTGTGTATGCATGTGTCTACAGTTCTGAGTGGCTCTATGCCGGCTGCTGTACACTACCTGCTGCAGCATGCTGGCGGTAAACTGCATGGCCTGGTGGTGCTGCTGCTCCAGCATGTCCATGTGGAGGTCATCCAGGAAGTCATTCCTGTCATCATCCATCCACCCCTCATCCAGCTGGGACACAAGGGTAGGAGAGAGGAAGAGGGAGGAGGACTTCAGTCTCTGCCAATTAAGGCTACAGTACAACTTAGGAAACAGACTATATACAGTCTATGCATGCCTAGTACTACGAAGGATTCTAGGAGTTGGGTGGTGAGTTTACCTGGATCTCTGGTCTGGCCACCAGTAGACACACATTCCGATTCTCCTCACTGGTCAACAGAGACACAGCATCCTCCCGGTTCTGGATCTCAATCCCGTTGATCTGCAGGAAGCAGAAGGAATGGAATTAGAGACGGGCTCGGAAGCGGTAATGCATTCATTGGAAGTATTGGGAGTGTTCTTTATCCTTACCTGGATAATTCTATCTCCCTCTCTGATCCTGCCATCTTTTGCAGCGATGCTGTTTGGGTCAATCTAAAGAAAGAGAGAACAGGAGAGGATTTTTCCAGAGACGAAAGACACAGCAAAAAGAAAGCGGGAAAAACATTTCTGCATAGAAGTAAATGCAATTCTTATCTTCAGGTTTTGATATTCCTAATTCAGAGGTGTGCCGTCTGTTACCATGAGATGATAAGTTCTATACACCCATTATCCTCTTCTTTACACCCTAACAACAACATCTGGCCGTTGTTGAAGGTGTGCCACATACCTCACTGACGTAGATCCCAGTCTCGTCCTCATCATCAGTCCTGTAGCAGACAGTCAACCCAAGCTTGTCCTGGATGTTGGCTCTGTACAAATCCACTTCCTGCAACAAGGCAAAAACAACAAATTAAACATTACAGATGTACTCTCTTCCAATGTGCGGAGTGGAGTTCCATGTTCGCTGAGGTTTTCTTAAGACACACCCAGCAGTATATTGAGTTTAACCTAGGTCCACACAATGATACTAATCCACTGGCTTGCAGCTAAGCAGTGTCCCGTTTGTCACTAGTCAACATCTGTAATCTGTGAGATACCGTCCCTGATATTATATCTCGGGGCCAGGGGTGGAGAGACGGTTAACCCCCCATTGCAACTGTTCTCTTCCACAGCAGCTGACTACTGAAATCTCCAAAACAGAACACTCAGAATACAGACAGGGTTTAAAAAAAAGGAGGGATTTTCATAAACACGTAGACAAAGAGTAAAGTGTACACAACATGAGAATGTTCACGAGACAGTACATGTAATCGACTACAGTGGCTTTTGCTTTACCGTGGCGTTACAGTACAATGCCCCTTAAAAAGCCCCCAACCTTTTGTCTGAATTGATAGTCAGACTAATTCAGGCTTTTGCTGTGGACCTACATCATAAGCCATTTAAATGTTGCATAACATCATTATGCAAATGTTTTAACACGAGCATTCCAGTGTAAGTGTCTATGAATACTGGGCCAGGGAGGACTGAGACGGGACCCTTTCAAAGGATGATCGGAAGAACATCAGTGGGATGGTGGTGGTGAGCTAAGATCATCACAGGGAGGCCACTGGCTCCTTTGTCATTGTCCACAGTAATAAGATGCGTGGCTCTGAGCTAGAGGGCTTCATCAGATCGACCTTGGGTCTAGGACAAGGTCAGGGCAGGGAGTCGCTTTTGGCTTGGACAGCTTGAACTCTCTGGCTTCATGTTTGGCGATAGGCTATTAATGCACTGCAGTGGTTGGGAGGGGAGGAGGGAAAGAGGGGGAGCACCCTGAGACCTTGGAGTCTCTATCTCCCGGCTACATCCTTCCTCATCAGGGCCCCATCACGCCATTGTTAATGTGCATCATCAGATCCATCACTCTGGTTCCTATTATTGGTGCCATCTAATTATCCTCAGTGCATAAGGCTCTTGCAGCGCCCCCCCTCTAAAGCAAAGACGCATTAGGCGTTGTCACAAAATAAGTAATGATGTCACCATTTAGCATCTGCTCCTGGGTACTATGGAGCAAACAAGCCACTCGATTTCCGTCTGGCCTACATACTCAGTGTCGTTATGGGGATAGAGTGGGCTCAGCTCATCGATAACGGTGATATATTGGGAGAATTGGTCTTGTGGTGACTAACAGAGCTATTGGGACGGAGACACAGTGGCTCAGTGATGGGACGGCCAGAGGAATACGGCGTCGCATGTCTGAATGTTTATCTTCATTGAGAAAGGGAGAAAGGCGGTGAGGTCGAGAGAGTGGGAGAAGAAGAGAGGGGTAGAGCGTAAGAGTAGGTGAAGGAGAGAGGGGGGGGGATGGGTAGAGGAGGAGAAGGGGGAGAAGGGGGGTGGCCGAAAGACAAGAGGGAGTCGTCTGTATTTTACCTCATATTCCAGCTCCTCTCGCTCCATCTCCTGCTGCATGCCCTCCAGGAAATCATTGGGGTCAAAGTACTCGTGCCCGGGGGAATGCCTATGAAAGCAATTCAACACAATAAAGATAGTTCCTACAGGCCTTGTCATGATTAATCTGATATTACACAGAAATACAATCACAATACACGACAGTACATCAGTGTTAAGTGTGTCACTAGGTTTAAATGAAATTATTCCAATGTCCCTAACATAAATCTTATCAAGTGACATCTCACGTAACCAGAACTTTCAATGAATTGGGAATTACTTGATAATAGAAAACAAGTGCCCACATTCTTTTGTAAAAGTTAAAGTTTTAAATCAAGTTTTAAGAATTGTTTTCGGCCTGAGGTTAATCAGAAACGGAAATGCCATGTTTTTAATTTGACTGTGAAATCAATTAAAAATAACCACGATTGACCTATTAAAGGGCAACTGCTCCTGACAATAATGTGTTTGAGTACCCAGACTGTGAGCTCCGGGCCACACATAAACACAGCTAGCGGACGACAGACAGGAAGTCATTTTATATGCAAACACAAATTAACAAGGCCATCTTCATTTGGCCGTGTGCCCCAGGAATTGACATCTCACTTAGTAACAGGTGTAACATTCACATCTAACTTCAGTTAGAAGCCCTGAATACCAATTTGTTCTTGTGAAAACACACCAGGTTCCATTATAATGAACTGGCAAAGTGACATTTTATGAAAAGCTGTATCCAAATTCTCCATCTTTACTTGAGCCCTTTCTATACTGACCAGTGACATGGTCAAAGGACTGGGTAAGTTGTCAACAAACTAGTTTTGCCTATCAAGTCCTCATCCAATCAGTGACCAGGAGGGAAAGGAAATAAGAAACAGAAGGATCAGTCTTTTAACCCCTTAACTCCAACCCATCCGAAAGACAGTGTACTGTAATGTAACTCACTCCTCAGGCATGAGGTATTGCTCCAACACAGCCACGGTGGGGACGGCGGCAGGCAGCTTGGTGAGGGCCATGATGTGTTGGAAGGTGATGTCTGTTTGGGTGCTGATGTCCACCACCTGGGTGTCTGAGGCAGGGCTGGAGGGTTTGGGGCGGGGGGCCCGGCGAAGTACCTGGACCATGATGGGCTCCTTGGCTGTGCGGAAGGCCTCCACTGCCTGGTCATGGGTGGCCTTGGACAGGTCCTTCCCATTCACCTACACACACAGACAGAGACAGAATATGGTTAAAGGGATACTTTGGGATTATACCTATAGGCTTTGGCTTGTGAAACTACCTCTCCCTTCCTTCGTACTGGACACAGAGACATAAAGATGGTATCCATGAGTTCATCTGACTCTGGTGGAAGTAGATAAAGGGCCTCATTGCCAAAATCCCGAAGTATCCCTTCAACCATAGAAGAACGGCATTAGGGCTTTCGAGTGACGCTGCGGTCTAAGGCACTGCATCTCAGTGCTTGAGGCGTCACTACAGACACCATGGTTTGATTCCAGGCTGTATCACAAATCGGCCGTGATTGGGAGTCCCATAGGGCGGCAAACAATTGGCCCAGCATCGTCCATGTTTGGCCAGTGTAGGGCGTCATTGTAAATAAGAATTTCTTCTTAACTGACTTGCCTAGTCAAATAAAGGTTAAATAAAAATAAAAAGCATCTGGATTTGACTTTGAAAGGTCTCTTTATTTTCTGAGAATAGAGGCTATATGACAGTTTTCTTGTACACACTGTTGTAACATTGTGAACACAAACAGTACATGGCGTGATGAAACCGATTTAAATTACGCAGTTTATCTCTCTCTCAATTGCTTCCCCATCTCTCTCTCTCTCCTTAACAGGCTGGGGTTTATTGTAAGTAGATGGATATCGCTCCCTCATGCTACACGAGCCCGGATACCATCATAGCATAGATGATTAAACCCTCAAATCACTGGACGAGTGTGACTGTGGATTTCCACAAAACCAGGAGGAGAGTCTTCCAGCCTGACAGCGGTGTGTGATGACTTTCTACTGCCTCAGTCTGTTTTACAGGGTCACAACCCGATGAAGCAGAATAGGACTTTAATTAAGACTGAGCCCCTCTTTAATGAATCAAGGTCGTTAGACAGGCTGCATCGAGGAGCCCTTATTTAGCGAAGTAATTTCTGGGAAGTGAAGAATCTACCCTCCCGTCAGAGATGAGCTGCTATGCAGGCTGCTTCAGTTTGTTAACCAGGGGAGATGAATGAGCAGTGGGCCGGGCTGCAGTGTCACACAGACTAATGAAGTTGGGATGAGCCACTACAGCCAATCCCCTCTCCTTATCAATCCTTATAATGAAGAGGGTGTGTCATTGGATCTCATGAGAGATTTCCAGTTTGTTACACATGCATTGTTTAGGGTCATACACAATAGTCAAAATGCTATGGGACACTAAATATCATTTCATTAAAACGTGTAGCTATCCATTATGTTTTTACGTGACAAGACATGACAAAGAAAAACCCTCGAGAACTGTGTAGCGTGCTGTACATGTTCACCAGAGCAAAAATCATAGCCCAAAAAAACGAAGCAGGAAAGTCATTAAGATGCCAAGAAGACAGCACCACAGGAGAGCCCTCCTCCTGCGAGCAGTGCAGCACGGCACCCTGGGTCAGCAGACTGCCTGCCTCTACTCTCGGCTTATCAGGCCTCTCCCAGAGCCTCCGCCAGTTCCGCCCTCCATCAGCGCAGCATTTGGAATTTGTTCATTTGTGATTCCTCGGCGTGTGAGAGCTTTGATAGGATCGGAGCCCGGGGCTCTTTGCAGTTCAGAGGATGGCCACGCTCTCCTCTCCCCATGCCTGCTTCTCCACACACACACGGCAGCTAGGCCAGGACCAGGAGTGCACACTGTGAGCTCCCTGAGAAGACTGATGAAACCCTGGCTCAATTCATAAAGACGCAAGTGATGCAATGGAGCTGGATGTCTAGGTTTATACCTCTGGAGGTCATTAGACATGTTATTAATTGAAACCTTTCTAACTCTGTCTCTCTCTCTCACACACAGGATTAAAGTGTGGAATTGGTTGATACTGTTTCCTCTGGCCATATTTGTCTCATTTTAATTCACAGCTTAACTGGGATACTGTAGAACAGGGACAGCAGCAATGTCAAGGTGACTACATTATGGCATGTGTGCTGCCCTGGATTCTGGTTCCAGTCTGGTTGTGCTATCTAATACCCACTATAATATCCATCACACCCAAGTATTTTGGAGAACTTGCCAAATGTTTGTGGTAAATTGCCAAGTGCTCTATTGTAATATCTTATAATGTGCTCCATTCTAAGACATTACCACCGAGCACTGAGCGTGTGTGGAGGGAGGATGAGGGGACATTGTGCACTTCAACTTTGAAGAGGTTATGTGCTCACTAATAACCAGAGAGGATTAATGCTAATCCCAGCCTGCAGGATAATTGGATCATCTCAAATGGGTTCAACTTCCACTTCACAACTTGGCCAAAAGTAAGAGCTTCCATTTACAATTTGTATTGAATAATTGAGAGAAAATGGAATGAGAAGAAATGTGGCGAATCATTACGAAATTGAAATAAAAACGTTTAAAAAGCAATGTGAGGACGAGTGTTGAGAAGGAGGCTTTGAACACAGACTACACACAAAGAAGGTAAAAATTAAGTTCCACTCTCCCCTTTTCTGTCTCTCTTTGTCAATTTCTCTGGGTTAGCAGTGTTTGTTCAGATCAGCTGTGAGGAACAATCTTGTCTGTGTGTCCATCCCTCTCATAGACAGGCCTGGTTGCCCTGGAATCCCACTGCTCCTTGAAGGCAGCGACCCGGAGACAATGCCAGGCCCCTCCCGGAGAGCCCTTAGAATTCCGCCTCAGCGCCCTCAATGGTGGAGTCCCCTCCAAGGCAGGAAGGGGGTCCCACGGCCCTCATTCACCACCACAATCACCTCTGACATGGCACTGCCCAGTGCAGTGCACTAAGTAAGACACGCAGTATTCACAAACACAATATGCACAGCTCGCTATATCGTTGTCCAAGAAAAACCATGTGCCGTTATAACCCTTTATCTTTACAGAGCCTAAGCATTCACATTTGGTTGTTGAAATTGAATCACTGAATACTGTCAAACAGTAATGAACAGCAGTTCAATACTTTTAATCAGTTAAAATCAACATACTTGTAAAATGTTATCAGCTGTAATGTTTGTATAAGCATTATGCCAAGCTCTAGAAAGCAGCAGTGAGTGACATGTAGAAATTACTATGAAAACCTTTCATACAGCCCTCCCTCAGTGAAGGGTCTCGTAAATCCAATTTACTGACAAGAGGGCAGCGAGCTCAGCTCTGGAATAGTAATGAGGTCTGAATCAGATGCCTGGTGAATTTGTGACTGTCCAGACAGATGGATTTACTTTGTCATTCCTTTCCTTCCATTAAGACATCACATCAGATCGCTGGCTCAGACTCTATTTGAGCTTTGGAAGAAGTGGGACTTGGTATGCTATATGGAAGACAAAATGTTCTGCATTTTAACATTGGTCATAAAATGAGCTATATCTTTGATTGTTGGACCTCAGACATGTTATGTGTCACGTCCTGGAGGTAATGAGGAACAAAAATGTAAAGCCCAGCCTTCCCTTATCCTCACTCAACCTCCCTCATCTCCACACACCGCTAGAATGCAAATCAGTTCAGATTAAGACTTTGGCATGAAGGCAGAAGGTAGGTGTGTGTGTGTGTGTGTGTGTGTATCAGCCTTTCCCTGATTGCTGACCTGCTGCCAAATAGGCTTATCTGTCTGTTGCGAGAACAGTCACTTTCATTCTGGCACAAGGCTGTAGCTGGGGGCTGCCTCAAGAGAACTCAAGTCATGTGGAAAAAACATCAACAGTACCAATTTGGAGGTGTATTATTTTCTATGTATCTTCAAAGGCCTACACATTTTAGCTAAGTCATACAATGCAACATGTTACATTTGTCTATGCTATAGGGCCTCTTCTCACTACGAGAGATTGCCTAGAGATTGAGGAAATACCCTCGGCTAGACCTTTTACTGGAATGTAAACTTGCGAACTTGTCACGTCTCGACTTCTACCTCCGGAGGTCCTGCACGACACTTGCCCGACAGTTGACCTCCTCCAAGCAGGGCAGTGTAAACGGAAGTCTTGTTAAGCCCAACACCACTACAGAAAAAAATCGTAACAGCTGAGCATTGTTTTTGAAACAGTGGAAATGTATATATTATATTTGACTTGATTGAGTTTTTACTTGAAATTGCAGTAAAAGCCGGTTAATCTGAAATTGACACTGCAAGGGATCCGATCCCGTTAGCGGGCACGTTTTCAGAGCAAACAAAACGCGGCAAATTCAAAATAAAATTCGTAATATTTAACATTCATCAATATACCAGTGTTGCATAGTCATCAAAAGCTCTGCTTCTTGGCAATATCATAGCATTGTCAGATTTCAAAAAGGCTTTATGGCGAAAGCACAACATTTGATTGTTTGAGGATAGCACCTCCAATATTTTCCACATTAGCATAAATTCATACCCAGTGCGGGTCTCACAAAGTCCATATCACAGCTAATATAAATCGCTTACCTTTCGAAGAACTTCTGAGGGCTTCCCAAGTGTCCAAACAAGAGAATCCATAGTTCTTTTGTTAGAAAAAGTCATTTATTATATCCATAAATCTCCGTTTGGTTGGCACGTTTTGTTCAGTTAGTCCACCAAGCATTTCCATTCTACTCGCCCGTTGTACAGTGAAGAGAACGCGTTCAAATGATACCTCTCAAATTTTCCAAAACAAACATAATTTATAACTTATCCTTAGGCATCCATTTATCTAGATTGGCTATTATATTTCACTCGGATAATAACCTACACGATACAGAAGGTAAACACCATGGTGCGCGCTCCCGTGTATCTCATGCACTAGACAGAAAGGATATCCTGGTATGTCATACAAAATCGACAACCTTTTGCCTCTCTTCCACTATAAACACTCCATTACACTGTCGACATCTAGTGGAAGCCATAGGTACTGCAACCTTAGTCCTATTTCCCAGAAAATTCAATAAACAGCCATTCAAAGTCAAGAAATGTCAAGAAAAATTATTTCCGGACAGAAATTTCTCGGGTTTTCGCCTGCTATATCAGTTCTGTTATACTCACAGATATTATGTTAACTGTTTTAGAAACTTCAGAGTGTTTCCTATCCAATAGTACTAATTATGTGCATATCTTAGTTTCTGGGCCTGAGTGGCAGGCATTTTACTTTGGGCACGTCAGACAGGCTAAAATTTGGAAAATGGGACCCTAGCCCTAAGGAGTTAAGGGAATATCAAAACACGAATTGTTTTCAATGCAAAACCAAGCAGGAACGCAAGCAGCAACTACACAGTGAATTAACAACTTTTTCAGTTGCATTATTTTTTCATGTAATGATTTGCATGATATTGATGAAATGAAGCATGGTTTGCTCTAAGCAATCTTGCAATGGTTCCGCTATCGTTGGCTGAAGTTAGTAAGCTAGCTAGTAAGTTAGCTCGTATGTGAGGAGGATGCAGACATTGTGTTTAGCTTGCTATCTACAGGTAACTGCCAAAATAAAGGAAACACTTGAGTAAATGAGGTACACAAAGTTATTGAAAGCAAGTTGTTTCCACACAGGTGTGGTTCCCAAGTTAATGAAGCAATTAACATCCCATCATGCTTAGGGGTAAGGTATAAAAATGCCTGGATGCATGAAGCTGTTCTGGTGGCTCGTGGTGGCCCAACACCCTATTAAGAGACGTTGTGTCGGTGTTTCCGTTATTTTGGCAGTTTTCTGTAGTTCTGTATAATATGAATGACACTGTATGATAACATTACTGTAAATTTACATTCATATGAGGGGTAAGCGTTCATTTTCTCTATGCTGACGTTACTTGATGAAGCAAATGTTGTTAGCTAACATTAGCTTGCTAGCTAGCAGCTGTGCAACTTTGGCTGTTATTCTCTTGCAGCTAAATTAATGAGTGTATGGAGGAGAAATTAAACCATTTAAATGTCTGCACATGCTTGTGAATTGTTGCATTATTAAGAGTGTAATATGGTTTTGTTGCATTAATCAAGAATAATAATATGGTAGATGCATGGAAAGTTTCTCGCATAGCTAGTTGAATAGTTTCCATGCTTACTGGCTAGTGGATAGTGTGATATTTACGGTACATGTTACCTGTGAAGCAAGAATGTCACCCGTACCCTCTCTCGGCACAGGGCATTCAATTGCTAATGCAAATCGAAAAGTTTATGTACATGTTATGTGCATTCTGTCCCAATGTCTCTCTTCCAACTTTTGTCAATCTGAATAAGCTCATAGTTGTTCAAACTCCAACGACTCCTTTTTTAAAGAGTACATCATTAAAGACAGACTGTTTCTTGTCATTTAGATGGAGACAGTGAGGTGAATGGAGTGGAAACTGCCAGGCAAAAGAAGTTGCCTTTCAACAGTGGGAAGGCAGGAAAGCCCTGGGAACCTCAGTCTATAGACACTTGTTCATAAGGGACCATGAGTGGCGATTGCTTCTCTCACTCTCTAAAGTCTCTCTTTATGGTCCGATACACTTCTTAAGCAAATTCTTCAAAGTCTGCATTTTTCTGAACAGAGAGAGAGGAGAGCTGACGTGATAGAGAGAGTGAATGGAGGCTTGAGAGCTTAGTTTCAGGGGGCCTATAGCTGCTTGAGTGGAAGCGGGAGCGTTCTCAGTGTGGGTCAACCACAGTTAATACCTCTTTTATTTACCGTTGAACCATTTTCAACAAAAAAGCAGTACGAATTGAAGAGCTTGGTAATGGTCTCTCTCAGAGTGTGTGCGGTTTGTGTGTGTTTAATTCTTTTGACTGACTGTGGGGAAAGTCTTACCACACTCAGAGTTAAAAACACAGCAGTCTTTATTTACTGCAGCAGGCAGGCTTACGGAGGATTACAGAACAAATAGCAAGAAACTAATGCCGCTAATAAGCACGGCGGGCTGAAAAAGACACTACTGTTACTTTCTCCTAATCTGATTTAAGCATGGGACATTCTGTTATCCACAGTAGATCAGTCAAATACTCAATCACTTCCTTCAGGCATTCTGCTGCCTTCCTCTGTCTTAATGAGCTCAGCGTAAAGTGCTAATCAAGAAAAAGGGCTTTCCTAGTTTCTCACACTTATGGAACCAGCATTATATTTACATTTGACCTTTGTCATTTAGCAGACACTCTTATCCAGAGCGACTTAGTTAGTGCATTTATCTTAAGATACTCTAGCTAGGTGAGACAGTCACATTTCACAGTCTTAGTAAGTACATTTTTCCTTAATAAAGTAGTCAGTGCTAGTAGGAAAAGACAAGTGGGAGTGTTAGTGGGGGGTTTTTGGGGGAGGGGGACTCAGCTGTCCTGACATGTATGGGGAAGCTTGTTCCACCATTTGGCTGCCAGGGCAGAGAAGAGCTTTGACTGGGATGAGTGGGGGGTCCAAAGGACCAGAGGTGAAAGAACGGAGTGCTCGGGTTGGGGCACATTTCACTTGCAATTTGAACAATAGTTTTAACTGAGAAGATGACTGAGAACTGCTATGAACCAGCCTGTGCTGTCTGGCACTCACTTACAGTGGTCAGGATTGTTTAGAGAATACTGGTTGGAATATCTTCAAAGATTCATCCACCAACATTGAGGAATATACACTACTGATCAAAAGTTTGGGGTCACTTAGAAATGTCCTTTTTTTTCTTCATTAAAATAACATTAAATTGATCAGAAATAGTGTAACATTGTTAATGTTGTAAATGACTATTGTAGCTGGAAACGGCGGATTTTTTTATGGAATAGCTACATAGGCGTACAGAGGCCCATTATCAGCAACCATCACTCCTGAAGCTAGGATATGCATATAATTAGTAGCTTTGTATAGAAAACACAAAAAATGTCTGTGAGTATAACATAACTGATATGGCAGGCAAAAACCCGAGCAAAATCCATCCGGGATGTCTGAATCAGTCATGTCACAGTTTTCAACAGGCCAGCTATTCAAAGCCTCATAGTTTAACCCCCAGATTGCAGTTCCTATGGCTTCGCCTGTCAACAGATGTCAACAGTCTTTAGAAAAAGGTTTGAAGCTTCAATCATGAAAATCAAGGGAGTAAGACCACTTGTTCCTGAGTTCACGTCAAGTGTACTGTTTGGGATTTTGCGCGTAACAGGGAATGCGCGCTCAGTTCTTTTTCTCTTCTATTCAGCAGGTTATAGTGTCTGAAATATTATAGTTTGTATTCATTTTAGGGTATCTGAGTATTGATTACAAATGCTGTTGGACTTTTTTCGATGAACTTTACGGGTACTTTTGGGATATCGTTTGTCTGCATGGATGAAAGCCTTTGGGCAGGTGGATTACTGAACAAAACGGGCCAACCAAACGGAGCTATATGGATATAAAGAGGAACTTTATCGAACAAAAGGACTTTGAACAAAAGGACCTTTTATTGTGTAACCTGGACGCTTGGGTATGCCATCAGAGGAAGATCATCAAAGGTAAGCGATTTATTTTATGCTATTTTTGAGTTTTGTGACACCTCTGCTGGTTATGTTATGCTACTTGAGTTTGAGTGGGGCGCTGTCCTCAGACAATCAAATGTTCTGCTTTCGCCGTAAAGCCTTTTTGAAATCTGACAATGCTGTTAGATTAACAAGAGTCTAAGCATTTGAAGGGTGTGCAGCACTTATATTTTCATGAATGTTTGAAATTAGTATTTTTGTAATTTGAATTTGGAGCTCTGCATTTCACCGGATGTTGTCAAAATCGATCCCGTTCACGGGATTGGATCCGTAGCAGGTTAAACGGGGAATGGAAGTAAGAGCCAGTCGCACCGGTTTGTGTGAAGAATTGCAACGCTGCTGTTTTTTTTCCACACTCAACAGTGTCCTGTGTGTATCAAGAATGGTCCACCACTCAAAGGACATCCAGTCAACTTGACACTGTGGGAGGCATTGGAGTCAACATGGGCCTGCAACCCTGTGGAACGCTTTTGACACCTTGTACGGGTCCATGCCCGGACGAATTGAGGCTGTTCTGAGGGCAAATGTTGTACTATAAATTGTGCCTTCCTGTATTATACTTATGCCAGAATGCATTATTCCATTCTTCTGCCATTTACTTTATATTCGTATGTTTTCTTATTCTTATTGTTGTTGCATTGTCGAGAAGGAACCCGCAAGAAAGCACTTTGTTGGATGATGTTTACCATGCGTATCCCTTACATACGACTAATAAAAACTTGAAACTTGATAGAACATCAGAACGTGAGGTAGAGTCTGCGCGTTATCCTCATGGTTGCCTTTATCTGCTTCTCCACAGTGAGGGCAGGGGATGGAGACAAAAGGGGAGTGAGGGCTCGACCCGGTGGGGTACTAATCACCGGCAGTGGGGCTGAAACCCAGGGCTCTGTCACCCTTCATTAGCGCTCTTATCTCACTCCGCTGGCCCACAATCACCCGGTCCCAGAGCTGCAGCCAGGCAGCGCAGCAGCAGCAGCACACAGGCTCATTTCTCCACACACCCTCTGTGAGGACTGACAGCAGATCCTATTTTATTCCAGCAGGCAGCAGCTCCATGTCTGTTAGCGCTACCATCATTTACTCAGGACGGCACCATCACAGATATAGTAGTCTCACTAATATGTAGAGTCAGAGCAACAGCTGCTGTGTGTGTAACCTATGGCTTCCTCTCTCAATCATCTCAGAAAGCTCCCCCCAACCGTAATCAAGCACACATACTGTAGTACAGACAGACACACGTTACAAACACAGCCAATTTAAATGACAGTGACTGGTGGCACCAAGCGGACTTCTGCAGGGATCGCAGCAGGGCTACAGGAGCTGCCCGGGGCATCCTCAGCTCCTCATCTCCACACAGGGATCATAGCTCTGGGTCTCAGGTGGCCCCACAAGTCACAGTAAAACACACCCTGGTCACCACATTAACACTTAGCACCAGGGGCCTGAATGTAGCATGGGACAGTGATTGGCTCCTGGTGAATAGCAGCTCAGGGAGGGCCCCTTCTGCCTCCACATCATAATGAGCCTCCATCATCTGCATTAAAATATCCTCCGCCACTTAAAACCCTTCTCTCTGTCAGTTGAGGTGGCTTATTCATGATGGAATATTGCAGACAGACAAAGGGGACAGATTGGTGCATCCACACGGTAGGCCTACATGCACACAGATGATTTGTTTGGTTCTCTCTTAATCATGTCCTATCAGTATCAAATACATGACCAGTCTCTGGCTTCGTGCATAAGGCCCCAATGAAGGAGCTGTGTAACTGTAAATGAATAGTAACCATCCACACATAGCACAGGAATGGGTTTCGTTTGAATAAATGCATGCAAATCAAAGTACACAAGAACAGTTTCCTGATAGCAAGAGGTGAAGCCACCAAATGCATTATCATGAGTCTGAATAGTCTATAGGTCTACTGTGGGTTATTGTTTTAAACAAGACAACATAGATCTCTGAGCGAAGAAATGTGGCTTATCGTCGAAGGAATGAGCGTTACACCGAGGTCTGTAATCTGGAGCGGGATCGATTTGGAGGTGGAAGGGCCTTCATGGTCTGGGGCGGTGTGTCACAGCATCATCGGACTGAGCTTGTTGTCATTGCAGGCAATCTCAACGCTGTGCGTTACAAGCAAAACATCCTCCTCCCTCATGTGGTACCCCTCCTGCAGGCTCATCCTGACATGACCGTCCAGCATGACAATGCCACCAGCCATACTGCTCGTTCTGTGCGTGATTTCCTGCAAGACAGGAATGTCAGTGTTCTGCCATGGCACGCGAAGAGCCCGGATCTCAATCCCATTGAGCACGTCTGGGACCTGTTGGTTCGGAGGGTGAGGGCTAGGGCCATTCCCCCTAGAAATGTCCGGGAACTTGCAGGTGCCTTGGTGGAAGAGTGGGGTAACATCTCACAGCAAGAACTGGCAAATCTGGTGCAGTCCATGAGGATGAGATGCACTGCAGTGCTTAATGCAGCTGGTGGCCACACCAGATACTGACTGTTACTTTTGATTTGGACTTCCCCTTTGTTCAGGGACACATTATAGTTTATGTCTCAATTGTTGAATCTTGTTATGTTCATACAAATATTTACACATGTTAAGTTTGATGAAAAGAAGCGCAATTGACAGTGAGAGGACGTTTCTTTTTTTGCTGAGTTTATATCCCAAAATTTGCATCTACATACAGGATCACACATGATAATATTTCCTCTATGTCCTCATAAAAGGAACCGTCCCACCTGTCTGTCTGTCTGTCCGCCCGTCTTCCCACACAGTAACATCTGACCCCCATATCCATATGGGTCCAAATGATGATGTGTTTCTATTTCAGGGATCTGACCTTTTTGTGGCAAATGTAATTATCTTTGTGTCATTGGTATAACCTTCAGTGTTGTATTTCCATCTGCCTGGTAGAATGGGGCCAGAGACCAACCCATGTCATTCCAGGCTAAACGAAGAACAATGCTTTACAATAACCACTCAAAGAGCAGCCAGCTACTGTACAAGTACACCATAGTGAGATTTCTGTGATACTGGCCGTATCCGAATACCCATACTAGCGTACTAAATAGTATGTGAAACAATGTAGTTTTATAGTATGTAACATTTTGAAAATACATTATATATACAGTCGTGGCCAAAAGTTTTGAGAATGACACAAATATTAATTTCCACAAAGTTTGCTGCCTCAGTGTCTTTAGATATTTTTTGTCAGATGTTGCTATGGAATACTGAAGTATAATTACAAGCATTTCATAAGTGTCAAAGGCTTTTATTGACAATTACATGAAGTTGATGCAAAGAGTCAATATTTACAGTGTTGACCCTTCTTCTTCAAGACCTCTGCAATCCGCCCTGGCATGCTGTCAATTAACTTCTGGGCCACATCCTAACTGATGGCAGCCCATTCTTGCATAATCAATGCTTGGAGTTTGTCAGAATTTGTGGGTTGTTGTTTGTCCACCCGCCTCTTGAGGATTGACCACAAGTTCTCAATGGGATTAAGGTCTGGGAGTTTCCTGGCCATGGACACAAAATATAGATGTTTTGTTCCCCGAGCCACTTAGTTATCACTTTTGCCTTATGGTAAGGTGCTCCATCATGCTGGAAAAGGCATTGCTTGTCACCAAAATGTTCATGGATGGTTGGGAGAAGTTGCTCTCGGAGGATGTGTTGGTACCATTCTTTATTCATGGTTGTGTTCTTAGGCAAAATTGTGAGTGAGCCCACTCCCTTGCCTGAGAAGCAACCCCACACATGAATGGTCTCAGGATGCTTTACTGTTGGCATGACACAGGACTGATGGTAGCACTCACCTTGTCTTCTCCGGACAAGTTTTTTCCGGATGCCCCAAACAATCGGAAAGGGGATTCATCAGAGAAAATGACTTTACCCCAGTCCTCAGCAGTCCAATCCCTGTACCTTTTGCAGAATATCAGTCTGTCCCTGCTGTTTTTCCTGGAGAGAAGTGGCTTCTTCGCTGCCCTTCTTGACACCAGGCCATCCTCCAAAAGTCTTCGCCTCACTGTGCGTGCAGATGCAGTCACACCTGCCTGCTGCCATTCCTGAGCAAGCTCTGTACTGGTGGTGCCCCGATCCCGCAGCTGAATCAACTTTAGGAGACGGTCCTGACGCTTGCTGGACTTTCTTGGGCGCCCTGAAACCTTCTTCACAACAATTGAACCGCTCTCCTTGAAGTTCTTGATGATCTGATAAATGGTTGATTTAGGTGCAGTCTTACTGGCAGCAATATCCTTGCCTGTGAAGCCCTTTTTGTGCAAAGCAATGATGATGACATGTTTCCTTGCAGGTAACCATGGTTGACAGAGGAAGAACAATGATTCCAAGCACCACCCTCCTTTTGAAGCTTCCAGTCTGTTATTCGAACTCAATCAGTATGATAGTCAAAGTCATAGTCACCATTATTAGTCAGTTGTAAAACTGAATGCCTTCAACTGAAATGTGTCTTCCGCATTTAACCCAACCCCTCTGAATCAGAGAGGTGCGGGGGGCTGCCTTAATCGACATCCACGTCTTCGACGCCCGGGGAACAGTGGGTTAACTGCCTTGTTCAGGGGCAGAATGACAGATTTTTACCTTGTCAGCTCAGGGATTCGAACTTGCAACCCTCCGGTTACAAGTCCAACGCTCTAACCACTAGGCTACCTGCCGCCTGCCGCCAGAGACAGAGTGATCTGCTGGTCCTTTTGTGGCAGGGCTGAAATGCAGTGGAAATGTTTTTTGGGGATTCAGTTCATTTGCATGGCAAAGAGGGACTTTGCAATTAATTGCAATTCAACTGATCACTCTTCATGACATTCTGGAGTATATGCAAATTGCCATCATACAAACTGAGGCAGCAGACTGTGAAAATTAATATTTGTGTCATTCTCAAAACTTTTGGCCACGACTGTACACACAAAAGTATGTGGACACCCCTTCAAATGAGTGGATTTGGCTATTTCAGCCAAACCCATTGCTGACATGTGTATAAAATCAGGCACACAGCCATGCAATCTCCATAGACAAACATTGGCAGTAGAATGGCCTTACTGAAGAGCTCAATGACCTTCAACGTGACGCAGTCATAGGATACCACCTTTCTAACAAGTCACTTCGTCAAATGTCTGCCCTTCTAGAGCTGCCCCGGTCAACTGTAAGTGCTGTTATTGTGAAGTAGATATGTCTAGGAGCCACAACGTCTCAGCTGCGAAGTGGTACGCCACACAAGCTCACAGAACGGGACCGCAGAGTGCTAAAGCACGTAGCATGCAAAAACCACCTGTCCTCGGTTGCAACACTCACTACTGAGTTCCAAACTGCCTCTGGAAGCCACGTCAGCACAATAACTGTTTGTCGGGAGCTGAAATGGGTTTCCATGGCTGAGCAGCCGCACACAAGCCTAAGATCACAATGCTCAATGCCAAGCGTCGACAGGTGTGGTGTAAAGCTCGCCGCCATTGGACTCTGGAGCAGTGGAAACGCATTCTCAGGAGTGATGAACCACGCTTCACCATCTTACAGTCTGTAAAGTTTGGTGGAAGTTTGGTGGAAGAAGAATAATGGTCTGGGGATGCTTTCATGGTTCGGGTTAGGCCCCTTAATTGTAGATGATTCTGTACTTCCAACTTTGTGGCAATGCCCTCTTGCACAAAGCGAGGTCCATACATAAATGGTTTGTCGAGATCGGTGTGGAATAACTTGACTGGCCTTGCACAGAGCTCTGACCTCAACCCCATTGAACATTTTTGGGATGAATTGGAATGCTGACTGCAAGCCAGGCCTAATCGCCCAACATCAGGGCCCGACCTCACTAATGCTCTTGTGGATGAATGGAAGAATGTCCCCGCAGCAATGTTCCAACATCTAGTGGAAAGCCTTCCCAGAAGAGTGGAGGCTGTTATAGCAGCAAAGGGGGGACCAACAATGATTTTCAAATGAGATGTTTGACGAGCAGGTGTCCACATACTTTTGGTCAAGTAGTGTAGTAATCCGACTGCGGCATCTAATGCGCGATTGTGTTGACTCCCGTCACATGTTCATTTGGGCACATCACGTCAATTTATCTGATTATCAGCTGCTGTCAAACACGGAAATGACGAGTAAATTCTACTAGATTAAATGCCGAAATGAGTATGCAGTTTAAGTACAGCATGTAGTACACTAGTACGGGTATTCGGACATAGCCACTGTGTATCCAAACAATGCGTGCACTTCTATGTACTTTTCCTCGTCTCCTTCTTCTGTGGAGTGTTAGTGATCGGCAGCCAATTCTCCCTTTGTGTTTTGTGCATTGCACAACTTCTTTCAGAATGTGTTTGTTGCGTCTGTGTTGTTGTGTCTACATATAGTGTCTGTGCTCCTCAGTGCCATCCTCAGCCTGGGACTGAGGAAGGAGGGACGGGGGACAGGGGGATGGAGGATAGGGGGGACGGGGGCTGGTGCGAGGAGGAGCACTCCCCCCCAGTGGCTGCTAGCCACCTGCTCCAGTGTTGAACAGATGTGGAGGCGCACCAGGGGGAACCTGCCTGTTATTGAACACAGTGTAGTGGGTTCCTCCGGCCTCCCCTCAGCGCAGCCTGCTTTGTCTCCCCACCCCGCCTCTGTCAAGCCTCATTACCAGGAGAGGGGGGAGAGGGGGAGAGGGGGTGAGCCGTCCAGGAGCTCCACATGTCATGATGCTTTAATGACAGGGGTCCTGACAGTGGGGGTTGGGGCCATGTTGGACAAATATTTTAATCTCATTCTCTTTCGTCAGGTTGAAGGAAGACGTCATGCTTAAATGTCTTTGGCCAATTTCATATACATTTGATGAAGTGAAAAATGTAAAAAAAATCTTGCTAGCAAATAGCTGGTCCAATAGTATTCTCAACAGTTATCTCCGATCACAAATGTATCAATCTATTTCTTTACCCACAAACTGTCCCTCTATAATGAGCACTGTAAACGACGGCACAGTAAAGCAGCAGTGACAACTTTGTTGAGGCCAGCTCCAGTCTGGATCAGAGCTTAAATGGGGGGCTTGTGTTGAAGCTCTTATTAAGCCCTGGGTCTTATACAAGACACAGACAGGCGCCACGGCTATTACAGGCCACTTGTGGAGAGATTAGGAGCCGTCGGTCAGACAGGACTGTCACACAGAGTTTCCAGCTCCCAACCATCAGTGCCCTGACAAAAGCAGCTGAGCTTGCATCTCTGCATGGCGCTTACCTTTCCAGCTTTGAAGAGTGAGCTTGGGGTTCAGGCCTGTTCCAGGGGTCAAGTTTCCATAGAGGGGACTGAGACAGTCCCTCCTCCCTCCCTACCTAACCTGCCCTACTCAAAGCTCTAATTATCTGGACTTCTTCTGCCTCCAGGATGCCTTTCATGCTGCTTACTAATACTCCTTCCTTAACAGTGGCTTTTCAAAGGGTATCTCGATTGAAATCTTTGCCATAACCGATTTTCACTTTTGGCATATTACAGAGGCAGGCAAACAATGGACTGACACGGCAACCAACGATGACTGTCACGGCAACCAACAATAACCGTCACGGCAATCAACAATGACCGTCACGGAAACCAACAATGACCGTCACGGAAACCAACTATTGCTGATTCAGCAGGGATTCCTGTTAGTAGAGACAACACACTCACTAGACAGGAGACTCGTATCCATAACAGCAATGTTTTCCTGTCTGGGAGCAGTAGGTGTGTGTAAACAGAAAGATATACAGAGAGCAGCATTGAGTGTTGCTCATCATTAAACCCCTAGAGAGCTGTGTGTGTGTGAGGGTAGAGTGGTGTGGGCAGTGTGCCAGGCAGCTTGATCAAGAGGATCTGTGTGTATCCCATCTCAGGGCTCACTGACACAGACAGACCTCCTTGATCTACCCTGATTTCTGTATACAACCGTAGTCCCAGCCTCATTGGATTCATTTAACACGAGTGCGGGCAAACACAAACACACCCTTTTGAACTCTCCCATAAGGTGGCCACACGGCACAGGGCACTGTCGGCACACGCCTGCGTGAACTTGGGCAAGCATGCAGAGCGCAGACAGACAGATGCACGCGTGCATGCACTCACACACACAAAGGCCACAGAGGTCTAATCCACACATGAGGATGGTGGAGAAACTGGCAGTGAGAATGTTCAGCCACATCCAACTTAACACAGGAGCGTGACAATAAAACAACCACAACAGAATGCTGTGATATTGTATTCTTTTTTTCTCCTAAAGACATGCTGGCAGATTCCCTTTTATTTCGACATTTTGTTCACCCTGTTCATCGGAAGCCTGGGCCACAATCCCTGTCACAGTACAAGTCCTGTCCTGACAGGAAGTGACCTCACCTCAACCCTGGCCAAAGGCTCACTCTTCAAGACAGTGAGTGAGTGACCAAAATAAATCTGCACAACAACACTTCCATGGTTTATGAGCCACCGTTCCTGCGGCCACGGACGCAAAAAAAAGCCAGACATCACAAAGATCTTCATTATGTTCCCAATTAGAGCTGGTGGAGTGGCTGACGGCTCTGGACCCTTAATGAGAACAGCTCTGCTCTCTCACCATCAGCTGATGGCTGCCAGAAATAGAGCCACACAAACTGGACGGGAGCAATGTCCTCTCTTCTATTGCCCGCAGACAGAGAAAAAACGGTTTTAATGTGCAAGGTTAATCAAATTGCTAATCTTTTTCCTTTCTGGCAATGTCACATTGAGATAATGCTTCATCCTTCAGCCAACAGAGTGGCTCGGAGAAACCAAGGCGGATAACATCGTTCTTTATTGTGTTATCATTCAAAGTCAAGGTGCATCAATACAGAAAGATGTATCAAGTTGAATCGCATTATCTATGTGATCGGGGAGGGAGGAAGGGTTGCTGAATGGGCTTGTCAGAGGTTAGCTACCAGTGATGAATAGGGTTTGATGTGAAACACAGAGCAGCCGTGTCCACTCTGCCTGGCTCAGTCTGTTCAGGTGGCTCTCCCTCCTGGTAGGAATAATGGGCAAGGCGGAGGGAGGGTGCCATAAGATTAACAGTAGGATTCCGCCAGCTAACAGCCTGCCAATCAACAGTAATTGACAGGCAGAATGACAGCCTGGCTATGGCTTAATAGGGAGATGAACAAAGGAACATTGCCCTTCTACAGTACCATGTTCTTTTAAGGGGTGGGGCGGGGGGTTAAATAGAGAAGGAGAGAGGGCTTTCACATCAGCGGTTTGATTTACCAAAACCCAGAATCCACTTAGCATCACAAAAACCCTTAGCATCACATAACCCTTTCCTACCCTTTTAGTCATTCTGAAGCAGACCTGGAATGATCAAAGCAGGGTGATTTGCAGACCAAATACTGTCATCTCTCGCTAATGGGAAGGAACAGAACATCTTTTTGGGGAATAATGAGGAAGATGCATACAGCGCTTGCTCATACAGTAGCTTAATTTAAACCAGCCAACACGCAGCCTGCCACACTGCAGCACCTTTCTCACTAAACGGGCTTGTCATTGACTGTAATACGCTGACAACACTCTTCAGAAAAGAACAAAAACAAAAACAAAAACAAAAAGCTAGAAAACATTACTTTGTTTCTGCTCACAAGACTAAAACCCAGTCTGTCAGAGTGAGACACTTGGAGCTTAAGCTTTGTCTGCTGACACACTGTCTAGCTGTGTTCTTAGTAGTACATGTTCAGTGGTAGTGCACACCTGCTTTAAGATGAATATAGCAGGCCTACTGTACGTGAAGAAAGACAGTGAAAAAGCATGCGTAGAATACAGGGAATGGTCATGTGTTTGATCTGAAGCACCCCCTTCTGGACAGAAAGCAAACTACATGCTGAATGTCTGTCAAATCAAATCGCATTTTATTTGTCACATGCGCCGATTACAACAGGGGTAGACCTTACAGTGAAACGCTTACTCACAACCCCTTAACCAATAATGCAGTTTTAAGAAAAATACTCAGAAAAATAAGAAATAAAGTAACAAATAATTAAAGAGCAGCAGTAAAATAACATTATTGAGGCTATATACAGGGCGCACCGGTACAAAGTCAATGTGCTGTGGCACCGGTTAGTCGAGGTAATTGAGGTAAAGTATACATTTGGGTAGAGCTATTAAAGTGACTTATGCATAGATAATAACAGTGAGTAGCAGCAGCGTGGGGGGTGGGGGGTGGCAATGCAAACAGTCCGGGTAACCATTTGATTAGATGTTCAGTAGTCTTATGGCTTGGGGGTAGAAGCTGTTTAGAAGCCTCTTGGACCTAGACTTGGCGCACCCGGTAGCCGTGCGGTAGCAGAGAGAACAGTCTATGACTAGGGCTGTCATCCCCATTCATTCTCTTTCCCATCATAAGAAACATTTTAAAATGACAATCAACTCAATTATAGTCCCTCACTGCTGGCTCGATCAACGTGTAATAAATGAAGCTCTTCTCTCCCTTCCAGACAGAGTAACTACTGTTAATTAGCATAGTAGGTTCACCTGAGGACAGAAGGGATGTAGTAGACTGACTGGACTTTGACAAGCCATATGGTTCCCCACTCTGCCATTCCCCTTTATTCCTGGTTTTATCCCAGGCTGTACAATGTCCAAATGATTTATTTCAATGTTGGTAATATATACACTGAAACAGAAGTGGCTTTCCTCCTACAACAGGAAATCCCTGTGTGCTTGATGGGGTACTAATATACTTATTTTCTGATGGCTTTAACTTCTTCATACAAATTAAGGCTGCTAAATATATAAACATTGGGACAAGGGATGATACATTCCTCATTGTTAAATAAACGTGGTTCAAAACAACATTTTAATTAATCAAATACCTATACGACACCTCTTGTCTATTATCTCAGTAAAAAAATGTGCAGACTAAGCATTATGGTGTTAAACATAAACCTAAAGTAAGAGTCAACCAGGGGTTAAAGTCAGAAGTGGCTGAGTCAGCAGTCTGTTGACAATGAGGAGGTGGGTTGTGATCAGCACACACTAACAGACACATTCAGAGAGCTGTCGACTTCATCATTAGCCCTCCTTTAACTACACCTCCTCATCACCGCTCCCTGACCCCGCACCCAGAGTTCACACTACTGCAGCACCAGAGGAGATCCAACCATCCATCCAGCCAGGCAGCAACAACACTCTACTCCCACCCTGTTAGTCAATCTGACCTAGCCACACTGAGATGAAACCAGCAGAGAAGCCAATGCAAAGAAAAAACACCAAACTACAACACAAAGAAACCAAATCTACAACACCGGAGAAACACTACAACCACAAACTGGAAAATCCCAGCTAGTGAGTAAATCGGTACTTACACAGACGTAACGCAAAAGACTTTGAATCACCACATTCAATACATTTACATAGCAGTAGACAATGAAACGTCTGCATCCTACGTCTCTTTGCAGAACCTCTTTGCAGAACTTCTCATATTAAATCAAATTGTATTTGTCACATTCACGTGTTTAGCAGGTGTTATTGCAGTGATTTAACAGCCCTGAAAGTTCAGCCGTTCAGGAGAAGGCAGAAGTGGTTACAGTACCTGGCAGACCTCATAGAGTAGTTTGTATTGCTCCTCAGGCTTCTGCAGGGTACAGAGGCTGCATCCCATGGTGGAGGAATCTCACCATCCAGTCTTCCCCTCCAGTCAGCCAGGCAGATTGTCTCTCTCTGGGCTGCTGGCTCACATGGAGCTGATGAGCCACTGACCAGTCTGCTCGGTCTCCCACTCTCCAAGGAAACAGGTTTAGCTGACAGGATTGATATGAAGGCTGCGCAGCCAGCCGTGCGCGTGTGTCTGTGAGTGTGTGTCTGAGTAGGAGTAAGCACGCTCTGCTCTCAGTCGGTCTCTCACTAACTCGCACACACACTCCCTCACTCTCTGAGTCTTTTCTGCTCTGTTCTCAGCCTATATACACACCCCCTCATGCAAATTAAGCAGCCACTCACTGAATATTCATGAGGTACTGGGGGTGTAAAAGGGGGAGGAGTGGGGGTAACCACAGACTATGCCAGCTGAAGTTTCATTAATTAACAATCATTACGTCTATTGTGCGAGGACAAAGTGAGTGACATGGAGGCTTTTTGTAGTTGCTGCAAACAAACATGACTTCCTCTCATGGGGCCAGGAGAGCTCGTCAGTCTTAACCGTTCCAGACATTACATCTGAATCATTCAGTGCGGTGACAATGACCCGGGTCCCATGTGCACAGAGCCACAAAGAGGCATCCACCTCCAATGTTGGATTAGACACAAAGTCCACAGAAATGCTCTATGAAAGAGGTTGACATAGAACAAAGGAGACATAGAGGGGATTTTTCATGTCCCCGGTTCAATAATTTTTTTCCACCATGACCTTTGTCATATGCTTTCTCAGGATAAAGCCAAATTATTCTTTCCCATTTAATTATCTTAATGGGTGGGCTGACGGCCAAACAAACAGTCCAACAAAAACAGATGAAATGTTTACCCTATAGCTTCCTAAAACTTAGAGGGAAGCTTCAACCAACGGAGCAACTGATGGCAAGTGACATGCCATTCTCTGGGTCCTCGGTGGCATCTCCATCCTAAGTCACAGGCTACCCTTTCCATCGCCTGAGCTGACAAAGGCTACGTCTCCAGTGTGGCAGACCTGGCATGGGCTCTGGTGCCCGCTCTGGTGCCACGCAGCCAACCAAACCGTAATGCCAATTAGAGTTAGATAGTGGGGCGCCGGGTGGCCTTGTTTATTTCGACAATGACGGGTGGCACGGACCTCCCAGAAACAGAATGCCCCTGTCTGAGCGGCGCTGCCGTAGCCCCTCCTCCTCCCCTGCTCTGCTCACGCAATTAGTGACACATTGGCCCATCCAGCCTGATGTCACTTGGCAGTCAGCGATCATCCAGGCCTGTGCTGGGGAGTGCTGGGAAAATGGCACCGCTATGCTCACGTCAGTACACTGGCAAAGGTTAATAACACATCAAGGCAAATGATGTGATGAAATGACAGATGGTGTGATAAGTGAACCATAACATCACAGACATCTACTTATTCTTGATATTTACCCATGCTCTAACTTACACAGGGCCTTCATTCCTGCGTCTGTCAGATGTGGGGGTTATCACGAAAGGAAATATTATTTCAGACACTGGCCAACGGGGCCCCGTCCCATAACCCATGTCTGCTCTGCTCTCATTCATAGAACATTTTTGGCTAGATTCATACCTGTCTACATTACATGGCTGGTTGGGTCCCTGGGTGGTGGCCGGTGTTGATAGTGGTACATGAGCACAGCGTTTCCTCAGGCCAGACGTTTCCACTGATCCCTATCTGTCTGTCGACGCTGCTTCCATATCCCTATCCCCATCTGCTTCCCTCACCACTGCCTCCCAGGCCTGCTCCACCATGGGCTATGACACCGCTCCAATGGGATCCTCCTTCAGAGAAAGACAAACCCCTCGTTCTCATTCTATAGGATCCAGCCAGGCTTCTTATTCATCTGCAGAGATTTAACCATTGGGGGACTGGCAATGGATAATCTCTTAATAATAAATCGCTCCCACCACTTTGAGCTGCACACATTAACAACAGAAACTATATGATGATATTACAGAGCTGATTACAGTCTTATAATAAGGAAAACCTGCCACAGGCAAACTGAAAGCTCCTTTTGCAGGAACTGTTATTATAATCAGTCTTATTGTGTGGAGTCCAACAGCTTGTATAGTCCCAGTGGTCAGTGTGCTGATAAACAGGCTTTACTAGGGTGGATGCTCAGTGTAGTCAATAATAATACATGGGATTTAAAGCGCCCTTCAAGAAACCCAAGGACACTGTACAGCAAGAGAGTAAAAGACAAAACAAGGATAAGACAAAAACATAGCAATAAAAGCTACTTAGCTTAAGCTGCGGACCCCAGGAAGAGTAGCTGCTGCATGTGCAGTAGCTAATGGGGATCCTAATCAACTAAACTAAGCTAGTGATTAAGAGCTAACCTAAACTGAGGGGAAAGCCAGACTGAACAGGATGTTTTTTGTCTGTTTTTGAAGGTGATGATTAGAGTCAGAGTTGCGAATGTCTGAGGAAGGGGGAGTCCAGAGTTTGATGGGCAGTGGCGCTGAAAGCCCAGTCCCCTATCCAGGGCTATTCACTCTGGAGAATGAACCACATAGACTGACATAGAAACAATATGGATGGGACAAAGGAGCATGTAGACTTGCTGACCAATTCATGTATAGTTGCTGTGACAACAGTATACCCCCCACTGTGCATGGTGACGCTAAACATGAGCCCTTTTGGGGGTTAAACAGGCTTCAAACAGCCACTTGATCTGTAGGCTCTGGAGAGGAGTCCAACACCAAGCCCCAGTCATTAGTGGCTCCTGACCAAAAGGTAATGATGTCATGTGGCTTGTCACTGTAAACATTGGGGGGGTTGGACAGAGGAAGGGGGCAGAGGTTACCCATGTCCCCTCCCTCACTAGCTATGGGGTCCTTCAAAAGTGTGGGTCCCTTGTGCTGTGTAGCTCCATGCTTGACTGGGTCATTCATATTCATGGTGTCTCTGTAGCAAGGCTCTGTAGCGCTCCTCTCTGCTGGGGTCCCACTGGGGCCAGTTTAACAGTTGTGTTTTTACGGAAAAAGAGGGATCAGCAGAGGAGCACTGCTGCTTGCCTGCGACGCTCACTGACTGGGTCCGGTTCAGAGTCACTGTCTTCCACACATTCCCTCATTATCTGTCTATCGCTTACTTGTTGAAGAGGCCAGAGACCACATAATATGTATGTACAGTATCTCCTACAATTATTTCACGTGTGAGGCTTACCCTGATTGGGTGTGTCCCTCCTCAGCCTCTCCATCTCCATGCTGCTATGATCCACACGGATACAGGTGGCATGTATTTACAAGCGCCAGGCTGACAGCCGCTTAACACCCGCTCAGCTCATACTAATTGAAGGTTTACTACAGGTGCACCAGGGTTAACAGTGTCTCAGTGCTGATCTGTTGTGGAGCTTTAACAGTGTTTTTGCTGCAGGGCATAGCAGCATCCCTGTAGATCTCTTCACCATGCCACTGAGTTCATGGGAGATGATCTCTGCATTTTAGCACGCAGCGCTGGAAAACGTCAAGCTATCCGTCTCTTGATCTATCGAATCGACTGGTCTTCCAACCTGGATGAGGTTTTTATGACCTGAGGAGATCAGAGAGAAACAGGGGGTTTAGCAGAATGTTGAGACTGGCTCTGTGGAAGTGATGACGTGGCAACGCGTGAAGGAAACAGGAGACGATGGCAGATGATGATAAGAGTCCAGTCCTTCTCACACTCCATAATGCTCTGTCCAGAAGCCAGCAGAGGTGCTAGGAGGAGGGGAGGGAAGGGGGAAATAGCAAAGAAGAGACATCTAAATGAATAAATGGCTGATGTATTCAGTGTCACCTCCGTGCAGACAAGGCATGCCTGACCAGGCTGAGACTAGTCTGTGGCAGTCGAAAGGAAAGAGGGATCGTCATAATCCCACAGGTTCCCACAGCGGTGTGGCCCGTGATGGGGAGAGATTAGTGGCGTCTCCCCTGAGTTGACTTTGGCCATGGGGTCTGGGCTCTACACATCATCCCCTTAATCTGTAGAGGATATGTGAGAAGGAGGAACTACCCCGATCGGCTCTGGCTTTATGAATAATGGGGACACCAGGTGAACAGGTGTGAGAGGAGAAGAAGAAAGAAGAAGTACAAGGAAAGTGAGGAAGAGTGAGCAGAGGAGGTACTTTAATAAGTTTCCCTCCTCAAAAGGACAATCAGCAGTTGAAACAATAACAAAGCTGACCCCTGGAACCCTAGTCTGTGCATAATTCATCAGACAGCTGTCAGCTCCACGTTGCTGGTGACTGTGATCCACAGATCCCCCACCAACAGAGTCCAGCACCAGGAATCACAATCACCACAACCGTTTAATTAGAGGAGAGATTAACTAATGATGCCATCTTTCTGTCATTTGACTAGAGTCATTCTGTGTGTGGAGTAGAGGTCTTCACGGGTCCACCCTGGGTCGGGTCCAAAATTCTGTAGTTGACCCTTGGATCTGGGTCGGGCCCCGTTTGGTGGCCACGGACCTCGGGTCTGTGTGAAAATATGTGAAATACAGACCGAACCCTGAAATGAGAAGGGTTTAGTTCCTAAACAACATAAGCTAAAATTTCACATATTTAATTATGTTACTGTGCTTTTGAGTGTCGAGTGCCCATGTGTGGAAAGCATGGAATTGCGGCCATTCTGTAAAAAAGTTTGATTATAAAACAGAGCTCATCCACTCATTTAAGAGTTGTTTGGCAAAGGTAGCTGATTTGGAAACCTCAGAATCTGCTCTTTCCGATAGTATATAGAGATCAAAATGTCTTACCTGAATGTGACTCAAATATACAGTGGGGAAAAAAAGTATTTAGTCAGCCACCAATTGTGCAAGTTCTCTCACTTAAAAAGATGAGAGAGGCCTGTAATTTTCATCATAGGTACACTTCAACTATGACAGACAAAATGAGGAAAGAAAATCCAGAAAATCACATTGTAAGATTTTTTATGAATTTAATTGCAAATTATGGTGGAAAATAAGTATTTGGTCAATAACAAAAGTTTATCTCAATACTTTGTTATATACCCTTTGTTGGCAATGACAGAGGTCAAATGTTTTCTGTAAGGCTTCACAAGGTTTTCACACACTGTTGCTGGTATTTTGGCCCATTCCTCCATGCAGATCTCCTCTAGAGCAGTGATGTTTTGGGGCTGTCGCTGGGCAACACGGACTTTCAACTCCCTCCAAAGATTTTCTATGGGGTTGAGATCTGGAGACTGGCTAGGCCACTCCAGGACCTTGAAATGCTTCTTCTGAAGCCACTCCTTCGTTGCCCAGGTGGTGTGTTTGGGATCATTGTCATGCTGAAAGACCCAGCCACGTTTCATCTTCAATGCCCTTGCTGATGGAAGGAGGTTTTCACTCAAAATCTCACGATACATGGCCCCATTCATTCTTTCCTTTACACGGATCAGTCGTCCTGGTCCCTTTGCAGAAAAACAGCCCCAAAGCATGATGTTTCCACCCCATGCTTCACAGTAGGTATGGTGTTCTTTGGATGCAACTCAGCATTCTTTGTCCTCCAAACACGACGAGTTGAGTTTTTACCAAAAGTTCTATTTTGGTTTCATCTGACATTCTCCCAATCCTCATCTGGATCATCCAAATGCTCTCTAGCAAACTTTAGACTTGCCTGAACATGTACTGGCTTAAGCAGGGGGACACGTCTGGCACTGCAGGATTTGAGTCCCTGGCGGCGTAGTGTGTTACTGATGGTAGGCTTTGTTACTTTGGTCCCAGCTCTCTGCAGGTCATTCACTAGGTCCCCGTGTGGTTCTGGGATTTTTGCTCACCGTTCTTGTGATCATTTTGACCCCATGGGGTGAGATCTTGCGTGGAGCCCCAGATCGAGGAAGATTATCAGTGGTTTTGTATGTCTTCCATTTCCTAATAATTGCTCCCACAGTTGATTTCTTCAAACCAAGCTGCTTACCTATTGCAGATTCAGTCTTCCCAACCTGGTGCAGGTCTACAATTTTGTTTCTGGTGTCCTTTGACAGCTCTTTGGTCTTGGCCATAGTGGAGTTTGGAGTGTGACTGTTTGAGGTTGTGGACAGGTGTCTATTTATACTGATAACAAGTTCAAACAGGTGCCATTAATACAGGTAATGAGTGGAGGACAGAGGAGCCTCTTAAAGAAGAAGTTACAGGTCTGTGAGAGCCAGAAATCTTGCTTGTTTGTATGTGACCAAATACTTATTTTCCACCATAATTTGCAAATAAATTCATAAAAAATCCTACAATGTGATTTTCTGGATTTTGTTTCCTCATTTTGTCTGTCATAGTTGAAGTGTACCTATGATGAAAATTACAGGCCTCTCTCATCTTTTTAAGTGAGAGAACTTGCACAATTGGTGGCTGACTAAATACTTTTTTTCCCCACTGTATCTGATTGGCCAGCGGTAGAACTATAGGTGCACTTGATTTGCTCTCTGGGCCTGCCGGGTAGGCGGAGTTCTACCTTCAGACACATGAAATGGTTCAAAATGGGAACACTTTGCTTTCCCAGTGCTAGGGCTGCTGAATCAAGTGCACCTACCGCCAACAGAGTGAAATGGATACAAAAAATAAAAACGCAAGGTTGACTACATCAATGTTTTTTTTACAGAAAGGTTTGGTGATCGACTAGGAATGCTTTGGAGATCGACCGGTTGGTGACCACTGCTGTATAGTATGGTAGTTTAGTTGGCTTGGGAGAAAACCGTGCATATGATAACTGGATCAATAACCAGATATGCCTTAACAAATATAATGAATAAATAGGTTCCTTTCATGGAGTACACAAACTAAACCGTATCTCTTAGCAACTGTAATGTGAAAAAGCCGAATACATGTTTTTGAGATACCTTCCCACTCCCAGAGGAGTTAGAAAACCAAACAGCAACAGATAGCGTTTAAGTCTCAGCTCCTCTCCATATCACTGTTTGTCTTTCATTATGTATTCAACAGGGTCTACCTCTATATTTGCCATCATGTGGGATATGGGGAAACGAAACAAAAGCACAAAACCACCAAATGCCATATTTGATACGAAAATATCACATTCACTGCCAGACAGGAAAACAACAAATCCAACAGTTTGTTAGCTTTTTAAAAATAAACAGTGTTCACACACTGGAGAGTACAAGGCTCCAAGATCCTTCTAATAGAGTAACTTGGCTATAAGCTGCAGTCTGTCAGAGAGAGAGCGAGAGAGAGAGAGAGAGAGAGAGAGAGAGAGAGAGAGAGAGAGAGAGAGAGAGAGATGGGCGTTCACACAGGGGATCAAAATGGATTTTAATGTAAATAAATTGGTTGTGGTGATGACGGAGGTAATGGATTCTCCCTGGCCAGGGGGCTGACAGATCCAATATGTCTCCAGCCCTGGCACGACTCCAACCCTCCAACTAACACAAGACCTCTGGTCCCCCAATAATTAACGGCCATAATAGGGCCACTAAAATCACCACCTAATCTTTGCTACAAATAAAAAGCCGGGCTGTCGATTGTCCTCAGCAAGGTATCATAAAACACTATTTACAGCTAATAATCCAAATGTCACGACATGCCTCCCGAAGGTAACTCATGCGGCTTGTCAACACAGTTATTAGGTGCGATATTCAAGGAGTTCATATTTCATTCCCGTCGCCCCTCTCCTGTACTATGAGCAGAATAGAGGCCTGGTGCTACTGCTACAGTTAGGTGGGCAGTGGGGCACCTTGCAGCCTCCATAACCACAGGGACTCTCTCTCTCTCAGTTCTGGCCTGGACACTGACTCCTGTCACAAGCTCATTCCCAGACCCATCAGCACTCTTGGCTGTGTCGGTGTGTTTACAGCCAAGGTCGTGGAGTGAACAGAGCTCAATCTGTTGGGTGTGGAATGAGACAGGACCACTGAGGGGCTGAATCGGCAGGTCTGTGTCAAATGGTGTCTGTCTGTCTGTCTCAGGGGCTGTGATGTAGAGTTATTGGACAGGTCCATGTTCAGGAGTCCATCTCATTACATTACAGTGCTCTCCCAAATGAAAGGTCTGATTGAGGGGTGACCTCATCGACAGGTGAGTGACATGACAGTGACATCACAGGCTTCTATACTAGGACAGAGAGTTAGGCTAATGACCAACAAGTCAACAATGACGAATGAGAACTGCTGCCGAAGGAGTAGAGAAACAATATTTTTTTCTATGTGCAAAGCTGCCTGTCTGTGTTACTTCACAAGATTTAATGATATTGAAACATTAACTGGGCTAACTCAAAGACTGGGACAGTCAGTAAATCTTTAAATTAACGACCCCTCTCCCTGTTAGTCACTCAGCCAGCAGACAGACAGTGACCTCTGTGTGGCCTAACTAGCAGTAGAGGGGATTTCCCATCCTCCCTGTTGAGTCACTGAGAAGTTTCAAAGTGAGGTAGATGTCCCTTCTCTTTAGATTGTTTTAATGTCTTTTTATTTAACCTTTATTTATCCAGGCGAGTCTGTTAAGAAGAATCTATGATTTACAATAATGTCCTGACCTACAGACACATCAGAACATCACTATGAATGATACCTTTACTATACACAGGCTGAACACGCCACCAAACATACAACAACTTACAGACAGCTTCTGCTTGGTCTCTCTACAGACAATCCTAGTTTCTATATTGTTTTGAAGAATGAAAAGACTACTGAGACCAGGTAGAACATTTGAAGGCAGAGAAGTTCATCCTTAACCTTGTCATCTTCAGGGCAGTCATAAGTGTAGAGAAAAGTCATTGTTTTATTCTCCATCGCCTTCCCTGAGGATGGGAAATCCTCACAGTTGTATTGAATAAAGTATATCCATTGACCCCGGTGCTTTCTGAAGATTACCCATGGCAATCTGGTTTTGCGACACGACTAATTGCTCCCATAACGTATTGGATTAAACTACTGTACAGTAACAGGACACAAACCTTCTACCGTAACACATACTGTCACTGGCTAGACTTCATAGGGTTATTTTGTAAACCTTTTGCATAATTCTTGTTATAACAAGTACGATACTTTACGTGTTCTCCTTTCCCAGTGATAGTCACATAGTGTAAGAACGGAGCTCCTGGACAAACAGTAACAGACTGGTTTATCTAATCCAGTCCCTCCACTTCTCCTCCCCATCCCGGACCCTCTCTCTAAGCCCAGACCTGCCCTGACACATCTGTTCAGCACAATGCTAACATCGTTTGGAAGATAAGTGAATTCAATAAGCAACTCCCAGAGTATCAAAGTCCAATTTATCATGACTCTACTTCCTCCCTCTCCCCCTGATCCCCAGATAACAGAAAGGTTACTGCATTTAGAGGGAATTGACTAATCTTTTTAGTGGAAATGGGAAATTAATTTGCAACAGACGTCATTACTGAATACATTGAAAACTCTTTTCACTTACAGTGAAGGCTAATGCACTTAGTTTGTCAATGTGTAACGACTCAACTGTTAATGCCCTGGTGAACTGTTAAACAATACTGTTTGCATTCAATCGTTAATGTATGCAAATACTGTGTGGGGGGTGTATAATCCATAATAAAAATGCAAATAGGAAACAGGTGAATGTTTGCAATGTCCTTGTTAATTTCCCACATACACTTATGAATCTTAATGCTTTTACAACACAGCTAATTTTGCTGTTCAGTCTTTCAGAGGAAGTAATTTTGCCATGTGTCTTTCAGTCTTTCGCATAATGAGTGACCATTAGCTGGTTATGTTCCAGAGATTGCACAAACCAAGAGATGGTATTTAAATCAATACAAGATGCTGGATGAAGCCATTCCATTTCCAAGCCCCTGTATCTCAGAGAGCATTTCACTTCAGGTGAAATGCATAAAGTGCAGTTTTCCCCATTGAGGTGCGGTACACTTTCATGAGCCCCATGTCATTAGAAAAACTGTCATTCCCTGAGTGCTATTTCCACCACAGACCCTTAGAGAGAAGTGTTTGATTGAAAATAATAAGCCCCACACATTTAGCCTATGCTTTCCCCTGTTCTCTCCAAATGGATAGGAGAAAAATATGTCTGGTTTTAAAGAGCCTGGCCCTACCGCTTTCATCCAATTCCGACTTCATTTTGCACTGAAGTGCTCCGCAAATGCTGTCATTACAGAACACAATGCTATGGCACAGTGAAGAGGACTTGTTGGCTCCATTAAAGGGAGAGATGAGGGACTGGTCTTGTATATATTTTTAATTTACAAAGAAGAAAGAGAGATAGAGGGGGAGAGAGACAGTGAAAGGGGGTGAGAGAAGGAGAGGGGGTAGAGAGAGAGCCCTGTTGTATAATGAGGAGTCAGTGATTTTGGAAGAGAGCAGAGAGCGATCACGAGGACGGTTTGACCTGTGACCCTCAGATCCCTTGGTGCATATGACAGGTCCTAGTTCAGAGGCAGGATTAAGGTAATCAAGGGAGTAATGTGAAAAGGGCACGTTGATATGTTCGTGTACCCACAGAGAGCAACCATTATGGACCCCACTCTCTTTCCCCTGAGTGCATGCGTGTGTGCTTATTTGTCTGGCTCCATGTTATGGTCATGTAATCACACGCTTTCCCTTTCCTGTGGCAGTGGGTCATTTTCTGTGGGGCTTTGTGGTTCATTCACCGGTGCTCTACACATCTCATGTGTAATAGGGTCATCATGACAGAAGTGGGGCATTAGACTGATAGGGGAGGGTAGAATACTGCCCTAGAATAAATCCCTCCCCCTACAATGTGTTTTACTAGGAAAAAATATTTTCAATAGTTTTGGGTTGGAGTTCTATCATATAATATGGCTGAAATGAGACATTTGAGTTAAAGATGCACTTTTCCTGGTTTAAAAAATTCTAATAGTTCGTCTAATTTCAGTTTACGTGACCAAAAAGGCAAGTATAGTGTAGAGAATCATTTCAACATCTAAACCACTGTGAAATATATTTTCTACCGCTTCTTCTAAAAATTAGAATAACAGATTTATAACTCACATTTCTATGTGAATTTTGTCAGGTTGCTCAAAAAGTTATTGCATCTTTAAGATAAGAAATCTGTGACGGACAGAGAAATTCTATGATGCACGTGTTTGCCTAGGGTTACTTGGAGCTGACGCTCAACGCACAAGACTGTGTGTTTATGTGAGAGCATTGTAAATGCTTTCCCCAAGTGATCGCTGACTGTCCACTTACCCCAAGCAGTGAGGAGAGGGGGTGGGGCTAAGTATCCTCCCATATCCCAACTGACCACTGGGAGACTTTATATTCCAGGTCCACCATGAGATTAAGTTCTGCCTGCAGCAAAATGCACTGAACATGACTTCACTTCTCTAGAGAATGGCACAATTCCTCCAATCACCTAAAAGCCTGGTTCCATCCACACTTTACACCTACAAAAAGGATCACTTGAGCCCTGCGTTCCGCACCGAATGCCATGCCCTGATATTCACATGAATTTGCTCCTTTCACTGACTGACTGCGTGCGCTGGAGCACATCCTCCATTTTCCACCCTCCTTTTTGTCACGTTTTCAATTACTCTCTGAGTACACAAAGACAACCTGTGCTGTAATTCAATAAGGAGACAAAGAGACAAGGGTATCGCCTTTCCCGCCCACATCATTGTCCCGGGTGAGTGACAGGGGCGCGTTTCCGCCTCTCCCCGGGACCCCACAGCAGAGAATGGTTACTTTGTACCTGTCACTCAAGCTGTGGCCCCTGACACAGAGGTCCCGTGGGCTCGTGGTGGGGTCCGGTAAGGTGAGGGGTCCCAGGCCACAGCCCTGTCCCTGCCAGCAGGTTACCCCAACCGTCCCTTTAAAACAATGAGAGACCTCCAGCAGCTGGCTCCTTGGGACAAGCACCATGGACTTACAGAGATGGCATTAGATGAGATGCTACAGTGCTGCTCATACAAGTCACACAGACTCTGCCATCAACGGCTACACCACAACGGGAAGTCATACTCTAGGCGGCAAAGCACAATTTGTAAGACTACATCCTCAATAAAGAACTAAATCAAAATGATAAACGTATCTCCACAAGCAGATAGTTAGAACGTATTTCTGAATACAGGAGGTTGAAAGGTTGAATAAACAACAGAAGCCTGGCTTGGTGTTCTGTGAGGGGTTATACAGGCCATTCCCCCGCCATCTGTCAACCTCATAGCAGGAGCAGAACACTACCAAGTCCTCCTCATCAGTCCACTCACACTCAAGAGCGGCTCCTTATCTTTCACTGTCAGCTACCGCTAGACCATTCACACGGACTCTAACTCACCTGAAAAGCCAATGGACTGAAAAATATCAATGTTAGAAGGGAGGCTCTATTATGTGCCAATCACAGCTCAGTGTGCTGGCTGGTGAGTGAACGGCTGTAGACAGCAAGGTCAGTGGGGCCACAGAGCCTGACCGACCACAGCCATCACTAGCCAAGATAACAGTAATGAAAGTGAACAATTTAACTACAGGATCGCCTAGGAATAAGCAGACCACCGATGAGAGGTGTAGTCTCTGACTGACTATTGAAGATATACTAAGGGATAACATGAATTATAGATACTCAAGCATGAGAACCAGGGCCATGTATGTAAAGATCCCACTGTGTTGTAGGGCCCTGCATTTTCCAATGTGTGAACTCCAATGTGGATATGGTGCTCTGTGTTATGTACTGAGGTTAGTTACTTCAGAAGTCCAGAGTGAAGACGCCCTCTTTCTCCCTACGGGGGTCTGTGGTCCCAGTGGGGTGTCATTAGTCTTCCTGAGGGACTGGCCAGTCTGGGCTAATTGAGTTGCACAGGATGACAAGGCCTCTCATTACTGCCAGGCCACTCTGCTTTGATGCTGCTCCTTCACGCGCCATCAGACACTGGGCCCTAATGAGGCAAACAGGTGAGCACAGAAAGCCACGACCAAACCTCACCATAACTCAACATGACGACTCCGCTGCAGCATAGAGGTGACAAAAGTGAATGGATTTGAATCTTCCTTTTGGAAGAAGTGTAGTCTCAGAGATAGTTGCCAGAACTGTGTGCGCTTTGGCCAACTCCGCAGAATTTCAATGTCAGGCCGCACAAACATGACAGAGTATGGAAACGGATCTGGCTACAAGGCTAGGGCTTAGATGGAACTCCAACACTGATGGCTGGAAAGGGCCCGTATGATAAGATGCTCATGGTAGCTCCAAACAACCACAATCGCTGACCTCCTGTTCACACTCAAATGAAGAGCTTTCCTCTCAGACAGCTTCCTGAGTGCGTGTGTGTCTCTGGGCTTCTGAGTGGGTAGACCGAATCTGAGAAGACTGAACAATAATACTAATGTACCCTGCATGGCAGAACCAGGGAAAGTCGCCTAGGAAACATGCACTGTTACTGTCCGTCACTATGGCAACCTGGATCCTAAAAGTGTTCCGGGCCTCTTGTGAAGGGGAAGACGGTCCATTGAAGACGCTCCTCTTAAGACCATGCTGTCTTCGTGAGGTTTTGTGGTCTTTTATTCTCAGAGATAAAGGCACACAGAGACGGAGGGAGGACAGACATTCTGAGAGGACTGAACAATATTTCATCAACAATATTACTCTCAACTCAAGCTTTTCAGCCCAATATTCAATATAAGCTCCAAATGTCTGGAATTCACCTCACCATTCGTAACATCACATCATCCATTTATTTGCTTCGAGTAATCTTAGTTTTTCTGAATGAAAAACAAACTAAATCTGGGTTGCTGGAGTGATAAAAAAAATTCTAATCATTAAGAAATGCCCCTACCAATGCAGATACAGGTAAACAAAAAATACTTTGTTGTTTGGAACCATTCAACTCTAAAAAGACTGGATTATTAATGCCTGAGTCAGCTGAATGATAATAAGATGCACTCCGTCTGTCTATAAGAAATGAGTGAGCCATGGCCAGTCTGTTTTTTTTTATTTATTTTTTTTATCTTTATTTAACTAGCAAGTCAGTTAAGAACAAATTCTTATTTTCAATGACGGCCTAGGAACAGTGGGTTAACTGCCTGTTCGGGGGCAGAACAACAGATTTGTACCTTGTCAACTCGGGGAATTGAACTTGCAACCTTTCGGTTAGTCCAACGCTCTAACCACTAGGCTACCCTGCCACCCCTGTTCACCTCTGTGTGCAGCCCCAGCACAGTAGTGGTTCCTGCTCAACCAGCCCAGCCGCTCTACTGCTCTGCTGGGCTCAGTTATGCAATGTGATTACTCCAGCCATCCACCCATTCATCCAGTGGGGTCAAATGAAGCTCTTGATGTGCACTGTGTGAGTGTGAGGGCTCAGGTGAAGTAGAGCTTTTGTTCTCTCAGTGCCCTCACTCTCCTGATGAGATTATCAGTTCAAATGGGGGCTGAGGGCGAGGGTTGAGGATAGGGCTAGGTCAACTCCTGCAGAAAGGGGGTTGTGCTGTGGCCCCTGTGGCACTGGAGCCGCTCAGCAAGCATCAGGGAACAGATTAACTCCTGATTACATCACAAATCTGCCTGGTGAGCCTTTCTCCCTCATGCCAAAACACACACACTGTACATACACTCCTACTGTCACACAAACCAATACACACTCTGAACATTAGCCCACACTTAAACACATCTGCATCCATCCACCCACCCATCTACACTAACACATATGTACATTGGCACACCCTATGTGTACCAATGTACAGACGGCTATATCGGTCCGCTAATACAGGACTAGTAAAGGTGCTGCAGCACCCCTCAGCACCCCTACTTCCAGCGGCTATGCACCCTTGGACAAGACAAACATATACATTCAAACAAACCTTGACGGTGAGAAAGGCTATTGAGAGCTCATATGCCCTTCTACTATTAGAAAATCTCAGACTCTGCCTTCCGCTCTGACTATGCTACATTTGATCTGAGCTACCCTCAGAGATGACTGTATCCACTTTCCATCAGAGAAGGCCTTGTCATGTGAGGGGGATAGATGAGTCCCACCTACCAGGTCAGCCCATTTAGAGGGTCCTGTTGAGAAATGCTAGAACGAATGTTGATGCGTCACCATCCACACTAAGAGGATTCATTAGGGGTTAAAAGTGCCTTATGGATGCTGCTCACATTCTCTGAGGAGAACTGGAACAGAGCTGCTGTTCGGACAATGCCTCAACACTACAATGTGGACACAGTTTGGCAAACGTACTGGATTACATCTACAGCACGTGCAATAGTGCTACACAGGCTATCAGTTCGTCTGGAGGTCTTTGTTTACACGCTGATTGTGTTCTCCCCTCATTAGAGGAATTCGCTTTCCGTCGTCTGAGCAAATGATGACCCACACGCAAACATCAGATAATCATATGACAGCCAGCGCCTGTGACCAATGGACACCTGTTTTGAATCAATAAGGGCGTGTTCAGTCAGTCTATTATGCTCACCTAGGCCTATTTATTATGCCCCAGACGTCCTGGACACAAATGATCTAAAGCAGCGAAACCTTGCATTCTACCAGTAAATAAATACTAATGTCTTTTAGACAGCAGGGGGAAAAAACTGTCTGGCAAATGCTTTACAGCACCCAGTGGTGTATTTAAATGTGCACTGCAATAACGAGATACCATTTGGCCGAGGGAGTCAGATCAAATGAGGGCAAGGTGAGAATATTCTCTCTGGAAACTAAGACTAAGCTCAGATTCTATAGGGTCATACCGCCACCTATTGGCCATGCGTGTTAGTGTGCTCACGTAGTCAAAGGCTGAATGGTAATAAACAGGGAATAGAAAACAAAATAGAGTTCAACGCAATTCTTTAAGCATAATATGTTCAAAGCATTCGGTCATTTGACATCTCAAATGGCACTGTGATATCAAGAGATCGAAAGAGGGACAGGGACAGGGACAGGAAAACCACAGACAGACAGGCGGACAGACATGCAGACAGGCGGACAGACTGAGAAGAAGTGAGAGTGGAAGTGGGAGTGGTGGAGAGACAGGTCCTGCCCTGCAGGATTTTGTACCGAACTGAGAATCTGTGCAAACAACAAGTGGCCTAATCCCAGAGCCTTTTCCTCCGGGGGAGGGCCTCCCTGGTATTTACCTGCTAGATTCTACAGCAAGCCATAAATCTACCCAGGGCCTCACACGCTCCCCCCTTCCTCCTCCCCTTCTTCCTCCTCCTCCATTTTCATCCTCCGCATTGCACTCCTCTTTCCATCCTCCCATCGAGTAAATCTATGTCTCTCTGTGTTTGTGTATCTCCGTAGCCCAGCTGGTTGTGTAAGCAGTGGGAGGACAGGGAGGGAGGGAGAGACACGATGCAATGGCTCCAGTCTAGTATGACTCAGGCAGTGTGCATCCCCGCCCCTGGGGGTAAGAACACAAAACACACAGCCAGTCCCACACATCCCCTCCTCTTGTAATTAGAACATTCAGATGCTCACTTTCCCCCATAACATGCGCGCCTAGGTCCCCTGTTCCAGCACAGCCCAGATGCACACAGCAGTAATAACCCCAATGACAGGGGGGACTGGAAATGCATTAGGAGACGCCTCTGGTTGGGCTTTTTCTTCTGAAGCCTGCCATGTGGGACGGGCTGGGAAGGGAGTGGGCTGGGAGTGGGACGCCTCTCTATCATGAGAGGACTTGCAGAGCAGAGGGGGGAGAGTGGGCCCCTGTGCTGCTCTGCTCTGTGCAGGGCCTACTCTGCTTTGCTCGTCTGTGCTGCTGGCTGGGGAATGCGATGCTGAAGAGAGGAGTCCAAACTGGACGACATGAGCGGAGCCGGTGTCCCAGGAGGATTCCTCCACCACCTGTTCAAACAGCCAACGCTATCCTGAGGAAATGAAAACTTCCATCTCCACAGAGCTGCGTGGATCCAGCACACCAAATCCCCCTCGCTAGTCGCTACAGCTCACTGTGTGCTGTTTCCACAGCTGTTCCTGGGCCTGGCCTCGCCGGGGACAGCTATCTGGAGATCTGGAGCCAACACAGAGCTGAATTGAAAACTTGAAGAGGGTGAAATTGCAAACGTATAAAATAAACGTATAAAATGTTTCCAAATATTTCTTAGATTAAACACGTCTTTTGAATGCTGTGTGTAAACTAGAACAGCATGAGAATGGGAGAAAGACGGCAGTTCCAATGCAATTCTATATTTGTCCACCACCACACGGCCAGAGCTGATAGAGAGACCATTCAGCAGAAACTGAAGTGGCGCTTTCATGAACCCGTTCAGCCTGTCTATGTATGTTCTTAAGGTCATAGTCTGAAACGAGCAGTCTGGAGTGGTGACAATCGGTTTAATGTCACCCCAGAGGACAGTGACAGCACGTGAACTCTAGTTGACCTTGGGTCTTTTATTTTCACAGAGAGGAGTGCAGGATGTTAAGTAGAACCGCTCTACTTAACTGGAAGAGTGCAATCAAACGAGCAAGGTCCATCTCAGAGCTTCAATCTTCAATTCTCCTTCTCAAAGCAGGTCAACAGATAGGTGGGAAAAATGCTTGAGGGAACTGGCCTGAATTGAGTGGTTCAGTTGTCCTTTCAGGTTATTTATTATACTCTTTAGACGGTACAGCCTGGTTGGAGCAAACAGCCCTCTATGTCTAACTGAGACAGACCCTGTTCTAACCCAACCTTCAGGAGTTCAACAGTCACCGTGCAGCGGTGGCATGCAGTCTCTTATCAGCAGCACACGCAGACGCAGCTCTGGCTGGCGTCAGGCTAGGCAGACTAGTTGGGTATGCTGCAGACTGAAGTAAACACCACCACCTTAACTGCCCCCATCACCATGGAGATACCCCGTCAGAACCAATCAAAACGCAAGACAACTGGGGCCAGGCTGTGAATGAGTGACATCAGCTATTTTATGAGCAGTTAATGTACCGCCGCCCTGTCTAGCCTGCCCCAGCTAGCTAGTCCTTTACACAGCGCCAGGCCTCCTGAATGACACCAGCCCTGAAACAAACAAGTCCTGCCTGCTGTCTGTCAGATAAGTAATGCTATTCTATGTTCTGCCCCCTTCTTTTAACCAGAACCAGCCAAGGTGAAAGGGTTCTTCTGGAGAGGCAAGGAGCTGGCTGGCGGGAGGATCCCAAACCAAAAACCTGCTGCTGTTTCCTACATGATTTGACAGCTGAGTGGCTCACTTATTCTCAAGCTTCTACTGGAGACCGAAAATAATACCTTTCATGGTGGTCATAAATCATACCTTTGTTATGTTAAATGCTCATGTGTCAAGAGATAAAATATAAGCGTTTTAAATGAACTATGTACGTACGGGGAGAGTTAGTCAGCTGTCTCATAAATCTCAGACAACACAAAAATGCATGTAAAACAGGTACAGAATCATCAAGACTAAGACAACCATCCAAAAGCTTGGCTGTAATTGATTTACACTTTATCTTTAGACTCGATTTATAAGTAGTACTTTTAGAACCAAAGCAGAGTTTGTGGCTGTGAGTGCAGACTGTGGCCACTAGGAGGCTCTCTACCCCTCTGCCACTGATGTTGCTCCAGACTCGCTGGACTGATGTCAAGAATGATCCTCACACAGAGAGCCCAGTCTCCCATCTTCTCCCTTTGGATAAGAATCATTCCTGTGAAAAACACACAGCTCTAACAGGTCGACTGAGGCTCCGTTTAACAGGCGACAGCTTCAGTTACACATAAAATGCATTTTTCAGGGAGCATATAAATGTTTTACGGTACTGCCACAGCTGGCACAAAACCGCGTAAATCCCCTCTCACTTGTGAAAATATTTGCTCGAATATTCTACGCCTCAGCTTCACCTCGAACGTGCACTCTGGACACAACTTGTACATTATGCATGTACGCTGTGAACACGCATGGAAGAACTTGAGAGCTCCTTTCCAAAACAAGAACAGCATAGGGAGCAGAAAGGCACAGGGAACAGCTACAGAACAACACAGAGACAGCACAGCCCAAGATAGGATCTATGGGTAAAATCAGCATGTCTTACCAGCATCACAAGCAACACCTCAGCAGTTGGAAACAGCCAAACAAATAGATGGAGAGGAGCTATAAGGATCTCCACTTAACGTTTCAGCTCACTCCCTGCACCGACGTTAGTGACAAATGTATCTGCCATCACTGATTACAAGAGAGAAAAAGAGGTAGAAAGACAGAAAGGGAGGGAGAGGGAGAGAGGGAAAAAAAGTTGGATATTTAAAGCCTTATTGCCGATCCCATGGGGCTAGGAGCAGGGAGGGCGTAATGCTCATGGTTGAGTTGGCCCATCATGAGCTCACTCACGCTTTTCCAAATTGTAGACAGGAAGCACCTGGGCCCAGGGGCCTGAGATTGGCTGGCTGGCAGGCAGGCAGGGGCCCTTCAACCAACCAACACTACACATGATCAGCCCAACTGGAAGGCATATATTATGTGTCTCTGTGGCCCAACAGCCAGCCTGCCTGGGCTATTGGTAAACAAATACTACTCCCCACCCTTGCACAGAGCAGTGGAAGATGATTATTTTGCAGAGTTTGCAATGAGGATTTACCCCAGTGTTTTACCCAAAAGACTCAGACTTTTCCTTCTACGTGGACCGGCACCCCTGTCTCACTGGGACATGGCTCTGGCGGACTTGCCCTGACATGGGGCCAAGCCCAGGTCCTGGGTATCTTTCAGCTTGCATTTACATAACAATGGCTAACAGTGAACTTTAACACCTTCACAAAACAACTGTCTTGAAGGATGCAGAGGTTGTTGATTCTGCTCCCTCCAAGTCTTAGTGTCACTCTCCTGAAGGAAACACAATTACACTAGAGCTTGCAAGAAAGGCATTTCACTGTACTTGTGCATGTGACATTAAAACTTAAAACAGTAGAGCTTGTTTTGACATAATACACTGTAGACTCACTGGTGTGGAGGAAAGTCTCAATGGAAAAGCGCCACTTCATTCCTCCTCAGCCTTTGGGCAAAGGGAAAACAAAATGTGGTAGCTATACCCATCCAGAGCCAGCTTAATGTCTCCTCATACATCCAAACCCATTACTAAAATGAATTATGATTATTATGATTTTCCTCAACAAGAGTTGATGTCTTACTGTACTAGCTACCACTACTAACGAGAGAAAAGCTGAAGCAAGGGTAGGCTGGTCATATGGACGACGTGGTTATGGCGGTCGTGCGCTGGAAGAAGCGCGGCGGCCATGTGTCGGCTGGGTGGGAGCCTGGATGAGCAGGGCTGGCGGGCGCGCGCTTGGTTGAGTTTGGTGACTGTGTGGCTGCCCCCGCTGAGTACTATGGGGATCAGCGCTCAGCCACAGTAGCCAGAGGCAAGCGGCCCAAAGTAAACAGCTCATTCTGGGGACGGCTGAGTTGAGGAGCTAGCTGCTGTAATTATACTGGTGGTCACGAGAAGATGAATACGACCAAGAGGAGGGAAGGAGGGGAAGAGGGAGGAAAATACTCCGACCGACAATGACATCAATCTTTATCTGCTACAGATTCCCAAAAGAGGAGTTAACTTGGGGGACCAAAGGGCCGGGATAGGGACTGGGAGGGGAAGCCGGGTGGAGGGTGGAGAGAGTTCAGTTCACACTACTCTGTCTGCACTCTCAAGCCAAATGTTTTTGGAACATTTTTCGGTTGACTTCCAGAGGCCCTTGGGAAATCATCTCAAACACTAGTGAGAGTAGGGTGGCGAAATGTGAAAGTTGGAGCAGAAAAAGATCCATCAAATACACCTTCTCTTGCTTTAAATCCGACCTTTGTCTCTTCCACTGCTTTTTAAAAATGTGACCTTGTATGGGTCTAGGGCACCAGTGAGGATTTCCTACACTGGACAACTTGTTACAGCTGTTGATAAGTCTTTGATAATAATCTGCAAAAAAAAATGTATGTCATTGCATTAAGATATACTGTAAGGTGGATCAAAGCTGCAGTGCATTCGGAAAGTATTCAGACCCCTTGACTTTTTCCATATTAAAATTGATTAAATCGTTTTTTGCCCTCATCAATCTACACACAATACCCCATAACGACAAAGCAAAAACAGTTGACATTTCTGCTAATTTATTAAAACTAAAAGTTACATTTACATAAGTATTCAGACCCTTTACCCAGTACTTTTTGCAGCGATTACAGCCTCGAGTCTTCTTGGGTATGACGCTACAAGCTTGGCAAACCTGTATTTGGGGAGATTCTCCCATTCATCTCTGCAGATCCTCTCAAGCTCTGTCAGGTTGGATGGGGAGCGATGCTGCACAGCTATTTTCAGGTTTCTCCAGAGATGTTCGATCGGGTTCAAGTCCGGGCTCTGGCTGGGCCACACAAGGACATTCAGAGACTTGTCCCAAAGCCTCTCCTGCGTTGTCTTGGCTGTGTGCTTGGGGTCGTTGTCCCCCAGTCTGAGGTCCTAAGAGCTCTGGAGCAGGTTTTCATCAAGGATCACTCTGTACTTTGCTCCGTTCATCTTTGCCTCGATCCTGACTAGTCTCCCAGTCCCTTCCGCTGAAAAACATCCCCTCAGCATGATTCTGCCACCAACATGCTTCACCATAGGGATGTTGCCAGGTTTCCTTCAGATGTGACGCCTGGCATTCAGGCCAAAGAGTCTGAGAGTCTTTAAGTGCCTTTTGGCAAACTCCAAGCGGGCTGTCATGTGCCTTTTACTCAGGAGTGGCTTCTGTCTGGCCAATCTGCCATAAAGGCCTGATTGGTGGAGTTCTGGAGTGATGATTGTCCTTCTGAAAGGTTCTCCCATCTCCGCAGAGGAACTCTAGAGCTCTGTCAGAGTGGCCACCTCCCTGACCGATGCCCTTCTCTCCCGATTGCGCAGTTTGACCGGGCGGCTAGCTCTAGGAAGAGTCTTCGTCTTTCCATACTTCTTCCATTTAAGAATGATGGAGGCCACTGTGTTTTTGGGGAACTTCAATGCTGCAGACATTTTTTGGTACCCTTCCCCAGATCTGTGCCTCGACACAATCCTGTCTCGGCGCTCTACGGACAATTCCTCAACCTCATGGCTTGGTTTGTGCTCTGACATGCACTGTCAACTGTGGGAGCCTATATAGACAGGTGTGTGCCTTTCCAAATCATGTCCAGTCAATTGAATTTACAACCGGTGGACTCCAAACAAATTGTAGAAACATCTCAAGGATGATCAATGGAAACAGGATGCACCTGAGATCAATTTAGAGTCTCATAGCAAAGGGTCTGAATATTTAAGTAAAATAAGGTATTTCGGTTTTTAATATTGAATAAATTAGCAAACATAATAATAAAAAATTAAAAAAGGTTTTCACTTTGTCATTATGGGGTATTGTGTGTAGATTGCTGAGGATATATATATATATATATATTTTTTTAATCCATTTTAGAATAAGGCTGTAACAAAATGTGGAAGAAGTCTAGGGGTCTGAATCCTGAATACTTGAGTTGATTTAAAATCCTTTATCATGGTTGGTGTCTTGACTGATTTGTCCAAAATCGTGTGACATAAAACATAACTTTTCTGTCCTTGCATTTATGGTAGTGTAAGGGGTCATTATATAATATATTAAGCATTAAATCAGTTAAATTAGACACCGAACTTGAACCCTGTACGAATCATGGATCTAGTCGTTTTGTTTTTTGTATAGAAATCTTTTGTTATGAGGTGAAAACAGTTTTCATGGGCACACAAATCCAAAATAATGTATGCATTGCAAAATTGAATGCTTCTAACCGAAAGAGTCACCTTACCTTGACACTTAAAACCCAAATCGATACTGTCATTAACGTGGTTCTTCAATAATTATACATAATTCTTGTTGGATGCGCATTTGGTTGTCCAGTTGATTAGTTACACCATGATATTTTCACACATCATATTCTGATCCGGAGAGGAATTTTTCAAATGACGGTCAAGTGACGAACAGATGTTGTGATAGCGCATGCAATGCAACAACAGCCCAAGTGCTGGAAAAAATGTGTTCGCAAGGAACGTCCATAATATTTTAGGTGTCTTATTCGTTGCACCGGTGAAGATAGTTGTGCCTGGATCCACGTTGGATCTAATATCCCATCAAATGTATGTTGATCATCTGTTGCGGTCTGCTTGATTACGGGTCTTGTTAGATTTAACAGAGAAAGAGTCAAGGTAATGAGCTCATGTTGTTGTGCCTCGGATTGGACACAGAGTAGCAAATTTATAAATTTTCCTGCTCCCTTTAATTATCCGTGATTTCATTTTTGATCAGTATTTGTGAGAGATGTTGCCAATTTCGTTTGTTTCCCGACGCTTCAATTGAAGGGTGTTACGCTACTCTGTTGCGGTTAAACCACGTGCGGTTATTATGAGGACGACAACATCTGACGTTGGCTTCAACTTGGCTTTCCATCCAGATCCTGCCATTGAAAAAGGAACCTGTTTTTTGGTCACTTTCTCATTATAAAACTAGCGCTGGTGAGATTCAAATGGTGAGATTAATGCTACCGCTATTCGTGCCTTTATTATGTGCGCCTACATCAGCCACATAGGCTACAGAAAATCGCCATGCATGCATCCAATCTATTTAGTCAGGCAATGTCCACATTATTCTCACATATTTTAGAATGTAATAATATTTTGAATATCAATGCATTGGTAGGGCCTAACAAATGTATTATCTTAAAGTGTTGCTTATTTTTTTGGGGGGGAGGGTTCTATATTACAACCTATATGTACAATTATATACATGATAAAATGGTATAACATTTAGGTCCTTTCAGTAATTTAGGTCCAATTCAGTAATTAAAACAATCCCAGAAAGTCCTTCATTTTGACTTACCAATGTGTGTATGGACCCTGCTTAAAGGATGTATAGTCCTAGGCCTATGTTGTTGTATAGCTGGAGTTATGGGCCAATTTGCATATATACAACTTCAATTCCTCTAAGTACACGTGGTACTGCATGAAAATCCTTTTTATTTGGGTTTCAAAACCAAATGTTGATCCCAATGTCACACATTTGCCCCATTATTTATAGAAATACCCATTTGCCTTAAAGATAGTTCCATGTGGGTTCAGGGAAAAGTCTTACGACAAAATGTATCCCCAAACTAAACTGGAAGTAAACCTTCAAGGAAATGGGAATTTAAAAAGTAGCTGCAGACCATGTGTGCAGACCATGTGCTTTTGTACATGTGCGCTTTTCTGCTTGTCTATCTTCTTATTTTGCCAGAGAAACCCTCAAGGAACATGCGATTCTGGCCAATTAGCAATACAATTTTGTGTTGTTTTTTACTAGCGCAGAACACATGCTGTATACCTTTGTTCACTCAATAGCAGCTAGACTGAAGGTACTGTATCTTTTAAAGGGCTTCTACTTGTGTCCATTAATTGTTATTATTTATCTTCCAAGATTATTATTCTTTAACATTAACTTGAAGTTTAGACTAAAATGAACTCCTAGAGTCAAGACATTGTAATAACGATAGAATATGTAGTAGAACTTCCATGTTCTCCTGACAGAGGTCTAGAGTTCCTCTGTGGAGATGGGAGAACCTTCTTACAGTGCATTCAGAAAGTATTCAGACCCCTTCCCGTTTTCCACATTTTGTTACGTTACAGCCTTATTCTAAAATGTATAAAATTATTTGGCGGGAAGTCATGGCTTACCACTTAAGTGTTCCTAATCACTTAGGTGAACTTAAAAACGTAAAATATGAATGGGAATTACTTCAGTTATATTTTACTCATAAGAATTTCTAGGGGGTGCCAATAATTGTGGAGCACGTTTCAGAGAAAAATATTTATTTCCATTTTTTTTCAATCATTTTACAATTAAAGGTTAAATTTTAGTGAATATTTTGAATGAAAGACCAAGAGGATAAACAGCAAAGATTATTTTTTTTCACAGCCCGTTTTGCTCATATTTACCAAGGGTGCCAATATTACCAAGGGTGCATAATATATACATAAATGTGATATATATATATTTTTACAACTTTTTTGTTGTTGTTGTTATTATGGGGTATTGTATGTAGATTGATGAGGGGAAAAAAATATTTAATACATTTTAGAATAAGGCTGTAACAAAATGTGGAAAAAGTCAAGGGGTCTGAATACTTTCCGAATGCACTGTATGTTGAGGGAGGGGACGAGATGATTCTATTCTGAATCCCCATCTCTGGAGGCATGCTGTTTGGCTGCTGATGGGTTATTTTATTTTTATTATATTTCACCTTTATTTAACCAGGTAGGCCAGTTGAGAACAAGTTCTCATTTACAACTGCGACCTGGCCAAGATAAAGCAAAGCAGTGCGACAAAAAAACAACATAGAGTTACAAATGGGATAAACAAAAGTACAGTCAATAACACAATAGAAAAATCTATATACAGTCGTGGCCAAAAGTTTTGAGAATGACACAAATATTAATTTCCAAAGTTTGCTGCTTCAGTGTCTTTAAATATTTTTGTCAGATGTTACTATGGAATACTGAAGTATAATTACAAGCATTTCATAAGTGTCAAAGGTTTCTATTGACAATTACATGAAGTTGATGCAAAGAGTCAATATTTGCAGTGTTGACCCTTCTTTTTCAAGACCTCTGCAATCTGCCCTGGCATGCTGTCAATTAACTTCTGGGCCACTTCTGGGCAGTCCAATCCCTGTACCTTTTGCAGAATATCAGTCTGTCCCTGATGTTTTTCCTGGAGAGAAGTGGCTTCTTTGCTGCCCTTCTTGACACCAGGCCATCCTCCAAAAGTCTTCGCCTCACTGTGCGTGCAGATGCACTCACACCTGCCTGCTGCCATTCCCGAGCAAGCTCTGTACTGGTGGTGCCCCGATCCCGCAGCTGAATCAACTTTAGGAGACGGTCCTGGCGCTTGCTGGACTTTCTTGGGCGCCCTGAAATCTTCTTCACAACAATTGAACCGCTCTCCTTGAAGTTCTTGATGATCCGATAAATGGTTGATTTAGGTGCAATCTTACTGGCAGCAATATCCTTGCCTGTGAAGCCCTTTTTGTGCAAAGCAATGATGCTGGCATGTGTTTCCTTGCAGGCAACCATGTTTGACAGAGGAAGAACAATGATTCCAAGCACCACCCTCCTTTTGAAGCTTCCAGTCTGTTATTCGAACTCAATCAGCATGACAGAGTGATCTCCAGCCTTGTCCTCGTCAACACTCACACCTGTGTTAACGAGAGAATCACTGACATGATGTCAGCTCTTCCTTTTGTGGCAGGGCTGAAATGCAGTGGACATATTTTTTAGGGATTCAGTTCATTTGCATGGCAAAAAGGGACTTTGCAATTAATTGCAATTCATCTGATCACTCTAAATGACATTCTGGAGTATATGCAAACTGAGGCAGCAGACTTTGTGAAAATTTATATTTGTGTCATTCTCAAAACGTACGGCCACGACTGTACAGTGTGTGTAAATGGAGTAAGGAGGTCAGGCAATAAATAGGCCGTAGTAGCGAAGTAATAATAATTTAGCAAATTAACACTGGAGTGATAGATGTGCAGATGATGATCATTAACCACCAAATGAGCATGCCAGGAGTTGAGCTACAGTAGGAAGTAGGGATCAATGTTTAGGCCATAGGAGCTCCACAGTGAATAAATAATTCACAATGGCAGCTACAGCTCTGCTAAATACTTTATTTCTGTTTCACATGGCTTTGTAGTAACATCATTGTCTTTATAGAGCTTATGGACATGAACTTTACTTTCAACAGTCTTAGCAAACTCCCAAACCAGGCTTTTACTATGCATTACCCTGTGGAAGTCAAAGGGGACGGTAAACTATTGTGTTGGGGAAGCTACTCTGAAAAGATAGTTTACCAAGTTACCAAAGAAGTTAAGCTACACTAAATCTACCCTGAAGAAAAATATTGTTTACTTAACTAAAGTTACTTTGAAAAGGTAGTTTACTAAACCCAAAGTACATTGTGAAAAATTATTTTATCTAAATCTGAAATGTCATAGCCTACAAATTGCAAAGGAGAGCACTCTGGAGTCAGATGTTAGCAGAATGTGTACCACCAAGCTACTGCAAAATGTAGTTCAATTACTAGTTGAACTACATGTAGTTCACTACTCCCCAACACTGGCCAACTGCTACTTCAATGCTCGCCAACAGCTACTTCACTGCTGGAGATGGCCTCCATCTCCCATTTGGTGTTAGTTAAGATGCCAGTCCCTGACCCCGCTCTTCCTCTGATCCACACATGGTCCTGACTGAAACCCAAATCTGATTAACAAATTAACAAGCTCTTGAGCTGACCCTGGATCAGGTAGAGGTGCAGGAGTATGTGACCCTGACGCAGGGATTAAGTCTCCTTTATGTCCAGATTACACAGCACTTACTCCCTGAGCTGAGGGGACGTCAGGTGTGTCCCTGCAGATTAGCACAAAGCTCCTGGTAATGAAAGAAAGGATACCCGGTGCTGCCTCTGGCGCCTTTGAAGTCAGACCAGTCAGGCTGAATAAAAGGCATTCCCTCCCTCCCTCTCCTACCCAGGCTGGGAGGAGCCCCAGAGGAGCTGGAGCCAGACTCCCAGAGTCCAGTAGATAAGGCTGAAATTAGCCCAACCTGACCCGCACCCCTCTCCCTCGCTCTTCTCCTCTTGACTCTCTCTACCTTTTCTTACTCCCTCTCTCTTCAAGGGCTTTATTGGCATGGGAAACATATGTTTACATTGCCAAAGCAAGTGAAATAAATCATAAACAAAAGTGAATTAAACAAATCACAAATGAATAAACACTCACAAAAGTTGAAAAGAAATAGAGACATTTCAGATGTCATATTATGGATATATACAGTGTTGTAACGAGGTGCAAATACACTTTTACCCAACTTTCTCTCACACCTTTTAATAGAAAGGTAGAATACAGTTCCAACCTCCCTGACAGACAGGTAGGGCAGAGGTGGGGCGGAGGACAGAGCCAGAGGTGTCCCTAATCTAATGGAACTCCCTCTTCTGGAAGTAGTCCAGTGATTGTATAAGGTCAGACTTGGAGGCTGGGCCCTGGTTGAGAAAGTTGGAGGCGCATACAGGGGGATGGCGGCAGGGTTCTGGATGTATTATACAGACACGCGGGAGAGCAGAGCTTTTCTTCCACTGAGAGGGATAACCTGGCATGGAGAAAGGGTCAGAAATAGTTCTCCCTGGAACGCTCACAGACATTAAATACGGATTTAAATGAAACAGTGTTGAAAACCATAATACGCCCCCACAGAAATTCTGGTTTTACGTGTGGCTGTTGAAAGAACAAGCTAAGGACAAGCGAGGGAAAAAAATCTGAACTCAGAAGTGATGAAACTCAAACGTAATTGAAAAGTCTGAAGCAGTACAAACAGAAAGAGATAAATCTAGCAGCAGTAATAACCAGAGATACTGTAGCTAGTTGAAGTCCACTCCATGTCAGAGCCGAGGTTGGAGGCTTGTCACTGATGGACACATCTGACGTCGCAATAACAAGAAGGATTGAGACATTGCGCATGGCTGTGCACACACACAATGCAAACTAAAGATAGGCTGTCTTGGTTCAAAACATGTAGGAGTCTCACCAACCAACCAACCCCCACTTTCCTCTCCCCTACCCTCCTCTCTAATGCCTTTCTTTTCTATCCTCTCAAATCAAATCAAATGTTATTGGTCACATCCACATTTTTAGCAGATGGTATTGCGGGTGTAGCGAAATGATTGTGTTCCTAGCTCCAACAGTGCAGTAGAATCTAACAATTCACAACAATACACACAAATCAGTAAAATAATGGAATTAAGAAATATAGAAATATTAGGACGAGCAATGTCGGAGTGGCATTGATTAAAATACAGTAGAATAGAATACAGTATATACATATGAGATGAGTAAAGCAATATGTAAACATGATTAAAGTGACTAGTGTTCCATTATTAAAGTTGCCAGTCATTCCATGTCTATGTATATGGGGCAGCAGCCTCTAAGGTGCAGGGTTCAGTAACCGGGTGGTAGCCGGCTAGTGATGGCTATTTAACAGTCTGATGGCCTTGAGATTGAAAAACAGCTTCTGTCTCTCTGTCCCACCTGTACTGACCTCGCCTTCTGGATGATAGTGGGGTGAACAGGCCGTGGCTCAGGTGATGATCTTTTTGGCCTTCCTGTGACATCGGGTGCTGTAGGTGTCTTGGAGGGCAGGCCGTGTGCCTGCGGATATGCGTTGGACAGACCGCACCACCCTCTGGAGAGCCCTGCGGTTGCGGGCTGTGCAGTTGCCGTACCAGGCGGTGATACAGCCCGACAGGATGCTCTCAATTGTGCTTCTGTAAAAGTTTGTGAGGGTCTTAGGGGCCAAGCCAAATTTCTTCAGCCTCCTGAGGTTGAAGAGGCGCTTTTGCGCCTTCTTCACCACACTGTCTGTGTTGGTGGACCATTTCAGTTTTTCAGTGATGTGTACGCTGAGGAACTTGAAGCTTTCCACCTTCTCCACTGCTGTCCCGTCCATGTGGATAGGGGCGTGCTCCCTCTGCTGTTTCCTGAAGTCAGCTCCTTCATTTTGTTGACGTTGAGGGAAAGGTTATTTTCCTGGCACCACTCCGCCAGGGCCCTCACCTCCTCCCTGTAGGCTGTCTTGTCATTGTTGGTAATCAGGCCTACAACTGTTGTGTCGTCTGCAAACATGATGATTGAGTTTGAGGCGTGCGTGGCCACACAGTCATGGGTGAACAGCGAGTACAGGAGGGGGCTGAGCACACACCCTTGTGGGGCCCCAGTGTTGAGGATCAGCAAAGTAGAGGTGTTGTTTCCTACCTTCACATCCCATCAATAAGTCCAGGACCCAGTTGCACAGGGCAGGGTTCAGACCCAGGTCCTCGAGCTTAATGATGAGCTTGGAGGGTACTATGGTGTTAAATGCTGAGATAGAGTCAATGAACAGCATTATTACATAGGTATTCCTCTTGTCCAGATGGGATGGGGCAGTGTGCAGTGCGATGGCATCGTCTGTGGATCTATTGGGGCGGTAAGCAAATTGAAGTGGGTCTAGGGTGACAGGTAAAGTATGATCCTTAACTAGCCTCTCAAAGCACTTCATGATGACAGAAGTGAGTGCTACGGGTGATAGTTAGTTAGGTTACCTTTGCTTTCTTGGGTACAGGAACAATGGTGGACATCTTGAAGCAAGTGGGGACACTGGGATAGGGCGAGATTGAATATGTCCGTAAATATGTCCGCTCTGAGGACGCGGCTAGGGATGCCGTCTGGGCTGGCAGCCTTGCGAGGGTTAACACGCTTAAATGTCTTACTCCCGTTGGCCATGGAGAACGAGAGCCCACAGTCCTTGGGAGCGGGCCGTGTCAGTGGCACTGTGTTATCCTCAAAGTGGGCGAAGAAGGTGTTTGTCCGGTAGCAAGTCGTTGGTGTCCGCGACGTGGCTGGTTTTCCCTTTGTAATCCGGGATTGTCTGTAGACCCTGCCACTCCTGTCACCCTTCCATCACCTTCCCTATTCCTCCCTCTTTTAACATAACTTCCACCTGATTTCAAGCATTTGTCCAAATTATGACTTTCTTGTTTTGGGCAAAACAAGTTTTTTTTAAATCCCAACACTCTGTAAAACTAAATGCCTACTGGTATATGAGTCACAGGGTAATCTCTGGGGGGAAAGAGAATGTCCTGGAGAGGAATCATTTCTTCCGAGCAGCTGTCAGTGATTCTTAAAATACTTATTGTCCTTCACTTCCTATCCCATCCAGAATCTAGTGCTTGGTCAGCCAGGGCTCAACTCCTTGTATTCCCTCCATCAATGGGACTTTACTCATCAACAGTGGGAGCTGATGAAATCTGTGTTGCCCTGACTAACCCTAACCACTCATCAACTCAGCACTTTTCCCTCCCTCCCTACCTGGCTGTCTGTGCTGCTGCTGGATGGACTCAGAGAGAGTGAGTGAGCGAGCGAGAGAGAGGGGATGGGAGAGGGTGGGAGTGCGAGAGAGTCAGAGAGGGAGGTTTGCTCAGGATAAACTGTGCCCATGAGGGCAGCAGATGGCATTGACTGGGTGAGGGGTGGGGGCTTATTATCTTCACTATCTGCATCGCTTGGCACATTATCCACCTCGTCCTCCTACTTTCTGCTCCTGTTAACAGACCACTGCTCCTCCTCACTGGCCTCTAGTACAGTAGGCTGACACTGAGGACAGCATGAGACTTCTCTCCCTCTGATCTACTGTTTGAAGAGGTAGGGTTTCAGATGTTTCTGAAGATGGGCAGGGACTCTGCTGTCCTAGCTTCAAGGGGAAGCTGGTTCCACCATTGGGCTGCCAGGACAGAGAAGAGCTTGGACTGGGCTGAGTGGGTGAGAGGGCCAAGAGACCAGAGGTAGTGTATTTGGGTTGGGGTGTAGGGTTTGAGCAAAGCTTGAAGGTAGGGCAGGGCAGGGCAGTTCCTTTTGCTGCGCCGTAGGCAAGAACCATGGACTTGTAGTGGATGCGAGCTTCGACTGGAGGCCAGTAGAATGTGCGGAGGAGCGGGATGATGTGGGAGAATTTAGGAAGGTTGAACACTAGGCGTACTGCAGTGTTCTGGATAAGTTGCAGGGGTTTGATGGCACAAGCGGGGAACCCAGCCAACAGCGAGTTGCAGTAGTCCAGACAGGAGATAACAAGTGCCTGGATTAGGACTTGCGCTGCTTCCTGTGTGCGGTAGGGTCGTACTCTACGGATGTTGTAGAGCATGAACCTGCAGGAGCGAGTCATTGTTTTGATGTTTGCAGAAAACCACAGGGTGTTGTACAGGGTCACACCAAGGTTCTTTGTACTCTGGGAGGGGGGACACCGTGGCGTTGTCAACCGTGATGGAGAGGTCTTGGAGCGGGTAGGCCTTCTCTGGGAGGAAGAGCAGCTCTGTCTTGTCGAGGTTGAGCTTGAGGTGGTGCGATGAACATCCAAGCTGAGATATCTGCCAGGCACGCATGGATGTGTGTCGCCACCTGGGTGTCAGAAGGGGGAAAGGGAAAATAGTTGAATGTCATCCGCACAGCAATGATAGGAGAGACCATATGAGGATATGACGGAGCCAAGTGACTTGGTGTAAAGAGAGAAGAGGTGAGGGCCTAGAACCGAGCCCTGGGGGACACCAGTAGTGAGAGTATGTGGTAAAGACACAGATCCTCTCCACGTCACCTTGTAGGAGCAGCCTGCCAGGTAGGATGCAATCCTAGAGTGTGCAGAGCCTGAAACGCCCAGCCCTGAGAGGGTGGCGAGGAGTAACTGATGGTTCAAGGTGTCAAAGACAGCAGATAGAAGAGCAAGAAGAGCAAGAGTCACCTTTGGCAGGAGAGCCTCCGTGACACAGAGAAGAGCAGTCTCGGCTGAGTGACCCGTATTGAAGCCTGTCTGGTTAGGGTCAAGAAAGTTGTACAGAGAGAGATAGCGATAGATTTGGTCAGAGACAGCACGTACAAGTGTTTTGGAAAGAAAATAAAAAAGGGGTACCGGTCTGTAGTTTTTGACATCAGAGGGCTCAGGTGCTGGAATTTCATGGATAGAGAACATACAATTATAGGCTCAAATCTCACTGATGCCTTGTCACAATTATTTTTTAAATGCATTATTAATGCCTAAGGAAATGAATTTCCATGTGTCCTATCTGTGCTTGGAGTAAAAAATGTTTGCCTAAAATAAGCTAGAGGTGTCATTTAAAAGTGTTATTGAAACATTCAGTGAACATTTTCAGGAAGTTATTAAAATAACCTACAAATAACCTTTCATTTCCGTTCTCTGAGCATTAATAAAAACTCCCAGGAAAACCTCCAAGGAACCAGCGTAAAACGTTTTCAGAACCTCCTTGCAACCTAAAAATAAACGTTCCCAGGACAGGCAAAATGTTCACTTCTGTTCTCAGAACGTTTAAAAAACATTTTACCGGTCAGGAAACCATGTGTGACCAAAAACACAAGTTCTCACAACGTCCAAGCCACTAAATGTGATAGCTGGGCATTGACTGAAGTGGATACAGATACATTTTTTCTGAACATTACTAAAGGCCCAATACGAGGTCCAGACGACACAATGGGCTTAAACACTATGGAGTTGCCTCTGTTCTGTTCTGACTGTGTTAAATATGACCTCACCCATCACCCCCAGAACAAACAAGCACAGACAGGCCCTATATTTATAAGAGCTGTCCCAGTCCCAGCTTAGGCTACAGCCACACTACCACAGTTTGTTTTAACATGGCAGCCAGCGGGCTCCTTAGCCTTACGCCCTCCTCCTAATCAGCAGCCCCTGCAATGGCTCCCTAACCAGGTCCGCATAAACAAAATTAAGTTAGGAGACGTTCTGCAAATTTTGTTTGCCTGACAAGTATGTTTATGTCGACCTTGTAGAAAAATACACATTACAGAACATTTAGTTAAAGTAATCAGCTGCAGTATTCTGCTCTGCTGTACATTGATGAAATTGAGTGTTCAGTTAACAGGCTAGTGAACATGAATATGATCTCCTTCTCTCTCTCTCTCTCTGGTTGTGCATGAAGTGAGAGAGAGTGAGCAAGAGCGAGCGAGAGAGAAAAGAGCGAGAAAAGAGAGCAAATGTATAAGCAAACCAACTTCAGAAATATTGGCCCTAAAGGATGTGTGGTCTGGGCAAAGTGGATGAAGGTTTGGAGCAGAAACTAAGTTGAAAGTGAAGCTCTATACTTCACAATGTGTGCTACTCCCCAGAACTGCTGGATGTCTGGCCGGCCCCTATAAAGAACTATCAGATGCACTGTTTAATACTACGGCCTAAATAAACCCTCCAACCATGGTCTCTCTCCCAGTCTCTGAGCGATGCAGCTCTTTCTTCTTAGGACACTCAGTAAGAGCAAATCGAATGTGCGGTTCAACACTGTTGACGTCAAGCAAAACAACCAGAGCAAAGATAGAAAGGCCTGACTCAATTCAGACTTCCTGGCCTTTATTTCCTGGAGTGGTAAATCAGAGGTGCACTCTGGGAATCTTAGTCCTGTACCTCAGGCCCTTCAGCCCAACTGAGTTCTCCTCATGATGGAGGTCATATTTTCTTCCTCTTCCAGACCTGGAACAGAAGTGCTTCTATCACTAGCTCCCCAACCTCCTGCTGCTTCTCTACATGTCCAGAGGCTGGGTTACATAAGCAGGCAAGGGGGCAGAGGAGATTGGTGTGGGGTAGGGATGGGGGTGTCTGGTGGAGGAGTGTCATCCGTCTGCATGTTTTTGAGTGGCCTGTCTGTCCAAGCCCACTCCTCCCAGTGACTAAGCCCATCTCTCCCAGTGACCTGGTGGCCCTGGGCCCCTCTGATCGACATGGCTACTGCTTTCACACCAAACACTGCCGTCATGGCCCAGCCTCACTCCTCTCTTTTGAAGTCCTCTCGAAGGTTTACCTCCCTCCCTTCCTCTTGAAGCCCAAAGTATCCCCCACAGCAGGATTAGAGCAGCCAGCCAGCCAGTTTCCCAGGTGCCATTACCCTTGTAGTAATCACAGACACACTGGAAGTTACTCTTTAGCCAGGATTATGCAAAGGAGTAAGTCAATACAGGTTAAGTCTCTATTATCACTAAGCCAATACTGTGAGCGCTAAATTGTGGGTAGAAATTGCCCATTTTTTCACGGCAGCATAATAGAGAGGAGATAGCATCGCATGGCACCAGTAATCAGGGGCATGGTTTGACTGACACACTGGATTACTTCATGATAGACAGGTTGGGGAATGCGAGCTCACCGCCAACAATTTTTCAAAAGCAGCCCGACTCAACGGGCTGTCAAAACAACAAGTATCCAAAAAGGATATCACACACATACCTGCACAGGGGGAGAGAGAGAGAGGATGGGGGAATCCGCACTGTGACACTCTACTTACATGGCAGATCAAAAAGGCTTTAAGGGAGGGCAGTCTTTCTTACCTGCGGAGAAAGAAAGAAAAGACAGAGAGAGGGAGGAATATGTTAATACTTTTGCACGCTATTTGATAGGGAGGCATTTATAGTAATTGGAGTGTGTCAGGACAGGCTGTAGGTTTTGTTCATCATTTAGAGTGGTGAGGCCTGAGGTAAGAGGGTGAGCTGTTGGCCTTATTTGGTGCGGAGTGTGGGTTCTCTCAGAGTCCGTCTCTGTTTAATAACACAGTGCCTTGGCTGGTCTCAGCTGGTCAGGCAGCCTGACAGGCAGCAGAGTCTCCCCCAGAGTTCACTCTTATCTACATACCAAAAGTATGTGGACACCTGCTCGTCGAACATCTCATTCTAAAATCATGGGCATTAATATAAAGTTGGTCCCCCTTTTGCTGCTATAACAGCCTCCACTCTTCTGGGAAGGCTTTCCACTAGATGTTGGAACATTGCTATGGGGACTTGTTTCCATCCAGCCACAAGAGCATTAGTGAGGTCGGGAACTGATGTTGGGCGGTTAGGCACGCTCGCAGTCAGCGTTCCAATTCATCCCAAAAGGTGTTTGATGGAGTTGAGGTCAGGGCTCTGTGTAGGCTAGTCAAGTTCTTCCATACCGATCTCAACAAACCATTTCTGTATGGACCTCGCTTTGTGCATGGGAGCATTGTTATGTTGAAACAGACAAGGACCTTTCCCAAACTGTTGCCACAAAGTTGGAAGCACAGAATCATCTAGAATGTTAATCTTAACGCTATAGCATTAACATTTCCCTCCACTGGCACTAAGGGGCCTAGCCCGAACAATGAAAAACAGCCCCAGACCATAATTTCTCCTCCACCAAACTTTACAGTTGGCACGACGCATTCGGGCAGGTAGCGTTCTCCTGGCATCTGCCAAAGCCAGATTCGTCCGTCGGGCTGCCAGATGGTGAAGCGTAATTCATCACTCCAGAGAATTTCCACTGCTCCAGAGTCCAACGGTGGCGAGCTTTACAACACTCCAGCCGATGCTTGGCATTGCGCATTGTGATCTTAGGCTTTTGTGCGGCTCCTCGCCATGGAAACCCATTTTATGAAGCTCCCAATGAACAGTTCTTGTGCTGACGTTGCTTTTAGACTGACGAGGCAGTTTAGAACTCGGTAAGCGGTCCAGTTTTGTGAGCTTGTGTGGCCTACCACTTCATGGCTGAGCCATTGTTATTCCTAGATGTTTCCACTTCACAATACCAGCACTTACAGTTGACCGGGGCAGCTCTAGCCGGGCAGAAATTTGACAAACTGACTTGTTGGAAAGGTGGCATCCTATGACGGTGCCACGTTGAAAGTCATTGAGCTCTTCAGTAAGGCCGTTCTACTGCCAATGCTTGTTTATGGAGATTGCATGGCTGTGTGCTTGATTTTATACACTTGTCAGGTGTGGCTGAAATAGCCAAATCCACTAATTTGAAGGGGTGTCCACATACTTTTGTATATATATATATATATAGAGTAACATTTTCACATGACTAACTTATGCAATTATACCAGTATCGCGAAACTCGTTTGTATCATGGCAAGGAAACAAAATACGGCGTTGGAAATAAACATTCTATTGTCATCCAGCTATAGCACACAATATTTTACATACAGTACTTGCATACAGTACTATTTTACATACAGTTTTTAAAGGACCAGAGAGTTTGGTCTGCTTCGTGTTTTCACTTTTGCCATGGAAAAAATATTGCAATAATAGTATCGTCACAGTCCTACTAAATACCATTTCATGATTTACATAGGGTGAACAGTGCATATGTTAGATAAGGATAAAGTCAAGTCCATCAGCTACAGAGAGCCAACTACATGTAGAATGAGATTACTCGAGGTGTAAATCAACAAGCTATTTGATTAAAACTCTGTTTTAGGAGTTATAGGAGGGAGGTAGGGGTGGAAGGAGGGATGATAAGAGGGAGGATGAGAGGGAAGGAAGGAGAGACATGAGTGGACAGCCTGGACTGCCATTGATGATCAGTGGCTGGGATGTATGCACTCGCTACTGTAAGTCGCTCTGGATAAGAGCGTCTGCTAAATGATTATTATTCTTTTTATAAATAATTGAATGAGGCAGGCCACAGCCTCGCGATACTCATCTGTCCACAGGTTTACATTTAGACTGGATCCCAGTCCCCAGTCCCCCTCTCACAGCCAGGCCGTCAAGGCAGAGCAACCATCAGGGACTACATTATCATTCCAACCATCTCACTGCTACTATACAGGACATATACTGGAGCAGAGCTGAAGTTCACGAGCGTTATGCACTTTTGCCCTGTGATTTAAAGACTGTGGGTCAAGGAGTGTTTCAGCTATTTACAGGATGTATGCATGTATCCATCCTGAACAGACTTAGACCCTATATCATGTATCAGACCATATAGTCAACTCAGCAGCCAGGAACAAAACATCTCTCCATCCAAAGTTCATATTCTGATACATTTGACTGCATTCAGTCATTAAATGTAAGTGCAACAATATTCTAGTGAGATACACCCTTATCAATGTTTCCAATGTGGAAATTCTAACAAGCCTCAAATCAACAAATACCACATGATTGCAGATCAGTACGTACGGGTTCATTCTTGGAGATACTCGGTCTTCTGCATCAAAGAATAGGGGATAACAAGCCATTACTCACTTCCTTTCTTACAAGCCTGTTGTCCTCTTATCTGTTCTATAATTGTGCCTTATTATACAGGCCAGATAAGGATGAGTGAAGTCGGGACGTCGCTTCTCATGTAAACATTTCCATGTGATTTGGCTTTTATCTAACTTTGCTGCTTCTCAGTGTGTGTGTGTGTGTGTGTGTGTGTGTGTGTGTGTGTGTGTGTGTGTGAGCAGAGGAGCCCTGGTCTCTTCTTAGAGCGAGACAACACCACAGACAGTAAGCAGGCGATGCAGCTGTTTCTCTGCGGCCACAGAGGGGAGCTTTTAATTGAATGTGAATGCAGAGGCTTTTAATTTGGCCCTGGCTACAGAGACACGCACTGGGCCCTAAGTGGGGGAGGAGGGGCAGCTCCGGTCTCATCCAAAACCCCTTGCCTAACCCCCTCACATCACACGCCTCTAATTACTAGCCATGGGAATGCTGGGAAAACAACAACAACAACTAACAACAAATCATTGTCATGTTCAAAGATCTCTGCTAGTTTTGAACGACTGCCATCACATTAAGGGGATAGAGGAGGGAGTGGAGTACAGGGAAATGTAATGGATGTGTGTGTGTAGTGTACACAGTTGTACTCTGGTGTGATGAGCGATGGCACGCCCTGTTGCTGGTTGGAGCAGGATGGGATGGGATGGGAGGCACTGTCGTTGGTCTATGCTGGGTGTTTTAGACGGCCGGTATGTTTATTTAAACAGCAGTAATTATGTGATAACTCAATCAGGGGGCTGTGTAGACAACGTGACGTAACAGTGGGACTCAACCTCTCTGTTACCTCCCTCTCTCACTCTGGGTATGGCCTGCAGTTCAATGGAAAACATTGCATGAGGAGGAGATGCCAAGAGTAGAGTTATTTTTTGATTGAGTAAAGCCTGGTAGATAGCCATATGGGTTTGATTTGAGCTCTGCTGTAGGTAATAGGCGGGGGAAAGGAGGTACACAATGACCAGCCTTAAATAACCAAACTCAAAATCATGACTTAGAGCCCTGATTTAATGTCTTTGCTGTGTGGGGATGAGGTACTCTCTTTAAGTGGTCGACAGTCTGTTGCCTGCATACACATTCTCTTACTGGGTAAAATGCTGAGCAACAGTTGTGTTTTCTTTCTTTCTGAAATGTGGGACTGTTTAAAGTCGTTGATGAGCTCAGTCTGTTCGAACCCTCAGCCCCCCTCACACACACACACGCACACACACACGCTCACACACGCAGACACACACGCACACACATACACACGAGAATGCAGGGACTGTGTGCTCATCCAAGAAAAGCACACATCTCCAGTGTTCCTCGTCACTGATAGCCCTTGAGACAGAGCACCTTTTTACGGCACTAACTCAGACTAGCAGTTTAACTGCTCTGGGCCATGGCAGTGGTGTGAGGGCCAGAGGCATGTAAACACTAGACTACAATGCACAGACTGACCAGAGTGCACGCTTCTGTCATTCAAAGCTCTTTATAACCCTGTTCCCACAAGCCACAGAGCAGTGCTGAGAAACAATATGCTGGCATCACTCACATTCAGCCAACCTCAGCTCAGTACAGCCAGGCGGATAGTATAGGGCCCTACAGCACAATAAATACATGAAATCAAAAGAATACTGTCTCGTTCACTCATATAATATTGTCATGCACTTTCTTATGATACAATTGATCACATTGAATGAGAAGGAATCACGAAAAAGCACACCTCAAATCTGTAAACATTCTGAGTGATTTTCCAGCCTGTAGTGTAACACTGCAAAAAGTCTAGCAAAAAGCCTTAATCAGTGCAACGTTGTTTGGCCGTTTTTGTGTTCCTTCAAATTGCATCTGGAGATGTTTAAATGTCATTAAAATATGTGCTGGGTGAATATGCGGGGCTCAAATTACTGCCAGAAATGTCCAGAGAACCATGGTAGCATTATGAGCTATTGAGCTTCACTGCACAGAGCCTCTAATGGAGACACCTCCTCACACATCTTTATCAGTCCCCATTTACTCTCCTATAGTGTTTTTGAGGAGTGATATAACAAGGAATGCATATGACACAAATGCATATGACAGTCAAGAGTGAAGAGAGAGGAGGTGGAAAGAGGAGAAAAGGAGGGGGAGGAAACCCACGGAAGCTTCAGAGAACTCTTGCGAGTGTCTGTGTGCGGCCCATGCCAAGAAAAATAAGGCCTGAGCAAGAGGCATGGCAGGAAACGGCCTCCTCTGGGGGAGGGGTGGGGGTCCACAGGCACACAGAGAGAGAGAGAGAGAAAGAGAGAACAGAGGAGAGAGAAAGAGGAACAGAAAGAGAAACAGGAGAGAAACAGTGAGAGAAAGAGAAAGCGAGAGATCCCACATCTTAAATAAACCCTCTCCAATCCTCACATGAGACATGACACTCTTCACCATACTCTTAATTTGCAGATGATGGCACACACTTTGAACCATCAACACAGATTTTTTTTGTCCCCAAGCAGATCTCTGTGCCATCAGGTCAGCTCAGGAAAATCATTTTACACTTGCTGACAGAGAAATAAATTGGGAGACAGAATAGAAAAATATATCTTCTAGAAACCCCAACGTACCTTAGAACCTATCCAACACCTCAAAAAAGACATCACATGGGTATTAGTCCATTGCCATTATGTGAGTTCTGCACCACAGGGGGACCTTGGTACTTTTCAGCATGTGCTGTGGAAATGTCCGGGGGTGGTTGAATTCTGGGGAAAGGTCAACGATGTCATCTCTGTACTTACAGATAAAATACTGCCATTAGATCCAATGGTGATGTTGCTTTGTGATGACTCTGATTTGCGCCAACGGAGTCTATGGTTGGCAGGAACCACACCTGCTAAGAAAATGACTGTACAGAGTTGGATTCCTACTCATCAGTTACCATCGCAACAATGGATGCTCACCTTTAAGGAAATTGTTATGGAGCTCTCTACGGCCAGGATCCACAGGGCCAAGGTGTCCACATGGAAAAAAGCAGCAGCGGACATTTCTGAACTCTTAACCAACGGGCCTTTACATCCATTAATGTGTACAGTATCAATAATGTGTCACTATTTCTGACACTATATGATGCATTGTTCAGTAGACTAAAACATGTAATATTAATGTATATGTTTTTATCTCGTGATTTATTTGATATGCTATTAGATTGCCTGTAGGGGGTTAAAAAATATCTATAAATGTACTGTATGAATCCTACGAATTGAAACAATAAAAACCTGATGTAAAAAACAAAAATAGGTCAGCTGAGTTCAGGCTGCCTCTCTCTCCACTAGCAAGGCCAATATCTGCATCTGGATCACAACTCCTCCACAACAGAGCCAGAGGGACATTACTCACCACATACGCTGGTAGTTAGTGCTGGATAGGCTGTTTTGAGGCTTAAACGCACTTTCTTTAACTTAGAATATGCCGCACGGTAGTATTGGTATGTAAAGTACTTAACATCCTATGTGTCATTGGTGTGATTTTAATACAGTGGAGCAGTACAATTGTAAGGACAGTAACTGCTAGGGTGCTCTCTGGAGGGATAATGGGGGATAATGAACACAATCTGTTGATGCTTTTGTCTCCAGCCAATCTCTGATGTAGCAAACGGGAAATGGAGAGACTGGACACCTGAGGAGGAAAACAACTCTGATTAAAGGGACCATGTTGTACTCCAGACCATGTTTGTAAAGGTGTTTGCCTCACCAACAGATCATAAAAAGACAGCAGCAGAGCCAGGCCACTTGGCCAGTGAACGTAAACACGGCCATGTTTCCAGGTCTTACCCACCGCCCAGCCCTCTCTGTCCACCCCAGCCCCCTCTGTCCCCCCTCCACGGTGGAAGTAATGATGCCAGATGGAACCAAATCAGGCTGATAAAGAGTGGGTCTGCTGTGACCCACAGTGGTTGCAGCTGTGCACTCCTTCAACCCTGCCTGCCTGGGCTCAGTCCTCCCTCCCTCCTAGTATAACCTCGGCCAGTACGCTTCTCCACTGCTCTCTCCTTCTCTCTTGACGCCTCCTCTCTCTCTCCATCATTCTCTTTCCCCTGAGCGCAACGCAAGTCTGCTCAACACATTAGAAAAATATCACATTCTGACAGCAGGTTTAGCCCAAATCCAGCCATCACCATGAGTTATGCCGTTCAGGCCAGTTGAGGATTTGCGAGAATAATACAAAATCATATCGAGAAGGGACCTGGGATTGTGAGGAACTGTGATGTAGGCCTGGAGTAGAGCCTGCTGGTGGGATCTGAATCTGTCCATAATGCATCACTTTAGGTGCTCTATTCCCATCAGAATCAGACAGCGATGAGGTGAAAGGGACACTAGTCCTGAGGGGGTCTTGGTGGGTGAGACTGTTAATATGTTCCATTGGAGGAGAGAGAGGTTTGGGCTTTAAGACATGGAGATATCTCCTCTATGACCTATGACCTGCCCCAGGTTGATGGAGGAGATGGGAGGTCACAGACTCCACCCCTGGGTCTGTGAGTAATGGTGTCTGGTCAGCCTGAAGGTGTTCTTCATGAGGAGAGGACAGACAGGTTGAAGATACAGTGTGCCTCAGCGCTGCTTTACAAACCCTTTTCCAGTTCAGAGAGATTAGGGGCTAGATATTATCTGTGGCTCCAATCTCGCTGCCATTCAGATACCCCTGATTGTTTTTACACCGTCGGAATCCAGGCTTTCTCCTCGCATAATGTCCTTTACAGAAATGTCCTTAGCAGTTTCTCTGAAGGCATTTCTCCCAGAGGAGCTGACGCAGTTCCAGCCAGGCCGCACAACAGCCGCTCTGTTGCAGGGAGCTGGGCTTGATGGAATCTGCTAGGGACCGCTGAGCCCCACTGGATGAATGAATGTGGACCTTTAAGAGTGCTTATGCACGCATACACTCACACACATAATTCAAACCCCATGTCACATGCAGGATGTTTGGACTCCAGCAACACGCCACTCATGAGTAACATACGCTGTAAACAAACATACCCTGAACCAAACACAGGGAACACAACCACACACACTGTCCATCACACTTTAATCTCGCTCAGCTCACCGGTCCTCTAAAATGAACATACCTCAAAAGGTGTAAGGAAATGATCTGAGCCAAGTTAAACATAGGACTGTGCTGCTTGCAGTGGCCCAGGTCTCAATGTCTGGGATATGAAAATCACAGTCATGTGTTGGCAACCTGGCTATAGCCACCCAGGAGCCTTCTGGCTGGCTGGCTCACATGCAAACAGAATTCCAACACCTGAGCACCACTATTAATAAAGTCTCTTTATGAGTAGTCATCGTGCTTCTTGGATGTATACGTGATTTCTATGCACTCAACACCACTATGTGTTGTTGGTTATCCACTCGGAGGTATGACATCGGCCCAGATTGCATTACGCACTGGTGTGCCCTCTTCAATGCTATTAGTTTCCATCTCTGCTGATTTGAGGTTACACTTCCAACCATCCAGGCATGCTGGTAAAACAGATCCGCTTCCCACGCCAAATCATAGGCTGATATATTACCCAACGTTGGACCTAGAAATGTTGATGCGATGAGAACAGCGCGCAAACAAGTCGCAGAATTGTGATTTCGAGAGCCAATAAGATCTAGTCACAAGGGAGAACTACCAAAAGCACAGAAGGAGGGATCCTGTGTTATGCCTAACTATGTACAAGGCCCATCAAGATGTAAGAGTAGGCCACATAGTGAGAATACAGGTGACACCTGTTAGTGGACACACACACACACACAGTGAAAAAAGGATGAAGGTTAGAGGAGAAGCATACAGAAAATAAAGATGCAATATATTGAAGGTATGCTAAAGTGTAGACAGTATCTTGAACCTCCTTATACACTACTGGTTATCCAATAAACAACACACAGTACACATACATCTGCATATAGGACCAAACTACAGTCAATATGTGGCGGGTAGATAAAAAAAATCATTCTGATTTTTTACCCGACAAAATATTTTGTTGTTGCTAAAATTACAATCAACAAAACACAAACAAACAGACAATACAAAGCGCATACTTTGTAATGTTTCTAAAACAAATACATTACTAGTAAGAAGTCATGTGTTATATTGTTTAATTTCATTTAATTGTTAGTATTATTTTTTTTACAAATATATACATTATTATTATTATTTTTTTTTTTACTGGAGTCTTTTACCAAAACATCACAGATGAGACAAAAAATGTTTACCTGCCACTTTAAGGGCAGGAGGTTACAGTGGTAACGCGACTCCAGTCATGTTTGTGCCTGTGAGAGTCTGACTAGTATCTGCGTTGCTTCTCTTCCCTAGCAGTTGAAACTGGAACATTGAAAAACAACCTAGCTTGTGAACAAAACAATGTAAATAGCCAAGAAACACAACGACAAAGTCTCACTTCAGTAGACTTTCATTTCAAGTAAATTAGATCAACTTTCATGCCTGTGCGCAGCGCTTCTAAAAATGAATCTGTCACTCAGCTCTTCACATGCGCACAGCCCCCAGCCATGCAGTGTTGCAGTGTGAGGCAAAAATACTTTGAAAACAGCTACTGCAGAATTTATTTTGCTATAAATGTGATCGTACTTGACTTTTTATTCACAAATGCGAGTGAAATGCTTGCACAGTGGAGCCTGACCACCTGTCAACGTGGCTGTTGAAATAGACATCTTAGAAAAATGCCAAAATCGACCCCCATGTGGTGGGTGGCGGGTGTTAATGTTAGGTCCTGACTCAGATCAAGGAGAATATCTACCTAAGTAAGACTTTAGGCCAGAAGATGGTATGGTAGAGAGATATGTAAACAATAACCTAAGAGAGTATTTCACCGATAACCTCCAAAAGCTGAATGTGCATGTTGACCTCAAATCTCATCAACGCAGTGGGCTAAGCTACACGTTTCTATGTTTTATAAACACCTAGCTAGCTAGAGTTCACTAAGCCCCTCATCCAGTGCTGCCTCCCTGATCGGAGCTCTGATGTCTCACTCTGACAACGTGACCACCCAGGTCACACAGAGAAATAAATTATATGTCTGTTAATGCACCTCTTCCTAACTCCCCAAAGATCATCTGCTTCTCCCATTACAGTGAGTCACTTTGTCTGAGTCAGTCGGTCCAGAGAGATAGAGGTCAACTCCAGCTGGACATGGAGCCAGACCCCAGGCTGTAACTCAGCCAGCCAGCCAGTCAGTCAGTCTCCCTGCAGCCCAGCACAGCCCAGCCCAGCCCAAGGCTTAGCTTGGCTACATCAGGACACAAATCAGCAAATCACTAAATAAGCCACTCAGAGGAAATTTAATATTTCATTCGGGTGTCACGTTTCCAGCCAAGTCGGCGGAGCCGCAGAGACAGCGATTAGCCTAGCTGGTCTGCTAATGAAATTAGAATGGGTCATCTGTGTGCACGTAAACACGGGTACTGTACAGTACAGCACATGCTTGGCCTGCTGCGGTGCATGCCTTGGCTGCCCTACAGGAGATTTATGGACTCCAGTGCATAGGGGGATTTGTGTGTGGACCTAAATCATGACTGTTACTAGGAAGGACTAATTAGAAGAGCAGAGTGGGGAGGAGAGGTGCAGAGCAGCAGAATGCCTTGGGAGCGTGTGGTGTGGTAAATGGCTTTCAGGAGGTCTCCAGGCCATGTTCTCCAGGGCCTCACTAACGTACTACCAAACATGGTAGCTAGCTACGGTATGTATGCATGCATGCAGAGACTCCTACTGAGTCCTGAATGGCACAGTAGCGCCTCAGTCACCAGACAGGGATAAAGGTGGAGAGAGGAGACTTACTGTAGCTACAGTACAGGGGCCATCTAGGCAAAGAGCCATTAATAATTTTGCCTGAGAGCTGATGGGAAGTCAGTGGTTTTGGGGTGTGTTTAATGTGTTCTCTGGGACTTAACGAGCATACGCTGGGCTGCATAATGGTAGGAGGCTCTGCGCCTCCCTTGGCTATGTTCTCTACAGCAGAGACTTGTATTAGGTATTGATGTGCAATGCTGTGAATCGACCCAACAACTCTAAAAGGTTCAAGTTCAGGGCTATCAAAGTCTTTGAAATTGTATTTTTTTTGTACAGTAAATGGTGAGAAATTAAGCAATGCAAGGCATGTTGGTGTAACTTCCAAACAAGTGTATACAACTGGAATGTTTGTAAAAAGAAGCTAAAAACACTAACATCACGTTAGCTTAAAACGAGCAAGTTGTATTTTACAAGGCTTGAGTCACAGAAATAACTACGTAAGTGATCGTTTCATTCCAGGCCAAACGCTCCCACCCTGAAACCGACTCTTGTAGTTTTCTGCCATCGGTGAGCAGCATCGCATTGGCATATCGTTTCTCCATAAGCGCTGAGTGTTTCTGCTGAGGCCTTCTGCTCTAACGAGGCAGCATGTGTTGGTAATTTGCAGGCAGTTGATGTTGATTAGACAGGGCATGACACCCCTGGACCTCAGCTGTCTCAGCACATGGACACACATCCACCAATTAGGCTTTGCCTGTTAGACTATCAGATACATTTAGGCTGCGTTTACGCAGGCAGCCCAATTTTGATCTTTTTTTCACTAATTGGTATTTTGACCAATCAGATCAGCTCTGAAAAGGATCTGACATGAAAAGATCTGATGTGATTTGTCTCCCAAGAAATATTAGAATTGGGTTGCCTGTGTAGACGCAGCCTTACAGCACCGTGAGGACCACATACAGGCTGGTGTGAGAAATCTAAATTATTATGTGGCTGGGTTTTGGCTGACCAGGTGACCTGACCAGGAATAACTCTAGGTTATAGCCTATGACTAGGGCCCAGAGATTATCCTGGTCAAGTTGAGCCTTACTTATGGTTAGTGACTTACGTATGGTTGGTTAGTGACTACACACACACATCTATCCTTCTGTGGCCCTAACAGACGACTCTCTTCTCTCACGGTCAGATGCTGTTAAATGACCAGGACATTGCAGATCCAGGCCACATCTGAATGATGCTAGGTTACAGTTAGCAGAGAGATGGCTAATCAGATCTGAGGAGTGATTCACAGAGCTCCGGTGTGCAGTCTCTCTGCCTTAACTCACTCCCACAGCATGACTGCATTATGGTGACATTAGGCAATATGCTTGCAGAAGCACTCAATACTTTTTGGCCGGCATTGGAGAGAGTGATAGATTTTGTGCTTTATTTGGATGCTATGGGCCTAAAATTACTTAATAAACTGGAACTGACATTTTGAGTGCTAAGGTGGAAGCTTTACTTTTGGAGAGCTTGGCACGTTACTAACAGAGTCCATCTTTACTGTACTGTGTGTGTGTGCCTGCACGTTAGCAGCTGGGACCATGAGAACCTGTGTTATGTCAGCACATCAAACAAGTCTGCTGCTTGTCTCGTGTTAGTGTGTCCGTGGAGACAACCTCGGTGACCCCGCCCCAGTGGGCCGTCCCATCTGTCTCCTCGCCCTGGGCTTGGTCCACTTCCTCTCTGGCCTGGCCTGTCTGGAGCACACTGTACCCAAGGGAACCATGGGAAGGGTTCACACAACATAGCAGTATTAGCCTGGGGCCTCATATATCAAATGTGCGCACGCCAGTTTACTTGCAAAAGTTGGTATTTATCCATTTTGAATTTGATGGAAAAGTCTGCGTATCTCCAAGTACAGCCCAGACCATGTGTACACACAACTTCTAGTAGTTGATAAATTGTATTGCAAGGAAATATTGTACTTTTGGGGGAAATGGAATTAGTAAGGCCTAATAATAAAACAGATGCATTTGCCTTTGGTGAGGAGATTGCATAGCAGCATGTAGTCTAATACAGCATGTAGTCTAATACACTATATATAGTGTATGTGGACACCCCTTCAAATTAGTGAATTCAGCTATTTTAGCCACAGCTGTTGCTAACAGGTGTATAACATCTAGCACACAGCCATGCAATCTCCATAGACAAACATTGGCAGTAGAATGGCCTTACTGAAGAGCTCAGTGACCTTCAACGTGGCACCGTCAAAGGATACCACCTTTCCAACAAGTCAGTTCATCACATTTCTGCCCTTCTAGAGCTTCCCCGGTCAACTGGAGCGCTGTTATTGTGAAGTGTAAACGTCTAGGAGCGACAACAGCTCAGCCGCGAAGTGGTAGGCCGCACAAGCTCACAGAACGGGACCGCTGAGTGCTGAAGCGCGTCAAAAACGTCTGTCCTCGTTTGCAACACTCACTACCGAGTTCCAAACTGCCTCTGGAAGCAACGTCAGCACAAGAACTGTTCATCGGGAGCTTCATTAAATGGATTTCCATGGCCGTGCAGCTGCACACAAGCCTAAGATCCACATGCGCAATACCAAATGTCGGCTAGAGTGGTGTAAAGCTCGCCGTCATTAGACTCTGGAGCAGTGGAAACACATTTTTTTGAGTGATGAATCACACTTCACCATCTAGAAGTCCGACGGACCAATCTGGGTTTGGCGGATGCCAGGAGAAGTTTGCCAACTGTAAAGTTTGGTGGAGGAGGAATAATGGTCTGGGACTGTTTTTAATGGTTCGGGCTAGGCCCCTTAGTTTCAGTGAAGGGAAATCTTAACGCTACAGCATTCAATTACATTCTAGGCGATTCTGTGTTTCCAACTTTGTGGCAACAGTTTGGGGAAGGCCCTTTCCTGTTTCAGCATGACAATGCCCCCGTGCACAAAGCGAGGTCCATACAGAAATGGTTTGTTGAGATCGGTCTTTACCATGGCAAAGACCAAAGCCGGCGGGAGTACCGTTGAACAAAAAGAGACCTACAAGCAGTTGTTACAACAACAAGAAAATGGCTTCAAGTGTTTTGTCCAAATACTTGTGGATTTTACTAATAAAAGAATGAACGACCTGACCAGAGAGGTCCAGGACCTGAAAACAGTTTGCAGTTCTCCCAGGGTCAGCTCGATGAGTTGAAACAGGAGAACAGCGAGATGACAGCAATCTGTAAGTCATTGAGTGAGGACATCAGTTCTGTGTGGGGACATTGCTTACATCCTCAATGACAGGCTCATTGTCCACCCTACCTCAGAGAAGCCTGGAAGGGATGAGAGAGCCAAGCCTATGGGTTCGTAGCTTCAACCCCGCACACACACACACGCACACACGCACACCAATTGATTAATGGACAGCTGAATGAATATATTTTTTCTTGCTTGGTTTGCTCTTTTCAGTATTATGTCTATCTCTGATAAGCTACCCAGGAAATGGCTGAAAATAGCCCATATAATATATGTAGCCTTAGAAATAAGGTTAATGAAATCAATAACTTGCTAACATCAGATAACATTCATATACAGTTGAAGTCGGAAGTTTACATACACCTTAGCCAAATACATTTAAACTCAGTTTTTCACAATTCCTGACATTTAATCCTAGTAAAAATTCCCTGTCAGTTAGGATCACCACTTTATTTTAAGAATGTGAAATGTCAGAATAATAGTAGAGAGAATGATTTATTTCAGCTTTTATTCATTTCATCACATTCCCAGTGGGTCAGAAGTTTACATACACTCAATTAGTATTTGGTAGCATTGCCTTTAACTTGTTTAACTTGGGTCAAACGTTTCAGGTAGCCTTCCACAAGCTTCCCACAATAAGTTGGGTGAATTGTGGCCCATTCCTCCTGACAGAGCTGGTGTAACTGAGTCAGGTTTGTAGGCCTCCTTGCTCGCACACGCTTTTTCAGTTCTGCCCACAAGTGTTGTATAGGATTGAGGTCAGGGCTTTGTGATGGCCACTCCAACACCTTGACTTTGTTGTCCATAAGCAATTTTGCCACAACTCTATTTTTGTTTCATCAGACCAGTGGACATTTGTCCAAAAAGTACGATCTTTGTCTCCATGTGCAGTTGCAAACCGTAGTCTGGCTTTTTAATGGCGCTTTTTGAGCAGTGGCTTCTTCCTTGCTGAGTGGCCTTTTCATGTCGATATAGGACTTGTTTTACTGTGGCTATAGATACTTTTGTACCTGTTTCCTCCAGCATCTTCACAAGGTTGCTTCGCTGTTGTTCTGGGATGATTTGCACTTTTCGCACCAAAGTACGTTCATCTCTAGGAGACAGAACGCGTCTCCTTCCTGAGCAGTATGACGGCTGCGTGGTCCAATGGTGTTTATACTTGCGTACTATTGTTTGTACAGATGAACGTGGTACCTTCAGGCGTTTGGAAATTGCTCCCAAGGATGAACCAGACTTGTGGAGGTCTACAATTGTTTTCTGAGGTCTTGGCTGATTTCTTTTGATTTTCCCATGATGTCAAGCAAAGAGGCACTGAGTTTGATGGTAAGCCTTGAAATACATCCACAGGTACACCTCCAATTGATTCAAATGATGTCAATTAGCCTATCAGAAGCTTCTAAAGCATTACATAATTTCCTGGAATTTTCCAAGCTGTTTAAAGGCACAGTCAACTTAGTGTATGTAAACTTCTGACCCACTGGAATTGTGATACAGTGAATTATAAGTGAAATAATCTGTCTGTAAACAATTGTTGGAAAAAATTACTTGTGTCATGCACAAAGTAGATGTCCTAATCAACTTGCCAAACTATAGTTTGTTAACAAGAAATGTGTGGAGTGGTTGAAAAACAAGTTTTAATGACTCCAACTTAAGTGTATGTAAACTTCCGACTTCAACTGTATATTCAGAGCCATATCCCTGTAATGCTTAGAGACGATCTTATGTCAAGTGTTATTGAAGTGTTGTGGTTGTAGGTTCACTTGGCACATCTAAAGCCTTTTCTTTTGGGGTGTTGCTATAGGCCACCAAGTACTAACAGTCAGTATCTAAGTAATATGTGTGAAATGCTTGATAGTGTATGTGATGTAAACCGAGAGGTCTACTTTCTTGGGACACTGAATATTGACTGGTTTTCATCAAGCTGTCCTCTCAAGAGGAAGCTTCTTACTGTAACCAGTGATTGTAATCTGGTGCAGGTTATTAATCAACCTACCAGGGTGTTTACAAAGACTACAGGAACAAGATCATCCACATGTATTGATCACATTTTTACTAATACTGTAGAACTAACAGCAGACCTATAAGCTTGCTACCAGCTCCTAGCAAACTGTTGGAAAAAAATCTTTGACCAAATACAATGCTATTTTTCGGTAAAATTAATAACAGACTTTCAGCATGCTTATAGAGAGGAGCACTCAACATGTACTGCACTGACACAAATGACTGATGATTGGTTTAAATAAATTGATAATAAGAAGATTATGGGAGCTGTGCTGTTAGATTTCAGTGCAGCCTTTGATATTATTGACCATAACCTGTGGTTGAAAAAACTTGTGTTATGGCTTTTCAACCTCTGCCATATTGTGGATTCAAAGATATCTATCTGATAGAACTCCAAAGTGTTTTCTTTAATGGAAGCTAATCTAATGTCAAACATGTAAAGTGTGGTGTACCCGCAGGGCAGCTCTCTAGGCCATTTACTCTCTTCTATTTTTACCAATAACCTGCCACTGGCATTAAAAAAAGCATGTGTGCTCATGTATGCTGATGATTCAACCATATACGCATCAGCAACCACAGCTAATGAAGTCACTGAAACCCTTAACAAAGAGTTTCAGTCCGTTTTGGAATGGGTGGCCAGTAATAAACTGGTCCTGAACATTTCTAAAACAAAGATCATTGTATTTGGTACAAATCATTCCTCAAGTTCTAGACCTCAGCTGAATCTGGTAATGAATTGTGTGGCTGTTGAAGAAGTTGAGGAGACTAAATTACTTGGTGTTACTTTAGATTGTAAACTGTAAACATATAGATTCAATTAGGGATGCATGATAGATCTGTGAAAATATCGGGAATCGGCCGATATTAGCTAAAAATGACAACATTGGTATCGGCTGATATTAGCTAAAAATGCCAACATCGGTATCGGCCCAATGTCTAGTTGAACGCCAATGTGCAAAACCGATGTCAAAGCTGACGTGCATACCTATATAATGTAGGTACATGACGTAATGATGCCACGTAAAATGTTGCGCTATACGTGCAACACAGCATTCCTAAACTAGCCCACAATGTCTGCTGTGTGGATCGAGCAGTCATTTGAAAGAGTAACAAAATGTCAGCGAGACAACTCAAAGGCGAAATCCATTAAAGCCAAGATAATGGAATTCATTGCCCTTGACAATCATCCTTTCTCTGTCGTGGGTGATGTTGGCTTTCGCCGACTGTTCGAGTACCGGTACACACTACCAAGTGAGCTATTTTTCAGATGTTGCCCTACCAGAGTTACACAGTAATGGCGTCACTGCTATTAGCTTCACGACATACATACTATGGAACGCCGTTTGGGTCTTTGCCTGTCAAAAAAGATACAGTAGCACTGTCAAAGCTGTACAAAAAAGTCTGCAAACAAGCAAACACCGGCCAGGAACAATATGTTTACAATACTGCGTTGGTAATAAAGCATAATTTGTTTGATCGCAACTTCTGGGGTAGCTAGCTTTAACTTGGTACCTAGCTAGCACCAATAAAACCAGCCTGAAAACAATGACCAGTAGAACCTGCAGTCATTTTCATTATTCTTAGCAATGATTTAGGAATCCTTGTGAGTAAGTATTAGCTAGGTTGCCACTTGTTGTTCGCCTATTGAAATAGCTAGTCAGCAACTTAACCTTGTTGCCCAAAGCTAACGTTATAATCAGCCAGCTAGCTTCATCTGGCTATTGAGGCTCGACCCCACTGGGTAATGTGTTGTGAAGTTAGCCACAACAAGGATTAGGCACAATAGTGGAAATTGCGGTTTGCAAAGTAAGTAATTGACAGTAATGCAAATAAATACAAATTGTAGAATTATGTCATACTTTTATTTTGAAGGCTAACTGCAAAGTCCACTATTGTGGCTAATCCTTATTGTGGCTAGCTTTCAGACCACGATTAATCAAATAAGAACTGTCTTATAAATTAGGGTTATTTTAGATGATGACACCTAGCTATATAGTTAGCTATCCTGTTAGCGCACGGATCTTGTGAACGGGATCAAAATCGACAACATCCGGTGAAGCTGGAGCGTGCCAAATTCAAATTACAAAATAGTATTATAAAACATTCATGGAAATACAAGTGTTGCACACTCTTCAAAAGAAAGCATAGAATCTTGGCAATCTTACAGCGTTGTCAGATTTCAAAAATGTTTTACGGCGAAAGCATAACATTTGATTGTCTGAGGACAGCGCCCCGTGTACTTCCTCCATTAGCATAAAAACATAACCAGATCGGGTGTCACAAAACACATAAAAAGAGCTAAAATAAATCGCTTACCTTTGAAGATTTTCTGCTGATGGTAATCCAAAGTGTTCAAACAAGACAATCAATGTTCGAAAAAGTCCCTCTTTAAATCCATAAAGCTCCGTTTGGTTGGCGCATTCTGTTCAGAAAATCCACCGTCCACTCGTCTATTATACAAGACATATAGAGCGTTCAAAATATACCTATAAACTTTGTCCAAACAAATCAAACAACGTTTCTAATCGATCCTTAGGTACACTATTATGTATATTAACGAATATATTTCACACGGATAATATCTTGGACGATAGAAAATGAAAAAACCGAGGCGCACGCTCCCGGTCCCGCGCGCCACAGACAGAAGTTACTTCCTCACTCTCCTTGGATAGTCCCATAGTGGTAAAAGGTAAACGAATGAAACCTTGTCTAAAGACTGTTGACATCTAGTGGAAGCCATAGGTACTGCAATCTGGGAGCTGGATTTAAGCATATCCTATAGCAACTCATTGGAAAATGAGCCAGCTCACAGAATCACATTTTCTCTGATGGATTTCCCTCGGGTTTTCGCCTGCCATATCAGTTATGTTATACTCACAGACATTATTCTAGTTTTAGAAACTTCAGAGTGTTTTCTATCCAATACTACTAGTTATGTGCATATCCTAGCTTCTGGACCTGAGTAACAGACAGTTTACCTTGGGCACGTCCGACAGGCGGAAATTCAGGAAACTAGACCCGTGCACAAAGAGGCTAGCTAACTATAGCTACTGAAACAGATGTTGTGTTATTTGACACGTCAAATAGTGTTATTTGACGTATATCTTTTTTGACACGCAAAGACCCAAACGGCGTTCCATAGAAATCCTGATTGAGAATGAAACGACTGAACAAATGAACAACGAAACAGCACAGCAAGTAAGTGAAAGAAATAGAGTTTTGATTATGTTTTACTGGTAATGGGGACATACGTAAATGCCAACAAAATAACTTTTTGGTCAGTGTGGTGTGTGTAACCTTTATTTAACTAGACAAGTCAGTTAAGAACAAATTCTTATTTACAATGATGGCCCAGACGACGCTGGGCCAATTGTGCACCGCACTATGGGACTTCCAATCACGGACAAAAGGAACAAAAGGAACACCTATGTTAGAATGCTATTCATTGACTACAACTCAGCGTTCAACACCATAATGCCCTCAAAGCTCATCAATAAGCTAAGGACCCTGGGACTAAACACCTCCCACCGTAACTGGATCCTGGACTTCCTGACGGGCCGCCCCAGGTGGTAAGGGTAGGTAACAACACATCCGCCACGCTGATCCTCAACACAGGGGCCCCTCAGGGGTGCGTGCTAAGTCCCCACCTGTACTCCCTGTTTACTCATGACTGCACGGCCAGGCACGACTCCAACACCATCATTGCATTTTCAGTTGACAACAGTGGTAGGCCTGATCACCGACAACGGCGAGACAGCCTATAGGGAGGTCAGAGACCTGGCCGTGTGGTGCCAGGACAACAACAACAACCTCTACCTCAACGTGATCAAGACAAAGAAGATGATTGTGGACTAAAGGAAAAAGAGGAACGAGCACGCCCCCATTCTCATCGACGGGGCTGCAGTGGAGCAGGTTGAGAGCTTCAAGTTCCTTGGTGTCCACATCACCAACAAACTAACATGGTCCAAGCACACCAAGACAGTCGTGAAGAGGGCACGACAAAACTTATTCCCCCTCAGGAGACTGAAAAGATTTGGCATGGTGCCCCCACACATTGAATCTGTATTGGTATCCCCCTGTATATAGTTTTGCTATTGTTATTTCACTGCTGCTCATTAATTACTTGTTACTTTTATTCAATGGTTGTAAAGATGGGGAGAGGTTTGGCCGTAATAAAGAGATGCTCTGCTTTTTTTATACCACACTCCAAAAAGCAAGTTCTGCAGGCTCTAGTTTCTAGATCATTGTCCAGTCATGTGGTCCAGTGCTGCAAGGAAAGACCTAGTTAAGCTAAAGCTGGCCCAGAACAGAGCGGCACGTTTTGCTCTTAACTGTAATCAGAGGGCTGATATAAATACTATGCATGCCAGTCTCTCTTGGCTAAGAGTTGAGGAGAGACTGACTGCATTATTCTTCTTTTTATAAAAAACAATGTGTTGAAAATCCCAAATTGTTTGTATAGTCAACTTACACACAGCTCTGACACACACACTTATCCCACCAGACATGCCACCATGGGTCTTTTCACAGTCCCCAAATCCAGAACAAATTCAAGAAAGCGTACAGTATATATACAGCCCTAATTGCATGGAACTTCCTTCAATCTCATATTGCTAAAATAAACAGCAAACCTGGTTTAAAAAAACAGATAAAGCAACACCTCGTGGCACAACGCCTCTCCCCTATTTGACCTAGATAGTTTGTGTGTATGCATTGATATGTAGGCTACGTGTGCCTTTTTATAAAATGTATGTAGTTCTGTCTTTGAGTTGTTCTTGTCTATTGATGTTCTGTATTATGTAATTCTGTATTATGTTTCATATTTTGTGTGGACCCCAGGAAGTGTAGCTGCTGCTTTTGCAACAGCTAATGGGGATCCTAATCAAATACCAAATAGCCAACCATGCTCAAAAGTAAATAGACCAGTAGCCTATTTAAAATATTTAATAGTACGGGAAGGCTACAGTATTGCTGTGCGATAGGAGCATGAGATCATAGCCTATTTAATCTCAGAGCTTATCCCAAGGCAGGAGAATGATAAACAAAATATTTAACAACAATTCATCTTTTGTGTAAAAGTGTGGACTGGAGCACTTACTTTTGAATACACAATCAATCTTGCAGAAAGAACGGCCAGTGTTTGGCACTCGCTATAGGCCACATGAAAGAAAATCACTGCAAAATATGAAAACATTCCGCCCATACCTCTACAGAAAGATGATCAAATTTGCCATTGCGCTTTCTTTTAGAAAACGTCATGGCCCAGTTTCAACATTTTCCAAATCATACAGCAAATGAGGATGTTGTTGCCACTATAAAAGGTGAATGGAGGGCATTTTCCAGGTGGGGTTGTAACGCTCGTTCACGAGCCACATATATAGCATGGCTCTGATTTATCAATGAAAACATGCATATATGTTGCGTGCGACAGTTAGTGACATCCCAATAATTTGTTCCGCATGCAAATCCTAGAATCTCCACGTACTCCAAAATGTTGTATGAAATGTACGCACAGTTGATAAATGATGCACCAGGAGTAGTGATGCACCGATATGACATTTTTGGCCGATACCGATATCCAATATTTTCCTCGCCAAAAAACCCGATACCGATAATAGATATTTAAAATTTTAGCGGCCTTTTAAGCATTATAGTACAATTAAATAGTTAACAGACACACACAGACGCAGCGGTCTAACGCACTGCATCTCAGTGCAAGAGGCGTCACTACAGTCCCTGGTTCAAATCCAGGCTGTATCACATCCGGACGTGATTGGGAGTCCCATATTGCGGCACACAATTGGACCAGCATCGTCCGGGGTAGGCCATAATTGTAAATAAGAATTTGTTCTTAACTGACTTGCCTAGTTAAATAAAAAGTTTTACACACACACACACACACACACACACCAAAAAGTTATTTTGTTGGCATTTACATATGTCCCCATTACCATTAAAACATAATCAAAATGTATTTCTTTCACTTGCTGTGCTGTTTCGTTGTTCATTTGTTCAGTCGTCATTTCAACCAGGATTTCTCATACTATGGAACGCCGTTTTGGTCTTTGCGTGTCAAATAACACTATTTGACGTGTCAAATAAGGTTGTTGACCAATCAGGACCTGAATATGACTGCACGTCACATAATAATTTAACGCGTTCATACATTTGTTACGTAGTTATTTTACATTGATTACACTAATCACTCGTATTTCATATGCCACAACGGTTTATCGATACGTATGCTATGATGCTGGTAAAGTTGTCTCGCGCACCTACAGTGCTGGTCATAAAAAAAAGCTAGCTAGCTCATGGACGCAAACAATGTTCTTCCCCAAAAACATAGCAAAACAACAATCTGTTTCAGTAGATATAGTTAGCTAGCTAACTATATAGCTAAGTGTCATCATCTAAAATAACCCTAATTTATAAGACAGTTCTTATTTAATTAATGGTGGTCGGACCCATCTATGTGAAGCTATCCACAATAAGGATTAGCCACAATAGTGGACTTTGCGGTTAGCCTTCAAAATAAAAGTATGGCATGATTATACTACAGTCATGGCCAAAGGTTTTGAGAATGACACAAATATTAATTTCCACAAACTTTGCTTCAGTGTCTTTAGATGTGTTTGTCAGATGTTACTATGGAATACTGAAGTATAATTATAAGCATTTCATAAGTGTCAAAGGCTTTTATTGACAGTTACATGAAGTTGATGCAAAGAGTGGTGGTTGATTTAGGTGCAATCTTACTGGCAGCAATATCCTTGCCTGTGAAGCCCTTTTTGTGCAAAGCAATGATGACGGCGCGTGTTTCCTTGCAGGTAACCACAGTTGCAGAGGAAGAACAATGATTCCAAGCACCACCCTAATTTTGAAGCTTCCAGTCTGTTATTCGAACTCAATCAGCATGACAGAGTGATCTCCAGCCACAGGTCCTCGTCAACCCTCACACCTGTGTTAACGAGAGAATCACTGACATGATGTCAGCTGGTCCTTTTGTGGCAGGGCTGAAATGCAGTGGAAATGTTTTTGGGAATTCAGTTCATTTGCATGGCAAAGAGGGACTTTGCAATTAATTGCAATTCATCTGATCACTCTTCATGACATTCTGGAGTATATCCAAATTGCCATCATACAAACTGAGGCAGCAAACTTTGAGAAAATTTATATTTGTGTCATTCTCAAAACTTTTGGCCACGACTGTATTTGCATTCATTTGCATCACTGTCAAGTACATACTTTATTTTGAAGGCAAACCGCAAATTCCACTATTGTGCCTAATCCTTATTTTGGCTAGCTTCACAACACACAACCCGGTCCGGTCGAGCGTTACTAGCCAGATGAAGCTAGCTGGCTGTTTATAAAGTTAGCTTTGGGCAACAGGATCAAGTAGCCGGCTAGCTATTTATTTCCATGAACTGAAGTTCAATTTCAATAGGCGAACAACAAGAATAATGAAAATGACTGCAGGTTCTACTGGTCATTGTTTTCAGGCTGGCTGTATTGGTGCTAGCTAGGTACCAAGCTAAAGCTAGCTACCCCAGAAGTTGTGGTCGAACAAATGATGCTTTATTACCAACGCAGTATTGTAAACACATTGTTTGTGGCTGATGTTTGCTTGTTTGCATACTTTTTTGTACAGCTTTGACAGTGCTACTGTATCTTTTTTGACAGGCAAAGACCCAAACGGCGTTCCATAGTATGTATGTCGTGAAGCTAATAGCAGTGATGCTATTACTGTGTAACTCTGGTAGGGCAACATCTGAAAAATAGCGCACTTGGTAGTGTGTACCGGTGTTCGACCAGTTGGCGAAAGCCAACATCACCCACGACAGAGAACGGTTGATTGTCAAAGGCAATGAATTCCGTTATCTTGGCTTTAATGGATTTCGCCTTTGAGTTGTCTCGCTGAAATGTTCTTACTCTTTCAAATGACTGCTCGATCCACACAGCAGACATTGTGGGCTAGTTTAGGAATGCTGTGTTGCACAAAATTCTACGTGGCGTTATTACATCATGTACCTACGTTATATAGGTATGCACGTCAGCTTTGACATCGGTTTTGCATATCAGCGTTAAACTAGACATCGGGCCGATACCGATGTTGGCATTTTTAGCTAATATAGTCCGATTCCGATATATTCACCGATATATCGTGCATCCTTACCCAGGAGTCTGCCTCCTTGTTCACTACTACACAGTACACCTAGGAGCCCTGCCAGACTGCCAGGGCACTGCTGAGGGTGCACACTACTCGAGAACGCCACACCAGCTTTGTGTTTCTAACAAGCTACTCCAATCTACTACTGGTCTCTCTCTCCCCCTCACTACCCCGTCCTTCTTTCCCTCACAGACATGCACTGATGGGGAGATAACTTGAAGGTCACCCTGAGCGAACCAATGATCTGGGTTAGAATGTGAAGAATTACATTCTCTTGCTCTTCGGACAAGGAGCATTTCAGACCACTGCTGACACAAGCATGTCATATGGGCTTGTGTCATCTCATCAGAGCCGTCTGTCTGTCAGTGTGAACTGTGAGACCTGATAATATGATGTAGGAAGGGCACATGATGTGGCCCCAGTTTGCCAACACGGCAACGCATAATCAACTAGACCTGTACTGCAATCACTGCAAAATGCTGGGTCTTTTTTTGTGTGAGCTGTTTATGCAGGCAAATTATTGTGATTGTTATAACACCGTACCAAAAGGAAACACATTTACTTAATGAGAGGCAGACTGGTGTATAAAAGCGTGGTGAGTTATGGGACACACTTCTAACTGCATTTCTCCACAACAAGCTTTTTAAATCCTCATTAAAACACACAATGCTTTTTAGCAAAGCCAAGGTCAAATTTTTCCTGACTACTTCCAAAACCAATTTCAGGTGAATCGAGATTCAACATCAAAACCCCCTGAAATATGGAGAGCATTCTCAACATGGTTATTTATATGGGAAAAGCCAATGTTCAAATAGTCAAGATGGAACTTAGTTTTCCCTCAGACTCAGTATCAATTCCTTCCAAGCTCATTATTCAAAGTGCAAAACAGATCAAACAGTGATATGAGATCCAGCGGGAAGTCAGATCTCCACTGGCAGTGCCTTGCAAAAACACATTAGTAAAGAGTGTATGTTATGCGAGACCCACATCTGTTCTGGCTGAGGAGTGTAGAGTGGGCTCTATGGGCTCTGCTCTGAATCAGCTAGCTCACTAACGAAGAAGGCTGCTCACTGCTCAGTGGCTTCTACAGCTCGGTCTGTCATACGGCATGATGAACTAGGCCAGCTCATTACACTAACCTACTGACAACTGTAAAATGTGTAGGGATCGTACAGTGTATCATCCCAGATATGCTACTGAGAGAAATAGGCTAGAGAGAACCGCATTCCAACATGGCTGCTTGTATATCTACCAGTGGTGGTTAAAGACATGTAAGGCATAGTTACTGTTACAGTAATATAAATACCTGGACACACTTTTTGTTGTCATTAAGTGCCCTTTAGGATTATTAGGTGTGAGGCCTCTGTTGACTTTAGTGGAGAATAGAGAGGTTCTAGTGTAGTGTGCTGTTTTCTTTCTGTCCCTGAGTGACCTAGCCGTCTGCCTGCCTTCCCCGGTTCCCTGTTCCCACTATGGTTTCTCTATTCACCTTGGTGGTCCGTATGCTGTTCGCCTGTTGCCACACTCACAATAGACCACACATTCTGCTCAATGGGGGAACTAGGCCTTACGCTCAGCTGAAAGTGAGCAGTGGGTCAAAACTGGACCAGACTAGATGTGCTTAGATAAGCAGAACCAGGCAGGGGGATCGCCCTCTAGAACAACACACCAGACCCAGGCCAGTAGACAGCAGGCAGGCAGGCGAAGAGAAAAAAGGACATTACTAAACCTACGGTCAAAAAAGATTGAGTCCCCTCCTCTACATATTGAAACAACCAGCACATAACCCCTGTGCCCATTCCACATCTGACTCTCTCCTGAACATTCCCTCTGACCAAATGTAGGATAAGCCTCCAATAAGCAATGTAGATCTATATATTTGTATGTGCCTAGTAAATGGGGATTCTGCAGTATAAGTGAGGAAAATTTGACTGTTTTTATTTATCTTTAAAATATTCTGCAGTGTCTATAATGTATACATTGTAGAGTGTGTATAATGTACAGTACAATGCACTTTTCAGTGTCCATAATGTATACATTGTAGAGTACAGTACAATGCACTTCTCTTTGTGCATCTCCCCATTTACTTTCTTTTTGTATCTTCTAACACAATGCTTTCTTCAGGACGACCACACAACCTTTGTATAGACTTGACAGGCTGGTGATCTCACACTTGCTAATCAGCCTGTCTCTGTGCTTTGTCAGGCGGAGACATGGACATTCAGGGTGGCACCTGCCCATGCAGCACCATTGCTCACTGAAAAAATGCTGCATCTCAAACAGTTGATTGTGTTGATGACTATAGCCCAAGGTCCCAGGCCAACCCATTGGTATTCAGGAGCAGAAGTACGTGAACAAAAGTGCCAGAGGTTTGAATATCCAAATAGTTTTTTTTACCCTCGTCTAGTGCACGAGTTTGAATATACAAATCTTGTTTCACCCCCCATCAAGATTTTTGGGATGTTTTGACACAGTAAAGGTTAAAAATGTATTTCAAATACATGTAGGCTAATGTTGTCTCTCCAAGGCCATCTTCACAATCCAACTGTAGGGCCTTTAAACATTCAGTACAGTGGGCATTCTGTGACTAGATGAACCAAGTAGGTCGCTGACATTATGGAAACACATTTGACACAAGACTTCGAGAGATCATTGGTCTTCCAGCCAGCAGCTCTTCACTCTTCAGCAATGCACATCTCAATCGATCCCAGCACTGTGCACCACGTTCCCTCAAAACTGACAAATCCTGTTGGACTAGCTGATAGATATTTCCTTGTTATTATTTTCATGCAGCCATAGGTTCAAATGATGTGTCTCTTTGAGCCTCGTTACACATGATTCCCATGCAGAACTGCCTAAGGAAAGATCTAGACAAATTAATGATTACGTTTGATGTACTCAGCAACCACACATTACATATTTAGAGCTCAGAGTAGATTTCATACTCCTCACCATCAAACCACATTGCATCATTAAATACAGTGCCTCGGGACAACTTTAAAGGAGTGGGTTTCAGTGTGTGTGTCAGAATGAGTGTGTGTGTGTGTGTGTTTAATGTACACTACTTTAAAAGTGTATTGTTTATTAAGTCCCTGAGGAGGGTTCTGTAGTTGTGATATAGTTGCTGGTGAATCACAGCTTCTACACCCTTAGAAAAAAAGTTGCTATGTAGAACCTTAAAGGGTTCTTTGGCATTCTACAGAGGGATCTACATTAGGGCTGTCCCCAACAACAACACAAATATTGGTCGACAGAGTAGTCCTGTTCCTTCAACCGTTCGATTGGTCGAAATGTTTAAACATATCTTTCCATATATATACAGACACACCCTATGTGTTTGAATAAAATCAAACTACATTTTCACTGAGCTTGTCTGATGCTTTAAGCACACTGTTTGATTAAATCACTAATTCACACACAAATGACTCTAGAAAGACTGTTAAAAAGAATGACAGCGAGTCCCTGTGTGACTGGCGCACGTTATCTCGCTCTCCTCCCTACTGCAGGGAAAAGACATCACAGCATAGCAAGTGTTTATTGCGCTGTCCGTGCTGAAGGTGCAACATCGTTTCAGCCATTTAGTTTCTTACTTGTTTCTGACTGAAACATTCTGTTACCAAAATCCCACATTTTTTACAAAAAAACATTCCCTATTCCCTCAATCCTTGCTCTCTTTACGTGTAACATGTAAGCATCATATGCATGTGACCAATAGGGCCTGACCTATAGCCTATCACAACAATAAATTGGTTATACAAACTCCGAACACAGTATTGTCAACAGCAAAATGGATGTGGAGGACGTAAAAAAGAAACTCGAAACTGGCGAGGTATAGGGGAAGTCAGATCTGTGGAAGACATTTGACTTAGTTGTGGAGACTACTGGAGATCCAGAAAAAGGAGGGTATATGAGCAAGCGTTGTGTGAGTATTAGAGGTGCCAAACAGTTGCTGTTAGATTACAATATGATAATTTTATAATTTTTGACCATTTGGAACAGTGTAAACAACTAAATAAATAGGTGCACCAGATAGTCTGTTCTAACGGGAATTTTTTTATATATAAATCGTTTATTACAGCACACTAAAGACAGATGCATACATTCATTAATTACGGTATTCATTGTTTAGGCTAATTATTCAAAGCTCCCTTTGTTATTTAATTTTAAAACTAAAATGCTTGATTGCATTTCAAAGCGTTAATGTCTCGTATGCTGTGTGATGGCATGAACATTTAGTTACCACCACACGTTACAGCCTTATTCTAAAATATATATTTTTTACTCATCATTCTACACACAATATCACATAATGACAAAGCAAAAACAGGCTTTTAGAATTTTTTAGAATTTTTGCAAGAATTTTTGCAACAAAATAAAAATCATGAATACCTTATTTACATAAGTATTCAGACCCTTTGCTATGAAACTCGAAATTGAGCTCAAGTGCATCCTGTTTCCATTGATCATCCTTGAGATGTTTCTACAACTTGATTGGAGTCCACCTGTGGTAATTTCAATTGATTGGACATGATTTGGAAGGGCACACACCTGTCTATATAAGGTCCCACAGTTGACAGTGCATGTCAGAGCAAAAACCAAGCCATGAAGTTGAAGGAATTGTCCGTAGAGATCCGAGATAGCATTGTGTCGAGGTACAGATCTGGGGAAGGGTACCAAAACATTTCTGCAGCATTGAAGGTCCCCAAGAACACAGTGGCCTCCATCATTCTTAAAATGGAAGAAGTTTGGAACCACCAAGACTCTTCCTAGAACTGGCCACCCGGTCAAACTGAGCAATAGGGGGAGAAGGGTCTTGGTCAAGGAGGTAAGGAAAGACGCCAATTCTACGGCCCACTGAAGATTATGGTTTCAGGGTTCTAATTGAAACAAAAAGGGTTCTCCTATGGGGAAGGGTGTAGCGTCGTCCCAGAGCTCCAGAGTTCGATACTACTCTATTGCTGCTTTTCGATCATAACACCAGTGTTACACTAGTGTATACACCCTTATGTTAAACTAGGGAAATTGTGTTTCCATAGCTAGAGTGTCATGACTGTCCTTTGAGGATCCAAATAGGTGAAATCAGCTTTGCAATAAATAACTTCAACCAGACCCCCTCTCACCCGCAGAGGTGTGGAGGAGGGAACTGGTGGGGGGTTAAAACCTCACACCCTGTTGTAAATCAACACTCTCCAGATTCACCCAAGGAATGTGCTTTGTTTTTTCCCCTCCGAAACTCTAACACATTCAAAGTAACTACTGAAACAATATTTCTAACTTAGAACGTGGGGAGGCGACCTAAAAAGAACACTAATGTCGTTTTGGGTGTTATTTTGTGATGCCATTAAACATGTTATAAAGGAAATACTGTAACTTGAAAAGTATACACACTACATGTACAAAGTTTCCATCCTCTGCAATGTGCAAGCTATATGAAAAATTATTAAAGTATTTTTGTTAAGAGAGGGATGTGATTTTAGAAACTATAAGAGGAAATTATTTCTATAACTGTGCACAGTAAGTAGTCACCGCTGCCTTGAGTGAGGTCAGAGAGCGTGCCAGCCTGACGGAACCGCTGCTTTTGAATGAACTGTATAAAATGATGGGTTAAGAATTAACATATTAGACCAGAGAGACATGAAGCTGCAGCTCATGTTTAAAGTGGTTTGAATCTCAACACGAGGTAGAGACTATAAAGTCAACTCCCAGACATTCACTGGCATGTCTGATTAACTGTCCTAAGTAAAGTATTTAGAAAAGTGAACTTAAGTGGAACCATTCTATACTCTTTTTAAACCATCGTAGTACGCTACTCTCATCACCCCACTGGGAACCATCGACACGGCTGGCTAGCCTCTCTTCAAAGAAGCATCTTCCAGAGTGAATGGAAGGAGAATAAACTATGTAGTTCTGTTCAGGACTACACGACAAGTCACCGGATACCAGACGAATGCAGAGGAGAAGAACAGAAAAAAATACTTTTGGACAATCAGAGCCTTACAAGCGTGCCACGAAAAGGTCCAACCCTTTCCAAGGAGGCCCAGTTAGGGGAGATACACGGTGACCCAAGGCATTTTCAAGTAAATACATTCATGATTTCTTACTCCAAGCGGGCGGCGGTTCGTGTGCAAAGTATAAGTGAGAGTAGTTTCTAAATGTACCAACCTTAAGTGTCTGTCCCTCTCTCTCTTTCTTGCCCTCTCCATGTCTTTTGTAACAAGCAGCCATATTGTTGTCAGACCGCTAGGGAGCTGTTTCTAATGTATTAAGTATGTATGTTTATCCTGTCTTACCATTTAGTTAGCTAGTAAATAAATAATTAAACCAATTTGTGTAGTACTGAATCATAAGTAAGGCTCTGTTTTTTGCAGATGCAAGGAGGTTACGACTTTTCAGAATGATGATAGGTCCCAAACGAGGTTATGATTAATAAATTGACTGTTTACAGAAGTAATAATTAAAGACCTTTAGAGTTTAATTTGGGAGATGGTAACTCTTTAAAGAACCACTCTCGTGGTGCCCCAATTCCTAATGAGCTAATTGTTACATGATGAATTTAAATCGGGTAACAATTAAACATGGTTAGTTGATTAGATAAATAACAGTCATCAGATTAATGTTAAAGTAAAGTCACAACAAGGGCTAACAGTGAGGACTCAAGAGCAGAATCAACAACCTCTGCATAATCAAAAAAGTTGCTTTGTGAGGTGTTAAAGTTCACAGTTAGCCATTATGTAACTCTGTTCTAACTACTCCACTCTCTCTCTATCTCTCACTTTGTCTCTCTCACCTCTATGGCTTGGAATGGCAGGGGCTTCAATACCTGCTTGTTTACCGATCAAGTCTCTGGAATGAATGGCACACAAAAGCCAAGGCATCTTTGAGGAGATATAAAAATAAGCTTTGAATGAAGAGGCTAATTGACTAAGAGAATCATGTGTCTGCAGGCGAGGGTTTCTCCTCAGTTCTAGTTGAATGATTTCTGCTCTTGTGATGAGGAGAGGAGTGGAGGGGAGAATAGAGGGAGGTGAGGTGATGGAGGGAGAAAATTACTATTTTGTGGGGCGGTGGGGGTGTTACTCAGTCAGCTGTGAAAGCCAATGCAACCTGTTTTTCACAGAGACTGAAACAATGAGGGAAGTGGAACAGAGAAAGGCGGAGCGAGCGGAGCGAGGCTAATCTGAGAATGGTCTCTGTCCAAGCTGACAGAACTGACCTGCAGCAGGGTCTGTTCCAGCCATATGGACCCAGAGGCCAGTTAGCTGTCCCCGCTCCAACCATCACAACTTTGCCAACGATACAAAAAACAATGGGCCTGTACTGAATGTCTGCACTGAACACTACCTCAACTCCCACTTGTGCTGGATCAGAGCCATCATCAAACATGTATTAGCATATGCAATATGAATCATAGTATGCGTCAATCAGTTAGCATAAACAATATGTATTTATGCAAGCTGTGTCATGTTCCATGTCCTGACTATGGTCCATCGTAACACAGATTGTGAAGTTTGCCTGCAATTTTAGTGGCCTAGAAACACCATCTTGATTCGTTTGGGACCATGGTACGAAAGGGTATTCATTTTCAAGAATGGCCCTAGGAATTATTTAAATGAGAGGACTACAAAGTAGCAGGCAATTTATCTACAGATGGTACTTGTAATGGGGTGGTTGCCAGACTGTCCAACTTCCAGACTTAATATTAAGCTAAAAAATAACATTTTTGGACACAGCAACCAGGAATGAAGCACTGGAGGGCCACAGAATTACATTTTTTCCTTGGAGAGTCATACCTCATTAAATCAGATGTAGAGAAGAAAGAGAGAGTCAGTGGGAGAAAGGGAGAGAGAGACATAAAGAGAAAGGCAGAGAGTTTGAAAGACAGGAAGCAAAAATGAGACCTTTCAGACAGAAAGTAAGAGCGGCAGTCTCAAAGTCCAAAGCTGCTACTTGTCATTTCAGCTTGATAGCACAAAAGCCTCTTGAAAAGGAAACTAGGAATTATTTCACTGCCGCTCACCACTTGGAGATCGGAGTCTCGAGTCTGCCCCCCTAGAGTTTCTGCATCATGTATTTTTATTCATAAGCCACGAAACACAGCTAGTGTCCACCTACTGAGCTCGCTGACAGCACTTGGCTCAGAAGTAGCTAAACAGAACCAACAGACACATAACCAATGCTCCCATTGCTGGATGACAGTGGTGGTTACTTACCATGCCAGACAAATTACTTCCACAAACCTCTGAGAAAACATTTCCAGTAATTGTAATCGCAAAGTTAGCTCTTTTAGCTGCCAAACACCTCTCGGTCGTGAATGGTCCTAACTCTTTGTTTACTGTGTAAATACATGGCCTTTTGGATTACCCATTTAGATAACCACTTACTGTATGTTCTAGTGTCAGTCTTCACCACACTGGGAACAGTGGTGACTGTTTAAGAGGCTTTGACCTCATACTAACTTTATGTTCTTTAGGACTTGAGAATTTGCAACGTTGCTTTATAATCTTGTTGTGCTACAAGGTTGGATTAAAATAGATTTAATTGTCATTTTTGGTCAATGATCTACACAAAATACTCTGTAATGTCAAAGTGGGAGAAAAAGTCTAACATTTATGAAAAACGTATGAAAAATGTAACTTTTCCTTCAGCAAAAAAAACATATTTCTCTCAAATCTTGTGCATAAATTTGTTTACATCCCTGTTATTGAGCATTTCTCCTTTGTCAAGATCCACCTAACAGGTGTGGCATATCAAGAAGCTTATTAAACAGCATGATCATTACACAGGTGCACCTTGTAGTGGGGACAACAAAAGGCCACTCTAAAATGTGCAGTTTTGTCACACAACACAATGCCACAGATGTCTCAAGTCGAGGGAGCGTGCAATTGGCATGCTGACTGCAGGAATGTCCACCAGAGCTGTTGCCAGATAATTTAATGTTCATTTCTCTACCATATGCTGCCTCCAACGTTGTTTTAGAGAATTTGGCAATACGTCCAACAGGCCTCACAACCGCAGACCACGTGTAACCACGCCAGCCCAGGACCTCCACATCCGGCTTCTTCACCTGCGGGATCGTCTGAGACCAGCCACACGGACAGACGATGAAACTGTGGGATTGCACAACTGAAGAATTTCTGTACAAACTGTCAGAAACCGTCTCAGGGAAGCTCATCTGCGTGCTCGTCGTCCTTACAAGGGTCTTGACCTGACTACAATTTGGCATCGTAGCCAACTTCAGTGGGAAAATGCTCACCTTCGATGGCCACTGGCACGATGGAGAAGTGTGCTCTTCACGGATTAATCCCAGTTTCAACTGTACCGAGCAGATGTGAGCGGTTTGTTGATGTCAACGTTGTGAACAGAGTGCCCCATGGTGGAGGTGGGGTTATGGTATGGGCAGGCATTAGCTACGGACACCGAACACAATTGCATTTTATCTATGGCAATTTAAACACACAAAGATACTGTGATGAGATCCTGAGGCAAATTGTCGTGCCAGTAATCCGCCACCATCACCTAATTTTTAGCATCATAACGCACGGCCCCATATCGCAAGGATCTGTACACAATTCCTGGGAGCATGTTCTTCCAGACATGTCACCCATTGAGCATGTTTGGGATGCTCTGGACCGACGTGCACGACAGCGTGTTCCAGTTCCCGCCAATATCCAACAACTTCGGACAGCCATTGAAGAGGAGTGGGACAACATTCTACAGGCCAAAATCAACCTGATCAACTCTATGCAAAGGAGATGTGTCGCGCTGCATGAGGCAAATGGTGGTCACACCAGATACTGACTGGTTTTCTGATCCACGCCCCTACTTTTTTGGTTGTTGGTATCTGTGATCAACAGATGTATATCTGTATTCCCAGTCATGTGAAATCCATAAATGAGGGCCTAATGAATTTATTTCAATTGACTGATTTCCTTATGTGAACTCTAACTCAATAAAATCTTAGAAATTGTTGCATTTTGCGTTTATATTTTTGTTCAGTGTATCTTGATTAGATAAGTATTCACCCCCCTGAGACAATACATGTTAGAAACCCCTTTGGCAGCGATTACAGCTGTGAGTCTTTTGGGGTAAGTCTAAGAGCTTTGCACACCTGGATTGTACGATATTTTCCCATTATTATTTTTTTAATTCTTCAAGCTCTGTCAAATTGGTTGTTGATCATTGCTAGAAAGTCATTTTCAAGTTTTCCCATAGATTTTCAAGACAATCAAAACTGTAACTAGGCCACTCAGGAACATTCAATGTCATCTTGGTAAGCAACTTCAGCCTATATTAGGCCTCGTGTTTTAGGTTATTGTACTCCTGAAAGGTGAATTTGTCTCCAAGTGTCCAATGGACAGAAGACTGAGCCAGGTTCTCCTTTAGGATTTTGCCTGTGCTTCCGTTTCTTTTTATCCACCCAAAAAAGTATGCCTGTATCTTTGTAGTGACTGGGTGTATTGATACACCATCCAAAGCCCAATTAATAACTTTCACACTCAAAGGGATATTCAGCGTTATTTTTTTTTTTACACATCTACCAATTGGTGCCCTTCTTTACAAGGCATTGTAAAACCTCCCTGGTCTTTGTTGTTGAACCTGTGCTTGAAATTCACATTTAGGGACCTTACAGATAATTGTGTGCGGGAGGTACTGAGATGGGGTAGTCATTCAAAAATCATAGTTAACCACGATTATTGAACACAGAATGAGTCCATGCCACTTACGTGATTTGTTAAGCACATTTATACTCCTGAACTTATTTAGGCTTTCCATAACAAAGAGGTTGAATACTTATTGACTCAAGACATTTCAGCTTTTCCACTTTGACATAATGGGGTATAGTGTATAGATCAGTGACACAAAATCTTAATTTAATAACATGTTAAATTTAGGCAATAACACAACAAAATGTAGAAAAAGTAAAGGGGTGTGAATATTTCTGAAGGTACCATATACAATGTTATGATCTGATAACTGACAATCAAATGGTCCTGTAGTTCTTAGCAGATTAGAACTGCTGCCCATGAGCATGTGCTGTAACTTTCACTGCACTGCTGGGACTTGTCTGGGTGAACAGAACAGAAAAGGTAGAGGGACAGTCTGTCAGACAGCAGCTTGTGAGTGTGTGTGTGTGTGTGTGTGTGTGAGAGAGAGAGAGAGGTGATGTCTGTGAAAATCCCTGGCGAACACCCAGCCTGACATCTGATTACCCCCAGCTTCGTTAGGGGCTTCTGGGAGCCGAGTCGGAGGAAGTTCACACCACAGATGAAAGGCACGTTTGATCAGGGCCCCAGGCCTCGGCCGTCAGCTTGCCCTAATGTACACGCTTACATAAATATTGACCAGCTTTTGAGAACCATGTAAGTTGTTCTGGGGGAGAAAAAGGAGAGTGATAGACGAAACAAGCTCCATGGACTACCCTTAGTCTTTGAACATGTTTGGAAGTGTTGACAATCGCCATTTGACGAATGGCTCAATCTTCAAAGAGATCTGTCAATAATGAAAATGTTTGTCCAGTTCTATTGATCTGTCGCAAACAGTTGTGTTTTCAGTAGTTTCAGTGTAGTAATGGCTGAAATGGAAGTAACAACTAACTAATTAGCCTTATGAAATAAAGTCGCTGATGACTTTATGAACAAGAAAAACAATGCATTGATTTTAAACATATTTTAAAGTTGTTTTGTTTTCAAAAGCTGGGTTCACGAAAACATGTGTACAGTGCATTCGGAAAGTATTCAGACCCTTTTACTTTTTCTACAATTTGTTACATTACAGCCTTCTAAAACGGATTAAATATTATTTTATTATTTTCTAAAATGTATTAAATAATGATGAATGTATTAAAAATAAAGCAATTAAATATCACCTTTACATAAGTATTCAGACCCTTTACTCAGTACTTTGTTGAAGCACCTTTGGCAGCAATTACAGCCTCAAGTTTTCTTGGGTATGACGCTATGAGTGGCTTCCGTCTGGCTACTCTACCATAAAGGCCTGATTGGTGGCGTGCTGGAGAGATGGTTGTTCTTCTGGAAGGTTCTCCCATCTCCACAGAGGAACTCTGGAGCTTTGTCAGAGTGACCATCGGGTTCTTGGTCACCTCCCTGACCAAGGCCCTTCTTCCCCAATTGCTCAGTTTGTCCGGGTGGCCAGCTCTAGGAAGAGTCTTGGTGGTTACAAACTTCTTCCATTTAAGAATGATGGAGGCTACTGTGCAGACATTTTTTGGTACCCTTCCCCAGATCTGTGCAACACAATCCTGTCTCGGAGCGCTACAGACAATTCCTTCGACCTCATGGCTTGGTTTTTGCTCTGACATGCACTGTCAACGGTGGGACCTTATATAGACAGGTGTGTGCCTTTCTAAATCATGTCCAATCAATTGAATTTACCACAGGTGGACTCCAATCAAGTTGTAGAAACATCTCAAGGATGATCAATGGATGCAGGATGCACCTGAGCTCAATTTCGAGCCTTTAGCAAAGGTGTCTGAATACTTATTTATGTTTTTCATTTTTAAATACATTAGCAAAAATGACAAAAAAAACTGTTTTCACTTTGTCAATATGGGGTACTGTGTGTAGATTAATGAGAAATATATTTTTTAATCCATTTCAGAATAAGACTGTAACGTAACAAAATGTGGAAAAAGGGAAGGGGTCTGAACACTCCAAATGCACTGTATATTTGTCTAAAACCTGCCTGCGGACTACCTGACAAATGAAGTTGTGTCAATAAACACACAGTGTGGATAAAGCAAGCCCTTTTACATGTGCAGTGATGTTCTTACCCAGGGAATGTTTTATAGCTACATTCGCTGAGGAAGAGCTTAGGGAAGGAAGGCAACTGTGGAAAGAGGTAAACTTGGTAATGCTTTCAGCAAAGGTCGAAAAGCACGGCACATTTGGTTCAGATCAGTGGGGTCAAGACCCATACAAGGTTTATTTGGACTTTTACACCAAAATAATCAGGGGACTCCGTTTCTCCTGTGATAGACATTAACGTTCTGGAACCACTTCTCTGCCGACTAAATTATGTGAAAATAACATTGACTTTCATAATGCCTGAAATGTGAAATTGTGGGTAGCCGGTGATGTGAACATTTCCTATTTACTGTTAGAGTTTGCTGGGTTTTCTAAGGCGGAAATGTTCCTTATTGAAGGAAGATGAAATGCATTCTGGAGCACCAAGGAATTTCTGTCCTGTGATTGTGGCTGGCTTTGACTGCTGCTTGTAGGTAAGGGACTGGTAAGAGGTCCAGGAGAAACAAAGAAAAGCTGACATTTTTTCTTTAAAACATACCTTTATGTACAAAATGTGGCCCAACATGTGGTTCTCATTTTCATAGCTAGCTTTAGCACAAGGTGTTCATGTTTAAAAATATTACTGCAGCCATTGATTCCAAGAACTTTCAAAAATGTCAAGTTATAAAAAACATAATTCAAGAAAGGCAGAGCGAGAGAGTAGCTCTGATTCCCTCTGGCTTGTGCGACTGCTTGAGCTTGTTGAGCATGCAGGGCAGGTTGGCTTGGCTGGAGTCACTAGCTAGCAAACACATGGCTGTTACATTGTGTTTGCCTGTGTTGTTTGAGGAGAGCAGAGCTCCCCAGGCTCTAGTGTGATGGCTGAATAGGTTGCAGGCCACAGAGGCACTGTTCACTGTTCACGCTGCACACACTCAAACTCTCCCAAATCAGATAAAGGCCATGCCTGGATGTGCCAAGGGACAGCTGGGAGAGGGCTTACATTTCTTTGGCTCAGTGTCAAGGAATTTGAGTGTAGAACACAAAAGTACGCCGACTGGTCTGCCTATTCCGTAACGTTCACCTGAGACACCTTCCTTCTCAAAACCCACAACTCCAGAGTCACTTTGGTTAACTATTCCACATCTATTTAGACACCCATGGCCTCTCATGACAGACACAAATAAATGTTGTAATATTTCCCAGCTAATAAACATTGAGCCAGGTCTGGTTGTTATTGTAGGAGGGCCATAATCCCCAAAATAAAGGGCCTTGTGTAAGATCCGGTGTAGTGTGCATGAAAGCCTAGCCCAGCCCAGGCAGGCATGCAGCATGCCTTAGCAGAGAGACAGCAGCTGCTGGCCTGATATAGCACGGCTGGAGAGGAGCGCAGAGTAGAGGGGGCAGGCAGACGGTTAAAATATGTTGTGTTCCTTCAGCCTCTCAAATCACTCTGACCCAACCTACAGTGCCTTCGAAAAGTATTCAGATCCCTTGACTTTTTCCACATTTTGTTAGGTTACAGACTTATTCTAAAATGTATTAAACCGTTTTTTCCCTCATCGATCTACACACAATTCCCCATAATGACAAAATAAACTTTTTTTATTTTAGCAAATTTACTCAGTACTTTGTGAATTTCTCCCATTCTTCTCTGCAGACCCTCTTAAGCTCTGTCAGTTTGGATGGGGAGTGTTACTGCACAGCTATTTTCAGGTCTCTCCAGAGGTCGATCGGGTTCAAGTCCGGGCTCTGGCTGGGCCACTCAAGGACATTCAGAGACTTGTCCCGAAGCCACTCATGTGTTGTCTTAGCTCTGTGCTTAGGGTCGTTGTCCTGTTGGAAGGTGAACCTTCGCCCCAGTCTGAAGTCCTGAGCTCTCTGGAGCAGGTTTTCATCAAGGATCTCTCTGTACTTTGCTCCATTCATCTTTCCCTCGACCCTGACTGGTCTCCCAGTCCCTGCCGCTAAAAATCATCTCCACAGCATGATGCTGCAACTACCATGCTTCACCGTAGAGATGGTGCCAGGTTTCTTCCAGATGTGACGCTTGCCATTCAGGCCAAAGTGTTCAATCTTGGTTTCATCAGACCAGATAGAAGGTTCTCCCATCTCCACAGAGGAACTGTCACGCCTGACCTTATCTAGACAGGCGTGTGCCTTTCCAAATCATGTCCAATCAATTGAATTTACCACAGGTGGACTCCAATCAAGTTGTAGAAACATCTCAAGCATGATCAATGGAAATAAGATGCACCTGAGCTCAATTTTGAGTCTCATAGCAAAGGATCTAAATGCTTTGTCATTCCGGGGTATTGTGTGTAGATTGATGAGGAACCTTTGTTATTTAAATCAATTTGATAAAAAAGCCAAGGGGTCTGAATACTTTCCAGAAGCACTGTATGTCCCTAAGGCCAGAGGAACAGTGAGGATTTAAACGTTTCTACTTATCTCTACTTTGACAATTATGACAGCAGAAAACAGAGTGTGATTAGACATGGACACATTGGTGCAAATGCTTTACTTACACTGTTTTTTTTACTTTTTTTCTAACATACAGTAAATGCCAGATTTCTCAATCCTTGAATTCAACTGCTGGAATACAAACAGAAGTACCTAGTATACGTAATACTACTCATTCCCTAAATTAATCTTCCTGTTTAATAAAGTGAGGATTTTGAATCCTGTCAAGGTGATGACATGTACACTTTGCACGGCCTAGTTCCACTTTATCTACATCACAACTTCAGGTGGGCATTGCATGAGCTCCTCCCAAATCATATTTTCCTTGTTGTTTCTTCCCGCTTCTAATCTTTCTTAACCCTGAGAGTACGTGTCCTGACAGAATAAGGCTAGATGATGGCATCAGATACGAAAACAAGATATCTGGCATCAATCTAGATGACGTTGGCAAGACTCTGACCTTGTGCTTAGCTATGCTAGTTAGTCAGGGAGGAGAGAAATAGCGAGATAAAGAGAAATATAGACAGAAAGAGAAAAGAAACGAGAGAGTGAGACGCACACGCATGCACCACACACACACACACACACACACACACACACACACACACACACACACACACACACACACACACACACACACACACACACACACACACACACACACACACACACACACACACACACACACACACACACACACACACCTTCAGCAGTCCAGAAAGGAGCACTTGGTTGTCAGACTGCCAGAGGAGCTGTCAGTAACTGAAGTCCTTCTGCAGATGTGGGGAGGTTTATTCAACATAACTTACCTTGTCCAACAACAGGACACTCCCTAAATCCGTCCCTCTGTTGGCTGTCGCCCCCTCCACATGCCCACCCTACTCTACTCTCTGCTCTCCCGGGGTGATAAACAACGCCCCTTTGCTTGGGGTCTGTTTCATCTCTGACCCTAGCTCTCTGTCTCTGCTCAGAGATAGACTCCAGCTCTGATACTTCCTGCAGTGAGTGCAGGGCATGGGGTCTGAGTGTATTAGATACCACTGTCTTGAGACTCAGTGGGAACCCAGACAGATAGGTTCAGATTGCACTCGGACTCCCACCAAAGCCCATGTAATCTGTGTCTACTCACCGCAGGAGAATAACATATAGTGTAAACCTTTCTTTGAGGTAGAAAAGTATTTCATCGTAATAGTCCTTCCTCTAGTGTTTCCACTTCTTCGTTCTCCTCAGCAAATAGCAAAGCAGATTGTAAATGGAGAATGGATTAATGAAAATGTCAGTAAAAGAAAAAGATGTCTTTAAAAGTAAACCTGAGCAGGCTTTGCTTGCAGTGTCTTGGCTGATGGACAGAAGGTGCAAAACGTAGCAATTTAGTCCACAATGGCTCATTGTCCAGCTAGAGCAGGCATGGCGTTAAACAATGTGCTTCAATTACACCGCCTTTTTTTCCCTTTCTTCATTTCCTGAACTATCCTGCCTCTCAGCTCTACACTACTGTTTTCATAGGACTGCAAAGGGGGGAAAATAATCATTTTCAAGTTCAGAGGGAGCACTTTACTCATGGGGATATCCAGAAACCACCTGTACATATCAATCACATATCTGGCCTCGTGCTCTGTCTCTTTGAAACATAGCAGGGAAAATCCGTTTTTTATGGAAACATTGTGATGGGAACTAAATGAATGCACAGTTTATGGCTATTTCTGCATCCCATGCTTCTTTGATTGGTCCTATGTGTCCCGATATGAGGGTTAATGAAAGCTTCCCAGTTGGCGGAGGAGGGGTGGTAAAGGCAACTTTATTGACACCCTGACATTGACCTTGACACGCCACTCTGCTCTCCCTTCGGTGGTCTCCTGCGTCTCTCCATCTGCCCCAGGAGTTATTTTCTCTGCCTTAGCGCTATCATGTGTTGTAATCTAAAGGAATGTAGAACCTTTTCAACTGCAGAGCAGGAGTGTGAGTGTCTATATGCGTGTGAAAGATGGGTAGGGAGAGAGAAAGTGAGATTGGACAGACTTTGTAGATTCTACGAGAGAGATGTCATATTGTTACACACACCAAATCAAGTTAAGAAAGGAATGTATAGAGCCAAGTAGTTTTTGTGCCGAGCGCAGATTCACAATTCAACGGCTCAGACACGAGAGGAATGTGGCAGGGTCTACAGTCAATCACGGACTACAAAAAGAAAACCAGCCCCGTCGCGGACCACGACGTCCTGCTCCCAGACAAACTAAACAACTACTTTGCTCGCTTTGAGGTCAATACAGTGCCACTGACACGGCCCGCTACCTAAAACCTGCGGGCTCTCCTTCACCGCAGCCAACGTGAGGAAAACATTTAAATGTGTTAACCCTCGCAAGGCTGCTGGCCCAGATGGCATCCCTGTCCTCAGAGCATGCGCAGACCAGCTGGCTGGTGTGTTTACGGACATATTCAATCAGTCCCTATCCCAATCTGCTGTTCCCACATGCTTCAAGAGGGCCACCATTGTTCCTGTTCCCAAGAAAGCTAAGGTAACTGAGCTAAATGACTATCGCCCCGTAGCACTCACTTCCGTCATCATGAAGTGCTTTGAGAGACTAGTCAAGGATCATATCACCTCCATCCTGCCAGATACCCTGGACCCACTCCAATTTGCTTACCGTCCCAATAGGTCCACAGACGACGCAATCGCAATCACACTGCATACTGCCCTAACCCATCTGGACAAGAGGAATACCTATGTAAGAATGCTGTTCATCGACTACAGCTCAGCATTTAACACCATAGTTCCCTCCAAGCTTGTCATTAAGCTCGAGACCCTAGGTCTCGACCCAGCCCTGTGCAACTGGGTCCTGGACTTCCTGACGGGCCAGCCCCAGGTGGTGAGGGTAGGAAACAACATCTCCACCCCGCTGATCCTCAACACTGGGGCCCCACAAGGGTGCGTTCTCAGCCCTCTCCTGGAGAGGGAGCACCCCCCTATCCACATCGACGGGACAGTAGTGGAGAAGGTGGAAAGTTTTAAAGTTCCTCGGCGTACACATCACGGACAAACTGAAATGGTCCACCCACACAGACAGCGTGGTGAAGAAGGCGCAACAGCGCCTCTTCAACCTCAGGAGGCTGAAGAAATTCGGCTTGTCACCAAAATCACTCACAAACTTCTACAGATGCACAATCGAGAGCATCCTGTCGGGCTGTATCACAGCCTGGTACGGCAACTGCTCCGCCCACAACCGTAAGGCTCTCCAGAGGGTAGTGAGGACTGCACAACGCATCACCGGGGGCAAACTACCTGCCCTCCAGGACACTTACACCACCAGATGTCACAGGAAGGCCAAAAAGATCATCAAGGACAACAACCACCCGAGCCACTGCCTGTTCACCCCACTATCATCCAGAAGGCGAGGTCAGTACAGGTGCATCAAAGCTGGGACCGAGAGACTGAAAAACAGTTTCTACCTCAAGGCCATCAGACTGTTAAACAGCCATCACTAACATTGCTCATCCATATATTTATATGTACATACTCGTATTCATTCCTTTACTCTTGTATGTATAAGGTAGTTGTTGTGAATTTGTTAGATTACTTGTTAGATACTACTGCATGGTCGGAACTAGAAGCACAAGCATTTCGCTACACTCGCATTAACATCTGCTAACCATGTGTATGTGACAAATAAAATTTTATTTTATTTGATTTTGATTCAGTAAATGGGTCGGTTCACCACTTCGGTGCCTTTTGAAAAGTGTAAAAACTTCTGATTTTACCTCATTTTAAGATTCTGTCATAAAGAACACATGTTCAACTTCAGAAAAAACATGTTTTCCCATCTCAAGAGGTTATATAACAAAACTACATTAGTAAGTTCCTATTAAGTTCCAAATAAAGTAACAGGGTTGACCGTAACAGGGTTGACCGTAACAGGGTTGACGGTTTTATCTTAAATCAGCCATAAATCCCCTTCTGACAGGGGGAATGGAAGCTTGTTGTGTGCAATAGGGAGGGGAAATTCTGGCTAACAATTAAGTAACTTACTGTGATTGCTTTCAGTAAAAATGGTCCAAAGAAACAAAAATTGCTTTTTAGCAAGGGCAACTTCTCAAGCAAGAATTTAGCTCGGACTGTCTGGGAGTTGTCTGAGTTGGGAGGGGAACATTTAAAATTAGCTGTTATTGGCAGTGAGGTTTGGATCTCTCTTTCTTATTGGTCTATTAACTAATTTACCGCCTGGTGAGGCAGGCCAAAACTTCATCCCAACAAAACAAGCTGAAATTTCAGGCAGTCGTTTCAAACAGCTCTTTTACTAAAAGGGCATTATCATGTTCATAATTACACAGTATTATTTCAACCTCATAGTGTGGAAATATATATAAAACACAGGAAACCATGTTTTTGAGTGCACTGGACCTTAAACATGTCTAGACTATCTATCTATCTATCTATCTATGGGTAACAGGGTTGAAGTGTTACACTCGACTCACTCAGTTTTCCACCACAAAACACCAGAAAATGGCCAAAAAGAGTAGAACCAGATCACCTGCTTTTACACTATGATTTGACTATTAGATGTTCAATGTTTTTTTATAAAATATATTTTAACTAATATTTTTACCATATTAAAATGAGATGACTAATCTTTTGGCACTTTAGCAAGTCTTTATTCATAATGAAAATATGATTTATTGAATTCTCCATGTGGTCTACATTAAAGGGCACTTTATTTAATATAACACCCTTTTAAAATTCTATATTTGTGCACAATTTCTACGTATAATATCAAAGGGACGCAAAAGGCACTCCTTTTGTCAAACAACCCAAATAATGAGCCAGGTGAGATTGAACATCCTTTGTGCTGTACATACATTTGAAACAGCAGATGACCCATCAAGAAAGACTTTTCTGTGACACTCTTGAAGCGTTAACCAACACTGTAGCTTTGATAGTTAGTAGTTGGTGTAACACAACCCAGCAACACAGACCATTTAAACACATACCATACTGGTGTATGTGGTATCATTGGCAATGACAGTGGTTTTGCTTAAATTATGTTCCCCCACATGTTGTAATGACTAACAAATATGTAATCTGCAGTTCAAACAATAACAAAGCGTAGGCACCCCACCACTGTTTTGGTAAAAAGCTAAGGGATGGGGCTAGAGAAATGTAACCACTTTAAAATTCATTTACAGAGCTATGAATACAAAGACTGACGATCCGTGATGTCAAAATTATAGTTTTAATCATGTTTTAAGGCTATATAGTGCTGGTTTACAATTACAGTGGCAAGAAAAAGTATGTGAACCCATAAATTGGTCATAACATTTGATCTGATCTTCATCTAGGTCACAACAATAGACAAACACAGTCTGCTTAAACTAATAACACACAAACAATTATACGTTTTCATGTCTTTATTGAACACACAGTGTAAACATTCACAGTGCAGGGTGGAAAAAGTATGTGAACCCTTGGATTTAATAACTGGTTGACCCTCCTTTGGCAGCAATAACCTCAACCAAACATTTTCTGTAGTTGCGGATCAGACCTGCACAACGGTCAGGAGGAATTTCCTCTTTACAAAACTGTTTCAGTTCAGCAATATTCTTGGGCTGTCTGGTGTGAACTACTCTCGAGGTCATGCCAAAGCATCTCAATCGGGTTGAGTTCAGGACTCTGACTGGGCCACTCCAGAAGGCGCATTTTCTTCTGTTGAAGCCATTCTGTTGTTGATTTAATTCTGTGTTTTGGGTTGTTGTCCTGTTGCATCATCCATCTTCTGTTGAGCTTCAATTGGAGGACAGATAGTTTAACATTCTCCTGTAAAATATCTCAATAAACTTGGGAATAGCAAGCAGTCCAGGCCCTGAGGCAGCAAAGCAGCCCCAAACCATGACGCTCCCTCCACCATACTTTACAGTTGGGATGAGGTTTTTGATGTTGGTCTGCTGTGCCTTTTTTTCTCCACACATAGTGTCGTGTGTTCCTTCCAAACAACTCAACTGTAGTTGAATCTGTCCACAGAATATTTTGCCAGTAGCGCTGTGGAACATTCTGGTGCACTTTTGCAAATTTCAGACATTTTTTGGACAGCAGAGGCTTCTTCCGTGGTGTCCTCCCATGAACACCATTCTTGTTTAGTGTTTTACGTATCGCAGACTCGTCAACAGAGATGTTAACATGTTCCAGAGATTTCTGTAAGTCTTTAGCTGACACTCTAGGATTATTCTTAACCTCATTGAGCATTCTGCGCTGTGCTCTTGCAGTCATAGCAACAGTGCTGAACTTTCTCAATTTATAGACAATTTGTCTTACCGTGGACTGATGAACATCAAGGCTTTTAGATATACTTTTGTAACCCTTTCCAGCTTTATGCAAGTCAACAATTCTTAATCTTACGTCTTCTGAGATCTCTTTTGTTCGAGGCATGGTTCACATCAGGCAATGCCTCTTGTGAATAGAAAACTCACATTTTGTGAGTGTTATTTATAGGGCAAGGCAGCTCTAACCAACATCTCCAATCTTGTCTCATTGATCGGACTCCAGGTTAGCTGACTCCTGACTCCAATTAGCTTTTGGAGAAGTCATTAGCCTAGGGGTTCACATACTTTTTCCAACCTACACTGTGAATGTTTAAATTATGTATTCAATATAGACAAGAAAAATTCAATAAGTTCAAATAGTTTAAGCACACTATGTTTGTCTATTGTTGTGCCTTAAATGAAGATCAGATCAAATTTGATGACCAATTTATGCAGAAATCCATGTAATTCCAAAGGGTTCACATACTTTATCTAGCCACTGTACATTGCTTACAAAGAATGGAATAAAATAAGCTTATATTTTTAGTTCTGATGGGGTACGAGAGTTGAACTAAGCTCATGAGGCATTTATAAGTTATATTCTTTAAGAATCAATGGGTATATATCATTAATTTAAACGTGTAATGCACTTTGTCGAATCCTTCTCTAGTGAGAGAGAGAAGCTGAAAAGTTCTACTCTTCATTGATTGTGAATGCATACAGAAGATACATGAGTGGAGGAAGTAGGTATTTTGAGGGAGGTGCCCCCAGCCTAAGCCTAACTCCCACTCCACGTGCGTGTGAGTTCCTCAACTGTTTCCTAGTTGTGGAAGTTCTGGAAATTTCTCTCTGTCTTTCTTTCTAAAGAAAAAGGTTTAATTCAGACAGAAAGGCACCACTTGAAAGCGAAACATCCCTCTCAAGGGAGAGAGAGAAAGGAAAAACCAGCGTAATGCGTAATGAACCAAGCTGACGAACAGTTTTTCTATTTGCTTCAGAAAGGTGCGCAGCAGCCACCGGTTCCACTTTTCTTGCCAAGTAAAAAAGGCGTCTATCTAAAACCCTTCTGAAAAAACGCTCACGAGGATGGGAGCATTAGAATTCTAAAGCTGTCCGTGTTGTCAGAATTAGCGAATGGAAGAGGGTGTTGTACAATGGAGGCCAGGCTGCCACCATGAAGCCTTGAATTTGTGCTACATCAAAGCATCCTGGGATGCCGTTTCAGCATCCAATGACACGTTGTGACCCGTCCACTGACCAGACTGGCAACAGCCTATTGAGATGTTGGAGCAGGTGTCTCTTTGTGACGTACTGTAAGTGGGAGAGCATTTTCTCTGCATGACTTGTACAGTAGTTTATTTCCCTAAAGAAACATGCAAGGTTATGTTTTCTAATTAGCTCAGATATCGCCCATCATCTGCCAGTCAGAAGAGGGAGAATTACCTGTAGTACAATGATGTCAACACTTTGTGTTCTTCTCCATGAATAAAATCCAAAGGCCCTTACAAAGCAAAACACCGTACAGTTACACCCACTGGCACCAGGGAGAGCTTTGAATGTATTCCAATGGAAAAGTGAGTTTGAGTTACCAAGCAGTTTAGACAGAGGTCTGGCTGCAGTGCAGGTAGACAAAGCCCTTTTATGGGGTGTGTGTTATATGTCACTCTGCAAGAAGAGTTTCCTGCCATGAACTTCAGCATATAACAGTATAGCTCAACATAATGCACAGTTGAAGTCAGAAGTTTACATACACGTTTTTCAACCACTCCACACATTTCTTGTTAACAAACTACAGTTTTGGCAAGTCGGTTAGGACATCTACTTTGTGCATGACACAAGTCATTTTTCCAACAATTGTTTACAGACAGATTATTTCACTTATAATTCACTGTATCACAATTCCAGTGGGTCAGAAGTTTACATTCACTAAGTTGACTGTGCCTTTAACTGCTTGGAAAATTCCAGAAAATTATGTCATGGCTTTAGAAGCTTCTGATAGGCTAATTTACATCATTTGAGTCAATTGGAGGTGTACCTGTGGATGTATTTCAAGGCCTACCTTCAAACTCAGTGCCTCTTTGCTTGACATCATGGGAAAATCTAAAGAAATCAGCCAAGACCTCAGAAAGAAATTGTAGCCCTCCACAAGTCTGGTTCATCCTTTGGAGCAATTTCCAAATGACTGAAGGTACCACGTTCATCTGTACAAACAATAGTACACAAGTACTACTGCTCAGCAAGGAAGAAGCCACTGCTCCAAACCCGCCATAAAAAAAGCTAGACTACGGTTTGCAACTGCACATGGGGACAAAGATCATACTTTTTGGAGAAATGTCCTCTGGTCTGATGAAACAGAAATATAACTGTTGGCCATAATGACCATCGTTATGTTTGGAGGAAAAAGGGGGAGGCTTGCAAGAACACCATCCCAACCGTGAACCACGGGGGTGGCAGCATCATGTTGTGGTGGTGCTTTGCTGCAGAAGGGACTGGTGCACTTCACAAAATAGATGGCATCATGAGGAAGGAAAATGATGTGGATATATTGAAGCAACATCTCAAGACATCAGTCAGGAAGTAAAAGCTTGGTCGCAAATGGGTCTTCCAAATGGACAATGACCCCAAGCATACTTCCAAAGTTGTGGCAAAATGGCTTAAGGACAACAAAGTCAAGGTATTGGAGTGGCCATCACAAAGCCCTGACCTCAATCCCATGGAAAAGTTGTGGGCAGAACTGAAAAAGTGTGTGCGAGCAAGGAGGCCTACAAACCTGACTCAGTTACACCAGCTCTGTAAGGAAGAATGGGCCAAAAATCACCCAACTTATTGTGGGAAGCTTGTGGAAGGCTACCCGAAACATTTGACCCAAGTTAACAATTTAAAGGCAATGCTACCAAATACTAATTGAGTGTATGTAAACTTCTGACCCACTGGGAATGTGATGAAAGAAATAAAAGCTGAAATAAATCATTCTCTCTACTATTATTCTGACATTTCACATTCTTAAAATAAAGTGGTGATCCTAACTGACCTAAGACAGGGAATTTTTACTGGGATTAAATGTCAGGAATTGTGAAAAACTGAATTTAAATGTATTTGGCTGAGGTGTATGTAAACTTCCGACTTCAACTGTATGTACCCGATTAAAGCACTGGTGAATAATGGAAAATGAATTTAACACTCACAACTCACAGGAGCTCGGTTAGTTTCCATTTGAAGAGAACACATTAAATCCACTCTTATGCTTTATGATAGGAAATTAGACATCTGTAGAGCTGGAAATCTATACAGCAAGCTGAAGTGACCGTGGAAATATTGAACAAACTTTGTTCAAATTAAAGTATGGCTATTTCGATAGGTACAGCCACACACACACACACACACACACACACACACACACACACACACACACACACACACACACACACACACACACACACACACACACACACACACACACACACACACACACACACACACTGTCTGAAGCCAACTTCAGAAGAAAAAAAATGATCCAAGAAATATCCAGGAAGTAAACCAGGAAAGTACTTCCATGTATTACTACAATGCTGGACTGTCATAAAAACCTCCTAGTCCCAAGTATCTTAAGGAAAATATACTTATTTTCTTCAATCTGTTAAACTCCATATTAGGAAAGCTCCATTCCCATAAAATGATGATTATTTTATAAATAAAACCCTACACCCAAACTTTCCACCCCAAACCACATGCCTGTCAGCATTATGTGTGATTTATCCTAAAGTGTACAGCTGTGGGTTATGACTAGCAGCCTCTGTCCCATAATTGATTTTACTGCATGGAGCATTTCTTAAATCGCTAGTCCTCCCTGACTTTTGTATTTCACATAATACACAGATGAAATCATAGTAACAACTGTGGTTCAGACTCTGGGCTTTTTTTGTAAGGATATCAATCACAGTGAAACAAGCTGGAGAACAGTGGAGCGTGAAGCTGGCCAAACCGGTCCCTGCCGAGCCCAGAGAGATCACTCAAGAGTGGGCAGTGATTAACGTGCTGCAGTCTTTACACATTTCAGAGGGCCACCAGGAGGAAATGCCGGGCCAATACAGCACAACAAAGGTCTGTTAATCAGCCTATTAGCATTTAATTGAGGGTAGTTAATTAGGGAGACAGTGGGCAGTCCACAGGGGGAGTCAGGGGCCGACAGGGAGAGCAGCTGGTAACCTGAGCTTATTGTTACTGAGCCGCTTACACAATACCAATGATTAATTGGCAGGAAAATCATCCTTAATTACACCTGTCTATTTCTGCCCCCTAAACCTTTCAGGGGCCATATATTAAAGGGAGTGGGTCCTATGAATAAAGAGAGAGCCGAGCCACCCTTTAACTAGACTGGTGTCGGAGCAAAGCAAACACATTTACAGTAGGCCAGACAGCGTGTCTCCATGAAAATCATCAACCGTCGGCTCTCCTTTGAGGAAGGACGCTGTTTAAACACAGTGGAAAATGCTATATTTTTTTGTATGTGGCATTGGCGTACAGTGGCGGTGCAGAAAAAGAGGAGCTGGCCGGCACCGGCGAGGAGCGGGTTCACCTCACACCCTCTCAGGGTTGTATATGTAATCACTCCACAGCTTCATAAACCTCTCTCTCTTTTCCCTATGGAGAAGGGAAAACAAAGATGGGCCTTGTGACTGTTCCAGTCGGTGGCACTTACTGCTTAAACCACAAAGGCGGCCAGTCTGTTCATGTGTGCGCCCGGCACAGTGCAGCGGCCACCACCAGAAGCTGATTATGGCCTCTTTAAAAGTTGCATTTGATTTAATGTCCCTGCCTTAGCCGAGCCAGAGAGCCTCAGAATGTGCCTTCCTGTGCTGCTGAAACTGGCCTGCCTGCCTGCCGGGCCTGTAGACTTGAGCCCTTTGGTAGGGAGGGCCACAGAGACTGAGTATTGAGCAGGGAGCAAGGGTGAGAGAGAGCAATTGAGAAACAGAGAAAAACACAGACAGAGAGAGAGAGAGGCCGATTGCACAGGGGCCTAAATTCAATAAAGGCCCTGACAAAGGCCTGCTTCTTGCCTCGGGATGCCAAACAACATGTGATCCCCTTAGGGAAATAACTGCCATTTCTTTTCCTCTTAGCCTCCGGGTCAGAAATAACACATGGGAACTTGTGACTCAGCCTGTCCAAGATGCCATGTGCTGTGACAACTTATTAGTGACAGTGGGTACGGACCGCCCACACCATCCTGGCATTCTGTCCCTCTGAAGGGAATGGAAGGAGAGGGGCCCTGGTTGGGAAAGGTCTAAATCTATCACAGACTCAATTTGTTCACATTGGATACTGAATTAAAACAGTTAAGCTGTTTTAAAGTGATAAATGTCCCTAAATCCTTTTAACCCAAGTTCTCTCGTGATTGAAATACAATTTTAGGTAACATACAAAAAAAATAACTTTGAGAGATTTAAATATATTTCAAAATGTGGTGCAGGTTTAAAAATAACGTTCTCAAACTACTCTCTTTGAGCAAAACTTTAAGCAAAAAGCTTAGAATCTTTTTTTGCAGAAACTTGGGGGATCACCATGTTTCCCTATATGGTAGTGACAGGGCCACTTTGCAACAAGTGGGAACACAGCAGAGCAGAGCTGGTTTTCCCTCAAACTTTTCTCTCAAACTGTCCAAACATCTCCGTCCCCCTAGCCTGGCCTGCCTGTGAAGTGGGAGGAATGCTAACACCAAGACTTCAAACAGAATTAGGCCTCATCAACATGCATGCTTTGGTCGCCCCTCCACTCAACTCACATTTCTATCAGCCATCTTTCACAGATGGCTGCCATTTAGCACCGGGAGGGTCTGGCTGGTGAGTCGTCACTAAAATAACTAGGGGGAGGTATGGGGTGTTAAGTGGTGCACTGTGGGTAACCTCACAGCTCAGCGGTCACAGGAAGATAAGGAGGGACTGCTCTGGTGTGGCCCGCAGAATTCCAGACCTTGGACGAGGATGTCACCTCCTCCCTTCTCTATGGACCAGGTCACAGAATTGACATGATGAATAGTATCCCATCCTTCAACCAATCGTAATATGGGATTTTGGGGGGGGTACAAAATGGCAGTCAGTAGGTATCCAAAGCAAAATGTTACATTGTTGTCTTTGCAATAGTCAGTAGTAGCAGTTAAACATATTTCCATGAACTTATGATAGACATTTCAAAGTCAATAAAAACAAGGGGAAGGGTGAGGGTAAGTCAAATGCAATGAGGTGGATTGAGTCAAAAGGTAAATATAATATTATCATTGTCAAAACAGTGTTCCTACGGTACTGATGTGGTTGTAAACTGAGCCATTTCTCCACCACAGTCCTCCCCATGCACTTCCAAGCAGATTAGAAAAACCACAAGTCATTGCCAGTGAATGAATAATGTCATATGTTATGCTCGGTATGTTTGTGTTGTGTAGAAACAAATTGCATGCTATTTCGGTTCTGTTCAGGGTGGCTAGTCAATGCACGTCTGTGGAGACAAACTGTGAAGTCACTCTTCTAACAACAATAACTACATAATGCCTGAAGAAGAAAAAAAATAACTTAAGCACTTTCAATAAATCAGTACCATACGACAGTGAGCTAAATGAAACACAGTTGATGACACCATAGAATGGACATTTACAAGAGATGCGGCCCAAAGGTGTTGTTTTATTCCTGCTAAGCTCTATCTATCAGAACCTTGGCTTGAGCCTTCACTTCAAACGCTACAGAAGAAACAGGGAGAGAGTCACCAAGCAAGTAAAAACAACAACGACACTAAACTGGACACTATTACTCTGACAGACTTGAGACGGGCTTTAGCATGACACCATGAGTCCAGGGGGAATTCTTGACTAAAGCTTACATTGTTGTCACAATTAAAGGTAGACTCAGCAATATGACGTAGATCCAGAAAGTAAACAGCATACTGCGTCAATTTCCGCAATAACAGAAGCGTTAAAAGCGCGAGGCTCAACTTCTCTGCTTTTTTGATCCCATGACTACTACGCTGTGACAGCGTGAAGCGAACCCGTGCACATGCACAGATACCGTGTGTGACTGTGTGAGAGCGAAGTGTTGCATCTCGCTCATATCAATGTCTCCGGTGCTGCTCGTGGCAACGCCATATCGCCGAGTTTAACTTTAAAGTTGGACACATTTCTGCTGGCAATAACATGTCCTCCAAGACTAGAACTGGCATCTCCTCAATGTCAGTTTATTTTAAAGTAGTTGTTGTTGTTCGCCCTCCATGACCTGACTGTTTGCAGAGGATTTACAAGGTGACATTTACAACTGTAGTCTCAGGCTCAACGTCCTCGTTCTTTTCCTGTTCTTGCACTTGGATGCCTACAAAAACAACAACTCGATCCTGAGAGATCAGACAGTCATTTTAGGATTGTGACATCGGTTTAGTCATTCAAACAAAGATGCTAAGATTCAGCATAACATGTGAGACATGAGTAAATATCCTGCGCCATTTCCTGGAGACAAAAATAGCAAAGCACACATTTTTGTTCCATTTTTATTGGCACTAACAATGTTTGCATCAGTGTGTGTCACACACAGCACATGTGTGGTTTGTCAATGTGAAGAACTTATCAATGCCTGAGAGACTGGGTCTAGATGAAATGTGCAGGCAGATAGATAATATCATTTTTACAGTTGCCTAGCTATCCCAACAACAAAAAAAGGAAAACATGCTTGAATGCTATTTCTTACTTCAACACAGCTCTCTCATTTCAAAATGAAAGTGAAAACACTAGCTAAACTAAGTCCCCTTTCGAGTGGGTACATTACACTCTTCGCCTATACCCAGCCCGTGGGTTTAATTGAATCAAACCTATGTATTACACTTTCAGCTTGTGGAGAGTGTGCAAAAGCAAACACTGCTCCAGGTTAAAAGAAAATGTCTGTGCTGAACAAGGAGGCATTCATGAGCAGATTCATCCCAGGCTGAAGTGTTAGCAGTGCTGCAGAGGAGGGACATCTGCCATGATCACACTCCTCCACTAAGAGTCTGTTAAGGAGGAACAATCCTGGATCATCATGGACATGTTACATCTATGTATACTTACTGGAACTAACACCTTCACAAGAGGAAGACAGAACACCACACTATGTGTGTTTGTAGTAGGGCTGGGAATTGCCAGGGAACTCACGATTAAGTATTATCATGATACTTCGGTGCCGATACGATATGGATTGCGATTCTAACAATTCTATATGGATCGTGATTCGATACTGTGATTTTATTGCAATTCAATGTTCCAAATATATTGCTCACCATATGTCTGCGGCAGAGGGACAAGAGAGCTATGAGAACTAGTTTTGATCAGTCATGGAAATAAAAGTGCTGAAAATAAATTGGCTCAGTGTTTAAAAAGAAGATGGAGAACAAGCAGGTACAGCCAACAACATAATAATATCCTGATAATTATGTAACTGTATCCCCCCCCCATCACTAGATTGGTATGTATGAAATAAGTGACCCCAGTGCTTTTGCCTCCTCTGTTGAACTTGTTATTATGTCTTAGTTCCACATGTTATGTAAATGGTTCCATATACGCCAGCTGATCACCGCAGCCGGGAAAGGCACTGAAACGTTTTTGAGGCGCATGAAATGAGTGGTGATCCACATGATGTGATTTTACTTTCATATGGTGTTCATAAAAAGGCTTTGATTTTCAAAGGCAATAGAACTGGTTTGGTGGTGATGAGTAAACACTGAAGTTGTTGCATCTCACACACCTGGGCAGGGACAATGAAATCAGAATATTAAAGCATGATGTGTGACACCCATGTCCTGATGGCTGTCAGGTCACGCAGTCCTTTACTGAGAATCTGAGCAAAAAGGGGCATAATGCAACCATTAGGCTACACACCATGACTGTGATCCACAAAAATATAATGATGTGGATTTGGACGAATACAGTCTTCAACTTTCACATAGCCTACATAACAATACGCCAGGAACGCAATAAAAATGTGCCACATCCACAAACAACCATTTCAACTGCACCATGGTGCGTCCAACCTCAAAGTAGAGAAAAGCTGGAGTCATTTGAGCAGCACTTAAGAAAGAAACATAAGATATGTGGGAGAGACGAGGCAGTACTGGAAGGGTTCCGGTGGTGCAGGTTTAAAAATGCACGCTCCAGCTGTGCACGGCGCCCCACATAGCGAACGGAGCAGGATGAGGCTACTGTTGGTTTAGCCACACAGGGTTGGGAGTACAGTATACGGAACTGCCGTTGGGTTCTTGGTATTCATTTCCCCCTCAATTAATCACTAGGTCCCACTGAGACCTCCATCACCCCAGGTAGGAAACACAACTGAACTACCTCAATTACACATCTCTCTTCAACCAAGGAACAATCTGTATATGACAAGGTAATTTTTACGCCTTAGCTGTAACAAAGATGGCTGCTGACACTTAAACCACCTCTGATATTAGATGCCCTATCAAATGAAAAGCACCACAGGGATAAAGAAACTATGTTTTTTATTTGGTTCTGTTTTGTTTAGTCACCCCACTCATCTTGAGAGAGCATCACTGAATAGGGTCCCTAGTTCCATCCTCAATGTCCTCATTCTCTTAATGTTCTCCACCTTCCTCTCTGTGACTTCTCCCCCACTAAGTCAAAGACAATACAGAGACAAAAACACCAATGTCGTCTTTAAAGCTGCAACGTGTCACTGTTTGGATGACCTGATCAAATGAACATTGAAAGCAAGTCTAATAAACGGCACATCTGTTCTATGTGCGCCATTTCTTTGCTTCCCGTTCTTAAGTTTAATTTTTGCATATTTTCCTTTCGGTTTTGTACACCAGCTTCAAACAGCTGAAAATACAATATTTTTGGATATTGAAAATATATTTCACAGCGGTTTAGATGGTACAATGATTCTATACACATTGGACCCAATTGCTTGTTTTGTCACATAAACTAAAATTACTATTTGAATTTTAGCAACCAGGAAATGGCGGAGCAATTGCACCTTTAAGCTAAATTTGCTTTCTTTTAACTTGATTCAAGATGAATGGCTATTAACTGAGCATAACAGGACCCTATTTAGAGGTGTCCTCTCACATAACCCAGTACACCAATTCCCCCTGGTATCCCCCTCACACAGCCCTTCTCCCAGTAAGTCACACTGACACACATTCACACGGCACGTGAACTAATCTCTCCTTACAGACCAGGCGACTAGGCCACTTGGAGGCCCCATCGGTCTTAAGTCACTAGGCGCCAAGTATATTGCTGTCGGTTTTGGTGGCTCAATCTGTCCATTGTCAAGGGAGCTTATGATGAATCTGAACGAACAGCAGGATTTCAGCCACTTGTTACTGTTGCTTGAAGTGGTTACTGTTGTGAGCTAGGGTGTTGTACAGTATCTGGTTCAGATATGGTTAAAGGGCCGCATACTGAATTGGCCTTCACATGAAACGGTACAGGTCACATACCTCCATTATTCTGTCGTGGATCTGAAGGCCTCCCTCCTTGTCTGCTGGTCCGTTCTCAACAATCTTAGATACAAAGATCCCTTCATTCGAAGGGCCATCATGGTCGTCCTGTGGGAGAAACGATCTCAGATTACACATTGATCAAATTGGATAATAAATAATTGAAACCATTGAAGATGACTACATACAAAAATATGAAACTAAAATACATGATAATTTACTTCAAATCTCTTACTAAAACTACCTAACCTACTTCCAAAAGTCCTGAGGATAATATGCAGACAATTCTAAATGATTTTCCCATTACCCATTCTCACCAATCAGGGTCAGAGACACCCTGCAGTCACATGTGAACACAACTGCAGTCATCAACGCAGCCTGGATTAACCCAGCGATTAACCGCATGGCTCAACAGCCCGCAGTGACTCACTAGTGGGTTGCAGGTGCACATTACACAGGGCTTAATATTGTGCTCCACACAGCCCCAGTGCCAAAATGGCCTGCCAGTTGACATGTTTCCCAGTGCTGGAGAGTGCGACTGCGACCCATCCCCTTAGAGGGGATAAATGTTGAATGGATGTGTTGGATGGGTACACTCTGCGTCCATCGGCAAGGCTGTGACCCCTGAGTTGTAAAAGCTATGATTGGCTTAACAAAACCACTGCCAACATCCATCTCAGATCTCTCTTAAAACCACATCAAACCAACCCGCACCTCTGCCAAGTCGTGCGATACTGTGCTAAATGTTTATGGAATACTTAAAGAAACCTCAGAAATCAAGCTGTGAATGCTGTAATTAATTATTTCAGGTCTGCTTCCTCTTTTTTTCCGAGCTCATCACAGCACAGTGTTTACTGTGAAACCAACACGATGCCCCCAAAACATGGCCCGGAGTGCCAAGGGAATGTCACAACAGGGCAGTGTGAGAGGCTTGATGCTTTGCCATGAATCCCCAGCACTTAGACCCTCTCTTGTCTACAAAGGCCAGCCCTTAATCATAGTTATCCTGGCGCCCAACCCATCCTGGCCTCCCCATCGTATCAATCCCAGTCAAGGATGAAAATGCCATGTGTCAAAAGCTGCAAAGCTTCTATGTTATTTCCGTTCAAATCAATAGGTTATTGTGGAAGATTTGGTGACCTCTTCCAGAGGCTAAAAAACATGCCGAGCAAGTTGACTGTATCCTCTGGACTCTCTTTAGGTTGAGCTTGGTGTATGGTTCTGTCAAGGGAACAAGAAAGGTTACAAATCAACAAGACCATGGAATTAAGAAAACAAAACCTGCTTCGGCTGTTTGGTCCTTTTTATAGTTCCCTCCTGTAAAATAGTATTTCTGTAACAATCCAAGTCGCTACAGCAAAGTGCGTCACTACAGCTATTGTAATGAAACCCAGAAAAACAACACTCATTCATCCCAGTGAAACAGATACTGCAAACACCATTTCAACGGGACCAGTCTTGCACACACACAGACAGACAGACAGACACAGGAGACAGACAGAGATAGAGAGAGATAGAGAGAGACAGACAGAGATAGAGAGAGAGATAGAGAGAGAGAGATGCTCCATGTATGGGAGACCCAGTTCCTGAATTTTAAAAGTATCTCAGAGTAGGAGTGCTGATCTTGGATCAGGTCCCTCCTGTCCATATTATTCTATTCATTATCATCTAGAAAAAGGCTAAACTGATCCTATTTCAGCACTCCTACTCTAAGAATCTTTGTGAATTGCGCTCGATCCCAACTCAGCAGTGATATTTTCAACACTGTCACTCTTATCAGAGGACTCCATGGAATCATTAATGCTTGTCTGTGAGACAGCAAATACAAAAGTCATAAAGGGTTATCAGCCCAGGACAGAGGACCCATTTCACAGCTGGTCTGTGTTTACCATGTCATCACAGTCCCCTCAATTAAAGACGAAAAAAACTGTAGGCACAGTCATAATCCTTCATTTAACACTCATATAAAGTAATTATAGTTTTTATCTGAAAAACCGAATCCTCTAAACCCAACCAATATACTAACACAAAAACTTGACTGATGCGGTCCATCCACATAGGCTCAAGAGAGAAACGTGCACTGTGTATTACTGTCTAAGCTATGTCTATTTCAGTAAAGGGGTAAAACACTAAATTATAATTCATTGTGGTTCAAGTATGTGCCTCCATCCCTAATTTCCCATACGACATTTGGCAGACCATCAACGAGATAAAACAGTAACTGCAGAGATTCCACTTGTAACCTACCGCACACGGTCTTCCTCCCACGATGTTGAAGCCCAGAGAACCGCCCTCCCGATGAAGGATGGCTGTGACGCTTTTGGTCTCCCCACCCTGTGGACAGACACAGACAGAAGGCAGGTAGTCATTAGCAACACACAAATGTCACTGAATAACATAAATGACTGAACAAAATCAATAACACCCCCTCCCTGGGCGATGGAGAACTGGAGCTTATTTTCACTTCAAAACGACACAAAAATAACTCTGAACGACACAGTAGAAAGGACTGAACAAATCGATGAAATTGACTTAGAAGTCAATGGAGTATTTTAGGTATAGAAATAGCCTGTGTTAAAAAGGGTAAAATCCCAGACTACTCCATACACAGTAAATGGACATGTAAAACGTATCACAATAACCAACATGGCTGGTAGCAGAGGGTAAAGATTCACCTGTTCTCACATTTTAGTACATCACTGGTGTGGATCTACAACATGATTCCCTGTGGCTTAGAAATCTCTGAGAAAGAGCTGTTAAGTGACTGGTTCAAGTAAGGGTTAATGCATTTTCCTTCTCTCGCTTCTTCTCTCGCTCAAGAAGACATTTGCTATGTGTATTAATACACCAGTAGACTTCTCTGTCAATGAAGGGATGACAAGTGGAACACTGGGAAACCAGTGCAGTCAGCTCTCCACCTTTTTAGGAGGACCGTCAGGGGGTGGGACTGGGAACATCATGTCAGCTGTCATCCCAGTATGGAGTATGCCATAGCATACAGGGACTAAATATAAAAGCAAATATTAACGGTATGTACAGTGTCATGACTGAGTCTGGCTACCATATACACTACAGGATAGGGTACAGAGTACTAGCTTATATGTCCGCCATGGAAGAATGTGCACTGCTGCTGGACCAAGTTGTGTGGAAGCATGTGAACAGATCAAATCAAATCAAATGTATTTGTCACATACACGTTAGCAGATGTTAATGCGAGTGTAGCAAAATGCTTGTGCTTCTAGTTCCAACCATGCAGTAGTATCTAACAAGTAATCTAACAATTTCACAACAACTACCTTATACACACAAGTGTAAATGAATGAATACGAGTATGTACATATAAATATATGGATGAGCGATATCCGAACGGCATAGGCAAGATGCAGTAGATGGTATAGAGTACAGTTAATACATATGTGGTGAGTAATTGTAGGGTATGTAAACATTATATAGAGTAGCATCGTTTAAAGTGGCTAGTGATACATTTATTACATCCAATTTTTAATTATTAAAGTGGCTAGAGATTTGAGTCGACTCAAATCCACATTTAAAGACAACTATTGGCCATTTACTAAATAGATATAGGCAATTCCACAGTAACAGAGTGACACTGAGACTCCACTTCAAGAACAGCGCAGATGCAAAGTTTGGTAACAGAATGACGTCTCAAACAGCACACACCGTCATTCTGTTACCAAACTTTGCATCTGCACTGTTCTTGAAGTAGATGTGTTTTTGGAAATTGTTAAAAGTAGTTAGTGTTTGTTTTTTTCACCTTTATTTAACCAGGTAGGCCAGTTGAGAACAAGTTCTCATTTACAACTGCAACCTGGCCAAGATAAAGCAAAGCAGTGCAACAAAAACAACAACACAGAGTTACACATGGGATAAACAAACGTACAGTCAATAACACAATAGTTGTATGGTTTGATTAACTTTGCAATCAAAGGTTTTTGTTTGAAATGTATTTTTAAGTGGAAATTCTGATTCTGTGTCACTCAACATGGAATTGAACATATCTAATATCTGGGAATATGAACAATATGAATAGGAAGAAAGGTTAGGAAGTTAGTCTTATGCACTCAGCATTGTCCCTACCTTTTAGACGTTGTAAGGATAGCCTAGATCTGTCAGAACTGAGTAACCAAGACGATGTGTAAGGAGGACTGAGGACTTCTAAAACCAGTTGGGTAAGCAAGTCATGCCAGAAAGGTATTAATCCCACAGACAGACAGCAATCATCGCAGACAGTGTTGATCTTGCTTCTCAGTCATCTAACCTACAGCGTGTAGCCATATTTACGACAGGACCAATGAGAAAGACCACATTCCCATATCCGCCCAGTAATTCTTAGCCAGTCTACTTATTCTGTACATCAGAACCCAAGAGTATAGCCATACTGGAAAGCTGGGCTATGCCATTTTTCACTGTACTTAAAAAAAGAGAGTGGCTGAGATTCCGTGTTCCAAACCCAGCAGTGAAAGGAGGTTACCAGTCACTGTCTCCACTGATATTTGGCAGTGGCTTGTGGAGCAAATATGTCACCCTGAATCTGAAATAAGTCATACATTTCACAGGATCTGATAACACGTGACCTGAACTAGCCCAAGAAGAAACAGAGACGCTGGCTCTCTAAGATTTGCAATGCAGCGACAGTCACCAAATTGCCCGCCTCCAACAGTTAATTCCACTTGTGTCTTTCCGTTTGATACTGCCACATGTGCACTGAGGTTCTCCGCCAAGCAATCCTGTTCATAGTGCTTGACTGAATCTGACGGAAAAATCTGAAGAGAAAAATCCTTTAAACTAACCACATCATCCACATTATGATTTTTTTCTGGCTTCCTCTTTTTCTTTCATGGATAATATGAGAAATTATGCCTTTGGAGATGTTTCCAGGGATTAGAGCTTCAAGGAGGAGCACAACTTGCTTTGTGCATCCTGTTTAACTGAGTTTGTACAGTGCAGTCATTTCAGAGGGTGGAATACATAGTACTAAATAAGTAACCAGAATCTCTGTTGAAAGTGTTTCCTCTTTCTGGTACCAGGCTGAAAAAAGATGTTAGTCATAATAACTGATAATTGGTATCTTGTAATTGTGTGGCAGTGAGGTGCAGCACACATTCTGAGTTAAACAAGGGGACAAAACACAATAACACTAGGTAAGGGTCAAAAGAAGTCCCACTACTGACATGTCTCTCTGTTACCTTAAATTCAGAATGCTTGTAGCCTTGTACTACTGTACCTTACATCGCCTGCTCTTCCACTATGGGTGAATGTGGACTTACACAACATCATAAACACTTCAACCACTCCCTAGCTGACCAGAAGAGAGGCCTATATCCATTTCTATACAGTGTGTCGAGTTGGCTATAGAACATGGCAAAAACTAGGCACCGATTATACATATGTGATATATATTTAATAACTAATATAGCCTATACATAGTAATATATGTTTTTGTTTGTTAATGACAAAATACAATACCAGTCATACTAATCGAAATCAATTCAATTATTGTAAATATCTCAACATCATTTTTATTATGTTGTTATTACAATAGCACAGTCTCTTCCAACATCTTCAGACAGACTGAAGAGGTTGGCGGATCCTTGGAGGTAATTGTGACCTGAGTCATGTGTACAGAACAATAGTAAATATTTGCCCCTCCCACAGATTGCCAGCTGGCTGTAAGTGCAGCTGACAGACATAGACGTATGGCAAGCTAAGGAGAAGAAACACTTCTGACCATTACTTGGCCCCTACAATTACTTCGTCGTTGGAAATCACATTAAACGCCATTAAGTAGTAGACTAATAAAAGCGTGTTTGACCACAGGAGACTCAAAGTCTGTCTGGTCAAGTGCTTGCAGACATCGGACCTCTAAAGTTTTCCATTGGTTAATAATACAAACCTCTGATAAGTAACGGAACATGCAACAAAGTAGCGCTCGAAGACCAGATGTGAAAAGAATGACAGTACGCGCGCAGAAGAGAAACAAAGTAACACACAATAGAACCATCGACAATCACAAAGTAACTAACAGCATTTGAAATTCCATAGCCACAAATTCTGTAACTTGAAACTAATTTACCTTGCACGGGGGAGCAAGGGTCTTAGTCAGCGAGTCGATCCTTGCACTGTATTCAGTGAATTTCTTCTGATACTTCAGTGCTGTCATTTGTAGTTCATTATGCACAGCAGAGAGTTGAGCAAGAAGGGATTTCTCTCTTTTGCTTGATTTCAAAGATTGCTTCTTGAACTCTTTGTCCAAGCTGACCACCTTCACGTGTAATGCACTATTATGCGCTTTCAGGGCTTTCAAACAGCAATGGGTGTCTAGTTTTTGCTCTTTGTGGGTGAGCATCAATCCACATCCATTTTCGCATATCCCGACCGGTCTGCAATCACACGATTCGCGCATATGTGCATCCATGTCCTTCAGATTGAGCACCTCCTTGCATCCTTTATTCCTGCATTTGGCCGGCGAGTAATCGCACATCTCGGCGTGCTCTGCCAGATGTTGCAGCTTTACCACTTTTTCACAGCCTCTGGCATGATTGTCACACTTTATGTCCAGCTTCATAATCAGGTTTTTCAGAGGGAGAACGTGGTTCAGCTCTTTCGTAGAGATCCTTTGACATTTGACCGGGCAGCTGCTTTGCTGGACAACCCAAGGCAGCACACAGCCAGCGCAAAAGACGTGACCACACGGAGTAGTGAGCGGGTCTTCTAGAACTTTATTACACAAATTGCATTTAAAATCTGGGTCCACAGCCCCTTTAAACCGATCCAACTCAAATCCCATGTTTTTAAATAAATCCAAAATTCCGCCGGGATTCCCACAAATCGAAGCAAGAGTAGTGGGTGTTTTAGCTTCTCATTGGAGGAGTACTGACTTCAAGCTCTCCTTACTGTCTAAACTAATTGACCGAGACTTCCTCCGGGGGAAAAATGTGGAGGAATTCTCTACCGTAACTGCCATAAGAGCCGCGCACCCGAGTGCAAAGTAATCAGACGATAGCTATGATAATTCAATCGAAGAGGGCATTATTTACGCTTTTTTAATGTGATTTACAAAGACAGGTAGGCTGGCTACAAGTGTAGGCAGATTGTAGATAGAAGTAGTTCTACTTACTAAGTGAAAATGTTATGCAACAGACTTCAATTAATTGTGGATCCCAGAATCATTGTTTTAGATGACTCATTTATCTATATTTTATTTGCAAATGCCATAAACAGATATTGCACTTTGTAACAATGTGTGTAGGAGGAAGGGATGGTGGATGGACTTCTCATTTTGTCAAACCATGTTAGTGTCTGTGTGACATTGTTAGAAAGAGCTATGGCAAATGTGTTACCTGACTACAGTAGTTGTGACTGACAGCTATGAGCTATATAAACAAAGGCTGTGTGATCACTAGCTGAGGAACGTTCGACTCAGATCTCTTATATCGAGGCAGAGTAGAGCCCCTCAATGGAGGTGTCATAATACCCATAGAACCTAGCGGTCAAACAGGGAAATGGTTCCAATAATTTTTCCACCATACATTTTTCCCATAAGGGATTTTAGAAACACTTAAAATAAGGGCTGTGTTTTGTGTAAGCTTACCCTGGCATGATATTTTGATAACCATGTAAATCTCCCTCGGACAAGGTGACTTTTATCAATATATTCGGCTCTATTTACTCTCAGATTTGAAAATGCCAATTAGCATCAAGTTGACATCATGCAAAACTACAAATCCCTGCAAGCTCCTGCACGTCATCTCAAGCTGACCCGTTTGCTAACAGGTATTGTGTAAATGTAAAACTTGCACAAGTCAGTTCACAGAATTGTCAATAAAAAAAAAAAATCATTACTACATTTAGCCAACATTAGATAGTTCATCCAGAGAATCTTACCTTTGCCTTGATTCGTCAGTCTCATCCAGATCATCATGGCATTTGTAGTTCTTTATGATAGCCACATTAGCAGCTAATTAGCATAAAACAGGGGAAAATACAGGCAAATATATTGCTAAAAGTAACCTTGTCCTAGAGAGATTTACATGGTTATCAAAATGTCACGCCAGGGTAATCCTACACAAAACACAGCCCTTATTTGATGTGTTTCTAAAATCCCCTATGGGAAAAACGATTGGAACCATTTCCCTGTTTGACCACTAGGTTTTATGGGTATCATGACTCATACTGTGTTACTCTTTTGAGTTTTGATAACGGGTCACAGGATTTGCTAGCAACAACATTAAGTCACCATCAGTCTATACTTGTAAAAATGTGTGGGAAATAAAAGGCAATTCGGAAAATTCTTACCTGTACCTACAGTACCAGTCAAAAGTTTGGACACAACTACTAATTCAAGGGTTATTCTTTATTTTTACTATTGTCTACATTGTAGAATAATAGCAAAGACATCAAAACTATGAAATAACACATATGGAATCATGTAGTAAACAAAATAGTGTTAAACAAATCAATATATATTATAGATTCATCAAACTAGCCACCCTTTGCCTTGATGACAGCTTTGCACACTCTTGGCATTCTCTCAACCAGCAAATCATAGTCCCACTAAGCGCAGACCAGATGGGATGGCGTATCGCTGCAGAATGCTGTGGTAGCCATGCTGGTTAAGTGTGCCTTGAATTCTAAATAAATCACTGACAGTGTCACCAGCAAAGCACTCCCACACCATCAAACCTCCTCCTCCGTGCTTCACGGTGGGAACCACACATGCAGAGACCATCCATTCACCTACTCTGTGTCTCACAAAAATGGAACCAAAAATCTCACATTTGGACTCATCAGACCAAAGGTCAGATTTCCACCAATTTCCAAAGGTCCATTGCTCGTGTTCCTTGGCCCAAGCAAGTCTCTTCTTCTTATTGATGTCCTTTAGTAATGGTTTCTTTGCAGCAATTTGACCATGAAGGCCTGATTCTAGTAGTCTCCTCTGAACAGTTGATGTTGAGATGTCTGTTACTTGAACTCTGTGAAGCATTTATTTGGGCTGCATTTTCTGAGGCTGGTAACTCTAATGAACTTATCCTCTGCAGCAGAGGTAACTCTGGGTCTTCCTTTCCTGTGGCGGTCCTCATGAGAGCCAGTTTCATCATAACGCTTGATGATTTTTACGACATTTTTCAGATTGACTGACCTACATGTCATAAAGTAATGATGGACTGTTGTTTCTCTTTGCTTATTTGAGCTGTTCTTGCCATAATATGGACTTGGTCTTTTACCAAATAGGGCTATCTTCTGTATACATTGTCACAACACAACTGTGTGGCTCAAACACATTAAGAAGGAAAGAAATTCCACAAATTAACTTTTAACAAGGCACACGTGTTAATTGAAATGCATTACAGGTGACTACCTCATGAAGGTGGTTGAGAGAATGCCAAGAGTGTGGAAAGCTGTCATCAAGGCAAAGGGTGGCTTTGAAGAATCTCAAATCTCAAATATATTTTAATTTGTTTAACACTTTTTAGTTACTACATGATTCCATGTGTTATTTCATAGTTCTGATGTCTTCACTATTATTCTACAATGTAGAAAATAGTAAAAATAAAGAAAAACCCTTGAATGAGTAGTTGTGTCCAAACTTTTGACTGGGACTGTATGTGAAGCATGAAAAATATGTAAAACATATTCCTTCAGCTAGGCCTTTGGTCAATTATTGTAATAGAATCAGAGAGACAGTCTGCACTTCAACTCAACCCCTATAAGTGTGTGTGTGTGTGTGTGTGTGTGTGTGTGTGTGTGGGTGTGTGTGTGTGTGTGTGTGTGTATGTGAGATTGTTTGTGCATGTCTGTGGCTGTTTCACTGTCAATCACGGCAGGAAGTATTACAGTCATGAAAGCATTTGAATGATCAATGATGGAAGGGCGACTCACAGGGAACGCCAGTTGTGTTCAGTAACAGGACAAGAATGGCCAGCACGCTGGCAGCTTAACTATCTTTTGTGAGCAGAGACCATCTTTGTTCCTCAGACGCCATAATATTGCTGATGGGAAACACATTTCTATTGGCTGCCTACTCTCTGGGAAACCCAATTACATGTGATGTTGTGCTTTATAAACCCATTCCACATGTATTCCTATCAAAGACTTAAACCCAAGGCTCATCAATGACTCTTGGAGGCAGAGTGACAGAAAGAGAAAGCACACTAGCAGTCAATTATAGACTGAGGTAATGCGTCAACTCTTTCACCATTGTCTTCCGTCAGATGGCTTCATTCTAACGTGACACGCAGTTGCCATCAGTGCAGACTGCCGTCACTCAGAAGACAATGCTCTTCCACATGATAAATAGGTATCTCATGAGTAAAATGTGATGTAATTTGACACCTTTTTAGCTATGTTGTAAGTAATGCAACTGTTATCTTTCAAGTGTGCAAAATCATGAATGTTGTCCAATATCCACAGAGGCATGTTAGACACGTAGACACATAGTAGATGAGGTCATAACAACTGGGAACATTGAACTGTGATATATATATTATTGTTCTAGTAAACCCCTTTTTCCTACTGATGTTCTCCCATTTCCAGTAGTGTGTTCGCTGAGAATGATGGGATTTGCTACAGTACTGTTTGTTTGTGTTTCCTGCCCATTTTTCTCAGAATTATGTATTATTGTTTACCACAGAATAACAGGCTCCCTCTAGCTGTTTATTCTGGGGCTGATCTGAGTCTCCCTCTTAGCGTCAAACTAAATTAAATATTTGTTTTCCAGAATGTATAAAAACATGAAAACAAACATCAACAATAACCAGCAACACCCAAATGTTGATTTGACCATCAGCCATTTTGAGAATATCGCCAAGTGATTATTCAGAGTTAGGAATTGTATCTACATTTTACAAGGAGAGGCTATTCACTAGACTATTCATTCTGCTATGGAATTCTTTGCAGATGACATCTAGGACTGTTTTCCATGAACTGGGATGAGGTGGCAACATCGGGCGCAGACAACTCTGTGTTGGGTCCAGCACAAAGACAGACTGGGTCCTAGTGGAGACAACAGTTGATCCCAACTCTCCAGCCTCAGACTGCTATTGGGATATGTTCCGGATAGCATCAGACAACAACATTGATGTATACTCTGATTCGGTGAGCGAGTTTATTAGCAAGTGCATTGGTGATGTTGTACCCATAGCAACTATTAAAACATTCCCCAACCAGAAACCGTGGATTGATGGCAGCATTCGCGCAAAACTGAAAGCGCGAACCACTGCTTTTAACCAGGGTAAGGCGACCGGAAACATGACTGAATACAAACAGTGTAGCTATTCCCTACGCAACGCAATCAAACAAGCTAAGAGTCAATATAGAGACAAAGTAGAGTCACAATTCAACGGCTCAGACACGAGAGATATGTGGCAGGGTCTACAGTCAATCACGGACAAAAAGAAAATCAGCCCCGTCGCGGACCACGATGTCCTGCTCCCAGACAAAATAAACAACTTCTTTGCTCGCTTTGAAGACAATACAGTGCCACCGACACAGACCGCTACCAAAACCTGCGAGCTCACCTTCACCGCAGCCAACGTGAGTAAAACATTTAAGCGTGTTAACCCTCGCAAAGGTTGCCGGCCCAGATGGCATCCCTGGCCGTGTCCTCAGAGCATGTTCAGACCAGCTGGCTGGTGTGTTTACGGACATATTTAATCAATCCTTATCCCAGTCTGCTGTTCCCACATGCTTCAAGAGGGCCATCATTGTTCCTGTTCCCAAGAAAGCTAAGGTAACTGAGCTAAATGACTATCGCCCCGTAGCACTCACTTCCGTCATCATGAAGTGCTTTGAGAGACTAGTCAAGGATCATATCACCTCCATCCTACCAGACACCCTAGACCCACTCCAATTTGCTTACCGTCCCAATAGGTCCACAGATGACGGAATCGCAATCACACTGCACACTGCCCTAACTCATCTGGACAAGAGGAATACCTATGTAAGAATGCTGTTCATCGACTACAGTTCAGCATTTAACACCATAGTACCCTCCAAACTCGTCATTAAGCTTGAGACCCTGGGTCTCGACCCCGCACTGTGCAACTGGGTCCTGGACTTTCTGACGGAACGCCTCCAGGTGGTGAGGGTAGAAAACAACATCTCCACCCCGCTGATCCTCAACACTGGGGCCCCACAAGGGTGCGTTCTCAGCCCTCTCCTGTACTCCCTGTTCACCCATGACTGCGTGGCCAAGCACGCCTCCAACTCAATCATCAAGTTTGCAGACGACACTACAGTGGTAGGCTTGATTACCAACAACGACGAGATGGCCTACAGGGAGGAGGTGAGGGCCCTCGGAGTATGGTGTCAGGAAAATAACCTCTCACTCAACGTCAACAAAACAAAGGAGATGATCGTGGACTTCAGGAAACAGCAGAGGGAGCACCCCCCCCCCCCTATCCACATCGACGGGACAGTAGTAGAGAAGGTGGAAAGTTTTAAGTTCCTCGGCGTACACATCACGGACAAACTGAAATGGTCCACCCACACAGACAGCATGGTGAAGAAGGCGCAACAGCGCCTTTTCAACCTCAGGAGGCTGAAGAAATTCGGCTTGTCACCAAAAACACTCACAAACTTCTACAGATGCACAATCGAGAGCATCCTGTCGGGCTGTATCACCGCCTGGTACGGCAACTGCTCCGCCCACAACCGTAAGGCTCTCCAGAGGGTAGTGAGGACTGCACAACGCATCACCGGGGGGTAAACTACCTGCCCTCCACCCCGCTATCATCCAGAAGGCGAGGTCAGTACAGGTGCATCAAAACTGGGACAGAGAGACTGAAAAACAGCTTCTATCTCAAGGCCATCTCATATGTATACACTGTACTCTATACCATCTACTGAATCTTGCCTATGCCGTTCGGCCATCGACTCAAATCTCTAGCCACTTTAATAATTAAAAAGTGGATGTAATAAATGTATCACTAGCAACTTTAAATGATGCCACTTATATAATGTTTACATATACTACATTACTCATCTCATATGTATATACTGTACTCTATACCATCTACTGCATCTTGCCTATGCCGGTCAGCCATCGCTCATCCATATATTTATATGTACATACTCGTATTCATTCCTTTACACTTGTGTGTATAAGGTAGTTATTGTGAAATTGTTAGATTACTTGTTAGATACTACTGCATGGTCAGAACTAGAAGCACAAGCATTTCGCTACACTCGCATTAACATCTGCTAACCATGTGTATGTGACAAATAAAAATTGATTTGATTTGATTTGAAGGATTCAAACAGACTAATAAAAGACAAAGAAAAACATAGTGAACTTCTATTTGGGCCCCATTCCATGGCAAAGGCAAGACACACTGGATGGGTCATAGAAGGATAAATTGTGTGAATCGTTTTTTTTCCTGTCTCGTCAAATTGCACAGATGTAAAGAAATATAATTAAAACATACAACTGAGTGCTTTTCATTTGATTACAAAGTGCATTTTTCATTGTATATAGTTAGCGATATCGATAGAAGGCTGTAGGACTTCATCAATGAACCCTCTCGCTCTGTTTTCTTGGAGTAAAGATACAGAGAGATCTAGGTTTCAGCAGTGTGATGAGGGTGTTCTGTGAGGTTTTGGAGCAAGGCCATATTGTAATCATCACCAGGCTTCTTTAGATATGTCAGAAACATAAGGGCCATGTGGGAGACTGTGAAGATGAGTTATTGCTTTTTGGGGATGTGTTTTCATGTGGCTTTGTAACATGGTGTACTTACAAAAGCAGTACTTTCATCTCAACGCTTCAGTTCCCTTTGTTCACACTGCTTTTTTTCATTGTCAACTAGTGTGTGTAATGCTAACCTTGCAGAAATGGCACGCTGTACTGTACATTCGCTTTGTTAGTTACATTCCTATATAATGCTGTTCATGTTAAGCTTGACAGTTCCCTCTTTGGGTAGTAAAAAAACTCCACTGTGTCTATGGTTGAACTGAATGTTCCTGGGGTTCCCTGTTAGGGAACAGTGGGTAAAACATGTTAGTACTGGTCTCAGGGTGACTTGTGATCATGCTCTTTGGAGCTGCATGGGAAGGGAGGGGTCCAAACTGGGAACTGGCAAGGCAAGGCCACACTCGTCTTCCAGAGGATGCTGATGACAGATGGTGTGAGAACTAAATAACCACCCAGTCCCTCTCTGTGTGTTATGACAGTGAACAGCAGCTCAACCGTCACAATATAATCTGAGGCATAAGATGTGGGAATGGGATTGGTAATGTTCTAACGTCACTAGTGTGGGCCTCTCATTAGCGTGATAAAATGTGTTTGCCATGGTATGGAATTCTTGATTGCCTCAAACAAAGAGCGGTCTATACATATAGAACTACTGTGAAAGCAATTACTATATGAGCTTTGCAATATTTTTGTATTTTCACAGAGATGTTGCTCACATAACAGACATAAGAATGGAATGAAAACACGGAGAGAAAGGATATGGGTCAGAGAGAAACCTGGAAGGACAAGCCCCAAATCACAACTACACAAGAAGGGTAATCTCCATTTTATATGAACCAAATCGAACCTTATTCCGTAGCCGCACACACAGTAGCTAATTTAATATGTACAGCCGTTTTATTGTGGGCCTGGGAGTAGGAAATAAGCTATGTATAAACATTATGTCCTGGGGAGCAAGATTCAGGAAGGCAGTATGTAAAGTTTTGCAGATGATTCAAGGTTCTTTAAGTCAGTACAGCTGGGGAAATACCGATAGAAATACGATAGAAATACCCAAAATATGAGGTGGAATTCGCTGAGTGTCTTTCAAGTGTTTCTATGGTGTAGCATGCGATTTCAAGGGATGAATGGCATTAATTAATTGGAACACAAAGCTGGTCTCTATGAAGAGAGAGAGGGAATAAATCTCCCTGAAAAACAAGTATTCTCTTCAGAATGTAATCTGCTGTAGATCTTATGTAAAATGCATTAGTTACGTGGAAACAACATGGAAAAAACGTTGATTCAACCAGTGAGTGCCCAGGGACAACCCACTGGGCACACATTGGTTGAATCAATGTTTTTTCTACGTCATTTCATTTACGTGGAATAGACGTTGAATTTATGTCTGTGACTAGTGGGAAGTGTGTAATATTAGAAACAGATGTTTCATTTTGCAAAGGGACACCCAAGACTGTTCAAAACAGGATGGAAAGAGAACCAATCAGAAGTTTCATGTTGAAGCCTCAGTGTCACCACACATTGTCTGGAAGCTCCCTACACGTGAGATACTAAGTCAACTTGGCACTTCTTATCCTTATCACTTCTTCAAAAAAACGTTAAAACAGCGAAGTAGAAAAACCATTTATGTCGAACCACATAAAAAATGCCAGACCAATTAAAACCACAGGTTTGTTTTTTATGACTTCAACATTTCAATTCAGCAATTGATCACAAATGAAGAACACAGGCACTCACTTTGTAATGTGTTTCCCAACCAAACCGTTGCGTGGTTGTATTCATCATGTGATTAATGTCACCCCTCAACCCCTTAACACTGCACTCCAATCCCTCTGCACACCGGTCGACTACATGATCTGGAGGATTAGAGGGACTTGCTGAAGTGTGTGAAAGGCATGTAGGTCAGTCTTGTTGGAGGAACAGTTCTTGGGAAATGGGTGACACCTGAGGTGACAACAAGGCTGGAGCTGCACACAAAACACACACACACACACACATTATTATTGACGCCACACACACACAGACACACAGACACACACACACACACACACACACACCACCACCACCACCACCACCACGCTCAGAGGTGTCTGATTAGGACAGTAGTAACAGTGAATGGCCAAGCTGTGGCTGCAATGATGACGGCCAATCAAACAGAATAACAGCTCTCAGTAGGTGTTGCAGCGAGCTCACTAGTCTGTCTGCTTCACTATCTGAGCGAGTCATTATTGGAGTCATTATAGCTTACATAAGGTTTAGTATTTATTGTAACGAGTCAAATAACAAAAATGTTATTTGTCGCATGTGCCGAATACAACAGGTGTGGACTTTACCGTGAAATGCTTCCTTACAGTACGAGCCCATTCCCAACAATACAGAGTTAAAAAGTAAGAACAATTAGCAAAATGAACAAGCAAATCCAGTATACAGTATACAGGAGTACTGGTACAGAGTCAGTGTGCGAGGTAGTTGAGGTGATTGAGGGTAGCATGTACAGCACAGGAGGCTGCTGCGGGGTGGACGGCTCGTAATAATGTCTGGAACGGATGGAATGGAATGACATCAAACATGTGTTTGATTTATTTGATACCATTCCACTCATTCCTCTCCAGCCAATACCACAAGCTCGTCCTCCCCAATTAAGGTGCCACAAACCTCCTGTGGCGTACGTGTAGGTAGGGGTTGAAGTGACTAGGCAATCAGGATAGATAATAAACAGAGTAGCAGCAGCGAATGTGAAGAGAGTGTGTGTGTGTGTGTGTGTGTGTCTGTGTGTGTGTGTGGCGTCAATAATCATGTGTGTGTGTGTGTGTTTTGTGTGTGTGAGCATATGCAGTGTGTGTTGGAGTGTCAGTGTAGTATCTGTGAGTGTGTGGGTAGAGTACAGTGAGTGTGCATAGAGCCGGTGCAAGAGAGTCCGTGCAACAACAACAAAAGTAATCTGGGTAGCCACTTGATTAACTGTTCAGCAGTCATGGCTTTTGGGTAGAAGCTATTCAGGCTCCGGTACTGCATGCCGTGTGGTAGCAGAGAGAACAGTCTATGACTTGGGTGGCGGATACAGAGGTACTGGATGGCATGGAGCTCGGCCCCAATGATGTACTGGGCCGTACGTACTATCCTCTGTAGCGCCTTGCGGTCGGATGCCGAGCAGTTGCCATACCAAGTGGTGAAGCAGCCAGTCAAGATGCTCTCAATGGTGCAGCTGAGTGTAATGTATGCAGAGAGGATGGGAAGAAGTGTGCTGTAAACATGGAAGCACACCAGTGGGTTTAGTGAGAAAGGGGTTGAGTGTTATATGTATATTTACAGTACACAGCTTACACACATAGGAAAATAATGGGGTTTTAACAGCACAGAAAACACATCATGCTCTTCCATTTTCCTTCATGTGAAGCACCAACAGGCTATAAGAATGGAGCACACCTCTCCTCAGCTTTGCCAGGCAGTGAGCTCTCTGCAGAGTGAGTCTCTAAGCAGGTGTGTAGTGGCTACATTCCTTGGACCTGTCCTTGTGTACGGCCAGGGAACAAATGCTCAAAACGCCTCTCAAACCATTCATGGAGAGCTGAACTGTCACTTGTTTTCCATGTTTTTTACTCCAACGAAGAAACTGCAGCATGAATGATCAGACGTTTTGGGGGAAGGGGGTTTAAAACAAATCCACACAAATATTATCTTCTGGCACAGACTGGGCCAGCAGAACCGGGTTGACTTCGGGTTGAACCAGTTTTATCAGGTGTTCATTCGGCCTTTGCCGGAAGGGAGTCTGTGTCACTGTCAATGCAATAAGCTGTGTTCACAATTGAAAGACAGACTGCCATTAGCTACCCTCCGCTGTCCCCGATTTGACCTTCGGTGGAATAAGATGTCAAAGTTATTTTGGCACTGTTGGTGAGCCAAAACTGGAACGTTGTGTCATGATACTCAATGTCTTAAAAGGTTTACAAGGTTTAGGCTTGTAGCTGTTGTCTGTCCTTCATACATCAACATACACTCTTAGAAAAAAGGGTTCCAAAAGGGTTATTCGGCTGTCCCCATAGGAGAACCATTGTTGGTTCTAGGTAGAACCCTCTGTGGAAAGAGTTCTACCTGGAACCAAAAAAGGGTTCGTCAAAGGGTTCTCCTATGGGGACAGCCGATGAGCCTTATTAGGTTCTAGATAGCACCTTGAACAGTATCAGAAGTATCAGAAGTTAAATTTCTGTGCGTCATTATGTCTCCATCTGTGAACCAGCGGTGGTACACATCGGATACCTGAGACACATCAGTGTTATGGCAAAGTCTGACCTGAATAATCAAAACACACAGACAATGCTGCTATAACCACAGCCGCTGTGTGCCAGAAGTCCATCAATTCCGTTTTTATGATGCAATACACCATTCTTAAATTCATATCTCTATCTGCAAAACAGTACTGAGTGCAGCACAATTCTGATTGATCACAGTCAATTAACAATAACAAAATATTACGTTATTGAAAACCTTACGCATGTAAGGAAATAGTCTACTGTACCTCACTTTGTAATCACAGATTGTACTGGTAGACTATACTGGGGTTTATCCACATTTATTCCATCCCAGAAGGTGTATAATTTAGTGTTCTTAAAAATAGGTCAAGGCTGGAGGAATATTTGGAAACAGGATAGTGTGCACAGCAGTTTTCCGCTGGGATGAGAAGGCATACATAAACTGTTGGTTTTATATGGATGGTTCAATGCAGTCGTTCGGATGAATAAATTCCAGTCTAATCCTGGATGTTTGGGCACAATCCTTCACAGAGTAATTCCAATTTAAACAAAGCAGTGTGAAGTAACCGCTGGCAACCGTAGTGCTACGCTGTGGGTATTTAGGAGACTGGTGAGGCACAATCAAGCATGATAAAACCATACTTATAGGATAGGGATGATTGAACTACAGTTTCTTGATAAATTTATACCCAACATGCACTAAAACACAGCAGGCCATGAATACATTTAATGTGCAAAAAGGAAGGCGGCACTCTAGTAAAACAATGTAACCCTTTTGAAATAAAGAGACAGAGATATCCCTCCATTTTGCCCACAGACATTCGACCAATAGCTTAGCTGTGTTTAGACTTTTTCCATCCAGACGTGGCTGCATAACCTATTTATGGGCCTTCCTTTTTTGAACATTTAACGTAATGCAACAGGAATTCTACTCTTTAGGACAAGGCTTATTGTCCAAATGAGAAGCATTTGTTTAGTTCTACCTGAATTGTTGCCTCACCACAACAGCTGGCTGGGTTTGGGATCACAACATTCCAAGAAGTAATGAACCAGACACATGGCGTAGATGTTTGAGTGATCCGGGACAAAAACAAACAACCACATTGAATCTCAGCTGAAATACGCAGTAGTACCAGGTAAAATGTCCAGCAGTGCACCATTGAGAGCGGTTCATTGCAGGATAATTGAATATACACGGAAACAAGGCAATGGCCTGTGTAAGCAACATTAAGAGCTAATCGGAAAAAATCCCCCTCTAATTATCCATTAGGAAAATAGCAGACTGAGATTATAGTTATTTCTATCCCTTGTGGAGAGCTAGAGAGTACCAGTGTGGGCTATGTTATATTTAAGCTACACCTCAAATGATATATTTAGACTCTGATTTCAAAGTGCACTCATTATCTGTGTCATCTGGCCGATTTGTGTAATGAAATAATTGCCTAAATGTTTTCTTTGAACAGAACATACAATATATTGTACTCTGGAAAGATAGACTGCCTGTAACTGCTGAGAACAAACTGTTTCTAGGTTCCCTACCATTTTGGTATTTTTGGTATTTGGTATTACCATGAGCTTCTATAAACAATGGACTCCAAACGCAACTAGGCCTGGGTAATATCTGACACACTGTCCAGTTTTATTCGGACATCTGAGCTGTATGCATGGGTTGTCCTTTCTTTCCACAGCAAACCTGAGGTTTGAGGAGCTGCTTACTGAATCATATCATCCAAGGCAGCATTTTCTTTCAGTAGCGTGACGCTTCGTAGGAAAATACCTGTCCTGAGTCCCTGACACTGAGTCTTCTCCTGCCAAAGCTTTGCAGGACCAGATGGGAGTGGAGATAGAGCCTTTGTTCATACACTCAGGACGGGTGTGAAACCAAACCAAATTCCACAGCGCAGGAGAACTCATGCTGTCCTTGTCCCGAAAAGGCTTTCCTTTCTCTGCTAGGGATTTCAGCCACTGTGTTGAAAGGAGGAGAAAGAGGAAGAAGAGGAGGTGGAAGGCAGAGGAGGAAGAGGATAATGAACCTAGAAAGAACGTTAAACACGCTTCAACATGATGAGCTTTGACAAAAGTGTGAGGTCTAAGGTGAAAAAGGCATATCAACATCGTGTAAATCTTGATGATCCTCCTGTAGTGTCTCAGTCTTTGAAAACACATTAGAAAATGTGTCTCACAGACTGAAGCGAAAATATTCGCCTTGACCCAGAAAATTATTATATGTGACTCTACTGCAATGACTTATTTCCACTCTCTTGGCTGCAGTCCTAATGGCATAACCTAAATACAGCTGTGAATCAATCGTAAACATACACAAGCCTCACAGCCCTCATTCCAGAAATGAGAGTAAGCAAGAGAAGAAGTGTATGTATGAAGATGTAAAGCTCCTTTCTATACATCTGGTCTTGCCATCTTTTTCAAACCACAAGCATTAACAACGCTTTACTTTGTGCCTTTACATCCTGTCATACCAGCATGGGGTGTCAACCCCTGGGTCTCGGTGAACTCTCCACCTGCCCGCGAGTCTGTGTGCTGCAGTACCACATGGCTTCTCTTCAGTAGGCCATGATCAGAGTGGGGTTGCATGGGAGTGGTGATAGAGATGGGAGGTTTGACCAGCTAGTCTTCTCAGACCAGCCATGTCGTTGTCCTGGTGTGTTATATTACACACAGAAGGCTTTTATGGTCAAATAATGTACTCTTCTGCACAGACAATTGAGGCCAGACTCCAGTGAATCACATATTCCCCCATTTACATATCTTGATAGTTTCCAGCACGGAAGTAAGTAACAATCATGTCCTGCTTTGATATGACAACACAGAAAGCAGTACAGAGGGCCCTGTAGCAAGGAGAATATGCATCAGGACTTTTTGTCTCTGAAATAGACCCAAACCACAAGAAAGATACGGCTTTGACATCACACAAGGTTTTACAATTTAATCTGCTCTGTACAAATCTGCATAAATTCGTTGCCATTGCCATGCCTAGTATTTTTTTTGTAACAGTACAGAACCATATGGCTTGCTCACCGAACCATGGCATCTGTGGTGGATTCAAACTGTTCAGACTTCAGATGTTAAATTGCTAGCAGATGCAAGTGGTTAGATAAGGCTAATTAAGAGATTAGAGGTTTTATTTCCACTGATCAAGTCTTTAGGTGTGATATTACTTTCACACAGTAGAGAGAGGGGGCATGGTACATTGTCTCCATGGTACACAGAGAGGGGCCATGGTACACTGCATCTGTGTTATTCTGAAGCAAAGGGAAGAGGTGTGGTTGTAATTAGCCATGATAAAGTATAAAGTACATGGTATTACCACTATAAAATGTGGCCAAATACATCACCATCACCAAGGTTGGGGTCAATTCCAATTTAATTTGAAATTCCATTTCAATTATTGAATTCACTCATGAAGTGGAGAATTTATGTTGAATTACATTTGAATTTTACAAATCTTCAAATTGGAAATGGAATTAGTGTTTGGACTTTTAAAATTGGAATTTAATTGGAATTGTAAAAACATTTCATCTTTGGAATTGAATATATATAAATATAATATATTATATTTTTTAATTTCCAAGTTAATTGGAATTAATGCACATAGTATAAGACAAATTGACTGTAGGATTTGTTTTTAATAATTTAATCTGTATTTCTGTATTTCCAGTATAGCTGGAGGCTGTCTGAACGGTGACAGGATCAGCCTGAAAGCCTGAGCGAATTAAATTCAAATTGGAATTCATGGAATTGTTGGGGATAATATTTACCTAACATGGGAATTCAGAGGAATAAATAGGAATTAAATTATCTCTGAATTCAAAGACTGACCTGGAATTTGAATTGAATTAAATGGAATTCACAGGGAGAGAGAATTGAATTACAATTAGATTTGTGTAATTGACGCCAACCCTGATCTCCAATATCTCAACAACACATAAATGTAGTCTAATTAGAACTGCTGAATTGGAATAATTTTGATCCAGCACTTTTGGGTTATAGAGAACACAACTGCCCCCTTTCATACGAAAACACGCAAAAAAGTAAATAATCAGACATATTCTTAAGAGATATGTATCCATAATGATACAGTAGCTGACCAAGTTGACCAAAAAATCTAAAACAAACAAGAACCATCTGTATTTTCGATGGATTGCACATTCGGTAAGCAAACATTTCGGTAAGATTATATTATTGATGCAAGAACCCTTTGATTATCATTTTCCAATTATGGGTTCAGGCTTGTAGCCTCGCTCTCAGGCGGATTGAGTACTGCTGTATTTCTGGACACTCACAGTACTCCCGCGCATAAAAGGCTAAATTCACAGTAAGCTCCTTTTAGCAAGCTGCTTATATAGTGATATTTATTCATTTGAGCTTGACTTAAAAACTTGTTCCACATTCCACTCCAGTGTAGGATAATACACCTACTGTACCACAGCACAGTCATATGTAACAAAGCAGTGCATGCTGAAAAAAATCCCAAAGATTTAGCTCTATGAACTAGGTCATTAGTGTTCTTTCAAAAGTGCATCTGGGAAAAATGTTGCTTTTTGGCATAATGTTGAAGGTATGGTGAAGGGTGAAAAGGCTATTGACGAAAATGAATAAAACGACTGTTAAAAGTTTGAAGTTTGGCATCTCCAAAAATCCACTACAACAAAACTTTTATTCTTAAAAATATCTCTTCACTCCAAATAATTTTATCTCTGAAACCTAGAATCTCAAGAGACATTAACGAAGCATAATTCAGTCACGCTCCAGAATCTAGGAGATAGAAAAAAAATGTAATGGCTTCAGAACATAATGCTCTTCAATGCAGACTGCCACTGCAATATGTTTTTTAAGTTTGACAATTGTACAGTTGTAGACCTATATATTTCCCCTCCTGCTTTAATCTGCTTGTGCTAAAACCACTTTAGCATTAAACCATGGATGACAAGCAGGAACGACTGGGAGTCCCAGTGGTCAAAGCCTCATCATCAGCCTTCTGGATCTGTTCCAGCACAAACTGAACAAGGCCACTGTTGCTTAGCAATGGACAATCAACTAGACAAAACAGACATGCAAATCATTGTAAGACGCTTGAGACATACACATGCATATCAGCCGTTTCTTGTAGGATGATTAACAAAGAAAGTGCATTATAATGACTACATTGTCAATGTTTGCACAATATTGGAACTTCCATCTTCCAGGAGTTTTTGTGGGGTGGACAAAGCAAAAGCAGCAACTTATCCTTCGTCTATATGACACTCAAACTTGAATATATATCAACTGAATATCCTACAGTACTGCTCTGAGCCCATGGCATGCCTTCAGTGCTTATTACAGGAAATGCAAACTTCTAGCGTATTCAAGGCTTAAAAAGGTTTCTAAAGCTTGACATGTCCACTTTAAAAAGCCAGACTTGATTTTCCCTAACGAAAAACGTATCAACCCCTACAAAAAAATGTCCATTAATTATAATTATAATCCACATAATAATTCACATTTCCTGTTGCTGCAGGATTATTTTCCTGCTGTAGCAAACTAGCTCAAATTAAGATCCTACATATGTAATAATAGGATTCTATCAAGAGAAGGAGAGCCACTTGAGTGTCTGCCAGACCCGCCCAAGATTTTCCAAGCTAACCAGGCTGGTGAGAGGACTAAACCTCTGACCCAACAGTTTGTAAATTATCCTAACCACACGTGTGGAGCTCAACGGCGGGTGCAGAAATGGTGGCTGTGTCATGTGCAAACCCTAAACCCAGGGGTGATAGTATAATGAAAAGGCTTCATCTGAAGGCCTGCCATACAGACTAGAAGACAACCATCCCTCACAGGTCTGCTCTGGGAAAATAGACAAACAGTCAATGGATGAAGTACAGGGCTTTTCTTCCTCTGTCAGCTCCTTGACTTCAGTTCCTTACTTTTCCACCATCTAGCAGAGAGCAGTATGGGATACCGCTGGGCTCCCAGGGGCCTTAGTAGCATGACATATGTGTTCCATTACGGCCCGTTTCAACCATTTCTCCAGGACTTGTGGTTTCACAGTCTGCTTCAGAGGAGGATTACTGTAGGTCCTCTTGAACTTGACTTATTTCTGCACAATAACTGTTTATTAAATATAATTGACCATCAAAGTTGTCAGAGAAAGAAAAAAATGGAACCGTAGACATTAACCACAAAAAGGAGAGTTTTGTGAAAAAAGCAATTTATAAAGTAGGAGGTACTGAGAAAAATAAAAAATATCATATTTCAACCACAAACGCCATCATCGTTGGTCTCTGTTTGATTAATTAGAGCCAAATAAATGATAACGTTAGATCATTTCCTAATGCCTAATCTTTGAGATTTACAGTTGGCAGAATGTTAATACAAATTTATTGTATAACATATTCAAAGAATAATTTCATAAGAGCACCACTAAGTGTTATAATTTATTTATCTCCTAACTTATTTGAGATATGTTTCAATGTGTGGGATATGTTCCAATACTTCAGTCTCTAGTCAAAGCTAGCTGCCCTTGCAAACTTACCCCATGTTTTTCTCCCTCTGCCAGCACTATCAGTAGTCAGTCAATGGGAAAAACCTTTAAACGGACATGCAAATCAGCAGAAAGCATTTACTGGCCTGTTTGATATCAGAGGTATCCCAAACCAGAGTGTGTCAACCCCAGGGTGGTCTGATTATCACTATTTGTGTGTCTAACAGACATGTGCCTGGAATCTTTTAAACACTGTGCACATGCCAGGCACACTAGATAGGGCATTTTTTTCTTCAGTTTGTGGCGTCAGCTCGCATAGTTTCGAGACAGCTACTCCGTTTTTGCAACACAGGCGTGATTTATTGCCATGAAGATTTTATTGTTTCTAATACTCATAGTCAGTCCATTAAATGAGAAAAAATAGAGGATACCCAAAATTACTGTGATGACTTTGTTGTGGTAACAATTCACTCCTTTGAACATGTACCAGCATGTTATACTTCACCAATTTCAATTTATATGTACATTGCAAGGCTGAGAAACATGTGCAATGAAGTATTAAAATGGAATATCCATATCCATTATTATTATCTGCAAAACATTTTCAGTTTTTGGTACACAGCATCCCGCTGCTGGTGTTGACACAGTAGCCGAGTAAAACTGTAAGGATCTGTGTTATTGATGAAGGCTTTCCACACGACTGTTAGTGCAAGCAATTTCTCATATCACTCACTCCAAATCATCAACAACATCTGGAACAACTATGAAATACATAAACAAGAGGAGGGGGAAGAATTTCTAACACGACTCAGGATAAGACCCAGATGCAGACACAGGAGGCAGACAGTTATAATCTCAGATTTTTATTACAATGCAAACGGCAGGTCCAGGACAGGCAGATGTCGGTAATCCAAGACAGTGTCAATAAGGGACAGAATGGCAGGCAGGCTCAAGGTCAGGGCAGGCAGAGGTCGGCAATCCAAGACAGCGCCAAACAGGGACAGAACAGCAGGCAGGCTCAGGGTCAGAGCAGGCAGAATGGTCAGAACCGGGAGGACTAGAAAAAAGTAACTAGAGATATTATTATCTATATAGTGCTGCTTGAGTCCAGCTTACAAGCAAAAACTAAACCAGAAAGTACCAGTGACTCGCTCAATAAGGAAGTAGTCAGATGATGCAGATGCTAACCTATAGGACTGTTTCGCTAGCACAGACTGGAATATGTTCTGGGATTCTTCCAATGGCATTGAGGGGTACACCACATCAGTCACTGGCTTCATCAATAAGTGCATTGACGACGTCGTCCCCACAGTGACCGTATGCACGTACACACCCCAGCCAGAAGCCATTGATTACAGGCAACATCCACACCGAACTAAAGGGTAGAGCTGCCGCTTTCAAGGAGTGGGACTTGAATCGTACTACTCCGCTTTCGACGCCCTGTGGCAGGGCTTGTAAACTATTACAGACTACGAAGGGAAGCAGAGCCGCGAGCCTACCAGACAAGCTAAATGTAGCCATGAAGTGCTTTGACAGGCCGATCATGGCTCACATCAACACCATTATCCCAGAAACCCTAGACCCACTCCAATTTGAATGCCTCCCCAACAGATCCACAGATGATGCAATCTATTGCACTCCACACTGCCCTTTCCAACCTGGAAAAAAGGAACACCTACATGAGAATGCTATTCATTGACTACAGCTCAGCGTTCAACACCATAGTGCTCTCAAAGCTCATTACTAAGCTAAGGACCCTGGGACTAAACACCTCCCTCTCTGTAACTGGATCCTGGACTTCCTGACGGGCTGCCCCCAGGTGGTAAGGGTAGGTAACAAGCGGTACTGGAACACCAAGTCTAGGTCCAAAAGGCTTCTTAACAGCTTCTACCCCCCAAGCCATAAGACTCCTGAACACCTAATCAAATGGCTACCCAGACTATTTGCATTGTCCCTCCCACACCCATTTTTACGCTGCTGCTATTCTCTGTTTATTATCCATACATAGTCACTTTACCTCTACCTACATGTATATACAGTATTACCTCAATTACCTTGACTAACCGGTGCCCCCGCACATTGACTCTGTACCGGTACCCCGTGTGTTTTCTATCTTTCTTATTTTGAAATTTTCTTTATTCATTTTTACTTCAGTTTATTTTAGTAAATACTTTCTTAAAACTGTTTTTCTTAAAACAGCATTGTTGGTTAAGGGCTTGTTAGTAAGCATTTCACTGTAAGGTGTACACCTGTTGTATTCGGCGCATGTGACACATAACATTTGATTTGATTTGATGAACTGGCAACAGGAGACAAAGAGCTGTGAGACAGAGGTTTGATTCTAGACACATGTAAAGTAAAATGTATACAGAGGGTGCGGGGCAACAGAAGACGAACAGCAGAGGGACTAAGATTCTTAGAAATGGGGAAAGGGCCGATAAAACGCAGGGACAGCCATACCTTCCTACCAAGATGATAGCGGCAGTCCGCCTGTCGCCGATACCTGTAGGTGGTCTTGAGAAGAGCGGATTAACATCTGGGCCGAGGGCATGTTGACCTCTTCCTCTTGCTCAGGGAAGAGCGGGGGCTGATATCCCATGGGACACTTGAAAGGCAAGAGACCAGTTACCGAGCAGGCCCATAGTGGGCCACCAAAAATGTTGTCGTATAAAGGTCAGGGTCCGACGGGAGCCAGATGGCAGGAAAGTCTGGAGGAATGAGTCCATTCCAAAACCGGGGAATGGACAGAGTCCGGGACAAACATTTGGAACGCTGCACCTCATGGACCTGGTTCTCTATACCCCAGATGAGTGCAGCCACTAGACAAGAGGTATGGAGAATGGTCTCAGGGTCCAACAGTGTAGCAGTGGGTCTATAGAGGCGCGAGAGTGCATCACGATTCACATTCTTGCACCCCGGGCGGTAGGAGATGGTAAAGTTGAACGATCTTGTCTAGAGTTGAGGCGCTTGGCGGTGCGGAGATATTCCAGGTTCTTGTGATCAGTCCCCTCTATGAATGGATGTTCCGCCCCCCTATAACCAGTGCCTCCACTCCTCCAACGCCATTTTCACCGTAAGTAGTTCTCGATTTCCCACGTCATAATTCCTCTCAGTGGCGTTAAGACGATGTGAAAGGAAAGCACAGGGATGCAGCTTTTGGTCCTGGGCAGAACGCTGGAACAGGACAGCCCCCACTCCGACGTCCGAGGTGTCAACCTCCACCATGAACTGACAGGATGGATCTGGATGGATTGAGATGGGAGTTGTAGTGAACCAATGCTTGAGGTCAGAGAACGCCTGGTCAGCAGCTGGAGACCATGTGAATGGGACCTTGGGAGACATGAGTGCTGAAAGGAGGGAAGCCAGGGTGCTGTAACCCCAGTTGAAATGGCTGTAGAAATGAGCAAACTCCAGGAAGTGATGCAGCTGCACTCTGGATATAGGTTGAGGCCAATCCACCACCACTCTCACCTTGCCAGGATCCATCTGCATATTTCCTGCAACAATGATGTATCCTAGGAAGGAAATGGTGGAGCGATTGAATTTTGATTTCTCAGCTTTAACAAAAAGCTGGTTCTCCAGGAGAGAACCTGTCGGATGTGGAGGACATGTTCTTGAGCTGAGCTGGAAAAGACGAGGATGTCGTCAAGGTAGACGAACACGAACCGGTTCAACATGTCACAGAGAACATTGTTAACCAGGGCCTGGAACACTGCAGGAGTGTTGGTCAGTCCGAATGGCATCACCAGGTATTTGTAGTGCCCGCTAGCCGTGTTAAAGGCTGTCTTCCGCTCGGCTCCTTCCCGTATCCGCACCAGATATTAGGTGTTCCGAAGATCCAACTTCGAGAAGAGAGTAACCCCCTGGAGAGGCTCGAAACCGAGGTGATGAGTGGTAGTGGATAACGGCTCTTAAAACCTGTTAGAGCCCCGGGGCAGAGGTTCGGAGGTTCGGAGAGTCTGGCGTGCCCAAAGTATAATGCCTGTTACTCAGGCCCAGAAACCAGGATATGCACACAAATCCATCCGGAAAATGGGATTTTGTGATGTGACAGTTTTTCCTTTGACATGCTATTCAATACAGAGGGATTTAGCTCGCAGATTGCAGTTCCTATGGCTTCCACTAGATGTCATCAGTCTTTAGACATGGTTTCAGGCTTGTTTTTTGAAAAACCAACGAGTAATAGCTGTTTTTCCTGGTGGACTATTTTGGCGGGCGTGATTGAGTGCGCACGCTTTGGTTTTTTCATATTCTATTTAGCAGGTTATTTTCCGTCTGAAATATTATTGTTTATTTACATATTAGGGTACCTGATGACTGATTAGAAATGTTGTTTGACTTGTTTTGACTAACTTTACCGGTACTTTTGGATTTCTTTTGTCTACATGGTTGATTGTGTAGCTGGGACCCTTTGGATTGCCATCAGAGGAAGATTTTCAAAGGTAAGCGATTTATTTTATCCCTATTTTTGAGTTTTGTGACACTTGTGCTAGTTATGATATTATGCTAATTGAATAAGTATACGGGGCGCTGTCAAATGTTCTTCTTCGCCGTAAAGCCTTTTTGAAATCTGATAACGCTGTGAGATTACCAAGATTCTTACCATTCTTTGAATGGTGTACAACACTTGTATTTTCTTGAATGTTTAATATTACTTTTTTTGTAATTTGAATTTGGCGCTCTGCATTTTTCCGGATGTTGTCATAGGTGGGTCGCCTGTGACCCACCGGTCCATAATACGTTTTAACCGTGATGTCATTAAGGCCCCGGTAAACAATACACGGGTCCAGGGTTTTGTCGTCCTTCTCCACAAAGAAGAACCCTGCACCGGCGGGGGAGGCAGAAGGACGGATACACCTTGCAGCCAGGGAGTCCTCAATATACCTTTCCATTGCCTTGGTCTCTGGAACTGACAGGGAATAAAGCCGCCCCCGAGGTGGTGTAGGGCCCGGGAGAAGGGCGATAATGCAGTCATAGGGCCGATGTGGAGGGAGCGATGTGGCACCTGCCTTGTTGAAAACCTCCCGGAGATCCTGGTACTCCGCGGGAATGGTGGAGAGGTCCGAGGCATTTCCCAAGGCCGCAAGAAGATGACCCGGTTGCAGGCTGCGTTGACTTCAGACAATGAGCGTGGCAGAACGGGCTCCAACCCTTGATAGAACCAGCAGTCCAGTCGATAAGGGGAATATGCCTCTGGAGTCATGAAAACCCCAAAACCACGGGTACCTGAGGAACTTCAATGAGCAGAAATTGAATGGTTACCTGACACTAGCAGGTTGATAGGAACCGTATTGTGGGTGACTCTGCCAATAGAGCGCCCATCCAGCGCTCTGACGTCCATGGGAATGGAGAGGGGTTGAGTGGGGATTTCCAGCTCTGACACCAGGGTAATGTCCATAAAACTCTCATCGGCCCCAGAGTCAATGTCTACCCGGAGAGATTTTGACCGGTCACCCCACAGCAGGATGACATGGAGAGGGGTACGAGTACTGGGAGAATGGAAATTCTCCATATGGTCCACCAGCATACTCATACCTACTGATGAGCCTGGTCTTTTAATGATCTTGGTGTTCAGTCTGTGTAAACGTTTGGCAGGAGACAATCTAGCTCTGCCAAGTTGCATAGGCTCCGGAGGAGGCGAGTCGGCAGACCTCAGTGATTCCAGGGGGGGAACTCGGGTAACCTTGCCTAATAGACAATCGGCAGGATTGCTCCAGCAATATATTGAAAGTGCGGTCATGGAGTTCCGCCAAGGTTTGGAATCCTTCCTTAAGATTTTGAAGTAACTCCTTGTGTCTTCCAATGGTGGCTCCTTGGGAGGAGACTTTGCGGGAGCTGGTCCGAGTCTGCTGGGTCAGTCATGGCCAGTTCGTACTAACACGACTCAAGATAAGACTCAGATGCAGACACAGGAGGCAAACAGTACAAATCTCAGATGTTTATTACAAAACAAGGGGCAGGCAAACGGCAGGTCCAGGACAGGCAGATGTCAGTAATCCAAGACAGCATCAATAAGGGACAGAATGGCAGGCAGGCTCAGGGTCAGGGCAGGCAGAATTGTCAGAACTGGGAGGACTAGAAAACCGAAACTAGAGATACTAGAAACCGGGAGAACACGCTGGTAAGACTTGACAAGACAAACAAACTTGCAAAAGACCAACAGAAAACGCAGGTATAAGTACACAGGGGATAATGGGGGAAAATGGGAGACACCTGGTGGGGGGTGGAGACAAGCCCAAGACAGGTAAATCAGGGTGTGACAATTTCATAATTCAACAAAGGGACAAGAAGGGAAAAAAGGGGAGGGGGAAGGCAACAGAGAGAGAGAGAGAGAGAGTATGAGCTGGAATGTAAACAGTCCAGAGAGATGTGTCAATAAAGCAGTGGGTTGTCCTGTGAAGATCTTGTCAAGAGGTCCAGACCCCCACTATGGGGGCTGTATTATGTGGAAACGGACGCGGTCCTCTGGAGGGCACATTCTTGTTCCCCTGTTGCGTGCTTACAGTGTATCAAAGTGACATGTAAGGCTTCCCCTGATGGCTCTCCCTCTTACGCCGTGACCTATTGCCTTCCATGCTACTGGGTTTGTGGATTATGTACTGTATAAACTTTGTTTAAACAGAGCATTCCTCTTTGTAATTTCCTCACAGCTGGCCTACAGTTCTGAGACACTAAAAGGAACTGCCAGCAGAAAACTTAGATACAATTGAAGGGATACAATAAATGATAGATGTATTTAGATGTGATGTTTTCATATTTCATAATTTAAATGACAAGATAACATAGCTGTTGATTGAATCAATTTAATTAGATTTATAAAGTAACTACATATAGCCAAAATATGTAATCTCTAATCTGTGATTTGCCTTGATAATTGGTTGGATTTTTTATTATCATTAATGTGTTCTTCTTTTTGCATCATTAGTTCATTAGTTTAGCTAATGACCTCACTTGATAATGTGAGTTATTTATTTGATCAGTAGTGAGGTCCATGAAGTAATGAGACGTACCCAGAATCATGAGAAAAAAAATATTTGTGAAAATGTTTTTTCAGTGTTTCTGAACATACGTATTGCATACATAATGAACATACATAATGCTTAGAGAAGAAATTCCAACCTGTAACAGCAATCACCCGTCTTAAATGAATCATGGCAGCAAAAATGTTAGACAGGCTTCCTTAAGGATCCTGTACATCTTTATACTGAGCTGTTTATGTGAGTTTGAATACAATATTACACTTTCTCGCAGATTCATTTGCAGTACATGTGTCCATATGTACGTGTCCTCCTGCGGGATACAGGGATAGTCCTGGTATATATTCAACTGATGAGAGGAACGCTTTTAGCATCTAGCCCAGGAAGAGGAACACAAGCTGGGTGGAGGAATCCATGGTCCCGCTTGAATTTGTGGGTGCTCAAGGAATGCGGCGGCAACATTATCACGAGACCTTATCGAGCCAGGGGTTTGAGCAACATAAGCCCTGAAAATCAAACAGCTTATCTCACCTGACGGCACGGTATCCTCCTCACAAATGCAGCAAGGGATGGATGCATGCGGGACAATTGGGGCACGTCTGCTCATGCAGTCTGAAGGCTGCTCGTCAGGTTGGGAGATGGAACAGACAAGGAACCGTCAGTCAGGTCCTAACCTGTCTAATGGGATCATATGCTAGATGAGGAGGAAAGTTCAATGAACTTCGCCTATAACCCTTGGCCTAAACTTTGTCCTGAAAGTGGACCTGAAGAAGTATTCCTGTTGAGACATCCCGATTTCACACTATGTTTTGGTCATAACACTTGCTAAAGAATACCAGTAAGGTCTTCCTATTCAATGGCTTATATATTTTGTAATTTATAGAATGGAGTTTTTAATTGTAACCTACAGTCTTCAAACAGAAGTTATTGTCCCACATTATTATTGACTGTGATTAAAGAGCAGTTTCACAAGGACAAATGAATACTGACTTTCATTGAATTGATCGTAAACAAATGCTATTAATTCTGCCTCAGAACAACCATTATTCAACAAGTAGAAACTCCTATCCCTTCAGTTGTTTTCCTCACACTGTCTGCCTCTGTGGTGCTGAGGGATGATGATGTATGCTTTCTTTTATGATCTACATCTTTTTAATCGTGTGAGGTTAACTGAACATGAGACAGATCTTTGTTTTGTAAATAATGAAAACCTCCCTTGCCACAAGAACAAGGTTCTACACCTTATGTTATCGTTAACAAAACATAATTCAATGTAATTGCCAGAATTCATCATTGATGAATGGAAGCACTTTGAACCTCTATAAATAAATTCTCAAAAGTATTTTTTTTTATCCTGCCACGCTGAAAAGCCATAAAGCTACATCATCCATGTTGTCTTTTTATGTATGGCTGACAGCTTAGTTTGATAACCATTTCAAACAATTTTCCACTAGTTTCCATTTCAGATCTTCTCAAACTGGTCCCACTCTCCAAATACATAAATACAAAAACAGATTTACAACATTAAGGCAAAAAGAGAGCAACTGATAAAGATTGATAAGAAGCAGCTGGATAGCTTGTAAGAGAGTAAGAGGCCATGCTTTCAACTAGGTGGACAATGTATGTTAAATATAAACACATGTGCTTCCCCATGGCTTTTGATCATGACCTCAATTTAAAAAGTGTCATTTATAATCAACAACCTAGCAATGTAATCTCTTGCAGATGTCCTCTAATACCTTGTCCCATTTCACAGTGAGAAGACATTCTTTGCACAGTCCGTTGACACTTTGACAAGTGAAAATTGAATATTCTCTTAAACTGAGGGGCATTCCACCTCTCCTCCCAAATCATCCAGCAAAAAAGCCCAGTTGCTGGATCTGTATGATAATGCTCAGGTAGGTTGAACAGAGTGCATCTGCTTCCTGTGTCAAATCCTCTAGCCTCACAGAGCAACAGCTGCTCTTGCTCAGTGTCAGCTGCATACAATACTGCCTGCCTGCCTGCCTGCCTGCCTGCCTACATACATACATACATATCCTTCCATCCATGTCTCTCAACAGACCCACCAGCCAGACAGCTACGTTCTGCAGGTGGAAGAATAGAGTAGCATGGAGGCACTTTTTCAAATTCAAACAAGGGTGGCACAGGGAACACATTTCTGTATGACATGTTGGCATTACTGCTTCAATACAGCCAACTTAAAAAAGCTACAGGCCTTTTCCCAAAATAGGTACATTTAAAGGTTAATCTGTCCTAACACAACACTCCACAGGCCAGACCACACGAGTCATACTCTGAAAGGCAAAGAATAGGGTCATGAATAAACCTGAGGGAAATGTTCCAAAATCTTATGGACTTGATTTGAGGGTTTCTTTTCATGATGATTCACTCTGTCATGCTAAGAAGTCTCAGGAGGTAAGGCTCAACACATTGAATACTCTACTGTTCTTTCTCCCAGACCACCTGGCCAATGACCTCACTGACACTCTGACCTCTGGCTATACCACAGACATAGACACAGCAAGACCAGGGAAGAGCCTGCCTTGCTAGCTGCATGCTTATCTACCTACAAATAAGCTGCTTCGTTATGAGATTGAACCTACAGACGTAAGATCTTAATTTGATCCAGTTTGCTATAGAAGGAAAAAAAGTTTATATTTTTTTGCATTGCAGGACAGTTCTCCTGCAATATGGTTCAAATTAATATCCTACATCTATAATCTGTACTCACTGACATGTAGCCTATTTAATATGTCTGGAGTCTGTGAACTTACAGGGATCTGGTTGAAAATAGCAACATTCATCACATGCTGAACAAACCGGTCAAGAAAGTCTTTGTAGCGGTCTTATAAAGCCGAGAGAAGCTTATTCAAAGAAGCTTTGGTGTTCCTCTACGGAAGCCTGTATGTACTTGGATATCCAGGTCAAGTCATTTTTTACATCAACCCAGCCACCTCCTCTGTGCGACTAGTATGCTAGCGATCAGAGATTTAACGGACAACAGACAGCTTAATTAGATGCTGTAGATAGCGTAAAAGGGACTTTCCCTGGGAATCAGCAGCAGGGAACGAGAGAATCAGTCAGAGAATCTGATGGAGTAAATTAGTGGTACAGTAGCCAGCATGGCCAGTGAAGAATGTTCCTCTGATGATAATGAGTCTAGCAGGGCATCCTACTGCACCCTCTCCATTATCCTGACCATTCATGATGTTACACTCAAGGTATTGACTTAGGCACATGGTGACCAAAACCATATCCTTCAGGAGTCACGATGTCTCTCCTTCCTCTCCGTGTCGCAAATATTTCTGTCCTCGGTTGGAGCCAGTGAGTGAGTGAACAGGCAGGAAGGCAGACAACCGACCAAGCTGAAAGACATCAGTGCAAGTCTGAGAGAGCCAAGATTCAGATGAGATTGTGCATCTCAATAAGGAGAGTTGAATAGAGAACTACTACTAATGTAATTCTTGGAGTTTATCATCATCTAGCACAGAGAGTTTATCATCATCTAGTACAGACAGTTTATCATCATCTAGAACAGAGAGTTTAGCATCTTCCCCTGCTCAGATGTCCTCTGATTCGGACAGAAACAATTCACTGTCCTGCTGGATCTGTCTCAAAATAAACATTTATTGACCTGAAAACTTCTCCCTCCTCCCTAGATATCAGATAGCACGATCCATCAGTCCACAGACCACAAAATGACATAGCTAATATTCCCTCTGACCGCTAGGCTGTTCTATGGGAATGTGTTGTAAGTAAGTCTGAGACATACAGGCACCAGATAATTGAACGTTAACATTCAATTGAATGTCCAAGACTTGTCAGTGGAGTTCAGTATCGAGAGAAATGACAAAGTTTAATAGAGAAATTATAGACATCTGGAATAACTATCTCTCCTGATTTACACACTTTTCTGTTTGTAGCTTTTGAGCTACTCAGATATACGTACAGTATATACAGTGGATAGAGAGTATCAGTACTGCCCTTTTTTAACCTTGGTATCTGTATTGTTGTTTACAAGCCTGTGCCAAAGTAACAATGGTGTATTGTGCAAGCCAGCATGAGTGTGTAAGCCCCATTGCCAAATGACTGAAAGAGGAAATGTAATCATATACAGAATACAAATGATGTCCCAATTTAGATTAGGTAACAGCATGAAGGAATTAAAGCGCTGTGAAAACGGGGAGGATTGCTTCAATTACACTCATTACACAACATCCATCTTTCTGACCGGACTGACTAGTCTGGAAAACACTCCAAACAGGAGGGACGGTGGGCTTGTAAAGACCAGGAGGGAAAGGGAAGATTGTGGATTGTGAGGAATGCTGGAATCCCATACTTTTTGGAGTTAGAGGAATGTAGTTAATGCATAGATTCACATCAAAGGCAGAAATTACAAACATGTCTGAACAACAGGGAGAGGAAGCCCGTGTACAGTACACAGCACCCGTAAACACACAGTTCGGGTATCACTCCTCTTTTGGCTGCAGGGCTGGCATAGAGTGGTATAATTGATATGCAGAACATTACAGACTTTATGAGGACATGTTAGGCCACAGGGAGATGTTTTGCATGATAAATTGCTAAAGAAAACAGCTGCTTTATGACTGGTTTATGAAACATAGTTAACCAAAAAAGTTCCTAAATTGTATCAGTTTGATCCAATGCTGTATACCAGCTATTTTCATTCACACAAATCCATATTTCTGACCACACAAAAACCAGCAGTTCTGGCCTCCTGAGTGGCGCATCAGTCTAAGGTGCTGTATTGCAGTGCTTGAGGTGTCACTACAGACCTGGGTTCGATCCCAGGCTGTGTCACAGCTGGCTGTGACAGGGAGACCCATGAGGCGGTGCACAATTGGCCCAGTGTCGTCCGGGTTTGGCTGGCAGGGATTTCCTTGTCCCGTTGCGCCTGCAAGCTGACTTTGGTTGCCAGCTGGACGGTGTTTTCTCCTACATATTGGTGTGGCTGGCTTCCGGGTTAAGCGAGCAGTGTGTCAAGAAGCCGTGCGGTTTGGCAGGGTTGTGTTTTGAAGGACGGATTGCTCTTGACCTTTGCCTCTCCTGAGTCCATAGGGGAGTTGCAGCGCTGGGAAAGACCGTAACTACCAATTGGGGAGAAAAAGGGGTACATTTTTTTTTAAAAGCTCAGTTCCATAGTCTCTCCTTCTACTCTGGTAATCCAACTGAAGCGCTGAGGGATGCTCTCCTTGGCTCCATATGTTTGGATCATAATACAACAGGCAAGCGTCTTACTGGTCAGTTCCCATTAGACTCTCTACATTAAGCATCTCATAGTTGTTCCGCCCAGCCCTGTGCCCACTGGAAACTCAGTGGGCCACGCCTGCACTGATAAAAGTCCACTTGAATGCTCTATTTGTGGGTTGACTAATTCCACGTTGTGTGGCTGGATGAAAGGACAAAAGAAAACAACCAGGCCGCTGTCTTGAACTAAAGCCTCAGTCTGGGACTATGGGAGATCTGATGTGTGGGGGTAGAGCCACAGAATACCCTATTCAATGGCCATTTTGCAGTCAAGAGTTTTCTTGTTTCTCTGAATTCTGATGCATTATGTTCAGTGAAACTACTCCAGACAAAAACATGTATAATAGCATCATGGGTGTCCGTCTTGGTCTGATTTGGTTGATACATTTCATTGATGCTCTATGTAATTGTACAAGATGGTGAATACACAGCAGTACATAAAGTGTTACGTTCAAAGCAGCATTCTCCATCAACTACAGTGGTAAAGTGAAGATTTAGGTGTTTTTAGACCACGATGAAAAAGCCATCAAGGTAAGTTATTGCTGTGTGTAAAACTGACATATGTCAGGGGAGTCTCCATTGAAAACCAGTCTAGGTGTGTAAGGTTTAATGTTCCATTAAAAGACCACAGATCTAGAGCTATCATTTATGGTGACACAATCATTATACCTAATGGATAAGAAATCAACGGAATATCAGCAAAAGACAGGGTTAATTTGATTGGATCGGGAGCTACTACCACCCCGTTCAGCACTATGCCTAGGATCTATTAGCCGTCACTGAGTAAACACTTAACACTCAGCACTCATGTCAGTGATTGGCAAGAGTCCAGTCCATGTGTGGCTGCCACACTGAGTGCACTTCCTCAGCCATACTCCAACATGTCCGGGCCATTCTTTCCGAACATCTGTCGAGGCCCAGCACGTTCTGTAGGTATTTCATAATTGAAAACGAGTGTTTTTTTATCGTTGTTTTATGTTATGATAATGTCACATGAGCTTACTATGATCTGGAGGGAGGTGTCTCTCTCATGTCTTTGTGTGGGTATTTTATTTTATCAGGTGATGTTCACTTGCATCAGAGTCTTGCATCAGAGTCAGATCAGCCCCCCTGATAAAATAGAAGCCAGTACAGCAGATTATGCACCAACACACTCATTCATGAACTGACAGTCTCCAGACACAGGGACTGCTGGGAAAAGTATTTGACTCGACTACTAGTGGTATTATTATTATTATTATTAGTAGTAGCAGTAGCAGTAGCAGTAGCAGTAATAGCAGTAGCAGTAGCAGTAGCAGTAGTAGTAGTAGTAGTAGTACTGTAGTAGCAGTAGTAGTTGTCCTACAAGATTCCAACCTGCAGGCTTCAGGGTGCCTGCTGATATCTCAACCTGGACTCAGAAGAAGAAATAACATAGTAAATGTAAATCTGGGTCACTCCAAATAGTATGATATGTTAAGAATTGCAATTAGTACAATATGTTACGAACTGCAATTAGTACAATATGTTACGAATTTGCAAAACATATGAGATGTTACGAATTCCAATTTGTTGTGGCTAACGTTAGTTAGATGTCTAGGTGGCTAACACTAATGTTAGCTAGGCTAGGGTTTAGGGTTAGAGGTTAGTGTTAAGTTTATGGTTAAGGTTAGGGTTAGGAGTTAGGTTAAAGGGTTCATGTTAAGATTAGGGTTAGGGGAAGGGTTAGCCAACATGCTAAGTATTTACAAAGAAGCTAGTTTTGTCTTATTAAGTAGCCTTATAATGTAACCATATCAAACTTAACATATCATACTAATTTGAGTGTCTCAGATTTACATTTACTATGTTACGTCTAATCTATGAGACAAGGCTGGATATCTCCTTTTATCTGGAGCTCAGAGAGAGGCAGAAATCCTGGTCCCTTTACAGGTTGGCTTGGCAGTACTCAGATCGAGAGGTGCAGAAATGTGGTGTCAAGAGTTGTGTTGAGTACAGGCGACAGCAGGGGGAGACGAGTGTGTTCTCTCTCTCTCTCTCTCTCCCCAACACATTTTCAATTAACTGGGAGCCAGTTCTTTCTCTCTCTCCCTCCTCTCTCTGGCTCACAAGATGACAAACCTGTCATGGATAATGTTTAAATTGCCCTGCAATCGGCCCATGCCTAAAGGACTGCATTGTCAGACAGATGGTTTCTTTAAGTCCCATTTTTTGCAAATGCCATGCTGTCATGCTGCTGCTGCTTTGAGTCACATAAAACGGACAGATGCTTTTCATGTAGTGACCCTCTCAAGAGCCTTTTCAGAGCCTCTGACACACATCTCCAAGTTCATGGAAGGAAAAGCAAAAGGAAATCTGAAAACATGACCCTCTAAAAGGATACGCGTCAACTGCCCTTTAGTGTTGGCTTCGCTTGACAGATACCAGGTGCAGCAGAAATTCTGGAAGACCAAAATCCTTTAGATTTCACAAGCTCCTCGATGGGAGAACGGTTTCAGTTTGAAGCCAGTACTGCATTATGTAAGCTGATCAAAACACTGCACCACACCAAAAAATTTGGTCAGACTGAGAAAATACACAAAATACTGCTAAAATGAATTGATATGTTCAATATCAAAATATTTTCACACATGGACGTACACACACACACGCACGCACACACACACACACACACACACACACACACACACACACACACACACACACACACACACACACACACACACACACACACACACACACACACACACACACCTCTGTGTATAAAGAGGGACTTGGTTAATGGAACAACACCTGGTGAACCTTAAGATCAGTGGAGAGAGTTAAGGGGAGAAGGATAGAAGGAGAGGGGGATGAGATTTTCCATTCCTGCACCAGAGACGATGGCTGCAGTAATAGAGATAACTCACTTATGATTGGAAAGGACTTGTTCCAAGATAGAACTTAGAATAATACAGTGCCTTCGTAAAGTATTCAGACCGCTTGACTTTTTCCACATTGTTACGTTAGTCTTATTCTAAAATGGATTACGTAGTTTTATTTCATCATCAATCTACACACAATACCCCAAAATGAAAAAAAAAACAGTTTATTTGTATTTTTTTGCAAATTTATAAAAAAATCTAAAAATGAAATATTACATTTACATAAGTATTCAGACCCTTTACTCAGTACTTTGTTGAAGCACCTTCAAGAGCGATTACAGCATCGACTCTTCTTGGGTATGACGCTACAAGCTTGGCACACTTGCATTTGGGGAGTTTCTCCCATTCTTCTCTGTACATCCTCTCGAGCTCTGTCAGTTTGGATGGGGAGCATTGCTGCACAGCTATTTTCAGGTCTCTCCAGAGATGTTCAATCGGGTCCAAGTCTGGGCTCTGGCTGGTCCACTCAAGGACATTCAGAGACTTGTCCTGAAGCCACTCCTGCGTTGTCTTAGCTGTGTGCTTGTCCTGTTGGATGGAGAACCTTCGCTCCAGTCTGAGATCCTGAGCGCTCTGGAGCAAATTTTCATCAAGGATCTCTCTGTACTTTGCTCCGTTCATCTTTACCCTGTTCCTGACTAGTTTCCCAGTCGCTGCCACTGAAAAACATCCCCACAGTATGATGCTGCCACCACCATTCTTCACCAAAGGGATGGTGCCAGGTTTCCTCCAGAAGTGACACTTGGCATTCAGGCCAAAGAGTTCAATCTTGGTTTCATCAGACCAGAGAATCTTGTTTCTCATGGTCTGAGAGTCTTTAGGTGCCTTTTTGGCAAACTCCAAGTGGGCTGTCATGTGCCTTTTATTGAGGAGTGGCTTCCATCTGGCCACTCTACCATAAATGCCTGATTGGTTGCGTGCTGCAGAGATGGTTGTCCTTCTGAAAGGTTATCCCATCTCCACAGAGGAACTCTAGAGCTCTGTCAGAGTGACCATTGGGTTCTTGGTCACCTCTCTGACCAAGGCCCTTCTCCCCCCAATTGCTCAGTTTGGCCGGGTGGCCAGTTCTAGGAAGAGTCTTGGTGGTTCCAAACTTCTTCCATTTATGAATAATGGAGGCCACTGTGTTCTTGGGGACCTTCAATGCTGCAGAAATGTTTTGGTACCCTTCCCAAAACCTGTGCCTCGACATAATACTGTCTCAGAGCTTTACGGACAATTCCTTTGTCCTCATGGCTTGGTTTTTGCTCTGACGTGCACTATCATCTCGTGGGACCTTATATAGACAGGTGTGTGCCTTCCCAAATCATGTCCAATCAATTGAATTTACCACAGATGGACTCTAATCAAGTTGTAGAAACATCTCAAGGATGATCAATGGAAACAGGATGCACCTGAGCTCAATTTCGAGTCTCATAGCAAAGGGTCTGAATACTTATGTAAATTAGATATTTATGTGTTTTATTTATAATACAGTTGCAAACATTTCTAAAAACCTGTTTTTGCTTTGTCGTTATGGGGTATAGTGAGTAGATTGCTCAGGAATATTTGTAATTGAATCCATTTTAGAATGAGGCTGTAACAAAATGTGGAAAATGTCAAGGGGTCTGAATACTTTCCGAAGGCACTGTATGTGTCACAAGTCGGATTCAATACTTTGTAGTATTTTAAGGATAACATTATTGCTGGGAAAACAGATTAACAAAGAACAAGTAATCTTATCAAATGTTTTGATAAATAAATTAGCTGGAATTGATTGGTGATATGAATAATCAGTTGATACATGAAAGTTAATTGCATGTTTTCTCTAGTGGGAAGGACTCTTTTGGACATTTTGATTAAATCTATTAATAATTGGGTTGGTCAGTTCAAAGTCTAATCAGATAAATTGTTTTGGCAAAGACAGCAAAATGAGCATATTAGTGTGTGTGTCAGCAACCACACTCATGAAATGAAATGGCATATATAATAAATGTTCAAGATTATTTTGCTATATTTGGAAGTGTAGATGAAATGGTTAAACTGACAAAAATGCTTTCTCCTCAAGTTTCTCTGTTCTGTGTCCAGAGTCAACTAATTTATTTAAAATTCCATGTGCCTAAATATCATTTTAAACTTGAAAAGGCCAGTGTAATTTGGATGCGAAATTAGAACAAACAAACTTCAGAGGAAATAAAGTAGTCCTCTCCGATAATAAAACTCAGTGTTATTTTGAGTCTTAGGCTCAATCTGATTGGGTGTGGTACAGGAGCAGCCAGTGAGAGGCAAGTGATGAGATTGCAGACTGGTGTTCTGTTCTGGCTGTGTGTCTGGAGAGTCAACATCACCCCCTGCTGACTGCAATAGCCACAGCTCCTCTTTCTCACAGACACCCCCTCCCTGGCCCCCTCAGTCGCTCTCGCGCTGCAGGCCAAAGCAGGGGTGGTGTGTGACCCCAAGACTCATCTACTCTTCATATAGACAGTCAGCATAATGAACCCCTCAACCGCACGACCCTCTCTTCCTCACCACACGCACTGTCACTCAGAGGCAGTCAGTCAGAGTCCTACATTCCTCAAGGTTTGGAAAGGCAGAAGAAACCACATCTGGTTATGCTTTGCAAGAATCTTTCCCCACTTTCAATTGCGTCTTACAAATAGGTTTCAGATAATAAAAGGATCATATTCTGCTTATTGGTGTTGGATATTCTTAAATTACATGGATTTGTAATTGGTTACTTCCTTAAAACCTTGAATGTGATTTCTTGAGTGCTGTAGGGACACCAAATGAAATAAACATATAATGATGATAGCGTCAGAGAGTAAACATGTTTGGATCTTCTCTATCCTGTCAGCTCAGGTCAAAACTGTCAGCAGTTTCCAGAGAATTTAAAGCTGGTAGAGCAGTGCTGGTAGTATTACAACGATCCACCACACACCATATTCATATTCATCTCAGCCACTGGAGGGCAGTGAAAGAACTCCTTATAGTTCAATGGGTAATTACTGTTCATGTACATGTAGACCCGGTCAACAATCAGCAGGGTATGAAAGAAGGGTCATGCATCACTGACCTAGAAACTCAAACAACTGCCCTCTTTGTCCTTGTCTCCTTCCCCCGGATTTTTCATCTACACAGATTCCTACAAGCAACTATCTCTGGGTGATTAAGGGCCCTGGAGGGACCTCAGTGGGGGCCTATAGTATCTGAACACGGAAAGCTCCCAGAGAGTAGACACACATGACTACAGACCAGGCCACCTTATAGCAGAAATTCACAGAGCCTATGCTTACTACACCACTTAGTACCTTGACTTCACTGCAAATTCACACATAATAATAGAACCTAGCATAACCACTAATTCGTTCCAATGATAAAGAGAGGGAGTGTCTGTGACCTGTTTGTCCAACTGTTCCAGAGAAAACAAGTGTTATGCTGTGTGGTCTGTGTTACAGTGGCTGTGTTCAGAGAGGCAGCCCAATTCTGATATTTTTTCCAGTAATTGGTCTTTTGATCAGATCTTTTCACATCAGATCTTTTTCAGAGCTGATCTGATTGGTCAAAAGACCAATTCATGGAAAAACGATCAGAATTGGGCTGCCTGTCTAAACACAGTTATAGTGTGGCTCAGGCAATTGTTTAAGCTAAAGACCCTTGTTGTTCTTGGCGATTCAGTATTTTTTTATTTATTTAAGTGAAACAAGTCAACGGTGAAATGTTATTAAACCTTGATGGGTTTTCTATATGGGAAAACAGAGTAATGGAAATATGGCAACTAGATTGGCACATGCACAACCATCTTGTTGACTATTTCTATTGTCAAGTCAGTCCAAACTCCATCTCCTCAGCATACTTGCTATTACATACATCTTGCTGATTGGCAGTCAGACAAAACAGACATTGGTAATTGCGTTATTACCATTGCTCTCTCTAAGAGTATGGATAAAGATATTGAAATAAAAAATCAGTTGCACAGGCAGGCAAATCTCACAATAATCATGTCCTAAAGGTCAAAGAGATGGCAGTGTCATGCTGTTTAAAATGTCCATGAATGAAGAAAAAAAGAAGCCTGGGAATTTCTATAGAAATGGTGTAGGAGTGTTCATAATAAAGTACATGTTAGCAAGAATTTCTCAATTAGAAAAATAGACAGTCTTTTTAGTCTCAAATAATGCCCTTTGAAAATGAGGACGAAAGGGGGTTTGAGTTAGTGGCAAATTGCATTCCACACAGTTCCACACGTTACATTGCACTTATTGAGAGGACAAAGGTATCCCTTTATATTAAACATTCAAGGCTGCCTAGATGAAATTCCATTTAGAGTCATGGCGTGAAGCTCACAAGCGACGGGCTACTTTTTAGTGCAAATCATGGTATCTGACACATACACATTATTTTCAGGTCATGTGTTAGCAGGGCTCATAGGTCATGTTCTGAAACAACCTCAACTTCCAGAGGTACAACTTTCACTCCAAAAGGACTGGATATATCTGGGGGATTTGGGTGAAAATAACTTAATGTTTGTCCTTTTATTATTCGTCCAATAGCAGCATCGATTTTCCAGCATTCTGCATCAAAAAAGAGCAACTTCCCTTCAGTGTTAAATCACAAGCGTAACAGGTAAAATTTCCCTTGAGTGGTTGTGCACTGCTGCCCTCCAACTCTGTTTGCATTGATCGTCTCTTACAGGATATCGATTTAATTGTTTATTGTATAAAAGCCCAGATGTACTTCAAAACACCTGTTTCCAGTCTTGTCAGTGTTCAACTGTACTTGGTACAGTTCAGATTGGTACTGTGATACAGGGGATCTGGCGGAGATGGTTACACATACACCCAGCTCTGAACCAGCATCAGGCATCGCTAAACAACCATTACACTGTCCATTTCCAGAGATTAAATCAGAGGTGCAGGATTTTACCCCTGTATGCTGAATACAACAGCAGCAGCAGCAAAGTAAGTCAAAATGATTTAGCTAGCTGTGTGACTTACGCAACATTCTAATCATCATAACAACTGTAGCAGCAGAAATATCATTTCTCAATTTTCTAATGTACATCATTACAGCATCAAAATGGCATTGGTGAGAAATGTGAAATATCAGATGTATCATGTAGAGTGGATGGGATTATTGATGCCATGGCAATGAAACTCCCATTCAGGTAATGTAAGCCTAAAGCCTCTTCTGTCCCCATCCCACCCCATCAACCTCTGATGACCCTGGCAGGGAGAAGCAAACTCTTTCAAGAACTCAGACTTTCAGTCAAAGATTGTCTTTCTTCATTGCTTCTAGCAGATCTAAAAAAGCAAAAATTGGGCTCTTTATTGAATGTGAGATAATGGGAATAATGGTGTTATTTCCTTTCCTAAAACACAAATAATATCACACTGTGGTGTGCAGTGTGTATCACATGGAGCCCACCCAGCTAGCACATTTGGTTCCTTGGAAGTGGTGTTTTTGGTTTCTTATTGGTTGTTGGAACGAAGCCATACAATTCCAATTCCAATTCCGATAAAACTGAATGTTTTTTTAAACCTTCTGAGAACCAAAGTAAAAATGTCACCTTTATTTGTAGGTTGCAGAGAGGTTCTGATAACGGTTTACACTGTGGCACCTTGAAAGAGATTTTACTGCGAGGTTTCATCGAGATTTTTGAATAACTTCCTTAAAACTTTCACTGAATGTTTCAATAAGACTTTTAATAACACTTCTAACTTATTTTGGGTGAACTTTTTTGAACTCCCTATAATCTTCTGTTCTCTATCCATGGAATTAGTCCACCGCGCCACCAGGATGGAGCTAGCATGCCATGTTGTTTTACGCATACAAAGCTGTTTATTTTACTTTATTCAAACAGACCCCATTTCAAAGGAAACAAGCACTCATCAAGAGTTAGTGAGCGTGTCCAACACACCTGAACACAATTAACAAGATAGAGGATAGAGAGAGTTTTATTGATGCTGAGAACAGAATGTACTGTATATGTTTTTTACATTATTAGAATGTTCTCTGAACGTTACTATAGTTTTCTTGTGGTTTTTATGAAAAGTTTTTTTAACATTCTGAGAACGGAATGTATGTTTTTAAATAACATCGTTAGAATGTTCTATAAACGTTACGAAAGTTCACTTATAATTTTTATGGAGAGTTTTCTTAACTTTCGCTGAACAATTTGAAAAAATTACTTTAAATAGAACCATGAGGAAACCTGTAGGAAATCTCATGCCAAAGTACTGCAATTCCCAGAGAAGAACATTGTTTCTTAATGTTCTTGGAACAATTTGAGAACATTACTTTAAATAGAATCCTGAGGAAACCTGTAGGAAACGTTATGCTGAAATACTAAAATTCCCACAGAAGTACGTTGTTTCTTAACGTTCTCTGAAATATTGAAAACAATCCCAATGTCAAACCAGTTGGAGTCAGTTCCTAGAACATAACCAAAATTGGAATGAAATGCAACTTTTAGGAAATATTCTGTTAAAGTTCCTTAAATGTGCTGCAAATGTTCCAAATGCACCATTCCCAGAATGTTGTGGGAAGGTTGTATGCAAAATATCTATACAACAACCATGCTCTCACCAAGATCTAAGAAACATATTGTTCTCAGAACGTTATGTGCTAACTGGGTGAGGAGATAATAAAAAGATTGACAATGGGGCCAGGAGGATGTCTGTTGGCCAATTTACTGAAGAAAGATACAGACTGTGAGCAGCTGATCTGTTCAGATAGATAGGAGCAGAAAATTCCCTCTCAGGTCCTTACATGATATTCCTCTCGCCCCAAGCCTTGTATTTTTTACATTACCACTCAGGGGTTAGTAATGTGACAGTCTTTTGTTCAACTTGTCACTACAAGCTTTAGAGGCAAAGACCATCCAAAATCTAGTGTTAGTTATGGTGGAGAAAACATGGATTGGATCCAACACTCACATAGAGTTCTATTTGTATTATAGTAGTTATGCAAGTTTGTTCTCAAGGAACACTGACTACATTACTAAAGCACTAACTGGAGTGCCATATGTGAAATGTGAACTATACAACAAACTGTAAAAGTTATTTGGAAGATGCTTCATTCCCTTCATCAATCCATGCTTATCCCTGGGAACATAAATAAGTAAACATAAACATCCACTAACATTCCAGGGCTAATAACCAGCACATCATTGATACTGAGATGATCCAGTTTTCCTTTAGTGTGCCGCCATCTTTGAAATCCCTCACTACTTCACCCCCCCAACATCCCCTTGAGACTATTTGGATAGGACACTGATGAAAAAGAAAAACAAACAGAATTCCTCTCTTCTGAGCCTGTGCATAAAGATGAGAGAGCGAGACAGGGAGAGAGCGAGAGAGGAGAGAGAGAGAGAGAGAGAGAGAGAGAAAGAGAGAGAGAGAGGGAGGAGAGACAGAGAGACAGAGAAACAGAGAGAGAGATAGAGAGCACAGTGCACAGTGAGGAAGAGGCACTCAGGCCTGGACCACATAGCCACCACGCTGTTTGCTGAGGCCTGAGGATGTTAGTTTATCAATTCTCTTTGAACAGCTGAGACATGAGCAAGCTCTCTCTCTCTCTCTCTCTCTCTCTCTCTCTCTCTCTCTCTCTCTCTCTCCCAACACACTCAATCCTCTCCAATTCGCCTACCACCCGACAGATCGACGGACTCCGCAATCGCCATTGCACTGCACACTTCCTTCATCCACCTGGATAAAAGGAATGCATATGTGAGGATGCTGTTCATCGACTATAGCTCGGCTTTCAATACCATAGTGCCCTCTAAGCTCACCACAAAGCTCATGGCCCTCGGATTGAAATCCTCCCTACGCAACTGGGTCTTGGACTTCCTGATGGGCCATACCCAGGTGGCGAAGGTAGGCAACATTACCTCCTCGACACTGATTCTCAACACGGGGCTCCACAAGGGTGCATCCTCAGTCCCCTCCCCATATACCCATGGCTGTGTGTCCCCACATAGTTCCAACTACATCATCAAGTTCTCTGACGACACGACAGTAGTAGGCCTGATAATCATCAACAACAAGATGGCCTACAGAGAGGATGTACGTTCTCTGATGGCATGGTGCCAGGTAAATAGCCTCAACGTCAGCAAAACAAAAGAGCTGATTGTGAACTTCAGGAGGAACCCGGCTGGGCACGGCCCCATCCTCGTCAACGGGGCCGCTGTGGAGATGGTAAAAAATGTTAAGTTCCTCAGCGTACACATCTCTGAGGAGCTGAAATGGTCAAGAAGGCACGACAGAGACTCTTTAATCTCAGGAGGCTGAAGAAATTCTGCCTGTCCCCGAGGGCCCTCACAGTGTTCTACAGGAGCACCATCGAGAGCATACTGTCGGGCTGCATCTCAGCCTGGAAAGACAATTTCCACCGGCGATGCTTGCAAGGCTCTAAAGAAGGTGGTATTTGGGTGCACACTGCCTGCCCTCCAGGACACCTGAGCCACAACCTTTCCCCCCGCTTCCATCACTCAGACCCCGGCAGTATAGGAGCGTCATAGCAAAAACTGACAGACTGGCCAATAGCTTCTACCCCCAGGTTGCTGAATAGCCACCACTAGGCAGCTACCTGCACCCCAGACAGTGAGTCACGTGTCCATGGCTTGTTATATAAAGCAGGCAGATAGGCATCGATGCGTTCAGTTACTGTTCGATTTAACGTCATAATGGGCAAAACGAGTGACCTAAGAGACTTTGAGCGTAGTATGATCGCATGACTGTATCTAGGGTTTACCGAGAATGGTGTGACAAACAAAAACATCCAGTCAGCGGCAGTCCTGTGGGAGAAAACAGCTCATTGATGAGAGAGGTAGAAGGAGAATGGCAAGAATCGTGCAAGCTTACAGGCGGGCCACAAACAGACAAATAAAAGTACAACAGTGGTGTGCAGAACGGCATCTCGGAATGCACAAGTCATCGATCCTTGTCCACTCCTTTCAGCTAAAAACAAGAAGAAGCTGCTCCAGTGGGCATGCGATCACCAACACTGGACAATAGAGGAGTGGAAAACATCGTCTGGAACATGAAAGTGACTTCAGTTTACTTGAGTGGCCTGCTCAGTCCCCAGACCACAACCCAAAAGAGCATATTTGGGATGAGATGGAAGGGGCTGTTCACAGCATGAATGTACCTCTTCCAAATCTGCAGCAACTGCATTATGTCATCACATCAGCAGGTACCAACATCTCTGTGGAACATTTCCGACACCTTGTAGAATGTTCCGAAGATTTCGGTCTGTTCTGGTGGAAAAAGGGGGTCCGACCTGTTACCAGATGGGTGTACCTAATAATCTGGCTGGTGAGTGTACATCTACGACCCTGTGCATGTGACTAATAAATTAATCTCTCTCTCTTCCTATCTCCCTCTCTCCCTCCCTAGATGGGATTTTGACAGAGCCTCTCCTGGGTCAGGCCATGCTGCTGGAGCATTACCACTCTCTCCTCTCTCAATCATCTGTGCAGTCTCAGGGACTGTCTGGGAGATGAGCACACCCGACTCAACGGAATGAGAAAGTGAGAGAGAGAGAGAGTAAGGCTGTGTGTGTGAGAGCGAGTGTGTTCCTGTTTGTATGTGTATGACCGTGTGTATATTGTACACACATCTCAATAATGTAATGCGACTGCCTCTGCATTTGCAGTCCAATGAGATTCAAGGGTAGAAATGTAGGGCACAGCACACTTCCCCCGCAGTTAGAGGTTTCATTTTTGGACTGAGCTGGAACGCAACTGCTCTGTTGTTCAGCAGGACGGCTACAGTATCAACTTTCAATACAGTCTATTTCTTTATTAGGAGCACCACCATATATCTTGCATATGGCATCATCCTTATTGTTGTTTCTCAGACTCTTGACATACATTAAAAGGGGAAAATACAGCACTGTTGTCTGCCCTTCAAAATGCATGTTTAAGTCTTTTAAGGGAAGATATAAAAGATTCTGGGTAGAAGTGACCGATGGAATGTTGAGCACTCAAGTCACTGGCTAGATGCCTCAGAATACAGGTCACACAACCTCTACTGCCCAAGGACCCCTTATCATCATAAAATGTCATGACGGTGGCAGTGGTGACTGCGACAGCTGGTCCTGATTCCCCCATCCTTCCACTCACTGTCCCAGAGCTCCTATATACGGTGGCATCTCGTCAAGCCCTGCAAGTCAATCCTATCCCAGGCTTTCATCTCCAGACAGCTGACAGCCCGTGTTCCTCCGCAGATGCTAGTTTTCACCAACCATTAAATCATTCATAAAGGCTACATCCAGTCATCATTTAAGATATTAGCGTGCTTTCAAACAACGTTAAGGAGTCTTTTTCTTACTCTCTCCTCTCACCACCAGTAGGATGGAATGGTTGCAGCTTCCGCCTCACCTCGTTCATTAGTCACACAGAGGTTATTTCCATGGAGTCGCTGCTAGTTCCATCAGCTGTAATGCAGATATGACACAGTGCGTATAAGCCTGATGAAGCCTGGCTCACAGCGATAGGCTCAGGGGCTCAGTGAGATTGCCTGCTGCAGAGTCAGAGGGCTTTGGTGGTTTCCACTTGATGAAGCCAGGCTCAACGCACTCAATGCTTTCATTTAAAACTGGAAGGCGAAAAAAAATTGTAATGAGAAAATAAAATGCATAGATACGATGTAATTGACTTTGCCGATCATTGAGGAACCGGACAAAGTTTGATTAGTGGAACCTAATCAAAGTTTAATTAGAACACTTAGACCAGACATTCCTTCCACTGAGGAATCTATGGGGATGTTTTAACCAGAATAGGGCAACAGAGAGGCAATGATATATGATATTATGTCTACCTAAATAACTAACCAAATAATGGAGGCAGGCTACATTTTGTCAGCCATATAGAAACATGAGCTTATGCAAATGTGCTCAATTAGTAGATAAGCCTTGCACATAGTTCAGATGCATGCATCTAGTATCCTGTAATATCAGATAACTTACTGTACTCTACTCATTAGCTTACCATCCAGATGACCTTGTTACATTCCACATGGAGGGAGCTAGTGGGAGCCATTTCTGTTTGCAGGTCTTAATTGTATAGCCATCACAAGTAAGCCGTCATTAAAGCGCAACTGAGGCACTATGCAATTGCAAAGATGAGCTGCTGGTCCAAACACCAGATATATATCTTTATACAACTTTATATATCACAAATGGGTTTAACACAGTGTGTTTACCTTTCATTACATACAGACTATTGCTAACTGGTAATTGTAATGTAGTTGTAATTGTAATGTAATTGTAATGAATGATAGTCATTGAAGATTCCCAAAGGAGTGCCAGAGTCATTCATAAAACATAAAAACAACAGTTATTCCAAGGCATGTATGATCCAGTACTTGTGATGATGAGTGGTGGGAAAAATCTCAAATTGTCATACTTGAGTCAAAGGAAAGATACCTTAATTCAAAATGACTCAAGAAAGAGTGAAAGTCACCCAGAAAAAAATTCTAAAAGTATTTGGTTTTAAGTATACAGTGCCTTCGGGAAAGTATTCAGGCTCCTTTACTTTTTCCACATTCAGTTACGTTGCCAACTTATTCTAAAATGGATTAAATAAAAACAATCTACACACAATACCCAATAATTACGAAGCAAAAAACGTGTTTTTTTTATTTTTTGCAAATGTATTTAAAGTTTAAAAAGTATTCAGACCCTTTTCTATGAGACTCGAAATTGAGCTCAGGTGCATCCTTTTTCCATTGATCATCCTTGAGATGTTGCTCCAACTTGATTAGAGTCCACCTGTGGTAAATTCAATTGATTGGACATGATTTGGAAAGGCACACACCTGTCTATATAAGGTCCCACAGTTGACAGTGCATGTCAGAGCAAAAACCAAGCCATGAGGTCAAAGGAGCTCAGAGACAGGATTGTGTCGAGGCACAGATCTTGGGAAGGGTACCAAAACATTTCTGCAGCATTGAAGGTCCCCAAGAACACAGTGGCCTCCATCATTCTTAAATGGAAGAAGATTGGAACCACCAAGACTCTTCCTAGAGCTGGTTGCCTGGCCAAACTGAGCAATCGGGAGAGAAGGGCATCGGTCAGGGAGGTGACCAAGAACCCAATGGTCACTCTGAAAGAGCTCTGTGGAGATGGGAGTCCCTTCCAGAAGGACAACCATCTCTGCAGCACTCCACCAACCAGGCCTTTATGGTTTAGTGGCCAGACGGAAGCCAGTCCTCAATAAAAGGCACATGACAGCCCACTTGGAGTTTGCCAAAAGGCACCTAAAGACTCTCAGACCATGAGAAACAAGATTCTCTGGTCTGATAAAACCAAGATTGAACTCTTTGGCCTGAATGCCAAGCGTCACGTCTGGAGGAAACCTGGCACCATCCCTATGGTGAAGCATGGTGATGGCAGCTTCATGCTGGGGGGATATTTTTCAGCTGCACGGACTGGGAGACTAGTCAGGATCGAGGCAAAGATGAACGGAGCGAAGTACAGAGAGATCCTTGGTGAAAACCTGCTCCAGAGTGCTCAAAACCTGGGGCGAAGGTTCACCTTCAGACAGGACAATGACCCTAAGCACACAGCCAAAACAATGCAGGAGTGGCTTCGGGACAAGTCTCTGAATGTCCTTGAGTGGCACAGCCAGAGTCCGGACTTGAACCCGATCGAACATCTCTGGAGAGACGTTAAAATAGCTGTACAGCAATGATCCGCATCCAAACTGACAGAGCTTGAGTGGATCTGCAAAGAAGAATGGGAGAAACTCCCCAAATACACGCTTGTAGCGTCATACCCAAGAAGACTCAAGGCTGTAATCGCTGCTAAAGGTGCTTCAATGAAATAAAGGGTATGAATACTTATGTAAATATGATATTTCAGTTTTTATTTTTTTATACATTTGCTACAATTTCTAAAAACCTGTTTTTGCTTTGTCATTATGGGGTTTTGTGTGTAGATTGAATAGGGTAAAAACAATTTTATAAATTTTAGAATAAGGCTGTAACGTAAGAAAATGTGGGAAAAGTCAAGGGGTCTGAATACTTTCCAAAGGCACTGTACATAAGTATCATGTAAATACTAAAATATACTTAAGTTTCAAAATTAAAAATATGAATAATTTCACTTTCCTTATATTAAGCAAACCAGATGGCACGATTATTATAATATATATTTTTTAATTAATGGTTAGCCATTAGGGCACACTCCATCACTCAGATATCATTTACAAACTAAGCATTTGTAGTTAGCGAGTCTGCCAAATCAGAGGCAGTAGGGATGATCAAGGATGTTCTCTTGATAAGTAAGTGAATTGGGCCTCCCGAGTGGTGCAGTGGTCTAAGGCACTGCATCACAGTGCTAGAGGTGTCACTACAGTTCCGGGTTTGATCCCAGGCTGTGCCGGGGAGACCCATGAGACGGTGCACAATTGGCCCAGCGTCATCCGGTTAGAGGAAGGCTCAAGTGACTCCTGTGGCAGGCTGGGTGCATGCACATTGACACGGTCGCCAGTTGGACGATGTTTCCTCGGACACGTTGGTGAAGCAAGCAGTGTGTCAAGAAGCGTGTGGCTTGGCAGGGTTGTGTTTCGGAGGACGCATGGCTCTTGACCTTCACCTCACTCACGTCTGTATGGGAGTTGCAGCAATGGGACAAGACTGTAACTACCAATTGGGGAGAGGAAAGGGTTAAGAACTATGTGAATTGGACCATTTTCCTGTCCTGCTAAGCATTCGAAATGTAACGAGTGCTTTTGGGCGCCAGGGAAAATGTATGGAGTAAAAAGTATATTATTTTCTTTAGGAATGCAGTGAAGTAAAAGTAAAAGTTGTCAAAAGAAAAGATACCCCAAAAAACTCCTTAAGTTGTTCTTTAAAGCATTTTTACTTAAGTACTTTACACCACTGGTGATGACACTTGCTAACTTGTTGTAGTCATATTTAGATGGATTGTTGGAGGATAGCAAGAGCAGTGAGAGAACCTGCATCTGGATAGCTACCATAAAAGAACAACCCCACAGGTTAGAAGATAAATCTCCTCTGCAAGAGGAGAACACCTCTGTTTCTCTTGTTTTCCCTGACACATTTGAGCTGAACAACTATCTCCCACATACAGGGGCCAACTATCATTTATCTATGTGCCTCTAACAACCCATCATAAATCTCTAGCTGCTGGCACTGTTGCAACACAATACCCAATAAAGTGGCATCTTCTCTCCTCCCCCTCCACATCTCTAGTTGGACTATTAATCTACCTGTGGGCCCTGGGTCATCCATTAACTGTCCCGTATTCTGTGTCTGCTCTCAGAAATCATACAGGCATAGCTCTTAGCTTCAGCAGCAGCCGACGCACTTTTAATACAGAGAGAGAGAAAGAGGATGGTTCAGGGCTTTATCAGTGGGACAAAGGGCCACAGAGAGGCCGGTTTACCTCCCACCTGTTCAGAAGGTTACAGCGAATGGAAGGTAGGGACAACTCCTCAGGTGATTAATCCATAGTCCCCTGCTTCTCTCCAGATGGCATTTCACCAGGGGACATTCATTAAACTCTATGGAGCTTGTTCTTATTGCAGATAGACTAGCGGCGCAGCACACAGTGTGGGTCTGAGGAGATTCTTCTTCCCTCATGCCCCCCATGGCGTGATTACTGGTCACTCCACCCTACCAGGTTTATGCCTGTGCATATACTGTATAAAGGAGGAATTGACATTTACTTCAAACTGAGACGGATTAGACTTGATGGGGACAGTAGACAGCTGCTGCTGTGAATAAACACTTATATCCATAAAAATTTGACATGCATTATAGACCCTCATCAGTTAATGTTTTCACATAAAAAAATAGACCATCTTTCTTTATTTGTTCATGGACCCCTGGTGTGTGACATCACTTCCATAGGAAGTCATTTTCTTATTGTTGCTACTGATACCTCAACCTGAATGCAGCAAAGGGATGCCATACCCATGTTGGAAATGGGAGTAACCCATTTATGGATTGTTTATTTCTGTCTGTATGAAGAATCATTCCCCTGCTGAAACCCATGCCTCTCAGGCTGCCAGCAGGCACATTGACATTTGCCATGAGTGCAAAGTCCATATTTGAAAACTGATCATTGGCATTCTGGTATGTTCTTATTAAATTGCTTTCCCATCCAGTGTGAGTAACTGCCATCTTATCAGATGTATGCTATAAGCTGTATAGCGCGGGACTGACTGGGCTAGATAACCCTCTAAATCACCACTGACATGGAGTCTAGCTGCACAGCCTCTCCATCATTTGTCTCAGTGACAAAGTGAGATTTCAGTTTGAAGGCAAACCATCTGGACATCCAGACAACCAGTCCAAACAGTCATGTCCTCTCTCTTGGAATCCATGGTACTGCAGAGCGCCGTCCAATATACTGTATCAATATGCAAATATGTGACATTAAGAAAAACAATTTTACTGTGGGTTACTGTTGGTATTTTAATATAGCCACATACCACCCAATTTTCTCAATAAAACAGTGAGCCAGGCGTTCAGTCCACACTCTTTTGATCCCATATTGAGATGTCAACAATTGAAGCGTTGAAGATGCTCCAGCATTTAGAAGGGCACATCCAACAGTCTTGTTTGTTGTTGTTATTGTGTGGCTTAAGGGAAAACACAGGTGTGACTGAGCAGTATAATAACACCACGGGAGAGAAAAGCAGCACATCTGTTCTAGGTCACAGTTCTGTCAAACAGACACACCATATGGGCTGTTCACATTCAGCACCAGCATTATCTCAGCACGACTAATCTGACAGGAACCACCTCCAGAGATGCTGTGAGCTACTTTTTAATGACTACTGTACGTCATTAAAATCACCCCGTCTGCTAAATCTCGAAGCCTCAATCAGTTCTCCTCAACATATGTAGATTTTTGTCTTCTTTTTATGATAAAAATACTGTATTTTGTAAGAGATCTTCCTAAAAGGAAGAAACCACATTGAAAGTTGTTAGCAAGTTAGGTCCCCAAAAAATATTTTCACCAAGTCAAATTAATTTAATGTGTTAGAGGTTTCATGATGTTCGTATCTACACCAAAGTAAATCACTTTTGTATTATTCTATAGATCAGTTGGGGTCTCTATAACTTTCGATATGAGTTCCTAAACCTAGCATGAAAGTGCATCCTTGTAGCTGTGTGGGATAATATATAGTAGTAGTAAAAATGTTTGCCTTCGGGTAAGTTGACGCAAGGGCAAGTTGAGCAAATTGAAGTGGTTTCTTCCAAGGCGTAATGCTAGGCATTATCACTGGGATTTGAGGTAACAACAGGGCATGGCCTATGTTAAAAATGACAAAGTATTTGTTAGGTGTTAAGCCTGTGTTAAAAGATGCAAAATGACTAAAAGACAAAAAATTAATTGTGATTATGTTGAATTGTGTTTGGTAAGTAAGGATAGACAATGTTTTAAAAAGGTAGTGGTAATATTTCATTCAGTACGTACATTTCTAGGTGGTTTAATTTACGCTATACCCGGGGTAAGTTGTGCCAAGAGACCACTTTGTTTTCAAAACAGTAATATTTACATTTATTCTGATTATTTCCAGGTATACACAACATCCTGAAATTAATGTACATATATTTGTTAGAAATAATACAGTATTTCTCTTGATGGAGTGATACTGAATATAAAAAAATGTCTCAACTTACACCACGCCCCACTATTAGCCAAATACTCGATGGAGTTTCATTCATATTCAGGACTGACTGCATGTTAATGCATATTTTTTGTCCTATATGGAGTGTGTGAAACACCCTGCTTCATGTCCTATACTTACATTATTCATCTGATAATTTTCATCACTCTTGTGTGAGCTGGCCTTGAATTCATGTAACCTTATCTATGAGTCAAATAATTACCTCTGTGCATTACCAAGCCTTGCTTTGTCCATCTCAGAATTGTTGCCATATAGATTTTCTCCAATAAGTGGAGCCTTGTTCTAATTATCTTAACAAAGAACATTAGCAGGCACCTTGGTGGTTGTGCTAGGGCATATAACTTCATTAGACTAAAAGAGGGAATCAGATCTTGCCCTATACCATCAATATACAATACTATTATACTGTAAACAACACAATATTTATGTATAACTCATCCAGCATACAGTACCAAAACATGTATTAGCATTGTCGCTTCAGTCCTAATATGATGTTGATTTACTCACTTCTAAATAAACTGAGGACTTTGCATTCGTAAAATCCATCTTTTAAATGTATTGTTTACATAACTCTCAATTATCGTTCTGTGGCATTTTACAATGTTAAGAAAATTAAACAGAGGCAAAGTTAAATAATCATCACTGGCACTTCCAGTTTGATTAACACTGAAGACTGCACCACGTTATACACTGAAGGTTGCTGTATAATCAAATTCTGTTTTAACGTTTAATGTGTTGCACTACTGTAGGCTTGCAACAACATTAACATTGTCTTAGTGGATGATCCATTGTCTTAAGCAGGGCCTTTTTGGCATATTCACAGGTAGAGTTTGGCATCCCTGTAAAGCAAGAGGTAGTTGGTCTAGTCTGAAAAGCTGTACTGCTCCTGTGTGGGCTGAAGAGCTGCCTGCCTGGGGTAAAGGAGGGAAAGAAGGAGGGAGGGAGTGGAGGGGGTATGGAGGTGAAGAGGCTGTCTCCTCAGATGGACGGTGGAGACGTGCCGAGGAGAGGAGCCGTGAAGGAGCACCATGGTGCAGAGCCCTTGGGCGCCATGCTGCTGTAAAAGACAGCCTAATGGAGGGTCTCTCTAAAGAATAGAGGCAGTTGATTTGCATGAACCTGGTCAGGATCTCTCCATAGGATAATTAAGTGCAGGTGCACTGTCAAATCAGAACAAATGGGATTTTGTACCTGCAAATTGATATATACTAATTAACGGAAAATACATATTTAATGAGCTTGAAGTGGTATCCTTTCCCACAGCTCCTGTGAGGATGCCTGTGTGTTGTCCCTGCAGCAATAACTATTGACAGAGAGAAAGAAAGAGAGAGAGAGAGAGAGAGAGAGAGAGACAGAGAGAGAGAGAGAGAGAGAGAGAGAGAGAGAGAGAGAGAGAGAGAGAGAGAGACCGAGAAAGACCGAGAAAGACAGAGAAAGACAGAGAGAGAGTGAGCACAACACCCATTAGGAACATGTCCCTTTTTTCTCAACTTTACCAATAATACTTCATTAACAATGGTGTGGGAAATCTTCATGGCTAACAAGATGCCAGAACAGTGATAGTTTTAGACTTTTTCGCCGCAAGGCCCGGTGGAATTGACCCAAGCTTTGACATAAGCCAATATTTTGTGAGGGGCTTAGATTGTAGGGAACATACCAGAGCATTAACCTTGGTATTTCGGGAAAAAAATAAAAGAACCTTTGATAATGAATTCAAAACATGACCACTGCATAAACAGAGCATTCATCTCACAGGAACACACACATCCATAATGCATGTAAAATGAAAAGTGGAAGTTTAAGAATACTGTGGGAAGGTATTTCAAAAGTAGCAAAACTAATATTCTTCCAAATATTGTATAGTGAAATATCCTTGGTCAAACCTCAATAATTTCTTCATGACAGTTTCCTGACCGCACGGCAACAGAAGCAGAACAAATGCAGTTCCTAATGAAGCTCTAACATGGGAGAAAACAACACTGTTCAGAGAGGAGCTTTTGTATAGAGAGTAACCCAGTGATAACTTTTAACATTTATTTATTTAATCAGGACATTTACCTGGGTGGCAGTTACATTTTGTCTCTCAGATAGCACACGTTGCTACAGTAAACGACATAACATAACGGCATGTGGTAGTGAAAGGTAATATTTCACTACTTCTCAATATGCGGTGTGCCGTTAGCCATGTACAGTAGTGCTGTGTGACTGTCTCTCCAGAGGTAGTGAAGGTCAGGCTCTATTTTCCTTACATGGCTGCATGGGGCTCATTAGCAGTAAACTGAACTACTTCTAAAATACAATTTATTTAACTTTAAACCCATGGAGTGCTGCTTCAAGTGGCTTCATGAGGAGTGGAGGACTGGAGCACTACTGCCTACTGGGAGCTCTGGCAATGGGGTACATTCCACCAAGCCCCCACTCCCAAAGGGCTAATACTGCATGTATGACCATGCTGGAGGGGTGAGTGTCCTTGGTTCTAAATGGCTTGTTAACACCAATCGAACATCCGGTGCTATTTTCAAATCACTCTTCAAATAGACACTATAATACAAAGTACACTTTCCATTTAAAAAATCGGACTCTCAATCTACGTCATTGTTTAGTGCACGTGCTGCTAAGTACAATATGTTCACAGTTTAGTTGAACATTTTCCATGAAAACAGAGGTCAATACATTATGTGTTTGACATTAAAGAGGTGCTTGGGGAGAAGAAATCCAATCAATCCAAGAAAGGGAACGAGAGAGAAGCCAATTGCTTAAGTGCTCAGCTATTCTGACTGGACTCCCAGGTGAATAGAACTGTTAGTAATGAGATATAACATCTAGTGCCCTGGGAGAGTCCTATTCATATAATGCCTGTGGAGACCCAGTTTCTGTGGCATTTCAAATCTAATTGGAAACACTTTCATAGTGCATAAGGGGGGACATTTGGAACTCTCCTTGTGTGGAGCCAGGAGAAACAATGAAGCATAACAAAACTATAAACTGGTTCCAAATATTCCACACCACAGGTATAATTCATTACACAACCAAAACAAAGCCAGCTGTTGAAATGTATAAAGGAGTCTGCCCGTTCATTAGTGGGGTAAGTGTCAGCAGATTTCAATGGCACCTCATGTATCATCGTTAATTATAACCTAATATTAAATCAAAGGTTAAATTGCGAGTTCGCCACCTTAAGGTGGGAGACAGCATACAGTGTGAGTTTAATAGTTTTCTGTTAAAAATTATCGTAGGAAGACAATCCATTTTGGCAGTGCCACCACCTACAATATAACAATTCAACCTCTGACTAATATCGATCATTAATTGGTGTGCAGATTTTACATTTCTCAAGACACTGACTTTGTCCAAAGACGTACATCTTAAAGGCTAATTTCACATGCTATTGATGTTTTATACAACGGGTGGGTCTAATCCTGAATGCTGATTGGTTAAAAGCGCTTTCCAGACGGTGTCTATTGCACAATATACCACCGGCTAAATCTATGATGTTAAAATGCTTATTTACTCTGTTTACTCTTTCTCATCAGCCCAGGCAGGGAAGTTATACACTTGATCTCCACTGTAAAATGCATCTAGACATTATCTCACTTTTAGACTAACATTTAATTTTCAACAGCGGAGATTTGTATAAACCTTGCTGTCTGTCTCTAGGACCTTTTCAATATAGTTTCAAAATTGAATTGTGATCTCCAACTGTCCCATAGTAATGAATGTGTCGGGAGTAGGGAGTAGGGATGAGACAGAGAGGCAGGCAACGTTTCACAGCCAGTCAAAGTCATGAATCAGCTGCCATCATTTTTATGAATACATACAAGGAAATGTCAATTGAAAAAAGGGAAACGAAACGAACTGCAGCTAGATTGCAGTCTTTCCAGCTTCAGTTTAAAGTTACAGTTGAAATCGGAAGTTCACATACACTTAGGTTGGAGTTATTGAAACTTGTTTTGACAAACAAAAGAGGCATTTCAGGAGAAAAACGTACATACATAACACATATCTTTAAGCTATGAGTTCTTTTAAAAGTAACCCCCAAACAAACAGAGACAGTTGCCCTTCCATATAGCCAAGTCCTTTGAGACAACCCTATAAGGAAAAATGGCTAATTCTTGATGAACTATGTTACTCTAGTAATTGAGTCTCCAAGTGCAGAGACCTTGCTGTTTTCTTTTATGTGAATGCCCATCACACTTCACTTTGCATCTCTTCCCCACTATAAACAGCATAGCACATCACAGGCACCATGGGGATTTATGTTCCAATCAATTTATATATATATCTGCTTCTGTCAAGCCACTGGCAACACGCTACAGACATCTCTCAGACGTTGAGTCTCACACTGCATCTCCAAAACCAGCACCCATCTATATTCTGTATCTCTATGTGTGGCTCTGCATTTCATCTGCCTTTCTCCAGTCTCACTGTCTATATTCACATCTATTTTTTCTCTCTTTTCTTGTATAACTGTCACTGCACTATATGCAGCTCAGTAAGAATAAAGACTAAAACTCAGACTGGCTATTGTGTGTTGGAGAAAATGATGGCTGAGTGGACTCTGCTGTTGCTCTGCAGGGTAGTTTGGTTGACTGATGGTCTGCGTGCCTGTCTCATGGCTCTTCAGAGGTTGAGGTGTGTACTGACTGAGCGGAATGTGGGGGGGTGGATTGGAGGATGCTGCATTGGGACTGACCTAAGCCGTGTCACCATTGAGGCTGCAATATATGGAGAACAGGAGTCATGCTCCAGGCTAAGCGTCTGCCTGGGTGAGCATGCACTAGCTATGCTACAGTAAGTCCCAGCAGAGTACTGAGGGAGTGGTGCAGTAGGACTAGATACAATGCCTGGTGGAAGGTCATCCTGGTAAACAACAGCAGATTTAGCCCTGGTCACAGTGCAGAGGAATGATGAACATCCTATTTGCATGTGGTTTTTTAAGTTGACTGAGTTGACTGAGAACACATTCTCATTCATAGCAACGACCTGGGGAATAGTTACAAAATCAAATCGTATTGGTTACATACACATATTTAGTAGATGTAGTGAAATGCTTGTGGAGAGGAGATGACCTTGATGGTATGGGCCAGATTGGGAAATTAGCCAGGACACCGGGGTTAACAACCCTACTCTTATGATAAGTGCCATGGGATATTTGGTGACCACAGAGAGTCAGGACACCTGTTTAACATCCCATTTGAAAGACGGCACCCTACACAGGGCAATGTCCCCAACCATTGCCCTGGGATATATTTTTTTACCAGAGGAAAGAGTGCCTCCAACTGGCTTTCCAACACCACTTCCAGCAGCATTGGGTCTCCCATCCAGGGACCAACCATGCTTAGCTTCAGAGGCAAGCCAGCAGTGGGATGCAGGGTGGTATGGTGTTAAGCCATGGCAGGTCAAGATAGCTGGCTTTGTTGTTATAGTCAGTAATACTTTTCTGTTATGCACTTTGGACATGGACTGTATGGTATTGCATTGTATATAATGTTATTAACATTTTCAATTACATCTATGCTTCTCACTGGAGTAGCTTTTTCAGTCATGCACTTGCCACTTTTAACCCCAACCTTAACCTTAATCCTAACCCTAACCTTTGCCCCTAACCCTAACCTTAGCCCTGACCATAACCTTAAAACATTGCTTGACTGACAAATAAATGATAATCTACAATATTAAACAATATATATTTTTTTTTTTTACATTTTGTGTATTAAAAAAAAACATTTGGTGTATTATCTTGCATTAAAATAACATAACGCTTCTGGAGTTCTCTGCAGTATGTGCGATAAATTGATTGAATCTTTGACTAGCAAATATGACAGAGTCTTTCTTTAAGTCTTACCTCTCAGCATGACACACTAGTCATTAATTCTTAATCCTTTAAAAGTGTGAAAAACATTCAACACAATCTTTTTTATATACTGAACAGCCGTCCTCTGCATTAAATCCAAGGCACACAGATGCAGAGGTTGCAATGCCACTTAAGAGATGATAATTGGTGAAATCCAGGGCTCAGGAAGCGTAAGAGACTGCTCGGCTTGTTTGATAAATGGATGTTCCGGTTGAACTTTATATATGTTGAGTGGGCTGAGGTCAAAGCAATATTTCCCAAGCTTGAGCATGAAAATCAGCCTTGACAAGACATTTTGAGAGGGGTGCACTTTGCATGGAGGCTGTGCCATTTAATATAGTTTAAGATGCACACTGAATGTAAATGTGTGAGTGTGATTGCAGGTTTGAGAAACCTTGAGAGCAAAACCCACCAGAGTGCTCTCTAGCTGGAAGATATCTTTGTTCTGGAATACAAGTCCTCAGTGATTGCAACAGAATAATGCTTGAAATCAACACAAAATTGCAGCATTCCAATTTTCATCACATGCATATCTCAGCAACATATTTTCGTTCACCAAATCAGTTGGTCAAATTAATAATTGTATTCTGTGTATTCATCTTACTCTGACCTACAACAGCACATTTCAATTCATTCATTTGACCCTTCCTTTCATGGCTTTGCTCTTGGTCATGTCGAACAACTCTTAAGGTCATTTCATCCACTGTCACTTTGATGGCCTGCAGAATGTCCCTGTGGATACAGAATGTTGCCTGTCCATAGCCGCTGGAAATGACAATGAGGCCACCGTCGAGTGGACAACAAGAGTTGCTAGTGTGGAAACGCTTGTTGCCATCTCATAGATGAGATATGAGTGGACATGTTCTGTCAAAGCCTGAACTCTGGACGCGAACAAAATGTGAGTGTCTGACTCAAACAACCAACACACGGACACACATGTACACAATCACACACACACACACACGCACACGCACACGCACACACACACACACACACACACACACACACACACACACCACAGGAGGTTGGTGGCACCTGGCTGGAGTGGAATAAGTGGTATGGTATCAAATGTGTTCGAGGCCGTTCCATTTTCTCCGTTCCATACAATATTATGAGTTTTCCTCCTTTCAGCAGCCTCCACTGACACACACACACTTACAAATACAATTACATCTCAAAAGGAGTACCATGGATATCACATGAACATTAATTCAGCTCTCTTCAAGTTCAGACCCATAGTCTCGGATATTGACGGCAAATGCCAGCAAGAACTTCCTAGGCCTCTGGAGTATAATGTAAAAAAATATCAAATGCACAATTCAAGCTAAAATCATGGTGATTCACATGGAAATGGCAGCTAAATATGTCGAAAAAATAGCAGCATGTGTCGAAGTGAAATATGTATATTTAACAGAGGGAGTAAGTTCCCAGTGTGGAGAAGGTCAGACAGCAGAGAGACTGGAGGCCAACACAATGATATCTGACAGGATTCTAATACTGCTACTAACACTGCTACTGGAACAGTGCTTATATAGCAGGGAGAACATCACTGCATTCACATAAAAGGAATTGAAGCACTGCCCTAAATGGTGTCCAGGTCATATACAGTAGTTGTATCTAATGCAACGACAGCAAGAGGATACAGAGATCAAGACAAAGGATTGTGATGGCAGTGAGACAACTTTCTCTCTCTCTCTCTCTCTCTCTCTCTCTCTCTCTCTCTCTCTCTCTCTCTCTCTCTCTCTCTCTCTCTCTCTCTCTCTCTCTCTCACACACACACACACACACACACACACACACACACACACACACACACACACACACACACACACACACACACACACACACACACACACACACACACACACACACACACACACACACACACACACACACAGAAGGATAACATACTGTGTTGCCTGTTCATTTCCCTGCTGGTTGGTGCCTTGGGGGCGCAGCAGCAGCATTTGTGCAGCCTGCTCTAAAGTCATGACCTGGGCCCCAGCTGAGCACTTGGCCAGAGCAGGATTGGGCAGGCTAAACAGCCTCTGCATGCCAAGACAGATACAGTACATCACCATTCTGACTACAGCAGGGAGCCTCATAATAGCAGACTGGTCCCCCCGCTCCTCTGTTTACTTTTTCCTGAGCACCTGCTGTCTCTCAGCCTGTAAATTAGGTGGCAAGGCTGAGGTGCCACACCGGAGGAGCCGGGATTATGTGGGAGCGCGGCACGCAAGGATTCTTGGACAGGATTGTGATAACCGGATCCAACTCTGTCTTGATCCTTTCTGCATGCCGCACCAGCAACACTTCACACGTCCCTCCCCCTTGTTCCTGTCCACTCACCATGTGAAAGCAGGCCCTTAAAATAGCTGAGCAGGCACGTGCGATGGTACCAAAGCTCAGGTCTTTATTTAGTTATTTATCTATCAATTGGACATCTGCTCACTAATTTCACACAAAGAGAAAAAGGCTGATAAACTGAGGATGGGATGGCTACAGGGGGATGGAGGAAAGAGAGATGGATAAACACATGGATATCTCCTTTGTGAAGACTTGTCATCATCCACTCCTAGGGGGATTGAACAGTCAAGTCTTTGTTTGTTTTAGTTCATCACTCACCAAACCACCAAAACATCAAAAAGGTGATTCATCAGATGCACACACGTTATGAATAATTGGGACATCATTACTGAAGGAAACAAAGAAGAGCAATCTGTAGCTCTGATGTTTGAAGTCGAACAATAGGGTATTCCTATTCAGTCATATTTCTCAGACTGAACTCAAAATAACCCCCTAGTCAATCTGTCTTTGTATTTCATTAGACAATCATTTGGTGAAGGGATATTACAATCTTTCAGAGAATTGTCAGTCAAAAGCCTCCCTCTACTCTACTCCCTCGAGCAGGGCCGTACATCCCTTCTGTTTGTTGCCACTTAATATGAATGGAGTCACTCAGCCTGAAAATGTGTACCAGGACTAATATTTACAAAACACCAGTTATCAGTAACGCATACTGCAGCTAGCAACATAATGCCTGAACATTTGGGCTTATGACTTTCTCTGCATTACAAATACTGTATGCCTCTGTGTTTCACATGCGTTTTAGCATACACAGCTGTGCCTAAAGAATTTACCAGTCTTAATGGAGATACAATGTCTGGGAATGTGCACTCAACCATGTCTGACAGTAATCAAATAAAGCTGTAGTAATTGTGTAATCGAAACCATTATTTCTACCTATGGGATCCATTCCAATATAATGTCAAATATACCTAACAGGTCATGGCCACCCAATACTAATACTAATACTGCGTCACATAAAATGTGTCACATATTATGTTGTTGCACATCATGTCAAGCGCAAGACTGATATTACTATATCATGTATTTCCAAATAATAAGCAGTAGCAGTTCTTCTTCCATGCAGAAAATGGTCAGGCATTTTTCAGTTTGTATTGCAACTGAACAAGGACGATAACAAATAATTGGATAATTCAACTTTGCATTTTTCTTTATTATCGTTGCACTTTAATCTGTTGGTGTCCAGAGGACCTTAGTTGCCATACTGTTCAGCAGTACAGTAGCAGTGATTTCTCTGGTGGTAAAGATAGAGACCTGATAGTGACCTGATGCTTATACCATGATTAATTATTTAAAACCAAAAGCAATCACGTTTCAAAGGCAGTGGGTGAAATCTATTATCGTTGTCTGCTTTGCTCTTCCAAAAAGTACACTGTCTCCTAATGTTTGTTCAATGTGCTGTGGGAGCCTTTTCAAAGTCATAAATATAAAGGTAGCGGTTTGGTGTAGGCTTGTTGACGTGTTTATAGAGATAGATGGCTAGGAACAGAGAGAGGGGTCATGTCTGCAGTGCTTAATTAGAGAGATTTGTCTCCAAACTCCTAACTTTAATTAACCATGAAGAGCAAACAGCTCGGCAATTTGAATGATAACTTATCAGCAAACAGATTTCAGTAGCTGATTTCGTCAAACCCTCAAGGTGAAACATATAGCCCCAAAAAAACATTGCGACTTGTGTAAAGGAAACTGGCTGCCGCCAATTTATTAATGTGTAATTTGCCTAAATGGGTAATGGAAACACTTCAACTACTAAATTTTTGTTCGACACTGTAGGTCTTTGAGAAAAAATGGTGTGACGTCATTATGTCTAGCTGTTTTGAACAACACACGATAGTTAAAAGGAAACCAAGGATTATTGATATACTGTCTCTCCGCTCTAACAATTGGAGTCGTTGTCCACAAAGTGGCACCGCGTGCTGTCTAGTTCCTGCCTATCCTTTCATTAGATTGGTGGATACATCTAATTATTGTAATACTTTTTGGAATATTTGATGAGGGTTGTTGACGTCAACCTCCAGTATTCAATGGAGAGATGCTGTTACATGAATATGCATAGCCATCTTGAGACAAATCCGATGTAAAGTGTTTTTTTCTCAATGTTTACGGTATGTCGTGTGTTCTACTTGTACCAGTACACTCATAACAACCTAAGTATTACGAAACTTCTATTCGATAAAATAAACCTCACGTAGCAAATAAGCCATACATTTCTTTGGCGACCAAATTTAACACTCTTATTGACCTCCATACACAAACTCTTGATTGTTGGGCGAAGTTGGACCTCTCTCTTTATCTCTTCCTCTTTGTGGAAATGCACCCTAGCAGGAAATTTTTGCATCTATTTTCTATGCGAACTTTGCCAACGTCAACAAAAAAATCACTGCACAAGTTAATGGAAACATAGCTACTGTGTCTTGTCTTTATAATAAGCGTTATCATTTTTCTCTGTAACGTTGGCACATTTTCAATGAGTTGTTCTAAACAAATATCCTCAGTTATAAATGTAGATGAACATGTCATTGATTGTGTCTGCATGTGTGGAGGAGCCAGGCTCTAATTAATTAACCAAGCTAGTCTCTTAACTCAATGCTTTAATTAGCAGTGAATTACACACTGCAGCCCGATGTGAGTTACGTCTAATCAGTGGAATAGATTTCAGCAATTAAAGCGCCCTCCAATCAGGAGGTGAGAGTAAAAGCATGCTTCACATGACATTATAAATCCTGCTATTGATTTGGAAAGGGGAGCGTGGTGATTCAACAAGGCAGTCCTGGCTCACTCCATTGGCACTGCTCAAACTGAGGACATTTTCAGACTTAGGGAATTGGGGGTTGGGTGGGGGGGACCATGCCGATTTGTTACTGTTATGTTAATGAACGTATAAGCCCACACAGAATTAAATGTGCATAATCTAGCTTTTGTGCTGTATGAGTACAGGGCGATTCCACGCCAGTGTAGCCAGAAAATATTTTCGGTATCTCAGATTGTTCTGGCAATTCTTACATAGTAACTTCATTGGGAGAAAGGATGTTTGCTTTTTACATTTGTATCACAAACCATTCTTTAGAAAATCCAGATGAAGTGGCCATTTCAGAAATTTTTTAGACCTACAGTGCATTCAGAAGGCACCCCTTAACTTTTTTCACATTTTGTTGTGTTACAGCCTGAATTTAAGATGGTTTAAATTGAGATTTTTTTATGTCACTGGCCTACTCAGAATGCTCCATAATGTCAAAGTGGAATTATGTTTTTCAATATCTTGTCTTTTTTGCTTTGTCTTGAGTCAATAAGTATTCAACCCCTTTGTCAAGCCAAGTCTAAAGAAGTTCAGGAGTAAAGATGTGCTTAATAAGTCACATAATAAGTTGCATGGACTTACTGTGTGAAATAACAGTGTTTAACATGATTTTTGAATGACTCTCTACCCCACGCACACAATTATCTGTAAGGTCCCTCAGTCGAGCAGTGAATTTCAAACACCGATTCAACCACAAAGAGCAGGGAGGTTTTCCAATGCCTCGCAAAGAAGGGCACCTATTGGTAGATGGGAGGGGGAAAAATAAGCAGACATTGAATATCCCTTTGAGCATGGTGAAGTTATTAATTACAATTTGGATGGTGTATCAATACACCCAGTCACTACAAAGATACAGGTGTCCTTGCTAACTCGGTTGCTGTAGAGGAAGGAAACCATTCAGATATTCAACCAGAAGGCCAATGGTGACTTTAAAACAGTTACAGAGTTTAGTGGCTCAGAAAACTGAGGATGGATCAACAACATTGTATTTGCTCCACAATAGTAACCTAAATGACAGAGTGAAAAGAAGGACGTCTGTACAGATACAAATATTCCAAAACATTCATCCTGTTTGCAACAAGGCACTAAAGTAATACAGCAAAAAAATGTGGCAAAGCAGTTAACTTTTTGTTTTATGTTTGGGGCAAATCCAATACAGCACATTACTGAGTACCACTCTCCATATTTTCAAGCATAGTGGTGGTTGCATCATGTAATGGGTATGCTTGTAATTGTTAAGGACTAGGGAGTTTTTCAGGATAAAAAATAAACTGACTGGAGCTAAGCACAGACAAATTCCTAGAGGAAAACCTGGTTCAATCAGCTTTCAACCAGACACTGAGAGATGAATTCAGCTTTCAGCAGGACAAAAACCTAAAAGACAAGGCCAAATCTCCACTGGATTTGTTCACCAAGAAGACAGTGAATGTTCCTGAGTGGTCGAGTTACAATTTGGACTTAAATCTACTTGAAAATCCATGGCAAGACCTGAAAATGGTTGCCTAGCATTGAACAACAACCAATAGAGCTTGAAGAATGTTGAAAATAATAATGGCCAAATGTGTGTAGAGACTTGCCAGGAAGATTTACAACTGTAATTGCTTCCAAAGGTGATTCTACAAAGTATTGACTCAGGGATGTGAATACTTATGGAAATTAGATATTTAATGTATTTCATTTTCAATACACTTGCAAAAATGTATAAAAACCTGTTTTCACTTTGTCATTATGGGGTATTGTATGTATATGTGTGAGAAAAAAACTTGAATTTAATACATTTTATATTCCGGCTATAACACTATAACAAATGTGGGATAAGTTGAAGGCACTGTAAATGCCTCCTGTAAAGACCCTATGATCTGTGAACCGTACATGATACAGACATAAAACATTTTGGTGCATTATACTCCTTATAGTCTTCTCTCAAATATGCATTATGCCTAGATTCTGAAATAAAACTTACGTTAATTTATTAAAAATAAACAATATTCATATTAATATCTCAAAAGTACTCTTTTTGATTTAGCTTATTTTTAGATGTATTGTTTGTAACAAAATACTCTTCAAACATGTCACATTTCCAGTGTGGGCTCTCTGGTACTTTAAATGATATGACCCATTTTAGACATAGAAATATACATTATAGGTAAATAACCAATCACACACCTCACATTATTATTTTTTATTTATAAGCTATGTTTCTTAAGGAGTATTACATATATTTAAGTAAGAAGGAAATAAATATAGTGTACCTTTTTTGTGGAACAATAGGTATTGGACATGGGAGAGGGTGTGGTTTAAAGTGATTCTCTGCTGTCCGTTCAGCACCACTGCTTCTAGGATATCAGGACCATGGACAGAGTCAATCCAGTCCATTGCTCTATTAACACTGCGTTGTCTCTATCTGCAGTAACCCTTTTAGTGAACTGAGCTAAAATAAACCTATCTCCATTAAAATGGTGCCAGCTTGCCTGGCCAAATTCCAGACAGTGGGTTGTTAGGGGGATGTGTAACTTTCCACCTGGAAAATGTTCTGGCCACCTCTGTAGCTCACCAACCACATGCCATTTAATGCATAATTTGCAACATAATTTGACAACCTCCACTTCAGTCTGTTTTGCCTTCAGGGACTCAAACTGGGGAAAAAGCGTTGGATGCATCCCATGCTGTTTTGATCAAAGTGCACATTTCCTGCTGATGGAGAATTTGTTTAATTTGAAGCCTTCCCCTGAAAGCTGACAGAGCCTATTGTTTTAGGCATTGCGTGGGCATTGTCTGATATTAAGATATACTGTATGCAGTATCGCTCTAAACATGTGATGCTTGCTGTTAGTAGTTGGGTTTAAATTTGAGGTCATTATTGTGTTATTCTTTTAAAATATTGAGAATAGGGTCAAATACGATGGCGTGAAAGGACTAAATGTAGGTTGTGCCACAGAATTCTGGAGCTGTAGTTCACTCAAACATTCACTTACATAAAATGGGAAAATATTAGAATGTTTGGAGTAATCCTTTGTAAGATGTTCTTACAAAAAGTCTGTCTCTGGAGAGTAACCTTCCTTGAAGGAAATACTCTTCTTTCTTATTTGAAAAAGACTAGTAGTGCTGGCTAAATACTAAACCCTAGAATTAGCATCTAAAAAATAACTTTCTCTTTGCAGTAAACACAATGCTTTTATATCTGCTTCTAATAAAATGAAATTGACTGCCTCACAGTATTCCTCCTGCTCTTCAGTCATACTGTAGATAGCACTCAGGAGGTTGACTCTCTGTCCATACCCACCGTGGTGAGCCTTTTATCAGCAAACAATGATTCTGTGCTCTGTGGTCTACCACAAGCTGCCCTTCTAACATGTCAAGTGGAGTGATATTAGAGACTGGGGGGTTGGAGAGAGCTGGGGAGAGGGGGAATTGTGCTGACCGAGCCATTTCGATAGACAGGCCCTGTCTCTGGTCAGACCGAAGGGAGGCTCAGGGACCCCATGTGACAGCAGTAGTGTTTGCCCAGGAAAAAGGCCACAGCAAAACAAACATACTGCCTTAATGCCTCACTTACTCCCTTACTATAACAACCTGTGAACAATCCCTGCATGGAGACGACGTACCCTTGGTCAAATCTCCCATTCTAAGCTCCATCTGGTACAAGTGAGGTAAGATAAAATTTGGCTTGGCTAAAGAAAATAAGAAAATGCATGGGCAATGGACCACACTGAAAAATGCTATGTTTCAGGACATTTTTCTCTTTGCCCCATTTGTACTTTCGTTTAATCTGTCTGGTAGGCTGACGCTGTATTATTGACACCCGCATTTAAGCATGAAATATGAAATAGATTGGAAACCTTTGAAGTCCCTTTCAGACAGACAGGCACACATCACATTGCTTACAAAGAGTGCAGTGACATTTGACTTTGGGCATATAGACTCATCTCTGGTGAAAAGTGACATTTTGCCAGGAGACAAAAAAAGCCCACTCTTCCTCTCTGGCCTATTTCCCGAGAATAACTTGTCAGTGACCTGTCTGACTTTCAATCAAAACCCTCAATACAGCATGTCATTGAACTAAATTTCACAATGCCACATTTCGCCTTTGAATGTGGAAAATATCCACCTTCAGTAGACTCAAGTCAGTCTTGTAACGTACCTTACAGGAAGTACCCAGACAGCATTATGCACAACTATATATTGTTCATATGTATCTAATCTGCAGGTCACTCACTGACTGCACTGTAATGCTCCAAAGAAGAGTGTTCACCAAACTTCCTAGACTTGGTCCACCTGTAGGCCTACATCTCTTAGAGGAGCGGGACAACAAACCGCTTGCACTTCCAGAGCACTTCCCATAGTGTTTTATGTGTATTCATTAAAGATCTCTGTTGGGAGTGACAGCAGTGTAGCCTCATTGTGTCAGTGCACAGCAGCACACTGAACTAGGAAGCTGCTGACTGAATCAGACAGTTTTCAGTCCTCATTAGAACAAAATGTTTACATTCATACCTTTGTGCATTTAAGTGTCTCCGACAGAATAAGAAAACGTTTTCAGAAGACTGTGGATGTGGGTCATCGTATGATACAGTATCTGGTAGATTTAGACGATCTGCAACACCAAGTCACTGCTCCCCTTGTAGCATTGTATTGTCTCAGTGATGGTTGCTATTACCTGGGGAAAGAGCATACCCTCTGGGTGAAACAGCACTTACCAACACCACTCACACTCTTAGTAGACACTGCCATGGGGAATGTTTCCACTCCTAGGGTCAATAGCTATTGTATAGAGTCTGTTGAAACATAGTACTCGAAAAATGAACAAATTGTTTTCATGCTTCAGGCATTCCTTGACTACCCAAGTGGAAATGCTTAGCATCTATTTTTGCCCCTGGAGACCCTAGAGGATTTTGTTAGTTTCTCCACATTATTGTCTCACTAAGCATTTCCAATTTCTAAATGCTTAGTCACTTACTAAACAACTTTCCATTAGTATGACCAAGTAGGTTAAAACATGTATTATGTAATTGTAGGCTAATTAGGCTAGCTCATTCAAACTAGCATGGGTGATATACTGTAGATAGTGTTCATCATATTGTCTTGTATCAAAACATATATATTTGCCTTGTGCTTTTGTGGTCTGCTTTTAAAAATGGTAGACTTTGGAGTTAATATGTAAGACTATATAAATTCTGTCTAGTATGTAATCATTTTTTAAATGTATTCTGGCATGTAATATCTGCTCCTTCTTTACACAATGACTATAGTCAGTAGAGAGAGGTCAGGTGTGTGCGTTTGTGTTGGACTAGCATCTATTTCTGACCATCTCTGCGCTTGACGTTAATAATTCATTGCAGCTCCATGTTTCCACTCCACAGGCCTCAAACTAAAGCCAACGTACAAAGATCAGGTTTAGTTCTAGAGCCAGTGAATTCTGTGTCGGTGATTCATATGTGGTGGCTAGGGACTGTTTCATATACAGAATGTGCCTAAAATCAATGTGGCTCTGCTATTCAGGACCACTCCTCCTGAATCCCATGGCCCTCTCTGGCGGGGCAGTAGATTTCAGACTTGACAGACATATTGACAGAGATTGAAAAATGGAAGGTATTTATGGGGGAAAGTCAAAGTGGTGTGGGGTAATGAGGTTTGATGTTGCTGCTGTGTCAAAACCGAAAGCTGGTTAGAGGAATAACGTGACTAACTTACTTGAAGTAGCCTAATCTAGTTTTATGAAAAATTATAAATATGGATTTTAGAAAACAGGATCAATCTGGTAGATATTTTATCAATTGACTTTTGTGATGGATATCCATCGAAGGGGGGAGTTAATTCAATCCATCAGAGGTCTAGTCATGATGATGTTAAATGAAAACGGGTAGACAGTCAGGAGGCTGAAGATCTTATCCTTACTGGCAGCCAAGCAGGACAGCTTCCAGAGGACAGAACCACAAAATGGCCTGGATAAGCCTACGGCTCAGTATCTATCCTGGACATAAGACATGTGCAGGACAGATACTGTATGTCTGCTTGGAACAAACAACCCATTGTTTCCACAGCAGCAAATCATAATCATAACATCTGTAAATGCCATGATTGAAAAATAACGTAAAGTCTGTAGGTGGGTGGCTGGGAGTTGCCACAATGGAGTGTCTGTAAAAACATAAGGGAGAGGGAATAGCCTTTTATTGAAAATATTTTTTATCTTTGATCTTTGTAGGCTTCAGACAGTGTAACAGGTAACGGATGATGGTTTAAATAAGGTACAAACAGAAACAAGACAATGTTAGTATAAAGCAGTTACACAGGCTCAATAAAGGTACATTTACAAACTGAGTTACTAAGTGCTACACAAATAGCAGTCAGTAACGCAACAACAATGGGCTTTGAATATAGCTTTCAATTAGCACTCTAAATCACACAGTATTAATAGTTAATATACAGGGTGAACACAATGGGCTTTGAATATAGCCTTCAATTACTGTTGCACTCTAAATCACACAGTATTAATAGTTAATATACAGGGTGAACACAATGGGCTTTGAATATAGCCTTCAATTAGCACTAAATCACATAGTATTAATAGTTAATATACAGGGTGAATACAACCGCTATATACACACTAAAGGGCTACAATTTAACTGCCACATACCACATGCAGACAATACTCACTGTCAGTAACAGGTTCCATCTGGGTATATTGATTTTGAGATATTCATAGAACCATATACATAACTCTATTCCCTGAATTCAAATCAAATCAAATCAAATTGTATTGGTCACATACACATGGTTAGCAGATGTTAATGTGAGTGTAGCGAAATGCTTGTGCTTCTAGTTCCCGACAGTGCAGTAATATCTAACAAATAATCTAACAATTCCCAACAACTACCTAATACACACAAATCTAACAAGTAATCTAACAATTCCCAACAACTACCTAATACACACAAATCTAAAGGGGTGAATGAGAATATGTACATATAAATATATGGATGAGCGATGGCCGAGCGGCATAGGCAAGCTGCAGTAGATGGTACAAAATACAGTATATACTGTACATGTGATGTGAGTAATGTAAGATATGTAAACATTATTAAAGTGGCATTATTTAAAGTGGCATTGTTGAAAGTGACCAGTGATCCATTTATTAAAGTGTCCAGTAATTGGGTCTCAATACAGTATATACATGTGATATGAGTAATGTAGGACATGTAGCTAAAGTGGCATTTATAGTGGCATTGTTTAAAGTTTAGAATTGGGATAACACCAACACAACTAAAAGGCAAAGTGGTATTTCTATTATTTTAAAAGTATCCCACAACTCCTTGTAATGTAGAAAAATCACAGAACAACTCTAACCTTTATTAGTGTGCAGAAAAGAACTCCACTTTCCCAGTAAATGTAGATCACACTATACTGGATTGGAGACGGATATGAACAGGCTGTGTGGGAGTGTTTGCCTCAGACAACATGCCAATAGTAAAGACTCATGTTTCTAACTAATGAGATTAGAGCATATCAGCTATAGGCATGCTTCTCTCACCCCTCTACCTCCATGGGTCTTTTAGAGCAATCCTGATTACGTGCAGTAAGATAGATAGGATTCTCTATACCACACATATTCATATTCTCTCGCTCTCCCTCCTTTCCCTCACTTTCCAGCTCCGTCTCTTGTGTAATGCAAACACACTTACACTCATTTATTTGCAGTGACTGCCTTTCAACCCACAGCATTTTCAAAATCAGACAGCAAAGCAACTCACCAGAGCTCACCACACAGATAACTACTCTTTCAATTGATGTTCCTACATGAGCACTATATAGTGGGCATATGCCTGGCTGGCCCATTTCCATTTGAACAAATAGGCTTGCATGAACACATGTTGTGGAACTGAATCCAAGAAATGACGACCATGACCTGTTTGGAACCACTTAATGTTTACTGTAATGGAAGCATATTAAACGCTTTTTACTTCGATGCTACACAATAACATCCATCCAGGGCACATGAAATACATAGAGCAAACAGCAACTGAAAGCGAGTAGCCTACACTATCTATCCATAGGGATTTGAGCTGGGTCTGTCAAGGACTGGTGCTTCTTTTATATTTCTACCTTTAGTCCTGTGAGTCTGGTAGATTGTGTGGGGCTCTGTTGGCAGTAGTTTGGTGTCTGTGTGGGCATGTGAACTTGGCAGGGCAGGGGGTGAGAGAATGCACAGCCTGATACCATTGTTTTTTCACTCCCAAGACTGTGCTCGGCGGTTCAGCTTGGGTGGTATGTGTTTCTAAGCTCTGCTGTGTACTTATCATCCAAAGGCAGGATTAGAGAAGAACATGCAACCGGATTTGGATTTCTTTGAATGGCTCATTTTCCTATCTCTTAGACCAAGACATCAGTCCCAGGGTTCATTACAAGGCACAGAGAACAAATATACACATTGATTCCTGGGGACTTGTCTATCCCACAGGGATTGTTTTCGGAATATATATTTATTTGGCACTGTAGCCTATACTGTAGGCTACTTAAGCTTGACAACAATATTTTTCAAAGAAAAGTGTGTTTTCAAGATGCCGATACAGTATGCCCATTGATTTATGTCCTCCCAGAATCATTGCTCAAATGTATTAGCACTTATAGAAATATGAGAGGGATATAAAACATGCATAGACTAGAAACAACTCCAAAGAGAACTTGGGTTCATTACTTTTTTTCACAAGTGTGTGTCAACCAGCCAAGCTACACAGGGGTACTGTAGCCTACGTACTGCACAACAACTCTGGGATAGATCAGGGGCAAGGGGCACGGGGGACGGGGACGGACTGATGTACACGAGGCTCCTTCAGGTCTCCGTAATTCACATTGTCAGCTGAAGAGCCAGTACCCAGCGCCAACCCCTAGCTGTCTCTCATCATCACACACAGTCAAGGGCCTGGCCTGTCGCTGCAGATGAAGCCACCAGCTCACCACTGTCCAGGAACATTGAGCCCTATTTTACATTCTTGTGTAGAGACAGGGCTCACTAAGTCCAGGGCCTGCCACAAAGCACATACACTGGATCAGGGATCCTACATACAAGCCTAGAGACCCAAATAACTAACTTGATTAGCAATGATCAACTGTATTGGCAGTGTTCGAGTGGTAATTCAAATGTATGCTCAGATGTTAGTTTTTTTGTGTATTCAGTATGCATACATGCATACATTCTCCCACATATATCCATTGTACATGCATACATTCTCCCAAATATATCCATTGTACACGCATACATTCTCCCACATATATCCATTGTACATGCATACATTCTCCCATATATGTCCATTGTACATGCATACATTTCCCACATATATCCATTGTACATGCATACATTCACCCATATATATATATTGTACATGCACACATTCTCCCACATATATCCATTGTACATGCATACATTCTCCCGCATATACAGTTGAAGTCGGAAGTTTACATACACTTAGGTTGGAGTCATTAAAACTAGTTTTTCAACCACTCCACAAATGTCTTGTTAACAAACTATAGTTTTGGCAAGTCGGTTAAGACATCTACTTTGTGCATGACACAAGACATTTTTCCAACAATTGTTTACAGACAGATTATTTCGCTGTATCATAATTCCAGTGGGTCAGAAGTTTACATACACTAAGTTGACTGTGCCTTTAAACAGATTGGAAAATTCCAGAAATGGCTTTGTGCACCGGGGCCTCCCACTCCACTTTCTATTCTGGTTAGAGACCGTTTGCGCTGTTCCTTGAAGGGAGTAGTACGCAGCGTTGTACCAGATCTTCAGTTTCTTGGCAATTTCTCGCATGGAATAGCCTTCATTTCTCTGAACAAGAATAGACTGACGAGTTTCAGAAGAAAGTTCTTTGTTTCTGGCCATTTTGAGCCTGTAATCGAACCCACAAATGCTGATGCTCCAGATACTCAACTAGTCTAAAGAAGGCCAGTTTTACTGCTTCTTTAATCAGAACAACAGTTTTTAGCTGTGCTAAGACAATTGCAAAAGGTTTTTTTAATGATAAATTAGCCTTTTAAAATTATAAACATGGATTAGCTAACACAACGTGCCATTGTAACACAGGAGTGATGGTTGCTGATAATAGGCCTCTGTACGTCTATGTAGATATTCAATCAATCAAATCTGCCGTTTCCAGCTACAATAGTCATTTACAACATTAACAATGTCTACACTGTATTTCTGATCAATTTGATGTTATTTTAATGGACAAAAAATTTGCTTTTCTTTCAAAAACAAGGACATTTCTAAGTGAACCCAAACTTTTGAATGGTAGTGTACATCATAGGGATCAGCATTCACTATCCACATTTGCTTTTAATGGCTTAATGAAGCCACAATGAAAGGCAACATCCAGCCCAGGGAGTCGTGGTGCCCAGAGTCACAACTCATTTATACCACTGAGCTCCAGCTCCTCCATATGAATGACACATCGCACTGCTGTAAGCACAGCTCATCATTACATAGGTGTGTGATACCACCACCAGACAAAATAAATATAATCTCTGATAAATGTTTTATTTTACTTGGTGACACTTTGAGCGGAAGAGGGTCCCTAACTACACAACAACTACAGAAACACATGGAATGGCCCACTGTCATATTATGGTAAATGTCACTGGACAACATTTTGTGTTGGACATACGTGACCTTTATAGAACTCTGAATGAAATGGTTTCGTGTGGACGCCGACATTATTCTACTTGAAATGCTGTGGTTGATGACTCCATGTGGCAGTGGGACATGAATGTTAATAACCTCACAATTCATTGCTTTATTTTCCTCCTAATACACATGTATAATTCAAGTGCAAGTTTAATTTGCTTGAGGGTTATGTGCAGAATAGCAGATTAGAGTGTAGCCAAAGAATATATTAACATATGTCATCCCCTAGGCCACAGGTTTTATGCTATTCATTTAAATGCGGTGGCCTAGTATTCCCTTCAATTCACAACAAACACTATAATTGTCTTGCCTGTTTACATCCATTAGACACTTTAAATGCATCTGCAGCATTTAACCATGTTTAGCACCTAGGTCCAAAGAACAGTTGAAGGTGGGAGGTTGATTATTTGATTTTGGAGCACGCCATTTGAGCATTTTTAACAGGAAATTGTTATGGACAAATTCATGAAATTAGCACATTTCCTGTAACACCCCTTCTATCAGTGTCTTGGACAGCACCAAGTTCCTCTAATTCTTAATTATGTGTCAGCAATGCCATAGGGATATATGAGAATGACTGCAAACTTTTAAATTAAAAAAGATTTGCTGAAATGTCATTTGCTGAAAAACCTCTCCCCAGTTGCAAAAGCCTAAAATAGGTTGTTAGGAATGGCAGATTTTTTTATTACCCCTCTCATTATTAAAGGGAAGAGAACAGCTGCTGTTACTAACACCCTGAAGTCCTACGTAGAAGAGCTGATACTAACTCCACTGGGACTGAATGAAAAAGGTGGCTTTTGAACAAAATATTTAAAAGCTTGTGCTAAGCAATTGAAAATGTAAGTAGCTAAGCCAAACCTGCTTGCTTTGAAATTGAATGAAAGATATTGGGTTGTTTTGTTTGAATGACACATGTTTGTACACCTGGGGTCTCCAACCCTGTTCCTGGAGAACTATCGTCCTGTAGGTTTTCACTCCAACCCCAGTTGTAACTAACCGGATTCACCTTATCAACCAGCTAATTGTTAGAATCAGGTGGGCTAGATGCAGGATGGTAGCTCTCCAGGAACAGGGTTGAAGAGCCCTGTTGTAGATGATGTCTATTTGTGGAGATTTTACAGGATCAACTCAACTATTGTTATGCATGTAACGGATGTCACACTGCTTGCTAAGCGAGTACCGCTTCCTCTTGATTCCGCTCATACTTAGGCTCAAACCCAGGACCTCTGCCTCGCAAACACACCTGATGCCCCCCGGAAGCATCTCACCCAGTCGCACAACCAGAAAGCTAGCCATTCGGAAACGGAAGTGGAGACACTTCAGGCTGAGGAGCGTGTTTCACAGATACCAATCTGCTACACAGTTTGACATACGCTTACAAAGATACTCTATAAAGTAATGTTTTGGAGTATATTCAAATCAAGCTACAACTATCAGCGAACAAAGTTTTCAAGGTGGAATATTGAAAGATTGCATCCGTTGAATAGGTTGGCCTTTGATGCCTCCCCATGACAATACCTTTTGTAACGCCATATTATTATGAATTGTGTGCAATGCTGTTATTATTATTGAATGCTCCCAGACACAACACTTCCACAATCACACTTCAAAGCAGCCAGATAAATACCAACTTCTGTGAAGAAGGTGATACTACCGTCTACTAAATAAACTTATTCTAAATTCCCAGCAGAACACCCATATTATATATTCCTAGCCTACAGTGCTGAATCAATAACCCCCAAATTATGTTTTTGTATTGCTGCACTAATCATATTGTTTATCCTAAAACCATTGTTAACTGGCAGAAGACTTTTGTAATATCGATGATTCAAGAAGTCCTAATGTGAACCCACTAACCGATGAAGAAAATTGTTTATGCAAATCATTATTGGTAAAGCAAATAGACCCATCTCACCTTTGGCTTGATGAAGAGGGGGATATTGCTCTTAGCATCGAGAGGGACAGGTGCATTTTTTATAATTCACTGGCAAAGACAAACAGCAAAAAAGGGTTAGAAAACTGCTGAGGGCTCTTGAATATATGAAGCCGATCCAATTTGTGGCTTATCGATGTACATATTCCCTCTCTGGCACAATGCTTTCATTTTTATCGATCCAAGATTTGGATACGTTCCCTTAAGGTCATAGAAATGTATAATTTTGCCATAGTTTGACCCGTAGCCTACGACTCGGTGCCAAGCGCTCAATATTCATTGTCAAAAGCTTCTTTGTTACACATTACATTTCACTCTTTGTTCAAGTTACCATGACATGCAACACCTATCTGTCTGACAACAATGATTTTGTTGAAGAGAAGCAGTAAAAATGTATTACAATGCTAATGCTAGTATAAAGCCAACTGTTCTTCATAAAACCGTTCTTTATTTGTCTTGTCATAGAGGGTCAGAGAAAATCCTTTGTTGTGCTGCACCTCAAATGCAATGTTCTGTTTTGTCCTAAAATACTGTAGTTCACATAATAACACAAGAATAATACCATTAGGTCTAGATGTTAAGTGATTCTTATGTTCTACATGGCCCAAAGGCATTTGAACAGTCATGTGCTCAACATGGGATTCTTTTTTACAGTTCTATAAAACACGTCATTCATGATGACTGATTCAGTTGGAATACCAACTTCATACAATCATTGTTTGTTGAGAGTGCTCGTATCTATCAGGTTTGACATGCCCCTCAAGAGCTGGGTTTACCTCATCACCCATATGGGGCCCAGGGCACCTAAGCAATCAAACACATTCATCTTGAGTCGACTAGAAGACCCACAACCCTACCTTAGAGGTGAATGCTACAGCCAACAGTATACAGTGGGTATCATAAGTATTCACAACCTTGGATTTCTTCACATTTGATTGTTTTACAAAATGGGGTTCAAATGTATTTAATTGTGTTTTTTTTTATCACAAAATACTCTGTAATGTGAAAGTCATATACCTTATTTAGATAAGTATTCACCCCCCAATACATGTTACAAACACCTTTGGCAGTGATTTCAGCGGTGAGTGTTCTTGACTTAGTCTGTAAGAGCTTTGCACACCTGAATTGTGCAATATTTTCCCAGTATTCATTAATAAATTCTTCAAGCTCTGTGAAAGTGTTGTGGGTCATGGTAACACAGCAATTTCCAAGTATTGCCATAGATTTTCAAGATGATTTAAGTCAAAACTGTAACTCGGCCACTCGGAATATTCACTGTCTTCTTGGTAGTAACTCTGGTATAGATTTGGCCTTGTGCTTTAGGTTATGGTCCTTCTGAAAGTTGAATTAATCTCCCAGTGTCTGGTGTAAAGCAGACTGAAGCAGGTTTTCCTCTAGGATTTTGCCCGTGCTTAGCTCCATCTCATTTATTTTTATAGTGAAAAACTCCCCAGTCTTTGCCGATGTCAAGCATACCAATACCATGATACAGCCACCATGCTTGAAAATAAGGAGGCAGTTATGCAGTGATGTGTTGGATTTTCCGCAAACATAATGCTTTACATTTAGGCTAAAAAGTGTATTCCTTTTCTGTGCTGTTTTTCAGTATAACTTCAGTGCCTTGTTGCATACAGGATGCACGTTTGTAATATTATTATTCTGTATATTTGAATTCTTATTTTCACTCTGTCATCTAAATCATTATTGTGGAGTAACTACAACATTGTTGATCCATACTGTGCTTGATATTCAATACTTGACTGAGGGACTTTATAGATGTTGTATGTATGAGGGACAGAAGAAGGGTAGTCATTCAAATATCCTGTCAATCCCGATTATTTCACATGTAAGTTATTTACAGTCCATGTGATTTGATTTGTCCAAAAAGCCAAATTTTGCTCCTGAACTAATTTAGGATTGCCTAAACAAAGGCGGTGAACACTTGCAGACTATATTTTAGCTATTACATTTGTATTACTTTGAAAACTTTGACATTATGGAATATTTTGTGTAGATCAATGACAAAAATAATCACAATCAAATCCATTTCAATCCAACTTTGTAACGCAACACAATTTGAAGAAAGAAAATCAAGAGGGGTGAAAGCGTATTGATACCCACTGTATAGGCATATGTGAGGGTTCCTGTCAAAACGCCACTCAACCTAGACACAAGGACAAACAGAGAAAAAGCCTGTGCTTACAAGAGACATCACTAAGATCACTGAGCCACAGTTATTGCAAAGAACTACATAAAATGAGCAGTCTGCTAGAATAATTTGGTTCCGTCAGGTCTGCAGAGCAATGAGGTATTCAGTACCTTCCACACTTAATCAGCTTAGACATGTCCTTAAGCTGTTTTATCAAATCAAATCAAGTTTTATTGGTCACATACACATGGTTAGCAGATGTTAATGCGAGTGTAGCGAAATGCTTGTGCTTCTAGTTCCGACCATGCAGTAGTATCTAACAAGTAATTTAACAATTTCACAACAACTACCTTAAACACACAAGTGTAAAGGAATGAATACGAGTAAGTACATATAAATATATGGATGAGCGATGGCCGAACGGCATAGGCAAGATGCAGTAGATGGTATAGAGTACAGTGTATACATTTGATATGAGTAATGTTGGATATGTAAACATTGTATACAAAATTGTTTAAAGTGGCTAGTGATGCATTTGTTACATCCAATTTTCTATTACTAAAAGTGGCTAGAGATTTAAGTCAATTAGTTGGCAGCAGCCACTTAATGTTAGTGATGGTTGTTTAACAGTCTGATGGCCTTGAGATAGAAGCTGTTTTTCAGTCTCTCGGTCCCAGCTTTGATGCACCTGTACTGACCTCGCCTTCTGGATGATAGCGGGGTGAACAGGCAGTGGCTTTGGTGGTTGTTGTCCTTGATGATCTTTTTGGCCTTCCTGTGACATCGGGTGGTGTAGGTGTCCTGGAGGGCAGGTAGTTTACCCCTGGTGATGCGTTGTGCAGTCCTCACTACCCCCTGGAGAGCCTTACGGTTGTGGGCGGAGCAGTTGGCGTACCAGGCGGTGATACAGCCTGACAGGATGCTCTTGATTGTGCATCTGTAAAAGTTTGTGAGTGTTTTTGGTGACAAGCCAAATTTCTTCAGCCTCCTGAGGTTGAAGAGGCGCTGTTGCGCCTTCTTCACCACGCTGTCTGTGTGGGTGGACCATTTCAGTTTGTCCGTGATGTGTACGCCGAGGAACTTAAAACTTTCCACCTTCTCCACTCCTGTCCCGTCGATGTGGATAGGGGGGTGCTCCCTCTGCTGTTTCCTGAAGTCCACGATCATCTCCTTTGTTTTGTTGACATTGAGTGTGAGGTTATTTTCCTGACACCACACTCCGAGGGCCCTCACCTCCTCCCTGTAGGCCGTCTCGTCGTTGTTGGTAATCAAGCCTACCACTGTAGTGTCGTCAGCAAACTTGATGATTGAGTTGGAGGCGTTTTTGGCCACGCAGTCATGGGTGAACAGGGAGTACAGGAGAGGGCTGAGAATGCACCCTTGTGTGGCCCCAGTGTTGAGGATCAGCTGGGTGGAGATGTTGTTTCCTACCATCACCACCTGGGGCCGACCCGTCAGGAAGTCCAGTACCCAGTTGCACAGGGCTGGGTCGAGTTTAATGACGAGTTTGGAGGGTACTATGGTGTTAAATGCTGAGCTGTAGTCGATGAACAGCATTCTTACATAGGTATTCCTCTTGTCCAGATGGGTTAGGGCAGTGTGCAGAGTGATTGAGTTAGGTCTTTGCATGTCATTGTTAAGGACAGAAAATGTTGCGTGCTGTTTAACTGCCCCATTGGCTTTATCCATTGAGTATCACACCTGGAACATCATATTTTCAGAACATGAATTAAGGACTGGCATATAGTCACATAAGGACACTGTCACAGTTAGGTCATTAAATAATCATTTGAATGTCAAATTTGACCGCTGTTTAGTTCTAATCTATTTGGAGATTGGTGACATATAGAATAGCAGAACAAATACATACAAAATAATTGTAAAACAAAATAGTAGAATAATTATTACAGAATTTGTCAACCTCATCGATGTAGCCTAGTTATGGTGTAAATGAAATTAATTCTGCATTTTATTGATTTATTAGTGCCTGGGTGCTGTAAGCGGGAAAGGGAATCAGGAGTCTTGTGGAAGGCAATCTCAGACATAATTATCCTGGTAGGAAGTCACATTGTTCTCAGTATGACTGCCTACACACATCAAGAGAAATCACAAGCTTATGCTCAGAAAAAGTGTTCACTGAAAGAGGATAATGGAATTCAACTAGGGACACTTGCTCATTCTGTACATCGGAATCAAACTACTGGTTGTGGAACTGTTTTACTTGTTATATTTGTTCATGTTATTGTTCTTAATATGACTCACAGCCTCAATGAGCTGACCACGTACTGTAGACCTTCGCCCCCTCTTAATTAACATCATTGTATTACCATTACCTGCCAGTGCAGCGTGAAGATTGATACCTTTACTTATAAATAATTTCATTTTAATTATGTATGTCTTACGTACATGCTTTATTGTCCCTTATCTGTGCTTATCTGTCTTAGGCATACATTGACTCTGTACTGGTACCCCCTGTATATAGTCTCGCTATTGTTATTTTACTGCTGCTCTTTAATTACTTGTTACTTATATTTCTAATTCGTATTTTTTTTTTTACTGCATTGTTTGTTAAACTACTTAACGATCATTGGGGCGCTAATGCCCCATTCCCGACACTACCCGGAGAAATGAAGGGTGCCAAATTCAAAATCCAAAAGTTGAATTATAAAACATTCATCAATATACAAGTGTTGCATAGTCTTCAAAAGCTTAGACTCTTGGCAATATCACAGCGTTGTCAGATTTCAAAAAGGCTTTACCCGCGAAAGCACAACATTTGATTGTTTGAGGATAGCACCTCACATATTTTAAGCATTAGCATAAAATCATAACCAGTGTGGGTCTCACAAAACACATATTTGATGATCTTCTGCTGAGGGCAATCCGAAGTGTCCAAGCAAGACAATCCATGTTTCTTTTGTTAGAAAAAGTAAATGTTTATATCCATAAATCTCTGTTTGGTTGGCGCGTTATGTTCAGAAAATCCACAGTCCACTCGCCCATTGAACAGCAAAGAGAAAGCGTTCAAATTATACCTATCAACTACCCAAACAAATCAAACATAATTTATAATGTATCCTTAGGTATACTTTTATGTATATTAACGATTATATTTCACACGGATAGTATCCTAAACGATAGAAAAGGAAAATACAGAGGAGCACGCTCACGGTCTCGTGCACAAAAAACTTAAGTGACTTCCTCCATCCTCTTACATATTCTTCTTCTATTCGGCTCTCTTCCATAATAAACGCATGAAACCTTGTCTAAAGACTGTTGACATCTAGTGGAAGCCATAGGTACTGCAATCTGGGTCCTATTTTACTGAGAATCCCATAGGCAGCCATTGAAAGTGAGGGCATGTCACAATTTTTTTTAAAACAGACAGACAGAAATTCTTCTGGTTTTTCGCCTGCCATATCAGTTCTGTTATACTCACAGACATTATTTTAACAGTTGTAGAAACTTCAGAGTGTTTCCTATCCAATAGTACTAATTATGTGCATATCCTAGTTTCTGGGCCTGAGTGGCAGGGATTTTACTTTGGGCACGCCAGACTCTCCAAACTTCCGAATACTGCCTCGGTGCCTGTAGAGGTTAAGGGGCTCGTAAGTAAGCATTTCACTGTAAGGTTGTATTCGGCGCATGTGATTAATAACGTTTGATTTGATTTTGACTTAGTGGTCTCCCGAGTGGCGCTGCAGTCTAAGGCACCGCATCTCAGTGCAAGAGGTGTCACTACAATCCCTGGTTCAAATTCAAGCTGTATCACAACTGGCTGTGATTGGGAGTCTGATAGGGCGGCGCACAATTGGCCCAGTGTTGTCCGGGTTTGGCCGGGGTAGGCAGTCACTGTAAATAAGAATTTGTTCTTAACTGACTTGACAAAAATAACTGATGCATACCTATTTGAGATCCATAACTGGGCTCCATGTTTATTCCATTCTTCAGTTCCCACAAATAAAGATGGTTTCCAAAAGCTGGGCCCAATTGATGTCTACAGTTTAGCCAGTGATTGATGGAGCTAGCCTCTGATAGTTCACGTCTCATATTGTTGTCTGGCGATACGGAGCACATTCCCTATTAATAAACCTGAGTGATTAATTGCAAAACCTCCCTCCTGTCTCCCCTCCCTTGTCATGTGTTGAAAAGGTGCCCTCCTAATTAGTCAAGCCTGATGGAGTGTCCATCCTCCCAGGGTCAAAACCAAGGATTCATATTCAGGCTTTTGTGTCAGGAAAATTGGCTCTTCACACTAGAGGGAAGTGCAGTGAATTCAAATCAAATCAAATCAAATTGTATTTGTCACATACACATGGTTAGCAGATGTTAATGTGAGTGTAGCGAAATGCTTGTGCTTCTAGTTCCGACAGTGTGGTAATATCTAACAAGTAATCTAACAAATTCACAACAACTACCTTATACACACAAATGTTAAGAGATGGAATAAGAATATGTACATATAAATATATGGATGAGCGATGGCCGTGTGACATAGGCAAGATGCAATAAATGGTATGAAATACAGTATATACATATGAGATGAGTAATGTAGGATATGTAAACATTATTAAAGTGGCATTATTTAAAGTGACTAGTGATACCTTTATTAAATCCATGTATTAAAGTGGCCAGTGATTTGGGTCTGTATGTTGGCAGCAGCCTCTCTATGTTAGTGATGGCTGTTTAACAGTCTGATTGACTTGAGATAGAAGCTGTTTGTCAGTCTCTTGGTCCAAACTTTGATGGACCTGTACTGACCTTGCCTTCTGGATGATAGTGGGGTGAACAGGCAGTTGCTCGGGTGGTTGTTGTCCTTGATGACCTTTTTGGCCTTCCTGTGACATCGGTGCTGTAGATGTCCTGGAGGGCAGGTAGTTTGCCCCGGTAATGCATTGTGCAGACCGCACTACCCTCTGGAGAGCCTTGCGGTTGAGGGCGATGCAGTTGATACAGCCCGACAGGATGCTCTCGATTGTGCATCTGTAAAGATTTGTGAGGGTTTTAGGTGACAAGACAAATTTCTTCAGCGCCTTCTTCGCCACGCTGTCTGTGTGGGTGGACCATTTCAGTTTATCCGTGATGTGTACACCGAGGAACTTAAAACTTTCCACCTTCTCCACTACTGTCCCATCCGTTGTGGATAGGGGGGTGCTCCCTCTGCTGTTTTCTGAAGTCTACGATCATCTCCTTTGTTTTGTTGACGTTGAGTGAGAGGTTGTTTTCCTGACACCACACTCCGAGTGCCCTCACCTCCTCCCTGTAGGCTGTCTCGTCGTTGTTGGTAATCAAGCCCACTACTGTTTTGTTGTCTGCAAACTTGATGATTGAGTTGGAGGCGTGCATGGCCACGCAGTCATGGGTGAACAGGGAGTACAAGAGGATGCTGAGCACGCACCCTTGTGGAGCCCCAGTGTTGAGGATCAGAGAAGTGGAGATGTTGTTCCATACCTTCACCACCTGGGGGAGGCACGTCAGAAAGTCCAGGGCCTAATTGCCCTGGGCAGGGTTGAGACCCAGGGCCTTAAGCTTAATGATGAGCTTGGAGGGTACTATGATGTTGAATGCTGAGCTGTTATCAGTGAACAGCATTCTTACATAGGTATTCCTCTTGTCCAGATGGGATAGGGCAGTGTGCAGTGTGATGGCGATTGCATCATCTGTGGACCTGTTGGGGCGGCAGCCTTACGAGGGTTAACACGTTTAAATGTCTTACTCACGTCGGCCAAGGAGAGGAGAGGGGGTGCCTGCAGTCCTTGGTAGTGGGCCACGTCGGTGGAACAGTGTTATCCTCAAAGCGGGCAAAGAAGGTGTTTTAATTTAGCTAGTTTAAGTTATAACTAGTATAATACCTCCTAGCTAGTGTTTTAACAACCTGTCTACAGTACATGGCAATATGCTGGGAAAGTCCCGCCTATTTCCTAGATCATGTCCCGTATGGTTTTTGAATGGGCTTCAAGATTATATAATTAAATTAAAAAAACGGTCATTTGAGATGTATGTGAAATTCTATTCATATTTGTGGATTAATTGACTTTACTTGATGCCTTTCATAAAGGTATCTATGAATATGAATACAATTTTACATATATCTTTTAAAAGGACTTTCCCAGCATATTACTCTTAGATAATGTTAGATACATGCTGCTAAAAAGGCTAGCTAGTTAGCTAAGTTCAGTTAGTCAGCTAGATGTGCCTGTATAACTTATGTTGCCTGTATAACTACCAAATCAGGAACCAAATTTGTCACACTACTCAATTTAGCAAGCCAAAACTACTTTACAGTCACTTTCTCAAACAGCTCTCCAATTCTTAGTTCGTTAGTTGACAATTCATCCATTGCACAATCATTTCTGTTGGCACCAAAATCAAAATGACCTTTGAAGTTCGAGCCAGCTCACAGCTCCATCGCTATTGGTTGATAGACCAATCAATCAATCAGAAAATAAATAAATAAATCAAACAATCAAACGCTATCCACACATGTGCACTAAAAAAGTACCAATCAGTATCATGAGAGATTCTATGTGTACTTCTGAAGGTACAACATTATGTATACCTTTTACATTTTCGTACCCCAGGGAACAGTTCTGTGTTAGCATTAAATTAAGCTAAAACAGAATAATTCTAAATAAATTGCTTATGCAATAAGCGAAAGCTAAAGTTAAAGCCGTGAACATGTCTGTGTGAAGAAATGAGAGGCTCACTTTACTTTACTGACAGTGTTTACAAATAGAAGCAGTTGTTGGCATTCAGACGTTATGTTGGCCACTGTCTGACGAGCTTGGCATTTCTACTTAATTAGGAAAATGCACAGCGCCTACCTCTAATTACACAATATTGAGAGGAAGCACAGGCTGCCAATATTAATGACCTGATCCCAAGCCCAGTTCAAAATTGTCTGGAATCTCCCAAAGCCCTCGAAATGTCACAGGGAAAACAATGCACCAAATTCTAATTTTCACAATCAAGTTCAAGCATTTTTTGGAACTGTGGTTAAATGTACCGACAGTATATCAGAACAGCAATGATCAAATGCCTAAATACGTTTGCAGAATGCCAGATAATTTTCTGACCTTTTTACCTTGATTGCATATCTTAGACCAACTTTTAAGAAACATTAAATGCAATTGTCATCAATGAATACAAAATTCACTCAATGTAAAGTTCACAGAATATTAACACGTTGTTCTAATCAGAAGCGAAAATACTGCAAATATGTTCAATGTTTCCGGAAATCAGCAAATACTACTGCACAAAAAAAATGCAATCTTTTTTTTTTTTTTTTTACATTGCTTAGATGCAGAGAATGAAGTTGACTTACTTCGAAGTGACTTTGGTTACTCCTAAGTCATCATCTCCCAAATGGTGAATTTCTATGACAGAGCATTGCTATGGCGTGTGGATTGAGGCATATAAAGTCTATTCATATCAGTTGTGTTCCTCCACTTTATGTATTCACCTTTCCTTGTTTCTATTGGGGGATTGTGTTTCTGCTTGCCGATGGAAAGTCTACTGACCTCTGAGCAGACCATTCTTTGTATTGAATATATGGAATTGCATTGCGATGACACCGATGAATGCATCCTACACACAATATGCTTATTTTCATTTTCTTTTTGATGTGTATAAAATTGTCTGGTGACATTTACATAAAAGCAGAGTAACTTCGCATAATTCTGCACCTTTGATAGTTGTATTTTATCATAATTTAGTGACTGCAAAGAAAATACATTGATCTACTGGATAAAAAAAAATGAAGACTAACTTTCTGTTTTGTCGACTTAGATTGTATGTTTGTATTAATCTTTTTGCAGTGTTCTTTTGATGAATGTACTTTCAATTTTGACAGTATCATTTAGTAATGATGAATGTATTTATGTTTTGAGGGCATTTTGCATTTACTGTTTTGCAAAAGGCCACAGGGTTCTGAAAATCGGCAACATTGTTCGAAGAAATGCTTACACGTGATTGAAATTATGTTCAGCGTCCACTTATTGATTGTTTTTCTTTTGTGTTTTAGATGGAGACTAACAAATAAATATGTAATTATGTGAAGAGATTAAAACGTAATGACATATTCTGTATATAGCTAGTTTGCACAGATTACATTCCACTTGCTTGTATCTCCACGCTATCTCTATGTCCATTAGGTTAGAAAACAAAGATGTATACAGTGTCTGGTGAATTACATTAGTTTACATTGAAATTCAAAGTAATTAAGTGCTGAAGCAATATATTGGGCGTGTGTGTGTGTTGAGCTACAGTAGTTAATATGGGCAGCAATGAAAGCTATAGATCACTGTACTCGCTCTCTGATGGTCAAAAGTGATTACATGCAGAAGCACTACTTTGTTCTATAATTTGCTATGGCAAAAGTAATCCTATTTGGATCCCACTGACTAAAAAGCCTTGCTTATCATTGATGTGTGAATCCCTGGAGCACAGCTTCCCCAAGATTTATTGAACTTTGCGATCCCTGAATTAGATTACATGAGGGAACTGCCTTCGACCCAATTAGGCATTCATAAGCGTTACCCATGCATGTAAAAAAACACTGTATAATACAGCACTTACATATCAGTAATTCTATCACCACTCTGAAATTGTGCCAAGATATCAAATTGATTTACAATGGCTATGTTAACAGCACTGAGTGGGGCTGCTGAAGACGATCAAACCACAAATGGGTGCCAAATAATAAACCCCTGCTGTTTTCATACTAAACGCCCCTTATGATGAATATTAAAAGGTCAAATGGTGCTGGAGAACCATTAACTGTCTTATGTGGAAGTTGAAAAGACCACGCTGTAAGTCACATACGCAGTGCTTTAAAGAAATAAGGGGATCTTGAACGCAAACAACTTGCTGCAGTAAACATTTTAACAGTTTATTAAGTTACAATTTTAGAAAATTCAACACAAACTCACAAAACAATGATTCACATGCACAAATTTAGTATACAAGACAAAACAGTTAGTTTTCAATATGAAAACGCAGTTCTATAGGTCAGTTATCTCATGGAGATCATGGATTAAATATCAGTATTAAAATCAAGGGCCACAAGTTGTATAAAATATCAGTAGGTTGTCTTTGTAGGCCAGCTTTAAAAATATATATGCAAGCTATTTACATTAGACCAAGTACATTTGTCAGAACTAAAGCGAATATTTGAGTAACCAAAATCAGTGTTTATCATATCAAGTTGAATCATTTAAAATCAAACTCAGTTGACCTGATGGCTAACATAACGGTCTTAGATTGCATTTAGTAATAATTAACAAAGCACAAGGCCAAAAAAGGTACAGCATTTTCCCTCTATTTTACAGTCAGCAGGGCGTAACAAGGAACAAGTACTTAGAACTATAGCTACGTAGATTATAGGATAGTCTGGCCAAGTTTGATAAAGGACTAATTTGTAAATCCACATACTCTAGCACTGTGTGAGGGATGTGTACTGGTAAGTATACACTATTCTACTAACCAGCATACAGAAATAATGATCAGTTGATGGGTACTTTAATGAGGATAAGGTCTACGAGTTACACTATTTGAATTATACACTGTGTTACAAGGTTTTATCCTTGAAATGAACTGACATTACACTGTACTTTTTTTTATAGTAGTATTATTACACAGGCTTAGTCCACAGACAGTTTGACACCTAAAAAGCCTATTGTTCATCATTTGGAGAAAAAGAAAAGTCTATCACTGCTATATCAATGCATATCTTCAGCGTAGGATGGAAGTTTTTCAAAAAAAGAGCTGCAGAGTCAAAAAGACAAAGGAAAATGACTAGCTCCCTTTCTTAACAAAAACATGACCTTTAAACCTGGAATCCATAATGATGAAACTGCCATGGCCATTTGCGATATTACGACGAACAAAGTTATTTCAAACCACGAACACCGTTTTCTGATTGCACCTCATTGCACGCACAATATAACAGCAGAGTATGTGTTGCGATATTTTTTACCACTATTCTGGACGCTCCTCTCCTCCGTTTCAACAACAAAACAATAACAAATGTGCCGGGGGCAAACAGGGGTGCTGTTTTCCCTTATGCGGATTTCAGCTTTAACGAGGAACAAAATGCTGTTCATTTTCATATGAACGTCAGTAAGATCACTTATAAACGTGGAGCAGTTTGAATCCGTTAAAAGTTCTTAGTAGGGGGATGTTACCTAAAACACCAGTTTCTCATAGTAGCTCTTATAAAAAAACATGTACTGTATATTACATTGTGTTGTTATGATTTTAACTTTGAGTGGGGAAGGACATCTCCAACATCTCCAACTGTACCAAACAAAAACATGCGCAACAGGAAGCCCCGGCATCAGTCAATCAAGCATCTGAATTGTGACAGCTGCAATAACGGGGCAGGAAAATCAATATCCTATTGACTGGGCTGCAGCAGTATAATCAAAGAGCACAGGCCTTTATGAAACCACTGAAGGAGCAGATAGGCTGATTGTGTCCGCTGTTTGGGCTTTACAGGCCTCTAGGGACTGCACACCTGTTCTGGTGGCTGAGCAGGGACACAGTCACACAGTCACCTTGGATCAGTTCCTTGTGCTTTCATTCGACTTTGGGAAATGAGTGCAAACGCAGACGACAGGGACAGTCTCACAACAATGCAATCATAGCTCAGCCAGCCCTAATCAGTCCCAAGTTCAGTGAAGGCACGGATCTTTATAGTAGTAGTCGAGTGTTTACTACAAGTCCAAACTTACACCGGTGGCCCCAGAATGATGACTTATGATGGAGGACCCATCAGACAAAAACATGAACAGGAACCAGTTTCTCACTCAGCATCAGGCTAATCGAAGTACTTTGATAGAGTACTGTAGCAGTTACTGTGTCTAGTCTAGCAGCTCAGGATGTACTTTATGGTGCGCAGAGAGGGACATTATGACAGCAGCCAACCTTTTTCTCTATTTCCAGGCAAAGCTCCTTCAATGTTACATCATTTATTTAGAGGCTTTAATAGCTGCTAAATTGTGCTGCAGATCCAATCATAGATTTATTATTCACAGGATCTCTCCAGACCATGAACGTAGACCAAACTTCCACACTACATACAATTGGATCCATCTCAACTTCTGTAAAGTTTTCAACCCATTGTTATGTCAGGTGTTCCGGTATATCATTAAAATTGGAATCATCAACCCATTTCCATTAATGGGGTTCACATTCACACCACTCAGTTACTTAGTTTATACCCGTCTGCTAATTCATTTCCAAAAAATGGATCCAGAAAGAATGGATATGTCCCTCAATTTGTAATATGAAAGATATGCATGTGCAGCGAAGGCACTCATATGTCCTGTACTCAAACATGTATACTTCATATATATTTTGCAGACCGGTGATCTGAATTCTGGATAATCGGTAAGGTCATAAATGATAGACTTATTTAGCATTTAGAGGTCATTTGAATGCAGAATATTACAAGTGGCAACACCACATGATTATATTCCTCTGGAACCTTAACATTTCACAGAATTCATTGTGATTTGCATCAATTATTTAGAGGAGCTTGAGATACAAACCAAAATGTCCCATCAGCTTGTTGTAGAGAGGGGGTCTAAAGCTCAATAGCCAACAGCTCTGTAAGAGGCCTAATACTATTTCACTATGCAGAGATGAGTGGGCTAGAGGCACAAGTAATCAATCTGGTATCCAGCCCTGGTCCTGATGAGTTAACACAGCTCAAACACAAAACATACAAGGTAAGGTTCCAGCTGCAGTTACAAAATCACTTGATAGAATATTTTATGATTCGGTTCACCATGGAAAACTGGTTTTATCTGCTATAGTGGCCAATTTACAATAAGTCTGGGAATGTTGTCAGCTACATAACTTAGTTAGTATTTTTTTAACCTTTTGAAGTTCTACTTCTTCAACTTCTTATAATAATAATCCAAGATGCCATCTACAGTTAGCTACTATATCAAAGGACATCTGACCCATATAAACCAAAACACATCCACTCCATTGAGCAGCTGACCCTACAATTACAAATGTATGTGAACATACTGTACCTCCACCTGGTAAAACCATTTTTTAAAACCTCAGATTACCTCTGAAAGACCAATAAATGAACGAAATAAAGATAATGAAACCTTTTTTCCGTCAACTACTTTGGTATCTACATGGATTTAAGGCATTAGTATTCTTCAAGGATCAGTATCAAACATATAGAATGTAGACATCACTACTCCCAAATTGAAGTATATTCCGTTGGCAAAAAAAACAAAAACGCTTCCAAATGTTTTTACAGCATGACGGCACTTATGACATGAGAGGAAATACTGTAAAATATAATGCACACAAATTCACGTTTTCTTTCGGCCCGTTATTGAAATCCTCAACGCATGGCCTCTTTAAAATTCCTGTTCTGTCCAGCACTGCCACAGAGGGTTTTCACCCGTTGCCCCTTCCGACTGAGGGTGAATGCAGGAGCAGGCTCCTAGAGGAGAGGGAGAGAGAGGAGGATCGGTAGGAGGGCTGTGACCAGACATCACCAGGAGGAGCTGAGGAGGATGAGAGCACCGACGAGGACTGCAGAGAGATGAGACAGCGACAGCAGACTAAGCCGAGACGCTCCCGAGCCCTGTGCGCCCATGCCTGAAACCACAAACCACCAGTCAGAGAGAAGCTCTTCAAGAACTTAAAATTCCACTTTTTCAACAAAAAAGCAAAAAGCGGAGCATTTTCTGTCTCTATCTGCAAAATTTGCTGACAAGTCGTCATAAATCAAAGAGTAACTGGAATTAGATAGTGCTTCCATATCTCCATTATTAATGACTTTCAACAGGATAGGCCATTAAAGTATACAGAGATGATAAGGCTTATATCACATTATAGAGCAGATCTCTTTAGAGAAAACTGAACCCTGTTTCAATTTTGCACAGCAAGGGTGGGGATTCTACTATTATACACGGCCGAGCTGTGCAGTCAACAAGGAATAATAACCCAATGGCAGAGATGGATTGCACCGTACATGCATTTTTATTTTTAAAAAGGTTGCCTTTCTTGCACCCCAAAAAAGTATATTACACATGGTCGAAGAAGGGTGCAACGAGGCCAAAATAAATGTTCTGTTTGGCTGATTAAATCATCACAAAAACTTGATCAATGGACACAGGAAGAGGAGAGAGAGGAGATGGCAAGCATACTTAATTTGTGGATGTGGATGGGTTCGCTGCCCACACCTTCACCGCCCTCACTCAGGGCCTTGATCTGGATCAGGTAGTTGTCGTTGGAAGACAGCGTCAGCTCCATCCTGGTTTTGTTTGTTATGATGCTGTTTACCTCATTATCCCGGTGTCTTCTCAACAGCACCTAGAAACAGCAACGCAAAACCCCAAAATACAAAAATGTAGCAACACACAGTAGCAACACACAGGAATTCAAACTAGGAGAGTGACTAGATTTTGCTGATTGGATGATAAGATTAATCCTGATGCTTTGTGACTGATTGAAGCTATGGATGTTCTGTCCCTGTGGACAACCCTACCAATATGAGCCACTAATTATCAATATGGCTGAGTTGACCAGAGAAGATGGTATTGAATACACTTCCTTCATTACACCCCCCACCAACCTCCTACTCCCCGCTTCTTCCTTTTTTCTAATCAAACCACCCACACAAAGCAGCACTAATTGAAAGATTGCGTTTGAGATGGTTGTGTTGTATTTGACAAAATAATAGAGTTACAGTGACATGAGACGTACAAGATATCCGATGACCTCTGCCTCTGTCTCCATGGCTATGACAGGATCCCAGTGCAGAGTGAGCAGAGAGCCAATCATGGTCCACTCTACGTTCAGAGGAGGCTGGCCAGGTGCTGAGAGAGGGTAGTGATGAAGAAAAAGAGAAGAAAAGAGAGATGCTCATATACAGTAATATGTGTATGCTTGAAAAAAGAAAAAGAGTTTCTGTTCTGCTTACATTTTGAAGTTGAATGTACAATAGATACAAAACCACTGACGAGATTCACTCACGTGGCTTCTTGGTGGTGGCGTTTATGGGTGTAGACTGTGGCCCTGTCCCAGCAGTGTTAAAGGTACACAAAGCCAAGTAATACTGTGTATTGGCTTTCAGTCCAGTCACGTTGACTGCTGAGTAGTTAGCAGAGATTCTCACTTTGCCTACTGTGTCAGGCTTGGTGTCATCTTCCCAATACACCACCTGTTTACCAATGGAAAGAAAACAACAAGAGTGAGACATCAGACAGGAAAAATTAAATCCTAGCCATGGGGACTTTTATTAACTCGCACAAGTGATTCATTTCATCACATTATTAGAACTCACTCCTCATCTAATCTGTAATATCATTTAGTGTGCAGTAGGAGACTGGCTTCCCACTGAATAATACATTTTTCAATATCTAGGTCCTCAATTGCTGATACACCATCCTCTCTACCCTACGGACATTCTACAAAGGCACCAATAGTAACCCTAAAAGTAGAATTTGACAAAGTGTTTGTGTGACAAAGTATAGGGATATTCTGTCAATAATATGTTTTAGATCTCCTCTTTTCGGTAAAAGAAAATATATTCCCCTTACAAATTTGTACTTTCAATAATTAAAATACAGTTTCTGTACTTAGAAATGAACACATCCAGCGACAGCATGGATGAATATTGTATTCTCTTTAACACGAGGCACAGTGCTTAATTACTTCCCTTGAGGGTATTAACTTTCAATTAACGATGCAGGTGAAGAGATTTTTGATTAAGCAAATGAAATAATCCAATTCTAGTTTAGGGTCATATACAATATTCAAGTCTCTGGTATTAAGTGACAGAGTTAAATCAATACATAATTAGAGAGAAAAAGTGAAGTCTACCCGCACTCCTATATTCCTGGTATTGCTATGAAACTAAATGAATCTATTAGATACTATTTTTCACCCCAAAACAATATACTGTTCTGGAGTTAAAAACTAGCTCCATACTGTAGATGATGGGCCTATTATTGTGCAAATCAGTTTAGACCTATCCTGCCTGTTTGGCTACTAAAACAAACACTAATGCATCTGTCTATAATATCTTTCAGAATCCTATGACCTCCACTGTACCCAATGCCCAAGGTTTAAGATGCATAACAACAGCTTTCCTCCTTAAAAGTCCCTCTCTCTCAAATCCTTTTTGGTGACATGATAACACTATTGTATCTACACAATATAGCCATTGCCATGGCAACCATGGGTTTTGTGCCGAGGGGCAGGGGTGAGAGGGATTGAAAGAGCACTGGGGGGAAAATGTGTTCTTAAATGGATGGATGATAGCTATCCTCATCAGGTTTCAGAAGCTGCTGGTCGGTGGTCTTCATAGCAGCAGTGTCTAAAGCGGAAATCATAGTCCGCAGGCAGCTGAGACGCGATAGTCTGGTGTCCCAATGCGACATAGCTAGGCCGGCTCTGAGAGCACTATCCGAGCGAGACGCACAGCTGAACGGGCACCTCACCCACAATTCCCAAACAACGCGGCTTTGGTACGCATCCTCTATTCATTTGAATGTGTTGACACTAGTTGGAGAAATTGCTTGAGTAGTCGAAAAGTATGAAGGCCAACGGTCCAGTATTCTAGAACACTGTGTGTTTTGGACTATGATAAACCCTTAAGTAACACCCACTCTCTGAGGGTGTCTCAGGGGGGGAGTGGGATATACACGAAAAATTTCCAACATTTCCATTTCACCAAACACTGTACAGGTTACACACATGTACATTTGTGAAACAAGACAAAGATAAGCGCCCTTTTTGACCTTTAACCAATGTGATATATATATATACAGTGGGGAAAAAAAGTATTTAGTCAGTCACCAATTGTGCAAGTTCTCTCACTTAAAAAGATGAGAGAGGCCTGTAATTTTCATCATAGGTACACTTCAACAATGACAGACAAAATGAGGAAAAAAAATCCAGAAAATCACATTGTAGGATTTTTTATGAATTTATTTGCAAATTATGGTGGAAAATAAGTATTTGGTCAATAACAAAAGTTTATCTCAATACTTTGTTATATACCCTTTGTTGGCAATGACAGAGGTCAAACGTTTTCTGTAAGTCTTCACAAGGTTTTCACACACTGTTGCTGGTATTTTGGCCCATTACTCCATGCAGATCTCCTCTAGAGCAGTGATGTTTTGGGGCTGTCACTGGGCAACACGGACTTTCAAAGATTTTCTATGGGGTTGAGATCTGGAGACTGGCTAGGCCACTCCAGGACCTTGAAATGCTTCTACTGAAGCCACTCCTTCGTTCGGGCGGTGTGTTTGGGATCATTGTCATGCTAAAAGACCCAGCCACGTTTCATCTTCAATGCCCTTGCTTATGGAAGGAGGTTTTCACTCAAAATCTCACGATACATGGCCCCATTCATTCTTTCCTTTACACGGATCAGTCGTCCTGGTCCCTTTGCAGAAAAACAGCCCCAAAGCATGATGTTTCCACCCCCATGCTTCACAGTAGGTATGGTGTTCTTTGGATGCAACTCAGCATTCTTTGTCCTCCAAACACGACGAGTTGAGTTTTTACCAAAAGTTATATTTTGGTTTCATCTGACATTCTCCCAATCCTCATCTGGATCATCCAAATGCTCTCTAGCAAACTTTAGACGGGCCTGAACATGTACTGGCTTAAGCAGGGGGACACGTCTGGCACTGCAGGATTTGAGTCCCTGGCGGCGAGTGTGTTACTGATGGTAGGCTTTGTTACTTTGGTCCCAGCTTTCTGCAGGTCATTCACTAGGTCCCCGTGTGGTTCTGGGATTTTTGCTCACCGTTCTTGTGATCATTTTGACCCCACGGGTGAGATCTTGCGTGGAGCCCCAGATCGAGGAAGATTATCAGTGGTCTTGTATGTCTTCCATTTCCTAATAATTGCTCCCACAGTTGATTTCTTCAAACCAAGCTGCTTACCTATTGCAGATTCAGTCTTCCCCAACCTGGTGCAGGTCTACAATTTTGTTTCTGGTGTCCTTTGGTCTTGGCCATAGTGGAGTTTGGAGTGTGACTGTTTGAGGTTGTGGACAGGTGTCTTTTATACTGATAACAAGTTCAAACAGGTGCCATTAATACAGGTAATGAGTGGAGGACAGAGGAGCCTCTTAAAGAAGAAGTTACAGTTCTGTGAGAGCCAGAAATCTTGCTTGTTTGTATGTGACCAAATACTTATTTTCCACCATAATTTGCAAATAAATTCATTAAAAATCCTACAATGTGATTTTCTGGATTTTTTTTCCTCATTTTGTCTGTCATAGTTGAAGTGTACCTATGATGAAAATTACAGGCCTCTCTCATCTTTTTAAGTGAGAGAACTTGCACAATTGGTGGCTGACTAAATACTTTTTTTCCCCACTGTATATATATATATATATATAGTATATATATATGTACAAGTAATTGCCAAAATAAAGAAACACTAACAAAGTGTTTTAATAGTATGTTGGACCACCACCAGCCAGAACAGCTTCAATGCACCTTGGCATAGATTCTACAAGTGTTTGGAACTATATCGGAGGGATGCGACACCAGAAATTCCATAATTTGGTGCTTTGTTGATGGTGGTGGAAAACGCTGTCTTGTCATGAGGCATAGCCATGGCCTGCCCAGCATTTTTGACCTTATGCATGATGTGATGTTCATTTCTTAATTAACTCAGGAACCACACCTGTGTGGAAGCACCTGCTGTCAATATTATTTGTATCCCTTATTTACTCAAGTGTTTCTATTATTTTGGCAGTTACCTATAGGTAGAGGAGTAAACATAATATTATTTACATGTCCACGTTACAGAAGTTCTCATGATCACTTATTCAGTGAAATGTTACAGAACACAGCACTCCAGGGAATATTTCAAGAATCGTCTTAAAATAGTTTAAATAAAGCTACTGATTTACGTATAAACATTAGAAATGGCAGCAGGCCGTGTCCGAAATCTGTCTTGCCTACTCCTTACTAAAACTACATAACGTGTACTACTCATACCACATACTATTTAGAACACACTGTATAGTCAAAATAGATACAGTAAGCAACAAATATCAACCTACTAGACTCACCCATCCTGAGAACTCTTTATCAATTGCGCAATTGCATTGATTTAGGCCATTTGTTCATTTGGTATAGGGCATCATATTATCTCATTATCAGCTGATTATCAGTTGTTGTCAAACACGTGAATCTGGAAAGATGATTCTCTTCCTCAAAAGTGTTCAGCAAATTCTACTCGATGAAAAGCCGAAAAGAGTATAACCTGGCATTTAAAGCATACTCGAAATTTCACATACTATAAACCGTTTCATTTTCGCATACCTAAAATGCCTACTATTTAGAATGCAAGTATGGTTATTTATTGAGGAATTGAGAGAATCCTACCTCATAACCCAGCACTCTTTCAGGGGTGGCAGGGAGGGCTTCCCAGATCACTTCAATTTGAGCTGCAGACACACTCCTTCCCCAAACCCTCTTAGGAGCCTCACTGGGGACTGCAGAAATAGAGAGCTGGTAAGCACAACTCACTCAACACCATCAAACACACTAATAGGAAGCAGAAGCAGGCATAGAATAGACCTGTAGTTTCACTAGAGAGAGCTATATTGCTTGGGCTTGGTTTTTTAATGGGATCTGTGACTGACATAAGGGAAGACTATCTTCACAGCAAATTCAATTAACACAGTACCTCACTGACAGCCCAGTGTAGTAAGTGTCAGCTAGGATTTCCTGTAATCTACCTCTGCAATAACAATAACTAATATCAAGTTGAAACTCCCAGCTTGAGAGGGGGAAAAGTGTCTGAACCAACTTATTTCATCATTACTATTCAAGGTCGTGCCTCCAGAATAAAAAAGATTAGGAGCTGTTTGAGCGTGATTCCACTGGCTGCCATTGCCTTTACCTTCCTCTGCGGAAAACACTGTGGCTATGGAACTGAAAGGCCCCTCCCCGCGGTTGTTGTATGCCCCAACCTTCACATCGAACGGTGAGAAGGCCGGGATGGTGTCGTTGCGGAAGACGTATCGGGCGACCCCAGGTGTGGAGATGACCGCTCGCGTCCAAGTGACGGCACCCAGCGGCCGGAAGGCGATGATGTAACCGAAGCCCTCTCCATTCTGCAGTTCCTCAGGCACGGGCTGGGAGCGAAACACAAAACTATAGTGATATTAAAACGCATACAGACAAAGACACTGACACCCCTGCCTTTGTCCTCAAGCACCCTCCAAAGAGGGCTTCAACACGAGCTGCAATGATTAGATGCAGTGTTTCCCCCCCTACACCACAACCCACAGATCCTTTTCTCCCTGCATTGGTACATCATTGTGGATGAAGTGGGCTTCAAAGAAACAATCTCTTTCCTGAGTTGAATCACGTTGGGGGCTGGCACTCCGAGGCCAGCCCCCAGAAGGGAGGGGCTGGCTCTAGTGCAGATCATAAAATTGCTCCATTCAATTCTGCACAATTAAGCAAAACCATTACCAGGCTATGGAGAGAGCAGTAAAACCTGACAGATGACTTACCTCCCAAGTTATCACTAACTCAGATTTTGTGCCGCCTCCGCCTCCAACATCAGTGGGAGCTGTATCAGGCACTGTAAGGCAAAGCCCAAAGGAAAGCAATTAGAAGGCAGTTAACATAGCTGAACTACAGGTCTATAAGTCTAGCCTCAAGTTTTAAAATGTATTCACAATATTGTTTTTTATTTTACACACCACAACTTCTCCCTTGATACTAGCGACCCAACATGTGTTGGAGTATATCCTCCTACTCGAATACCAAGTGTCAAAATGAATAAACAACTTCATTTTTGATTTAGCTGTTAAGTTTAATAGTCAGAAAACACAATTTTACTTGACAACTGTTTTGGGCATGGCACTGCACAAAAGATTTGCGGATCACTCATGTGCATCCTGATGTGTATTTACCCAAAGTAAATGGTCCATCACATTTAATCTGTCACATTAGCAACTGGTTCAACCAGCATTTAAAGTCAGATGCCAGGGTTCTGTGTATATCACTTTGTGTGTGTGTGTGTCTACATATGTATTTTAGAGAGAGTAGAGGAGTGACACTCACTGGAATCCTCTGTCCTGGTCTTGGCTGAGGCTGGACTAGGCTCTCCCATGCCCACACTGTTGCGGGCCACCACCCGGAACTCATACTCTACCCAGGCATTCAGACCCACTACAGTGGCTGTCAACGTGTTGCCATTGATCTCCTCAGGAACTTGAAGTGGAAAGGAGAGCGTTCAACATTACCATCTACATAAGCATGGCTAAGGTATGCTCTGTTCTGTACTGTATGCTAGATGTATTAGCTACCTGTGTCCACAGCTTGCCAGCCCACAGTGAAGGGTGTCCTGGCCTGGATGATGTAGCCGGTGATAGGGCTGCCGTTGTCCCTACCAGGTTTCCAGGAGAGCTGGGCCGTGCTATCTGTGATCTCCTCCACCGCTACAGTGTCCGGGGGCCCGGGAGGACCTGACTCAATCAGACAATTAGCAAAGTGAGCCTCCACACCACGCTCACAACACCACCACCACCCCTCCCATTCCCAACTCATTATGCTCTTGCCTTTACTGCTGCCCCTGTTACATATCAAGGCCATCACACTCCATCTAATTAAGGGCTGTGTCCTTGGTCCGGCTTCACAGGGGCCTTTAATTTAGACGTGTGATATGTGAGGCTGAGAAGTGATTATGAACACAGGATCACTAACACCGAACAGGGACATGGGAGGGGACATTTTGTGAAGAGAGAAAGAGCGAGAGAAAGAGTTAGATATTGAGAGAGACACAGTGAGGGTGACTGTCAAGGTGTGCGCTACTGGGGTTGAAATCAGGTGCAGGAGAGCGGAAGGTATCGTACAGGCGCACACTTTACTGGCAGAAGCAAAAACAAATGAAAGAACGCACAATGCGTCAAACACTCCTCGAGCCAACACTAAAGTGTCAAGCGCGACGAATAAACACAGTCCATCAATGTCACAAAATACTCAATAAATAATTACGGGTGAACAACCGTTACCCGGTGAACCTAGCCTGGTTCTACACACTACATGAAACATAGAACAATACCACAACGATAAGATGAGGAACAGAGAAATAAATACATGCCGTAATTACTGGAATGCAAACCAGGTGTGAAGGGAACAAGACAAAACAAATGGAACAATCCATAACTGAGCGGCGATGGCTAGAAAGCCTGTGACGTCGACCTCCGAACGCCGCTCGAACAACGAGAGGAGGCAACCGTGGAAGTCATGACAGTACCCTTGACGCGCGGTTCCAGCGGTGCGCCGACATCAGCCTCGGGGATGACCCGGAAGGCGAGGAGCAGGGCGATCCGGTCGGCGACGGTGGAAATCCCGCAGCAGTTCAGGGTCCAACACATCAGCCACCGGAACCCAGCACCTCTCCTCCGGACGGTACCCCTCCCACTCCACGAGGTACTGAACCAATCGCCCACTCCTGAACCAATCGTCCACCGCAGGAGCCTCGGTCTGACTCTGACGCCATGGTGCCAGAACCGGCTGATATCCCAATACACAGTGAAAGGGGGAGAGGTTAGTGGATGAGTGTCGGAGCGAGTTCTGTGCCATCTCTGCCCAGGCCACGAACGCTGCCCACTCCCTCGGTCGGTCCTGGCAGTAGGACAGCAGAAACCTGCCCACATCTTGGTTCACTCTCTCCACCTGTCCGTTACTCTCGGGGTGGAAACCTGACGTAAGGCTGATCGAGACCCCCAGACGTTCCATGAACGACCTCCAGACTCTCAAAGTGAACTGGGGACCCCGATCAGACACTATATCCTCTGGCACCCCGTAGTGCCGGAAGACGTGTGTAAATAAGGCCTCCGCAGTTTGTAGGGCCGTAGGAAGACCGGGCAGAGGGAGGAGACGACAGGACTTAGAGAAACGGTCCACAACGACCGGGATCGTAGTATTTCCCTGTGAAAGTGGAAGATCCGTCAGAAAATCCACCGACAGGTGCGACCAGGGCCGTTGTGGAACGCCGCGTCTCCCTTTCCCCACACGGCGTTGGCCCACTCCAGAGCTCTCCCCGAGAAACAGGAGACGAGGGCGGACACCCTCTCCCTTCCCGAGGGAGCTGTGTGGACGGTGGCCAGATAAAGGTCTAGTTGTAGGAGAAACCCCTAGCACCGTGCTGCTGTCCCATCATACTCCCTGGGAAGGGAGAGGCGCATCCCACTGAGACTGGATCCAGGAGGGATGGGTAGATATAGATCCGGTCGTAGTTCCGAGTTGTTGGAGCATTACGGAGTGTTCTTGGACGCGCTCCTCGACTCCAAGGGCTGGAGTACCTGCTCCTGCTGATTCCATATGTGGTGTGGAATTCTGTCAAGGTGTGCGCTACTGGGGTTGAAATCAGGTGCAGGAGAGCGGAAGGTATCGTACAGGCGCACACTTTAATGGCAGAAGCAAAAACAAATGAAAGAACGCACAATGCGTCAAACACTCCTCTAGCCAAAACTAAAGTGTCAAGCGCGACGAATAAATACAGTCCATCAATGCCACAAAATATACAATAAATAATTACGGGTGAACAACCGTTACCCGGTGAACCTAGCCTGGTTCTACACACTACATGAAACATAGAACAATTCCACACAACGACATGATGAGGAACAGAGACAGAGATATTGTGAGTGAGACAGAGATGTAGCAAGATTGAGAAGTACAGCAGATATGTGACCCTCTTCAGGAAGCTGTGCATTTGTCGCAAGTCACTACTTCACAGGAGAGGCATTTGAACATACACTATTGTTCAAAAGTTTGGGGTCACTTAGAAATGTCCTTGTTTTTTAAAGAAAATCACTTTTTTTGTCCATTAAAATAACATCAAATTTATCAGAAATACAGTAAAATGTTGTAAATTACTATTGTAGCTGGAAACGTCTGATTTGTAATTGAATATCTACATAGGCGTACAGAGGGCCACTATCAGCAACCATCACTCCTGTGTTCCAATGGCACGTTGTGTTAGCTAATCCAAGTTTATAATTTTAAAAGGTTAATGGACCATATGAAAACCCTTTTGTAATTATGTTAGCACAGCTGAAAACTGTTGTCCTGAATAAAGAAGCAATAAAACTGGCTGTCTTTAGACTAGTTGAGTATCTGGAGCATCAGCATTTGTGGATTCGATTACAGGCTCAAAATGGCCAGAAACAAATAACTTTATTTTGAAACTCGTCAGTCTACTCCAGCTACAATTGTCCTTTACAACATTAGCAAATACAGTCTACACTGTATTTCTGATCAATTTGATGTTATTTTAATATACAAAAAAATATATTTTCTTTCAAAAACAAGGACATTTCTAAGTGACACCAAACTTTTGAACGGTAGTGTATACTTTTATCAAAATGCTTTTTGGCAGAAATGCCTTCTGTTGCATGCGAACTTTAATGTGCCTTAATAACAAAATTGTATTCCATCTGTAAATACAAATACAATTGTTAAATTACGAGCCTAGTTGGTTTAGCCAAGGAAAAAGACAGGAACTGTCCCGCTAGCCATGATTGGCTGATATAATGGAAGGGGTGGACATGTCGGCAGATGAGTTTGGATTGGTCTGCCATGTAGCATGCCTCTGTCTATAATATGAGCTGCTCAGTATATGTTGATAGTCCTTTCTATCACAGCGTTTTTTTTTAAAGATATAACGTTTGCCATCGAGAATTACAAAAGTTTTGCTACTTTTCTCAACAACATTGATACCCTGAATTTAGCAGGCACTATCGACAGATCAGTTGGAAAAGGTTGTGATGGACTGCTTTCTGCACACGCCATGGTCAGTGTGAACCCGGAGTGACTTGACAACGCTGGCCAAACAAGACGTAGCTACAAAAAAAACTGAGTTAAGTAGTTCCAGTCTGCCGTGAAGCCTTCATCCATGTACACTGGTAAGAGTTTAGCTACATTTTCAGATATTACACATTTCTAATTTTGTCAGATATTTGTTTTCATTGCAAGTTAAAGAGTACTGTTAGCTAGGTAGCGAACGTTAGCATGCTGGCTTGGTAGCTAGCTAACGTTAAGTGTATGATCTGTGTAGTAATATTATTTGAATCAGAAATCCATTTGCATTGCTAGTTACTGCCTAATGTTAGCTAGCCAACATTGAAGCTGGTTGGTTAGCTTTAGCTACTTGCAGATTCATACTACAGCTATGACATTGTTTGTATTGGTAGTAGTATGAGTTGGGATTATTCCGGTTCATTGTTTAGCTGGCTAGCTATCTAGCTACATGTCTAAATGAAAGACTCCAATTCACTAGATGTTTACATGACCCATCAAGTTAGCCAGGTGTGTCTGGGGGTGATTACGGCCATCTATTGTATTGCATGAAGATGTGTACATGTCTAGACAATAGTGACCCACCCACTTAGCTAGCTGGGGGGTGGTTATAGCATTTATTTCACATGACAATTAATTTATACAAGTATTTTTATCTGGACACTTTCTGCTTTTGATATTGCTACTATGCAAGTAACCATTTCACTGTACCGTTTACACCTTCTCTATCCTTTGCATGTGACAAATGCATTTGATATAGTGTGTTTACCATTGAAGGCAATGTGAAGAACAACATGACCTGCATCAAATTCAGATTATGATATAGACCAAGGACTAGATAAAGTGTATTTTTACCTGGAGTTTTTCCTTATTGTAGGCTACTACTTTTACCACTTTTAGTCTTGAAAACTTTTGTTGTTTACTACACTACTCACTCTGTTTAGCACATGCCCTCACATGTGAATTCTTAAAGAGATGGGTGGGACTAAGGTTTAAGAGGGTGTAAACGATGTTGAATGGGTGTTGACAAAGAAGAGCTCTCCATTAGGTGTATTAAAAAATTCAAGGGCCATTTTCTCAAAAGTGTGGTTAAAAGTTTATCCACTTTCAAAGCAGAATTCCTTTCACATTGTTCTTTAACTGCAGTGTATGATATAATATTTTCTAGCGCTGAGTGTCTTTTATCCAATGTAAAAAACACCATACCATTTCATGCTACATAGGACCAAATCCAAGTGGTGGGTCACATATATGCTCCAAAGATGATGTTGATTGCTCCACTGTTTCATTATTCAAATACTTCTATGTTTTTTTGTCAATGTGTAAATGAGCCAATTAAAGCAATTCTCTGTAACAAACAAGGGCTTTCCAAAACACCCGGGACAGCTATTACAGGGTGTTATGGGCATGCAATGCATGCCAATGTAAACCACTAGAGATAAGCTACAATGATGAGATATGATACACTGCGCCTAACAGATAACTACCGCTGTGGAAGCTCCTGTCACAAATGTACCAGTATTACATTGCGTGCCATTTTAAAATTTAGCAATGCCAAATGTTGTCTTTCAAAAACATGTCATAAAAATTTTCTCATTACACCAACATCACACATCGTTACATTTGTCATGTCATGAAATGTAAAAATATGTGTAAGATAATTATATTTGTCTGCAGAGTTCTTACCAAACTATGAATACATTTATGGTTAAATTTGACACTTTAGTCTTTTAGCAGATATTCTTATCCAGAGCGACTTACAGGAGCAATTAGGGTTAAGTGCCTTGCTCAATGGCACATTGGCAGATGTTTCACCTAGTCGGCTCGGGGATTGACACTAGCGACCTTTCGGTCACTGGCCCAATGCCCTTAAGCGCTAGGCTACCTGCCGCCCCATAGGTGGCTTGGCAGCAAGTTTAATTAACCAATATTATTCATATAGGTCTATAAAATGATAGTCTGGTTGCCAGTCTGTTTAGCTTACATTCCACTCCTTGTACTCCATGGCATGTGCCAAATTTTAGCACATGACACGGAGTACAATGACTGGAATGTAAGCTAAACAGACTGGTACCCAGACTAATAAAATTAAGTATGTCATCTAGATTGCAATTTCAGCACCAATTTATTGCATGAATCAATTTTAATTCTGTCAAAGTGCTTACAAGATTTTATATTGGAAGGTCTAAGATCATACATGCACGGCCGGAACTATATTGTATTTTGACACTCTAACTTTTCTAAAGAAGCTAAAATGTAAACAACTTCTGAGAAATAAGTCCCTGTACAAATGTGAATCTCATAGCCAGAGTGAACTGAACATGAATTCCATAGAGGCAGCTTACAACCTTAACAGTTGGTTCTTTTACCTTTCACAACCAAGATGGCTGAAGCAGACAAGCTCTCCACGTCGGTGTTGATAACACAGACATACTTTCCCCCGTGATTCAACTGGATGTTACGAATCATCAGATCTCCTGAGATGCTCTACAAGGGAAAACAATAACACACAAGACAATCTGGTCATGAAATCCAAAGGAAATACACTCTGAACTGTTTCATAATTATTTTTGCGCAACTGCATGTGTGATCCTACTGTAGGTTGATTAATAAATACATGTATCACATTGGAGCAATAGCATGTGCCGCTATCTTCTCTTTCGTTCCGAGTGTGACTGTAGCTTTAAAATTGAGAAAGCTCTGTGTGCGGAGCTGCATGTGGTCCCCTCAGGTCACAGAGTCTTGTGACACACGGAAACCAGCAAGAACGTGAGCTGTGTTCTAAACAAACAGTCCTGTTGGCTACGCTTCAGGCACTGCATGCTCCCCTACTCAGCCTCGCACAGGACCACCAAAACAAACACACAACGGCTAATTGGCAAGATGATCCTAATTATTCAAGAATTACATAAGCAGGGATGGATGAGAAATTAGAACAACTTACAGACTAAGAGCTAATATTGTTCTAAATAAAACAGTATGCTCTTTGACGCCATGGGGAAACTAAAGCTGATAAACTATTGAAAAACCTAAAGAGGAGTGAGATGTGATGAAATAGCTTCAGTTCCTCTTCCCATCTGTCATGGAGCCTTAAGTGGAGTTACAGAAGTTAATGTGGAAGATTTATCAAATTTAAATGTCTTCATATTTTAAAGTGAGTGAAATAGGATCATCTTTATCTGTAGTTAAGTATTAGGTACATAGCAATGGTACCCATCACTCTATCTGGAGAGTGGGACGGACATTCAAATAATTCAGAGCCAATGTTCACTTAGTGGAGTGGTCTGTCACACATACACAGCATGTCATCCTTCAGGACTCCTTTTAAAATATAGTGTGCTTGTCTGGAGAGGATTCACCTAAGGGCTAGCCAGGTTAGACACACTCAAGCCACGCCAAATTTCATCAACTCACTGGGTAGTAACCACGGCTCAGCTAGGCTCGGTTGCAATTGGGCATGAACGCCCCGAGGATCCTCACCTCTCGGAGGCAAAGACAAAGCGGAGCAGAGTGGCACTTATGTGTGGCTGAGGGACGGCATGGCACTCCTCTCCTCTGAAAGGCTAACATGCTCATGCCATGTCTGCCTCTGACATGCCAGCCAGCAGCTGTCTGGAGAGCGAGGGGTTAAATTCCATGCCTTGGTAGGCAGGAAGCTATGAGGCAGATCTGGTTTAATTATGTTAATTAATTCATCAGACGCTGTTGAGAGGAGCTGGTAATCTCCCTGGGCATAGGGATATGGAATATGTGAAAACTGTATCTCATTATTTGTGTGTCCACATGTCAATGTCATTTGTAATTGCCATTTGTCTATCCACGCAGGCGTGAACTTAGCATGACCACGACGTGGGAGGGGTTCAACTCTGATATCAACTTCAACTTTGATCCATTAATTATTTTCAGCTATAGCCGTACAATGAACCTTGGGTGAATAATGAATCCATAAAACAGTGATAAATGATTCTCTAAAACAATTTGGCAGAGACGAGCGCAGAACAAATGACAGTGCTCGTCTATCAAAAGGAACACATATTTTCACCAAAGAGTAGTCTCTTATCGTTAATTGAAGGCATGAGGAATTCAGATGAACATTTTACTGGTGCGAAGGCTTGCCCTTGGTTAATGCCAGCCAACTCATTACAAATTATTTCAGGGCACAATATTCATAAAAAGGTATGCAAATTAAATTAACGCAAAGAGAGATGATAAAAAAATGATCTCCCTTTGAGGTGGAGAAATTAGAAGTTTGAAGGATGAAAGGTAAAACACTTTTAATTCATCAGGCTTCTTCCACCATTGAAACAGCTTAAAGATTAGTAGGATCTCCTACGAAATACTGTGGCTTTTCACCTTTATATTGTCTTACGAATAAGATCACAATTCTTATGGGCTGTCCGATAGACATGGAGTTAAAAGATAAATGGAAGAGTAAATATAACTTGACGCAATGGAAGTTAAATACAGTCTACTGAAGCATCACCTCAATGCTAAAACTGCTGCTAAGATTTGATCCCCACAGTACTCTTCTTGAATACACGTTTTAATAAAGTAGCCTACAGTGTGAGGGTAGGGCTTTTAGGAGGTAGCTAACCTATTATACAGAGATTATACAGAGTTTCCAAATGAGGCATATTATTTTGCAGTCAACCACACTGTGTGAAACAATTAATCCTAGAATAGCCTCACAGCAGTTGTCCACTGCTCCTGATGACTCACCCCTCCTACTCTGTCGAAATGGTCGGCATCCCCATGGAAGTCTATGAGCTGCCCGTTGAAGGCCCAGGAGAAAGACACATCCAGGGCTGGATCGCTGGCTATCTGGCAGGGCAGCACGATACTTTCGCCAACAATGATCTCCATGTTAGCAGGCCGCTGGGTGATTCTGGTGGGCTCTGTCCAGACAATGACAGCTTAGTATGCATCTTAATACTCTCTGGGTGGGAACCATTACACTCAAACAACTCTAGTGTAACTATATCATACTATCATTATGACAAGGATCATCATAGCTACATGTATCTTGGTTCTAGCACTTAACTTTTAAAACATTTCTGGTTGACACTTCGTATTTGCATGGTCAATTTGGGGGGAAATGTTTGAAGTAGGATTATGCAAGCAGAATGCATTCCCAATGCTGGCTGTAGAGAATTGGATGCAGTGGAGTATGGGAACCTTGTAAGGGAAAGGTCAGGATAATTACATTCCATTAGATTAAAGGGATCAGCTGTTGGCGTAAAACTTTAAATAAGCGAATGAGAAAAACAAGGGAGGTGGAGACAGACGTTTACAACATGTACCAGATAACTGCATCAACGCGTTAAGTCTCCGCATCCATAAGTAATGACCTTTACTTTATTGCAGTACAATAACTTATTGCCTATTTAAGCACCATTGCAATTGCTTTAATTAGAAAATAACAACCTTGACTGTGTTAAGTTGTAGAGACAAAATAGTAAGGATGTTAGGCTGGAATTATTAGTACAATTATCAGCACAAGGAAGTACATACAAATATCAGACAGTACACTTAAAAAAATGTTGGGTTGTTTGGATGACCCAACTACTGGGATGCAGGCAGTGGGCCACTGGGTTGTTTTCTTTAAGAAGTGCAAGGTTAGGTTGTTGATGCTGGGTTAATAACGCTGGGTAATTGAGATATGGGTCAGATCAGAAAACAGAAGGTGTGGCTTAGTAGTGGCATGGGTTTCAGATGGTTATTTTTGCCCACCTGTAAAAGTAAATTCCTGTCATTCCTGTTCATCTGTTGTGTTGTACTGTTGTCACGTTAAGGTTAAACACTAACAGTTTTGTAGCTTCATTGAAGCTTATTGAAGTGTGTGCTGCAGGTAGCCTAGTGGTTAGAGCGTTAGGCCAGTATCTGAAAAGTCGCTGGTTTGAATACCTGAGCCTGCAAGGTGAAAAATCCATTGACATTCCCTAGTTTCGGGGGCAATGCCTCAGGGCTTATTGGGAGAATGTGTTATGATAGCTCACCTGTGATAAACAGCCGTCCAGTGGTGCTTGCAGTTCCAAACTGATTCTTAGCAATGCACGTGTAGCTTCCCGCATCCCTCCTGGTTACATTGGCAATCTTCAGTGTCCCGTTGGGAAGCAGAGTAATCCTGGGGGATGAGTAACAGAGATTCAGAGCTTTTGCTTGGGTAGAGAACAGAAGTGCCGTGTCTAAATCCAGTCCAGGTGCTAGGATGCATCATCACCTTCATTTCAACACCATTTACATGTTTCCTTCTATTCCAACAGAGGAAAGTCCAACTGCATTTTTCAATTTCCAATGAAGATTGGTGTCCTAATGCTGAACCTTCCACCCAGGCTTGTCATCCAAGAGATTGTTATCTGTATGGGCATTTTTGCATTTGAACATAATAAGACTAAATGACTGAAATGTAAGTCTTCGCATATACTAAGCATTCAATATGCACAGACTCTGCATACTACATTACATTGATTATCTACTGTATATATACAACATTTTTACAGGGCTTTGTTTTCTTCTCATTAGCCTGTACTCCTATTCATCCACACATCTGAAAATATTCTAATCACACATAACTGCACTTTGTGAATGGGTGTGAATTCATGCTGGGTTCCACACTACCTCTCGTTTCTCTGCACGATCTCATTGCCTTTCTTCCACAGGCTAATTGCCCGGGGCGAGGCTTGGGGCTTGCACTCCAAAGCCACATCACTGCCTGAGCGAGCTTTTAGCAGGGCCTTCAGTGGATTCTTGGAGAAACTGGGAGGTGATGCTAGAGAACGTGAAGAAGACAACTTGAACCAACTCCCAGATCAAATATGCTGAGCTGAGATTGACTGTCATTCCCTCCCTCCTTCCCCTACCCTCTGGCATAAAAGCCATGATCTCCATAGGAACTGCTCCAGGGCTATACACCCCCCCATAGAGACCAGTCCTCACTACACAGTATGGGATTCTCTAAACTTTTGGATTCATCTGTCATCATCATGTTTTGTCAGCCATCATCTGAGACCCCCAGTGTCATTAAATATCAAGACAGAATTGGATTTCTCATCCAGTAGGTCAGATAGAACTCATCAAAGCTCTCCAAATAAATCGATATGTCATCTACATGAGAAAGCCCTCTGATACCACTATGCAACGTATTTGTAGCATCAAAATCAATATAATGAAATGATTGAAACTAAAATGAGACACTCCATCAGATTCATATTTTCTTTTCTGGAGCCGAAGTGTCATTAAATGAGGCAGCAGAGTGATTTTTGAAAAGGGTAATCGCAGGATGCTAGTTGTACCTTTAAGAATATGATCAAACACACAGCAAGATAGACACAGATAAAAAGCGGAGAGGAAAGCAATCTTACCTAACACCATTAGCTCAGCGCTGGAATAAATAATGCCATGTTTGTTTTCAGCCACACACTGATACATCCCGGTGTCTGACAGGTTTAATGCTGCTATGGAGAGAGCCCCGTTTTCAATTTGTACCCGGCCCTGTGGATGAGAAAGCAGACAGATCTGTATACGTATTGCTGGAGCAGTCTAATATGTCCACAGGCGCAAATGCAATTACATGTACACTATGAAGAGACGAAGAGAGCAAGAGAGAATATTTTTTTTTTTTCTTCATCGCTCTCTGTTGCAGTATGTATGCTCAGATTGGGGCTAAAAAATGCTGACCTGCAGCTTCAATGAAAAGAAAAAAAAGCAATTTTGACAATACCAGTAGAACACTAATAAGCAATTTATTTTCCATGGCCATCCAGTTGGAAAAGCCACTAAGACAGGTCTGATTTTTTTTGCTGATGTCTTACTCAGACTGAATTTTAACCCCATCAGCTGTTCAGAGAGCCTGAACCACGGCACACTATGGTGGAGATGTTGATGTGATGTGTCTGTGGGACAGGTCCCTCAGATCGGATCCATCACTGTACTGTGAAGGGGGGATGAACGCTCTGCATGCTCAGAGCTGGTGGTTGCCCGGGCTCCATACATACCTCTGCCATTAGATTGTCTCCATTCTTCAGCCAGCTGTAAGAGGGCTTGGGTTTCCCGTTAGCTTTACACTCCCAGAACAGGTTCTCCTCAATGGACAGGGCCCCGTCGATCATTGTCTGGAGCCAGTGGGGTTTCGCTATGAAAAGAGGGAATATGCAAATGTCAGGGACATGGATTCAAAACACATAATGATGATAAAAAGGACAACTGGGTCAAGACTGAAAAGGAATTGTTATCATGGACCACTGAAACAATATAAGCATTGAATGAATATTCCATAATTTCACACAATTACTATGCTAATCTCACTGAGCATTCTAAACAGCCAGGTTTTCTATCAGACGACCAAGGCCACAGCCAGTATTCCGACTCCAAGCCTCCATAAAAAAATGGGATATCTATTACAACAGCACGTTGAATCATAAGTCTCTCTGGATTTGAAATGGATCACTTACCATGGAAGGAGATACGACCTCGTGCAGCGTTTTTGCCTCTGCTATTTTCTGCCACACACTCGTACGTCCCTGTGTCTTCCTGCTGGAAATTTTGAATTTCAAGGACTGCGTTGGAGTTCTTCATCTTCACCTTACTGGGAAATGGGACGCCACTGGTTCTCCTCCAACTTATTTCTGGGACTGGGCTGCAATATTAGGAATGAAAAAAAGCCCTAATGACGACGACTGTCTGAGGTGGAAAAAATGTTATTAACTGTACAGAAGCTTCTACTGTGTAATGGAATTCCATTTCTCTCTAAGGATGAGGCTGCCAAAACCTTTAGAATTACTGTAACCATACAAATCTGTCTCTCATCCATTTTCACTGTCTCAAATTTCTACGGCTTTGCCTTCCTGGGAGATGTATGAAAGGACATTTGATTTTCACATCCTTACGATGTGATATTGCTTTCTGTAGCCCCTTGGGAATCTGTGATATTTGTTTGTTTATCCCCATTAGCTTTTGCAGAGGCAGCAGCTATTCTTCCTGGGGTACAAAAAATCCCACAAAACATGACAAGTAACAAAGTACTGATAAACTGACAGACATGAGCAGTCACACACATTTTAAATACAACGATATGCAAACATTTCAAAAAGACCAAACTAAAAAAGGCAAAATACCCCAAAAATGTGTGTGTTAGATCGTGTCTGTGTCTGCGTGTATGCGTGTGTTTGTGTGTCACCTGACAGTCCCGCCGTTCCATGAGATGTTGTTTAATATATTTTTTAAGGTAATTCTTCTGTTTGCTTGAATAATTGGAGATGGAAGGGAGTTCCATGCGATCATGGCTCTGTATAATACTGTGCATTGCCGTGAATTTGCTTTTGATCCCTGGTGGCATGTCTTGTGGGTGTCTGAGCTGAATGTTATTTGATTATGCAGAAAATCTGGAATTCTCTTTACAGTAATACTTCTCATAAAAACTAGGAGAAGCAGTTAATCTCTCATCAACCCTCAACCAGGAAAGACTGGCATGCATGTTGTTGATGTTAGTTCTGTATGTGCAGTTAAGGGAAAGCTCTGTTGCTGCTCAGTTTTGAGCCAGCTGCAGCTTTGCTAGGTCTTTATTTGCTGCACTTGACCATATTACTAGACATTAATCAAGATGGGACAAGACCAGAGCCTGAACAACTAGACAAGTTGATTTTCTTCACAACAACTGATAATTAACAACTGGATTATTAACCATCCAATGTTATACCTAGGAGTTCAGCTTCCTGAACTTGCTCAATGGTCACACCCTTTGTACACAACTCCAGTTGAGGTTTAGGTCTTACAGAATGTTTTGAACCAAATACAATGCTTTTAGTTTTAGATGTACAGTGAGGGAAAAAAAGTATTTGATCCCCTGCTGATTTTGTACGTTTGCCCACTGACAAAGAAATGATCAGTCTATAATTTGAATGATAGGTTTATTTGAACAGTGAGAGACAGAATAACAACTAAAAAATCTAAGAGAAAAACGCATGTGAAAAATGTTATAAATTGATTTGCATTTTAATGAGGGAAATAAGTATTTGACCCCCCTCTCAATCAGAAAGATTTCTGGCTCCCAGGTGTCTTTTATACAGGTAACGAGCTGAGATTAGGAGCACACTCTTAAAGGGAGTGCTCCTAATCTCAGATTGTTACCTGTATAAAAGACACCTGTCCACAGAAGCAATCAATCAATCAGATTCCAAACTCACCACCATGGCCAAGACCAAAGAGCTCTCCAAGGATGTCAGGGACAGGATTGTAGACCTACACAAGGCTGGAATGGGCTACAAGACCATCGCCAAGCAGTTTGTTGAGAAGGTGACAACAGTTGGTGCGATTATTCTCAAATGGAAGAAACACAAAAGAACTGTCAATCTCCCTCGGCCTGGGGCTTCATGCAAGATCTCACCTCATGGAGTTGCAATGATCATGAGAATGGTGAGGAATCAGCCCAGAACTACACGGGAGGATCTTGTCAATGATTTCAAGGCAGCTGGGACCATAGTGACCAAGAAAACAATTGGTAACACACTACGCCGTGAAGGACTGAAATCCTGCAGTGCCCGCAAGGTCCCCCTGCTCAAGAAAGCACATATACATGCCCGTCTGAAGTTTGCCAATGAACATCTGAATGATTCAGAGGACAACTGGGTGAAAGTGTTGTGGTCAGATGAGACCAAAATGGAGCTCTTTGGCATCAACTCAACTCGCCGTGTTTGGAGGAGGAGGAATGCTGCCTATGACCCCAAGAACACCATCCCCACCGTCAAACATGGAGGTGGAAACATTATGCTTTGGGGGTGTTTTTCTGCTAAGGGGACAGGACAACTTCACCGCATCAAAGGGACGATGGACGGGGCCATGTACCGTCAAATCTTGGGTGAGAACCTCCTTCCCTCAGCCAGGGCATTAAAAATGGGTCGTGGATGGGTATTCCAGCATGACAATGATCCAAAACACATGGCCAAGGCAACAAAGGAGTGGCTCAAGAAGAAGCACGTTAACTTCTTTGGGAGCAGCGCACGAAGTGACCGTTTTGGAGACCCTGGCGTGCCCAAAGTAAAATGCCTCCCATTCAGGCCCAGAAAATAGGATATGCACATATTTAGTACCATTGGATAGGAAACACTCAGAATATTCTAAAAGTGTTAACATTTTGTCTGTGAGTAAAGCAGAACGGATATGGTAGGCGAAACCCCGAGGTATTTCTGTCCTGGAAAAAGTGGTTTTGACAGAGTGCCTCATTGGGAACTCCTCCCTTATGAAAATGCCCATATAAGGGCATATGAATGCAGTACCTATCGCTTCCTCTGGATGTCAACAGTCTCGAGAAAGTGTTCAGATTCATTTTAGATGCTTTTAGAGCAGAGAAGAAGAGGAATCAGGAAGTGTCCCCATAGATGTCCTTTACAAGACAACGCGCACTCCCGCCAGGCACGTTCTTTGTTTTTTTCCTTTATTATCGCCCAGTTTATATTCCGGTTGAAATATTATGCTATTTATACAGAAAAGTGTTCCTAAGGATACATTTAAAATGATGTTTGATTATTCTTGGACAAGTTTATGGTATAAGTTGAATGAGTTCTCTTCACGTTTCAATGGACGATTGGAGGCTGTATGTTCTCATTCTAACGCGCCAACCAAACGGAGATTTATGGATATAATACATTACTTTTTCTAACAAAATAACCATGGATTGTCTTCGTTGGACACTTGGGAAGCCCTCAGCAGAAGTTCTTCAACAGGTAATTGATTTGTTTTCGCTGTGAAATGTGTTATGTGTGAACCGTGGAGGCTTATGAAATTATGGTAATGGCAAAAATATGTTAGGTGCTACCCTCAAACAATCAAATGTGGTGCTTTCGCCGTAAAGCCTTTTTGAAATCTGACAATGCTGTGATATTGCCAAGAAGCAGAGCTTTTGATGACTATGAAACACTTGTATATTGATGCATGTTTAATAATTCAACTTTTGGTTTTTGAATTTGGCGCCTTGCATTTCACCTGGTAGTGTCGGGAGTGACAGCGCCCCACCGCTCCCTAAGAAGTTAAGGTCCTGGAGTGGACTAGCCAGTCGCCAGACCTTAATCCCATGGAAAATCTGTGGAGGGAGCTGAAGATTCGAGTTGCCAAACATCAGCCTCGGAAACCTTAATGAATTGGAGAAGATCTGCAAAGAGGAGTGGAACAAAATCCCTCCTGAGATGTGTGCAAACCTGGTGGCCAACTACAAGAAACATCTGACCTCTGTGATTGCCAACAAGGGTTTTGCCACCAAGTACTAAGTCATGTTTTGCAGAGGGGTCAAATACTTATTTCCCTCATTAAAATGCAAATCAATTTATAAAAAATTTCACATGCGTTTTTTCTGGATTCTTTTGTTGATATTCTGTCTCTCACTGTTCAAATAAACCTACCATTAAAATGATAGACTGATCATTTCTTTGTCAGTGGGCAAACGTGCAAAATCAGCAGGGGATCAAATACTTTTTTTCCCTCAATGTATTTAAGACAGTTTATTATTAATCACCCATTCTGATACTGACTAACTTTTTATTTAGAATTTCAGTGAGCTCACTGGCTTTGGCTGCTGACATGAAGAGTGTGGAATCATCCGCATACATAGTCATTCTAGCTTTGTGTAAGACCAGTGGCAAATCATTTGTAAAAATAGAGAAGAGTAACTGCCCAAGGCAACTTCCCTGAGGGACTCCGTACTGTACATATCTGATGTTAGAGAAGCTTCCATTGAAGAACACTCTGGGTTCTATTGGATACATAACTCTCTAACCATGTCATGGCAGGTGATGTAAAGCCATAGCAAGTGAGTTTCTTCAATAAAAATGTATGATCAATAATATCACATCCTGCACTGAAATCTATCTTATTATCCATTTATTTTAAACAATAATCTGTCATTGGAGTCAGTGCAATACAAGTGTATACCCTTGTCTACAGTATATGCATGCTGAAAGTCAGTAGCTAACTTGTTCTCTGAAAAATAGCATTGTATTTGGTCACACAAATTACCTCTATTAGTTTACTAAAAGTAGGCAGCAAACTGATTGGGTGTCTGTTAGAGCTGTCAAATGGTGCTTTACTATTTTTAGGCAGTGGAATTACTTTATCTTTCTTCCCACGCCTATGGACACACACTCCTTTAGGCTTTGTATTTTATGTCATTTATCTTGGTTTGGTAATATAGTTTAGTCACAAAATGTCTCAACTTAAAGTATGTCAACTAATCAGCCTGACTTGTTTACTACCTCTTTTGAATAATGTCTTTGAACCATAATATTTTTCTATTAATTCTAAGGGTTCTAACAGCTCTCACAGATAATCTATTAACAGGTGCATGAATCATTTTACACATACCTCCAGTGTTGCATTTGGATTCACTTCCTCATACACATCAGACCAACAGACATGTTTTACATCTTCAACAAAGGAGTCATGAGAAAACATTTTGTATGATCTCTTATAAATTATTTTAGGCCCAACCTTTTGCACTTAGGCTTTCCTAGTTCTTGCCACAATGTTATGGGAACTGATATTGCTTTCGAGCAAAGCTTTTGCAGCATGAGTGAAGATATGATCAATACAAGTGGATGTCACAGATCCAACACTATTGGTATGCACTCTAGTTGTTTGAGTGATAACCTGGGTTATATTGCAGGCATTATTCACAGTTAGAAAGATTCCTCTTGAGAGGACAACTAGTTGCTAACCAGTCAAAGTTCAGGTCAACCAGAAAATAGACCTCTCTGATAACATAACACACATTATCAAGCATTACACACATATTATCCAAATACTGACTGTTACGACTTGGTGGCTTATAGCAGCACCCCAAAACAAGAGGCTTCAGATGAAGCAGCAACCACAACACTTCAACAACATTTGACATGAGATCCTCTCTAAGCTTTATAGGAATATGGCTCTCAACATACACTGAGTGTACAACACATTGGGAACTATTTCCATGACAAGATTGACCAGGTGATTCCAGCTGAAAGCTATGGTCCCTTATTGATGTCACTTGTTAAATCCACTTCTATCAGTGTAGATGAAGAGGAGGAGACAGGGTAAAGAAAGATTTTTAAGCCTTGAGACAATTGAGACATGGATTAAGTATGTGTGCCATTCAAAGGGTGAATAAGCAAGACAAAATATTGAAGTGCCTTTGAACGGGTTGTGCCAGGCACACCAGTTTGAGTGTGTCAAGAAATGCAACGCTGCTGGGTTTTTCACGCTCAACAGTTTCCTGTGTGTATCAAGAATAGTCCACCACCTAAAGGACATCCAGCCAACTTGACACAACTGTGGGAAGCGTTGGAGTCAACATGGGCCAGCATCCCTGTCGAACGCTTCAGAGTTTTTAAACTTTGTTTCCATTGAACATGCCATACAAATAAAATCATTTGAATTAATTATATGAAGAGTGCCTTGGTACTCCTTTCTTTTTGATGACCAATTTACCCCTTTTACCAAAGAGCACCTTCTGTCTACCAACATCTACTATTGTGTACCTTAGCAGCGCTTCCCTTCCTCCTTTTTCTACAAGTTAATCACAGCACTTGGGTAGTGCTTAGAGGAAGCAGCTCCACAGTCATTTTTTTTCTGTGTTTTGGGGACATTTTACAACTCATACAATGGATTTCACCCAAGAGGCTACAAGATTTTCCTATTCCCATGAAGAGGGTCAACATATTATTACCACTGCCTCGTTGCTAGATGAGATGACAGCCACAGAGAATACTGGAACGGACTTGAACAAGGCTTACAGAGACTTGCAAGAGCTTATGGAGAAAGACACCAAACTTGACCTCAATTCTATGACCTTGTCTGACTGTTGGAGAAAAGGCCTAATCCCCAGAAGCCTCCATATTATGACGTTTCCATCTAATGGAGCACAAGGTAAGACTGAATTTAGAGATAAATGGGAGGCTATTCTCAACAAGTGTTATTTTGACCTAACGCTACTTCTAATACAGGAAGCTAAAAAGGACATGTAGTTCAAACAGAAGTTGAAGAAGTAAAAAGGAAAATTACAGAACACAGTGACAATTCTAACAAAGCACTATGTAATGAGATTTTGAAAGACGAAATAGACACATTCACTCTGACATTGAAGCAAGACAAGCTAAGGACATTTAGAAGAGATGCAGTAGACTACAGAGATGGCAAGGTCTTTTCCTGGAGAAAACCAAACTACAAGATCTGTTTCTTTCAACTTTATGAGCAGAGACGATGAGGGTCACCCCAGACACTCAGAGGCCGGCTCCTTCAGGAAAAGGAGCCACGCAGGTTCCCCAACAAGAGAGGGAGAGGACGCGGAAGAGGCCAACACGAAGGGGGAGGAAGAAATCAAGACTATCCAACCACACAGAGCAGGACCAGAACAAGGCTGTGATCAACATTTCTGGAGAACCCCTTTCTGATGATTGTGTAAGGGTCTTGTCTAAAGGACTGTCCTTTGCCCCTATATATTCAACTAATGAATTCAATACAAAGATTGACATATTTCGTTTCTACAGGAATCTACATCTGAAGGCCTGGTACAAGCAAAACATCTCTCTAACTACAGACACCAGTGTTTCAGGTCAGGCAGTTTCTGTGCCCTCTAAAACACCTCTTAATCTCAAGTCCACCTTTTGTCCCATCGTCCAGAATGCCACACTAAATACATTTGCCAAGAAGGTGAATTTTGATGCGGAGAATCTGTTGAAGGGTAAAATTGACTCAAACCAAACATAATCTTTCTAAGACAGAGAGGGATGCAGTTGAATTATTGTCCAAGAATTTATGGATTGTGGTTAAAAAAGCAGACCAAGGTGGCGCTATAATAGTGTGGAGTAAAGACAAATATGTGACAGAAGCCTACCGTCAATTATACAATGATGAATTCTACCAATCTCTTACCTTGAACCCTACAGAGGACCTAAACACTGAATTGAAATGGATCCTCACAGAAGCTTAGGAGAATGGCTACATTTCAGACACTGAGTTCAAATTTATTTTCCATGGCATTCCACGTATGGCTTCTTTTTATCTTCTTCTAAAAGTCCACAAGAATCTTGAAACCCCCCCAGGCAGACCAGTCATTAGTGGTAATGAAAGTCTGACAGAACCCATCTCCAAGTACATTGATTACTTTATTTAGCCTTTTCTGCATTCACTCTCAGCCTATCTTCAAGATTCCACAGAAGTGTTGAACAAAATTAAGGAACTGAACAATATAGGTACAGCTTCCTTTTTAGTCCCCATGGATGTGGAGTCTCTATACACCACCATTGAACATGAACAAGGGTTGGCAGCTATGCACCGTTTCTTGAGTACCCGGCCTGAGACTGAGATGCCTCCCACAGAATGAATTGTCTCACTGACTGAATGGACTCTTAATAATAATATATTTGTCTTTCAGGACCGTATTTTTAAACAATTCAAAGGATGTGCCATGGGAGCTTGCTACAGCCCTTCCTTCCTATGCTGGGTTGTACTTGGGTAAATGGGAAAATGACTTCATTTAGGATCCTTCTAAAAACCAGTTCTTTGACCAGATTATATGGTGGGGACGCTATATTGATGATGTTTGCCTGTTCTGGTCTGGCTCAGAAGATGAACTTATTTCCTTCCACCAATACCTTAACAGCATTAACCCTAACATCAAACTAACTATGGAGCACACTAAGGATAACATAAAGGTTGTTTGCACACATCAATCTTTAGGAAACCTTAGGATGGGAAAACCATTCTGACGGCAGACAGCTTTCAGCCCAAAAGGCTCTGAGAGAACATTCTAATTCCAAAGAGTCCGCAGAACTTGCAATCAGGAAAAAGATTTCAGTGTCAAATCTGCTGAATTCGATAATCACTTCTTGAATCGGGGCCACAGCGCTCAGGTCCTGAAAGATGCAGGTATAAGGGACGTACGACTTGACAGAAAAAACTTGTTGCAAAGGGGAGTGCCTCCTGACTCCTGAGAGTGCACTTTGTTACAAAATACAGCACTGAGGCAGAGAACATTAAAAAAACTATTTAAAATTATTGTGGAATCATCCAAAGTGATATGCTACCACACCAATTCTTCCCAGAGCCACCAGTGATAAGTTTTAACTTCTTGTCCTACCCAAATGAGTCCACAGCTATCTTCCTGTTGACTCTCAAAAAACGTGGCTAGACCACAAACCTATGAGCTCTTTTAAATGCAACCAGTGCAACCATTGCAGAAATATTGCACAGAAAAAATATTTAGTTGACACATCTTGGAGTATCAAGTCAAGCATTTCATTAACTGCAAAACCACTCATGTCATCTAGAGATTGGAATGTCCAATAGTGCAAGTTGTTCTACATTGGACGGACAAAGAGACACCTTCAAGACTGCTTAGCGGAACACAAGTACGCCATACGGGTTGGCAACGAAGACTACCCCATGGCAAGGCACTACAAGTCCTTCCACCATGCCAACCCTGCCTCCTTACAAGCTATGGTTATTGAACATGTTCCCGGCCTCAATTAGAAAAGGGGACCATCTTAAACAGCTAAACCAAAGGGAAAATGTTGGGATTTACAAACTACGTACCCTGGTTTAAATGATATGGATTTCTAACCTTTCTGGCTGTTGATTGTGGCCTGTGGAATGTTGTCTCCTCTTCAATGGCTGTGCGAAGTTGCTAGATATTGGCGGGAAATGGAACATGACGTTGTACACGTTGATTCAGAGCATCCCAAACATGCACAATGGGTGACATGTCTGGTGAGTATACAGGCCATGTAAGAACTGGGACATTTTCATTTTCCAGTAATTGTGTACAGATCCTTTCGACATGGGGCCGTGCATTATCATGCTGAAACTTGAGGTGATGGTGGATTAATGGCACGACAATGGATCTCGTCATGGTATCTCTGTGCATTCAAATTGCCATTGATAAAATTCAATTGTGTTTGTTGTTCATAGCTAATGCCTGCCCATACCATAAACCCACCTCCACCATGGGGCACTCTGTTCATAACATTGACATCAGCAAACCTCTCGCCCACACGTCACCATACACACAGTCTGCGGTTGTGAGGCCGGTTGGACATACTGCCAAATTCTCTAAAACAACGTTGGAGGCAGCTAATGGTAGAGAAATTAAAATTAAATTCTCTGGCAACAGCTCATGTGGACATTCCTGCAGTCAGCATGCCAATTGCATGTCCCCTCAAAACTTGAGACATCTGTGGCATTGTGATGTAACAAAACTGCACAGTTAAGAGAGGCCTTTTATTGTCCTCAGCACAAGGTGCACCTGTGTAATGAGCATGCTGTTTAATCAGCTTCTTGATACGCCACACCTGTCAGGTGGATGGATTACCTTGGCAAAGAAGAAATGCTCACTAACAGGGATGTAAACTAATTTGTGCACATAATTTGAGAGAAATAAGCTTTTTGTGCATATGTAACATTTCTGGGATCTTTAATTTCAGCTCATGAAACCAACACTTTACATGTTGAGTTTATATTTTCAGTATATATAAAACCTTGTTTAGCTAACAGTCAATCAATCAAGCGCTTGTGAGTGTCAGTTGGTGTATGTGTGCCTGTGCATATGTGATGTCGGGCTGAAGCTACTGACCCAGAAGCTTGGCTCTCTAACTCCTCCCAGGCTTTTGGGAGGGAGGGTGGACAATCAGCTTATGGTAGCTAATGTAAGCAATGTCCCCACGCTCTCTGGCAGATTTCATAGCTGGGATAAGTTCTTTCCTCTGGCGCACAGCTTCAGAGAAGTCCTCGTTGAGGAAGATGTTGGTTTCTCTCGAGTTCTTGGCTCTCTCCTGAACAGCCATCTTGTCATTGAACCTTAGGAACTTGACCATTATTGGCCTGGGTAGGTCACCTGGGCTCATTACATGTTTTTCAGATGGTAGAAACGTAGGCTAACACGGGTACTCCACGCAATTCCAGCCTGCACAGCTCACAGGGCCGATGGAAACAGCAAAAAACAGCAAGGATTTAAACAGCCACAACCCTGGGACTATACGCAGCCCCAGCCACAAGGGCTAACCGCGTCTCGGGCTGTGATCAAACTTTCAAGGAAACCTGGCTAGTTTGATAGCTAGACTAGCTGCTTCACCAATCAGCAGCTCTTCAGACTTTAGGGTTTAGCAGTATCCCAGGACAGATAGTAGCAGTCACAGCAACTGGGACTAACTGCGTCACGGGATCCAAACTAAACAGGTAAAAGAAAAATGATAGAAAAAGCTTTTTCAGAAACTTTCAAAAACAACAAACCAAGTTCTCTACCGTTCCGCTTTCAGCATGCGTCACGCTCTGTTGACGTCACGGTGTAATGCGAGTTGGTTGCAGGATAATGTTGTGGTTTGTGATACTTGACCTCAAGACTATAGCTGATATAACTAATATTCCAGGATCCTAAAAACAGCAACCTCATAATTACAACAATATGTGTGACATATGCACAAACTTGCACATTCACTCTAACTTACTTTCCCAGAGCGAAACATTCCAGTTTCACTGTGGATCCTTTTGCAGCTGGAACAGTGTCAGGGAAATGAACTTCTATTTTGGGTTCGTATTCACCCATTGCTCCTATGAAAGGGAGACAATACACAAACCAAATTTTGGCATCAATGATTAATGGCACACTCACTTTACGCCCTGGAAAACATGGTACAACAATAACATGGGCCCAGAAACACAAAGGTATTTGTGTGTGGAACAGAAGCGATCACTGAGAGGTTGGTAAGATGGAGAGAAATGGAAAAGGTTTGTAAAAGTTTCAAAGAAGAACACACCTGGGTGAAGACAGGGATTAATCTCCTTTTCAGAGTAAATCTTATATTCAAGCTGCTAGGAGGGCAACAGCTTCACCCTTTGACTTTACCTTTTGTGGGGGTAAGATTACTCTTTCTCTTTGATCACTTATAATCAGCATTACAGAATATCTGGATAGAATGGTCTATTGTATACTGCATAGACTGCCAATGTTTTACAAATTGGGGCTTAATCTGGGCAGTTATTTTTTGTTGTGCTGTCTGATCAGTGTGTCTGTTTAAAGGATGGGATCTTACCATCATTTCTTAGGACCAGTGGTGTAGGAGAGCTGAGGACTTTCCCCTTAGTGATGCTGTTGTTGACCACACAGGTATAGTTTCCCACATCAGAAGGCTCCACTTTAGCAATGTACAGACTTCCTGTCTCCTGGGAGATGAATCGACGACTGTCTTGCTGGACAAAGTAGGGGTACTCATTGAAGATCCATGCAAATGTCAGCTCTAGGAGGGAGAGAAATATGACCGTGGTAAATACAGTAGTATTAATATATTACAACACAGTAAAGTCTACATTGAAAAAGTCCCTTTTGAAAATCTAATTTAGCATGTATGCTAAATATTTCACAGTGTCAGTATTGCTCATTGATGAAATACTGTTCTAGAAAACAAAAGAAAAACACATTGTAAGCAGATCATGCTGGCATTCCACACAATTTCCTTCTCCTTATTTCAGTTTCCTTCCAAGAAGATACCAGGGCAAATATAGTAGAACAGCTATTGGTGCACAAAAAAAGAGTGTCCAAAGGAAAGAGAGCGAAACAAAACGGATTATAGCGCCTCACTGGCACTCTCATGACACATGCCCTGTCCTCTACCCTGAGTAACTGGGGACAGGGCTTTTTATCCAGGCTTGACTCATGCATGCCACACATCTCCTCAGCCAACAGGCCTAGCTAAAGAACACAGAGCGCTGCCACACAGCAATACTGGGTCATCTTGAAAAGAGCCAGTGCACAGATTCATAGGAGCGAGGTACTGTAGCGAAAGCCTATCTACCGTGGCGTGGAGGCGAGAGCGTGTACGGAACTACAAAGGTGTGTATGCAGTGTACTGTCACTCATCTCCTGTCCCCCTGGGAGGAGAACGCCTTGCAAACCTTGGCTCCTGGGATCACGTCTTTGCAGTCGGTTCACTGAAGCCAAAACCAATTCATTCTGACGAAGCAAAGCAAGACCGGGGATCCCTGACTCTGAGCTATGTGGCCGTAATGAACAGTGATAGCATTTGTCAAGAAAATACAAATCAAGAGGAAAATGAAAATATAGTTCAACAACCTATTTTCTTATTGAATACAAAGGCTATTTATGTAACAAGCACAACGTTACAAACATGCAATAGCTATGACACAAAAATAAACCCTGGAGAATAAACACATATTTATGATGGAGCAGAGCCCTAATGCAGTCACTTTAGCTAGCAACAGTATTTATATTGTGGCCATGTCGATGTAACATGAGATATGTGTCATTTGAGAGAACCTCTATTCCAGTATTTTAAGCCTCTGAGGCAGAGTAAAAACCTGCAGAGATGTCTTACACTCAGTGGATAGTGATGGGTACAACAAGTTCCATGTTTGTGTGTGGCATTCATGCTTCACAATGCAATGAGCGCAGTGCCACACTTACTTGGTCTTATTCACTTGTTCAAATAGGGAAACAAAACACAATACTGTTATGGTGACAACAACACGCCTGACATAAGCTCATTTCTGAGTGAGAGGCTGTCGCATTGTGTTTCACACTGGCTACCCCAGGCCATTATCGCCTCCTTCAGCTGTAAAGGACTGTATACACACACCTACTGTAGGCACACTTTGGCCAATACATTAGAGAAGAACCAGACATTATTCAATACTAAGCTAACTGGAATTGAGTAGTGTTGCGATCACACACTTCAATAGACGTCTCACGTGTGCCGAGTCACTTCCTCTGTACAAGTTGAAAATAGTATGGAAGATAAATAAGATATTCCAGAAAGTTATTGTTTGTTTTCCCTCTAGGGTGTAGAGTAAATTAGTTTACAAAATCCCTTTGAATTCTGCATTCCATTTAAGTTAAGATAAGTTACTATTGATTATCTAATACAGGTTTTATTAAAAGCACTTTACTCAGACCGTATTGCCTAATGATCAGGTTAAGACTCCAATTTGAGGAATATCTTCTCATTTGCCACCAGATTTGTCACTAATTGAAGGAAAGTTCAGAATAAAAAATAAATAAAGGCCAGCTAAGCATATCTTTACTCTGAAAACATCTGTGTGAAATAAGTTTCATTTGAGGCTGCTAGCAAGAATCCATGCTTTGAGGCTCAAACAAATAAGGTTTTATGAAAAAACTGATTAGGTTAGGAATGTGAGCGCCTGTAAATTCACTCATATACTGCATTAAAGATTTTAATTGGATACAGAGGAGAGGCATCTTCTCAGGTATTCATAAATATCTCTAATTTGGAGGAAAAAAACCTACCTCCAGAATGCATGCGTGGTCCACATAACAAAACCACTCCTTGGCCCTCTCGGACACTGACGGCACTCCGTGTCGTTTGGGTCTTGAAGTTATCTAGGTCTTATCAACACAAAAAATCAAGGGTAAGCTTTAGTGTTATTACAGAAGACAGAATGGATAAATATAAAGCACAATTGACATAAAGCACTAACCTTAGCATTACTGTGTGTCTAAATGCAGCTGATAACTCAATCCATTTCAGCTAATGTGTTTCCCCAGTTTGTATCAGTTTCATCAACACATGCATCAGTTATCTTGGTTTCTTTAAAGCCCTAAAATCCATGTACTGAAGAAAAACCATTTACAGGTACAGTAATGGATTGCTTTAGAACACCCCCAATGCTATCCAATACTTAGAAAGGCAACTGTAACATTAAATATTACTGATGGACTTATGGTATGTGATGGATACCTCACAACACACAGTCGTTATGATAGCAGCAGGAGATTAAATTGCGAAGGGATAAAAAGAGGGGAGGAAGTTGGAGGGACTGCACAAACACCGAGCACATGACGAATAACAGGAATCAGTGCCAAGAGCAATAACCAACATCATTATTAAATGCAGTGTAATCTCGCCCTTAAAAGCACTTGCTTCCCTGTCGATACTCTGGGAGCAATTCATCCCTGCAAATGAAAGAGGAAAAGCTGCCTGACTGAGCTTGTACCTGGGCTGATGAAATGTTACTCTATTTTAGTGAGTGATGGGTGAACTACTATACCCCTGTCCCTACTGACTCTGCACCCTCGGGCGGGCAGCCCTACAGTCAGGCCCCGAACACAAACAAAATAAAGTCAATGTGACCGATAAAAGGAATTGGGAAAAGAGGGGGATTACAGAGGGGAGTGGGAGAGTGAATGGAAGATTAATGAGCCAGTCTCTGATGACTGTGGTGAAATCCAACACAGCCAAGTCAAAGCAGGATTCTGTCCAGGCCACACAGTGAGTCGCCATCTTCTAATAGAGCCATAGAGATGGTGCAGCCATGGTGCTGAATCTATTGCACTGGAGGAGTTAGGCTAGGCTATATAGACGAGAGAAAGGTGGTGCAGGCTGGTTGGAAAGCATAACCAAACAGCAGCTGATCATTATGATAATATAATTTTTGTAACAGTGGGGGGGGTGGAACTAAGAGGTAGGAATAAGTTCCGGTAGGGAGCGGAGGCCCTCCTCTACTCCTCTCTCCCTCACACAGAAATGGTCCGTGTAAGGGAGAGACAGTAGGGACTGCTAAAATGCAGCACTCTATAAGCTGGCTCTGCCTTGTCTATAGCAGAACGATGGCTTTCTGTGAAATATGTCTCGTCTACACAGACTCCAACTCTGAGAGGCAATAAGAATGTGTCAGGAGGGAAACCATGAAAAACATATAAAGGTATCCAATCTAACACCATGCATGCTCTTCATTCTATTTTTACCACAAAGGAATAGCAACTTAAGTCACAAGTACAGAGGTAATGTCATTTTAAATGTATTTCATTCTCTCTCCCATGTGTGTATTATACCAGTGTTTGAACATTTGTATAACAGTTGCGTTACAGTTGTTCAGAAATTCAATGTAAAGTAGGATGAAGTTGATGGCCATAACACATCGCAAAAAATATATTGAAATGATAGTTCAATTGTGTAGATAGGAAATGGGTGAGGTAAGCCATCCTTGTCTATGGAAGAGTCTTTATTACGAGGAAAATCTAGACGTGTATGCAGAAATCCCCATCTATCTCCAAGACCTCCTCTGAGCATTCACATAGACAATAAATGTCAAGCAGTTCCCTCCTCACCCAGGCCCCACAAGTGAGATTCATTATCCAGCCCATAAGGGTAATGGCAGTCCATCTCTTAAGAGGAAGAAAATGCTCTCTATCCCTGGGACGTGATCAATAGTGAGACGGCATGATCAGTGAGAGGTGTGTCTCTACACTGTCTATTGGTCTGCTCTCTATATGGTAGAGTCCCACACCAAAGCTTCATATTCACCAGTGGAGGCTGTTGAGGGGAGGACGGCTCATAATAATGGCTGGAACGGAGCCTATGGAATGGCATCAAACCACGTGTTTGATGCATTTGATACCATTCCACTTATTCCGCTCGAGCCATTACTACGAGCCCGTCCTCCCCAATTAAGGTGCCACCAACCTCCTGTGATATTCACATCCCCCTCTCTAGAATACCAGACAGGCTGTTCAACCAAGTCTGATCTATCTGCAACGGCAAACAATTCCACAGTAAAACATTATTGTGTCTGGTTTGCAAAGTTTAAGCTTTATTTGTGTAGGTTTCCTTTCAAGTCCAGATCACAGAGGCTTGCATAGATTGGCAAAGTATCAGTCAGTACCAAGGTTGCACAGACGCTGTCAAAGCTGGAAACACAGAGACTAATGAGAATCAATGGAGTTCAGAGGCAGTCAGAAGCTGCCTCACCCACTGTGGTTGTTGAATCTGACATTTCGTTCGATTACCATTTCCCTTTAAAAAAATATATTTGAAGCATACCGAACAAGAAATCGTGAATGCTAAAGACACAGAGGCCACAGAAACACACTCTCACAGACACACAACACAAGTGCACACACACACAAACATGCATGGACACAAACACACAGACACACACACACCTCCCCTATAACGTGCTAGGGATAGACCGATCACTTACATGCAAATTTCAGAGTGGCTCTGCGGCTGAGGATGGTCCCCCATGTGTTGAAGGCAGTGCACTGGTATATCCCTGTGTCTTGATCCCTGTCCAGACTGTTAATGATCAGGTTGCCCCCAGACATGTGACGCCGGTAGTCACTCCCCAGATCAATGAGTGTTCCGTTTAGCGACCATCTGGAAAGACGTAAACACAATCAGCAGCCGGGCCTCTGGAGATGCACACTCACAAACATTTATCACATGGATCGATTTGATAAAGACAATTTGAATCAAATGAAGATATTGGATATAATCACATTGTAATTGTTGATATTTTGAGCATGAAACTTGTCATTGTGTTAGCTAGTTGCCTTTGAAACACTGTGTAGTCTATTTGTTTATATTGTACATAATTGTATTATGTAAAAAAAATCACATCTATCTCATATTACTGATCTAAAATACTTTGCATGTGAAGTTACGGGCTGAGCATAATAATTTTTATTTCTAACTTCTTTAAAAACATCAATCACCAGTCAAGTTAAATTCCCAGATAGCATGAGGTTACTACTATAATGATTTGTTGCAATAAACAATTTACAAAATGGGGAAATGATTTTTGTTTTTCCAAAGTTAACAAAGCTGAGAGGCATGATAAGTATAGATTATTTTCCACTTAAGAATGCAAGAAATTAGGCATGATTAGGATAAGACTTTGAGCCAGCAAGCTTGAGCAATGCAATTTGGGACCGTGAAATGACAATTCAATGATGGGGGGGATCAATATTTTTTTATTTTCTGCAAACTAATGAGCAGAGAAAGTGGTGCTTCACACAGCCTTAAAACCAGCCATGACTTTCCCCAGACTCCCATCTGACAGACTACAGAAGATATAGCTGTCTTTCATGTTGTTGCCTGCATTATTCATCTTAGTGCGGCTTTCACTTAATCAAACTTATTTTGTCACCATTCCAGATACCAAAATATTGTTTAAATGTTTGAAGTTATGTGATGAAACCTATGTTTCCTGGGCGCACAAATACAAACATTTCAAACAAGGCAGTTTGATGCCATATTCAATCTCAATTGCCTTTAAAAGAGCATCTTGTTTATGCATGTTCCAAATGGTTGATATGATCCATCTTGTTATCGTATGTATACCAGTGTTTCCCCTAGGATTTTTTTTCAGCAGAGGTGACACTGCGTATACAGCCTAGCCGAAGGATCTGACGTGTGAAATAATAAAGGAGAGCGGGAGAGAGGGGGTTGGGTGGCTGGTTGTATTCGCAGCCACCCCAGCATATCTGAACTTAATGGGAGAGGACGGTAGGCAGGCTGAGCAGATCAGACACCCCTGGAGCAGATGGCTGGGCTCTGCCTCTGCTGGGTGTGAGGGTGTCTACGCACGACACAGCCAGCCATCCCATCTAGCAGAAGCAGCAGAAGCAGCAGCAACACCTCGAACAGCAAGCCTCGGTTCCATTTGAACAGTAGGACAAGCTGTCAGGGACACCCCTCACCTGCCAACACTAAGTAGCCACCAGAAAAGGCCTGGTATGAAACCCCCCTGAGGATGAAGGCTAGGTGATAGAGCATCAAACTACCAGTCACATACACAGCACCCATTCCATGAGATTAGGAGTAAACAACGAGGGTGCAAACCACAGTGCTGCTGCTGGTGTACATTCACCCATAAGCAGATGTGGAGTTATTAAACCTGAACCAATATAACTGATATTCCACATTGTCCTCATAATAAACTATCACGCCACCAATTAAAGCCCATGCGGACATAACTATCCTTTACTATCAACTATGCAAACTATAAATTATCCATGGGAGCATAGTCATATTGTATTTGAGTCATCACCATCACCATCATCATCATATGCAGTGATGTGTATCCATCTCTCTAATAGTCAGTAAAATGGTTCTTACCAGCTGTGAGGTTGTGAGTAAAACCTCAAATATGGTGTCAAAAACATGAAATAAGACAGCTGGCGCCAATGATATTGTATTGTGAGAGTATATGATTGTTGCAAACTGCATGCTCTGACCTGTATAGGAGTCTGTGCCCTCAAACCTGTTGCCAGCACAGGACTAATGAGGAACTGAATGAGCACTCCAACACCATGGAAATCTTTCTGCATTCTAAACAGTAGTGGTCTCATCTCCTTTGCATTGCCCCCTCAGGTCTTAACTCATCCACAGATGAGGACTACAACTTCACAAAAATGGAAAAACAGCACTTGGAAAAAGCACAATTTCTCTGGGGCCCTAGCTTTAGTGGAGCCTTATAGAGTGAATAGAGGGGATTTAACACACCAGACAGTAGGGTTCCTAAACAACAACAAAGACTAATGGCTCCCTTATTTGCTCTGGCTGTCCTAGCCTGTTCCAGCCTCCAGGCCATGGGCTGCTCATGGCATGGTCTGGATGAACTCTGGCCGACCTTGAGGTTCACATCAATGTTGCATGAGGCCTCTTCATCAAATACAGGCAGGGAATGGTGCCGCGCTCAGCGCTGTCTCCAGCCACGCACCTCACCTGCTTTCCCCTGAGGACAAACACACACACACAGCTAATATTGGCCCTTAAAAAACACATTGCTGACCAGGAGACAGAGGGCCCTTGGTCTCAACCCGGAAGGTTGGCAGAGAATAAGACTAACAGCTCATCAGATATTACTGAATATCATCATTGAACATGGTTGTATTTGAAATGGAAGAATTAATATTTCAGTAGTCTGAGACTTTGTCAGGGCAGGAGATGCAAAGTTCTCTCCTCAGGCTCCATGCTGTGATAGCTTCCAGACTAAATGAGAAACTCAAATTGCCTAATGTGTCCTCGGAGCGCTATAACATAAATTAAGAGACGTGACAACATCTCCCAGATTTCACATTAGAGGGCAGGGAACATCACAAATAAATGATTGATGTCCATTGGCCACTATGCCCTTGGTTCTACAGTACATTACAGTAAGTTCAGAACGCACTGCCCAATGTAGTGTTCATTATGGGACACTGACAAGGAATAAAATCAAATGTGACAACCATATTGAGAAAAACGACCCCTACTGTAACAGATCAAGTACTTATACAGTGGGGAAAATAAGTATTTAGTCAGCCACCAATTGTGCAAGTTCTCTCACTTAAAAAGATGAGAGAGGCCTGTAATTTTCATCATAGGTACACTTCAACTATGACAGACAAAATGAGGAAAAAATCCAGAAAATCACATTGTAGGATTTTTTATGAATTTATTTGCAAATTATGGTGGAAAATAAGTATTTGGTCACATACAAACAAGCAAGATTTCTGGCTCTCACAGACCTGTAACTTCTTCTTTAAGAGGCTCCTCTGTCCTCCACTCATTACCTGTATTAATGGCACCTGTTTGAACTTGTTATCAGTATAAAAGACACCTGTCCACAACCTCAAACAGTCACACTCCAAACTCCACTATGGCCAAGACCAAAGAGCTGTCAAAGGACACCAGAAACAAAATTGTAGACCTGCACCAGGTTGGGAAGACTGAATCTGCAATAGGTAAGCAGCTTGGTTTGAAGAAATCAACTGTGGGAGCAATTATTAGGAAATGGAAGACATACAAGACCACTGATAATCTTCCTCGATCTGGGGCTCCACGCAAGATCTCACCCCGTGGGGTCAAAATGATCACAAGAACGGTGAGCAAAAATCCCAGAACCACACGGGGACCTAGTGAATGACCTGCAGAGAGCTGGGACCAAAGTAACAAAGCCTACCATCAGTAACACACTACGCCGCCAGGGACTCAAATCCTGCAGTGCCAGACGTGTCCCCCTGCTTAAGCCAGTACATGTTCAGGCCCGTCTAAAGTTTGCTAGAGAGCATTTGGATGATCCAGATGAGGATTGGGAGAATGTCAGATGAAACCAAAATAGAACTTTTTGGTAAAAACTCAACTCGTCGTGTTTGGAGGACAAAGAATGCTGAGTTGCATCCAAAGAACACCATACCTACTGTGAAGCATGGGGTGGAAAAATCATGCTTTGGGGCTGTTTTTCTGCAAAGGGACCAGGACGACTGATCCGTGTAAAGGAAAGAATGAATGGGGCCATGTATCGTGAGATTTTGAGTGAAAACCTCCTTCCATCAGCAAGGGCATTGAAGATGAAACGTGGCTGGGTCTTTCAGCATGACAATGATCCCAAACACACCGCCCGGGCAACGAAGGAGTGGCCGTAAGAAGCATTTCAAGGTCCTGGAGTGGCCTAGCCAGTCTCCAGATCTCAACCCCATAGAAAATCTTTGGAGGAGTTGAAAGTCCGTGTTGCCCAGCGACAGCCCCAAAACATCACTGCTCTAGAGGAGATCTGCATGGAGGAATGGGCCAAAATACCAGCAACAGTGTGTGAAAACCTTGTGAAGACTTACAGAAAACATTTGACCTCTGTCATTGCCAACAAAGGGTATATAACAAAGTATTGAGATAAACTTTTGTTATTGACCAAATACTTATTTTCCACCATAATTTGCAAATAAATTCATAAAAAATCCTACAATGTGATTTTCTGGATTTGTTTTCCTCATTTTGTCTGTCATAGTTGAAGTGTACCTATGATGAAAATTACAGGCCTCTCTCATCTTTTTAAGTGAGAGAACTTGCACAATTGGTGGCTGACTAAATACTTTTTTTCCCCACTGTATCTTTAACATGCGCTGTGGTGTGGAGTGATGTCAAGTGTGGACAGGTTGTGTGGGACAGGTTATGAAAGATAAAGAAAAGACAGTACTAAAGAGCATTGTTTCAGTGATATGAGATGGTTACTTTGGCATGAATTGGAAAATGTGAAGCTCTTGAAAAAATTTAAAAAATCTGGTGATTCTAGTAGAATTTCACTAGAAACTGACTGATGTTAATTGATGCCTTCCTGCAGAATTGCGGGAAATCAAAGCTTGTCTGTTTGCAGCTCTGAGGGACAGCTCGGGCAGCTCATTGGGGGCATTTGAGGACCTGAGTTTTTTGGCGTTAGGGAAATGTATTGCTAAACATTTCTGTTTCACTTTTAATCATCAAGACAAAAGTGCTCTCCTTGCCGGAGGGGACACAAGTCAAGAACAGTCAGTGTCAAACATACACTCTGGTGCAACCCAAATAAATCCACAAATGATCCCTTCACTTGCAGTGAGTCCAAGGACTAAACGATGCAGTGTCTTTAAAAGTATTCCCATAAACGTCAATCCCCTGCCATGGGAGTTTGTTTCAATAAAGTGATTCACTTCAATTCTACTCAGATCTGTGCTCTGTATTAATTTGGTTTTAATACACTTACCTTATGTAAAATGGGTGCTTGAAGTCCTACGTTTCAATTTGATTGACTTGGTTCTATCCATTTCACAATGAAAGCTTGGATTGCCTTTAATTTGTCTTGGATTGGACTTTACAAAGAACATTATTCGTGTGAAATAGCTCATTACACACACTTAACTGGAGTGTTATTAGCCTGCATGAAAACAATCATAATATTTGGAATTGCTTATGATGACTAATGTGTTACCCATTCCAATGCATCCAATATTAATCCAGAGAAAACATATCACTCTTACTTTACTAAATGTAGGAAACTTTTGCGCAGCACTTATAAATCGAAAGAGGCTTCTACTTACAGCATTCGAGGGTTATTCCAATTTGTGGCACAGATGACTAGACCACATTTTATCACACATAATCATAACCCACCATCTATGCTTTCCCTGTGCACTTAAGTAAAAAAGAAGAAGAATCCTATTGTTCAGTTTGATGGTGAGAACACGTCCACACGACTTCTTTTTCGAGTAGTGTTAGTAGTAATGGTTCAGCTCATCCTTGGATCGCTCAGCTTGCACAACAAGTATAATGATACCCCCTGCTGCTGCTCTAAGACCCATGTTTTCAGCACATACGCATTAGAGGAAATGTAAGCATTTAACGGAATGTCACTCACAAGGTTATTAGCTCTCTCGACTGCTTGCTGTGCATTTACATGATGCTGACCAAGCTACGAAACACAATCTACCACAAAACCAACGCGGGCTGCCATTTTCAGGCAGACTTACCACCGGGGAATAACCCGGGGTGGGGGGATATCTGAGAATCTAGAGTAGAATTAGTAACTGAAATCTCCCTACATTCCTAATGATTTCCTAAGCAGTGCAGCGCATTATAAAACATTAGCTTCAATCCTAGAGCAACCTAAATCAAATCTGTAATAAAGATAACTAGACTCACATCTCTGAAGTATTTACAAGTTAATGGTTGTCCGACTTCCCATCTAAATCTAAAATCAGAGCTTAAAGCCTGCATTTACAGCTTTTGTTTTTTTTGGAATGAGCATTCCATATGAATCAGTTTCTCTGTCTGGTTAAATGTCTGCGTACCCCTTTCCTGCAGTCAAATGACCCAGTGGCCTCATTGGTGGAATGTTATTCATATTTGTCATAATTTCATAATGAATAAACATATTTATTTTTTTATGTCAAACGGTTTTGTTATATTTCAGTCTTTTGTAATGTATATAAAGTGTAATATCGGGATGAAAACTCAAAATGGAATACATTTCAACTCCATATCTGACATGGTACAGGTGTCTTCTTTTTTTAGTCCCATAACCTGTGAGGTGTGTACTTTTGTTTCAAAGTAGATTTGTTTAAGACTACCAAGAAACACTATATGTAACCTTGATTTAACCAACTGCAGCAAAAGGTTAATCTTGTTTCTTGGATGTTACAGTATCTTTACTGCTATTATGGTAAGTCCAATGTTTATCTCTCTCCACGAAATCAATACCAATCAATGCTCTCAGTATCCTGTTTGATTGCCGAGAGAGAGAGAGAGAGAGAGAGAGAGAGAGAGAGAGAGAGAGAGAGAGAGACTGCATTTTTGGTTAAACATCCATGTTAAATGGTAGCTAATGGCAGTTCCATGCTGAATTGTGGAATTATAGTGTAGATTGGGGGAATCCTTTACCTGTACTGTGGGGAGGGGTTCCCCTCTGCCTCACATCTAATGGTAGCTTCCTGGTCAGGGAAGTTGATGGGGAGAATGAGGTCACTGGGCTCTGTCCTCCATCTTGGCCCTTGGAACAGGACATCTTGTGCACGAGCTGGAGAACAAAAGAAACACAGGCTGTAATACTCAGGCCTTTAACAATTGGCATTCGTCAGTGTGTGACATTTCAGTCATCTAACAAGGAATAAACAAATTAGTCTGAACAAACAGGTAGACAGTGAACACTTGTGAATCCTGACATGCCAGCACTCGCCAACAGAGGTGACAAAAACTGGTGAAAGTTAAGAATTTTTTAAAATCATGTGTATGATTGCAACATGGTAATACACCGTACGATTGAGACAGGGCCATTTAAATATTTCATTTGGAATAGACATAAGGAAACCATTAATTGATTAAATAGTATGCTACTAATCCAAATCATTATAATAGCTTATCCATGAAAAACTTCAATGTTGGCCTAACTATTCAATGTTGGCCTAACTATTCAATGTTGCCACAAATCTGAGCACTGCAAAAATGATGGTGATGTTGAAATGTTAGTCACATGATTGCACCTGTGTAAATCCAGCAAACCAGGAACATTCCCAGGACATTAGCTAACATATGCCTATTAAGTTCTTGTTAGGGTTTGAGCCAACATTTTTGATCACCCCCCAAAAAAATCTCCAAACATTTTGGAAATGAAAATATAATTGGAATGTTCTGCTAACATTCACAAAAATATTGTTCACAACATCTGTAAAAAACTACCACAAAACATTCTCCTAAGGTTAATGTAATAACACAATGTTCCGGTAATGTCGTTAGAACATACTGCCGCAACAAAATCTGGGAGCAATAGACCCTTTGCTATGCCCAGCCCCCCTGGGTTACTGTTGGAACCGTGGACAACGGGAAGACCAATTCCCCATTCAACCATTGGCGAAATCCCCTCACAATAACCTCAAACTGTGTTTATTTATTTTGAGACCATTGAAACTGTTTCTAATGAAAAATTAAATTGAACACAGATCACCCTTTGCTAATCAGGAAACTCTTGGGTATGTTGTGGTGGACTGTCATTACAATTGCTTCATTGGAACCTAGTAAAATTATGTTTGTAGTGTAGCTAGTCATTGAATGTCTCTGAATTCATTATCAGCATGCAGTCAAAGCTATAACCCCTTTTGGAACTATTGCATTCAAATCATATCCTTATGTCGACAGCAGATGGGAGTTGTATTAATAACATTCCTAACTTAGCTAGCTAACATACATTTTGAGAAAACAAGCTATAATAAGTGGCTAGCTAGCTAGCTAGCATGAGCAACATTTGGTGGTCAGAGACTGAGAGATAGCTAACCAGCTGAGCTGGCAAACAATGTAACAAAAGTATAATTTCGAAATCCTCAATCAACAGGCTGTGCATCTCAGGAATCACTGTAATAATTACTCCTGGTGCATTGTTCAATTATTCAGCCATTTAATTTTTTTTGGCCTTCATGCGATTTAAACATGAGTTTGTCAGAGGTGTCGGACTCGACGACAGCTGCTATCCATTGGAGCACTGCGATTGGTTGCCCAAAATTATGGGCGGGACTTAGAGACGGGTCAATTGAAGTGGCAATGAGGAAACATTACAGGAATGTTCTGCTAATTTTGATGTATATGTTATTCAAAACACTCATAACAACAAGCAGGGAATATTCCTACAATGGTCTAATAAAGTTCTAGTGTGACGTTATGACATAACGATGTTCCAAAAATATTCCCTCAGCATACTTCAGCAATTGTTTGGATTGAATTAAATTGGTTCTGAGAAAACATTATACGAACGTTCTGTTAATGTTCATGGAGACATCATCCAAAACATTCAAAACAAAATGCAGGGAACATTTCCGCATAACTTTCATATGCACTAACGGTCAAAAGTTTTAGAACACCTACTCATTCAAGGGTTCTTCTATATTTTACTATTTTCTACATTGTAGAATAATAGTGATAACAACAAAACTACGAAATAACAGATATGGAATCATGTAGTAACCCCAAAAAGTGTTAAACAAATCAAAATACATTTTATATTTGAGATTCTTTAAATAGCCACCCTTTGCCTTGATGACAGCTTTGCACACTCTTAGCATTCTCCCAACTAGCTTCATGAGGTAGTCACCCGGAATGCGTTTCAATTAACAGGTGTGCCTTGTTAAAAGTTCATTTGTGGAATTTCTTTCCTTTGAGCCAATCAGCTGTGTTGTGACAAGGTAGGGGAAATATACAGAAGATAGCCCTTTTTGGTAAAAGACCAAGTCCATATTATGGCAAGCACAGCTCAAATAAGCAAAGAGAAACAACAGTCCATCATTACTTTAAGACATGAAGGTCAGTCAATACGGAAAAAAACAATAACTTTTTACGTTTCTTCAAGTGCAGTCGCAAAAACCATCAAGTGCTATGATGAAACTGGCTCTCATGAGGACCCCCACAAGAATGCTGCAGGGGATAAGTTCATTAGACTTACCAGCCTCAGAAATTGCAGCCCAAAATAAGTGCTTCACATAGTTGAAGTAACAGACACATCTCAACATCAACTGTTCAGAGGAGACTGTGTGAATCAGGCCTTCATGGTCGAATTGTTGCAAAGAAACCACTAATAAAAGTACACCAATAATAAGAAGAGACTTGATTGGGCCAAGAAACACAAGCAATGGACATTAGCCTAGTGGAAATGTGTCTTTTGGTCCAAATTGGAGATTTCTGGATCCAACCGCCGTGTCTTTGTGAGACACGGTGTGGGTGAACGGATGATCTCCGAATGCATATTTCCCACCGTAGAGCATGGAGGAGGAGGTGTTATGGTATGGGGGTGCTTTGCTGGTGACACTGTCTGTGATTTATTTGGAATTCAAGGCACACTTAACCAGCAAGGCTACCACAGAATTCTGCAGTGATACGCCATCCCATCTGGTTTGGGCTTATCATTTGTTTTTCAACAGGACAATGACCCAACACACCTCCAGGCTGTGTAAGGGCTAATTTACCAAGAAGGAGAGTGATGGAGTGCTGCATCAGATGACCTGGCCTCCACAATCCCCTGACCTCAACCAAATTGAGATGGTTTAGGATGAGTCGGTGCTCAACAAGTGCTCAGCATATGTGGTAACTCCTTCAAGACTGTTGGAAAAGCATTCCAGGTGAATCTAGTTGAGAGAATGCCAAGAGTGTGCAAAGCTGTCATCAAGGCAAAGGGGGGCTATTTGAAGAATCTCAAATATGAATTACTTTTTTGTTTACTACATGATTCCATATGTGTTGTTTCATAGTTTTGTTGTTATCACTATTATTCAACAATGTAAAAACGTATGTGGACACCTGCTCGTCGAACATCTTATTCCAAAATCATGGGCATGAGTTGGTCCCCCCTTTGCTGCTATAACAGCCTCCACTCTTCTGGCCACTCTTCTGGAAAGGCTTTCCACTAGATTTTGTAACATTGCTGCGGTGACAAGCTTCCATTCAGCCACAAGATAATTAATGAGGTCAGCACTGATGGTGTTCCAATTCATCCCAAACGTGTTCGATGGGGTTGAGGTCAGGGCTCTGTGCAGGCCAGTCAAGTTCTTCCCCAACAATCTCAACAAACAATTTCTGTATGGACCTCGCTTTGTCCACGGGGGTGTTGTCATGCTGAAACAGGAAAGAGCCTTCCCCAAACGTTTGCCACAAAGTTGGAAGCACAGAATCGTCTAGAATGGCATTGCTGTAGTGTTAAAATGTCCCTTCATTGGAACTAAAGGGCCTAGCATAAACCATGAAAAACAGCCCCAGACCATTATTCCTCATCCACCAAGCTTTACAGTTGGCACTATGCATTTGAGCAGGTAGCGTTCTCCTGGCATCCGCCAAACCCAAATTTGTCGGTTGGACTGCCAGATGGTGAAGCGTGTTTCATCACTCCAGAGAACGCTTTTCCAATTGCGGCGAGCTTTACACCACTCCAGCCGACGCTTGGCATTGCACATGGTGATTTTAGGCTTTTGTGCGGCTGCTCGGCCATGGAAACCCATTTCATGAAGCTCCCGACAAACAGTTATTGTGCTGACGCTGCTTCCAGGGGGAGTTTGGAACTCGGTAGTGAGTGTTGTAAACGACAGCCGATTTTTACACGCTACAGCTCTAGCAGGGCAGACATTTGATGAACTGACTTGTTGGAAAGGTGGTATCCTATGATGGTGCCACGTTGAAAGTGACTGAGCGCTTCAGTAAGGCCATTCTACTGCCAATGTTTGTCTATGTAGATTGCATGGCTGTGTGCTCGATTTTATACACCTGTCAGCAACGGGTGTGGCTGGAAGAGCTAAATCCACTAATTTGAAGGGGTGTCCACATACTTTTGTATATATAGTGTATAGCAACAAACATTTCTGTGAGACTCTTATAAAGTTATATTGTAATGTTATGACATGATGTTCCAATAATGTTCTAAAAACATACTTTAACAACAATGGAAGTAGTTCTTAAAACATTGCTGCAATGTTCCGCTAATATTAATGTATAATATTATACAAAGTTGCCACACTTTGAAACAAATTTCAATCCCCTTAAATCATGATATTTTATTAGGGTATTGTTCAAACATGGTTATAGACAGACAGACACAGAGAGACAGACAGAGAGAGACAGACATACAGAGAGAGACAGAGAGAGACTGAGAGAGAGAATGGATTTCTGTCCCAATCCCAGATGACCACAAGGGCATAACGAGCCAGTGTAGCAAGAGGTTTGTTCTAAAATGCAGGCGCAGTTCCATCCCAAGGATCCTGATAATGATCTCTGACATGTCATACACAGGAATTGGAATGGAATCGCAGATGTCCCTGGAGGTGAAAATGCAGTAGGCTGCTCAAGGGATGGCTGAAGGGCAACAGTAGCCTACCGTATATGAAAAACTGCATTTTAATCAATTTAACCTTGTCACTATGAAATATAATATGGTTGGTTGCAAATACTGTGTAGGTGTCTCTATCAGTTTCTTATCAACAGCAAAAGAGAAGATTAGATCTAGGCTATTGCAATGTAATGCAATACAGATTCTGTAGAATTGTGTAGTCAGTGCACAGTATGGTTCATTTCAGTTCATAGCGTCAAGCAGAATCTAGAGAATCACCAAAGCACTTCAAAATGATGTAGGCAACACTGTAAGCATGAGATTTCCTACGGCAAGTGACAGCATAGCGCACACACATCAGTGTAATACTGTCGACTTCAAACTAGTGCTATATTGAGAGGTATTGCAGTACAGTTGCCAAAAAGGTATACCACCCAGAAAACTGGGAACATTCCCAGAACATTAGCTAAGATTCTCATTAAGTTCTAGTTAGGGTTGCATCTAACACTAGGATGACAACATCCCAAAAACATTCAGAAAATGTTTTTCATAACCAAATATTTTTTATATTTTTTTATGAAGTATCCTTGGAATGTTCTAATTCATTAAACTGCTGTGCAGAACATCTGTAACAACAAACACAGAACATTACCCCAAAGTTCTCATTAGGTTTCCAGGTAATGTAATAGCACAATGTACCAGAAATGTTTTCCCAGCAAATCAAAAATGGTTCTGTGAAAGTTTCTGGAACATTCATTAGATCACAGCAAATAATCTCATAACATATATAAAACATTTGTCTGATGTTGCAAGAACGTTCCTAAAATCTTAATATTTTCCTTAAAAATTCCCAGAATGGTTCATTAGTTTGTGGGAGCAGTTTGGTGAGATCGTTATGCTCCCATAAAACAAAAAACTGTCCATGATTCCACAATGTTTCTTATAGAATGCATCACCTGATGTTAAATAAAGGTAAATATATATATATATATGTTACAAGAACATTTTAATAACATTTTAATAACTGTGTTCTGTGTCCTGATTGACCATATTTGACAGAAATATGGTAAATGGCACAGTTATCACCTGGTGGTGCAGTGGGCTAATGATTTGGCTGCAGATCTGAAGATTTCAGGTAAAAACAGACTGTTCAACTTTTAAAAAACGCACCCGATATAATTCCTACTTTGAAGTTGTTGATATGGTCCTCCTGTCTTATTTTTCATGATCTGAAAAGCAAAAGTTATCCTAGATCAGCTCTCACAGTCTATAAATGGGCCCAGGGGTACGCAGCATATAAAGAGGATGGGTGAAGTGCTGGTGAATAACCCAGTTACCAGTATTTCCCTGGGTTACCAGTTACCCTGGGTTAGTTATGTCTAAGAAGGCTAAAAAGGAAGCATGGAACTCCTGTGTGACCATACTGCCATGGCTATATACTGTCAAAATATGAAGTGTAAAAAATATGGTTGTGTTTGGATTATTAAATGCTGTTCAAATGTCCTATGAATGAAATTAAAATGCCATGTGTCTCTACAATATAGTCTTCAAATGCAAATTACCATTACATCTGTAGAGAAACATAATGGGGATGTATTCCAATCTGCTTTCTTAAGCTTTAATTTGCATACTGAGAATGTTGTGGTAATATTAGGTAAAACTTAAACATAGCATTGTAATATTCTGAGGACCTCCAAGAGAAGGTGAAATGTATATTGCGTAAATATCAATGGAATATTACGCCCCCAGTCTCGTCCCATAGCTGCATCTCCCGTACGGACTCAGGAGAGGTGAAGGTCGAAAGCAATGCGTCCCCCGAAACACAACCACGCCAAGCCGCACTGCTTCTTGACACAATGCTCGCTTAACCCATAAGCCAGCCGCACCAATGTGTAGGAGGAAACAACGTACACCTGGCGACCGTGTCAGCGTGCATTGCACACGGCCTGCCACAGGAGACACTAGAGCACGAAGGGACAAGGACGACCCGGCCGCCCAAACCCTCCCCTAACCCGGAAGACGCTGGGCCAATTGTGCGCCTCCTCAAGGGTCTCCCAGTCGTAGTTGGCTGTGACACAGCCTGGGATCGAACCAGGATCTGTAGTGACCGCTCAGGAGGCCCCGGAATATTAAGTTAAACCTAAAACAAATACGTTATGAACATCATAAAAACGGTCTTATTGAATTCCTACAAAATTGTCCTGTACAACCTAACTTAAACATTGTATGAATGTCGTCACAACTGAGCATATTTTGTGTTTTGGACACCTCTCTTGTAATGTTCCCACATTTTCCCCACAACCTAATTACATGTCCTAGGAACCTTTAAAGAACTCAGGAAGGCTGTTCTGTCAACGTTTCTGCAACATCAAAGGAATGTTTTCTGCACCCTGATACAAATATTATCTGAATGTCAGCACAACCGGACAGTTTTTGTGTTTTGGGAACAAATCTCTTGTTATCGCCCCCAAATTTTACCACAACCTAATGAAACATTCTGGAAACAGTTAAAGAACAAACAAAATGTTCTGGGAAAGTTCTTGTAATATCAGGTGAATGTTTTGCACCCTAAAATATTATCACTTTTATACAACGGGTTACCAACATGTTTATTCATACTATTTCATCCTTCCACAAGATATAGTCCCGACACAAATCTAGCGTTGCTACCCAAGCTGGCTGGTCGTTCGTTCTTTCGGTTTGGTTGCCAGTAGAGCGACCCAGTCGTTCTGTCTTTTTGTTCTACATCTATGGATGAGACCCAGTCGTTCTGTCTTTTTGTTCTACATCTATGGATGAGACCCAGTCGTTGGTTTCTAAATGTTCCATTGCAATACTAGCTGGCAACGTTCTTATCCCTTGCTAGCTAGCCAACTACGGCTAACCTACAGTCACGTCAAACAGTGCAGCCAGAATAACAACAGTAGCGGCATTTGCATTTGCTTAAGCTGTTTTCTAGTGACATTTATTTGGATACATCCATAACAATGAGCTAATGAGGCACGATTTTGCCTGGCATAGAAAATGTGCTCTCTCGTCAGGACACTGTTGTTCAGAGGAGCTAGCCAACAACACATCTAACACAATCTTTTCAAATTGGAAAGCCTGCAAACTAGCTGCACTTCGTTTGGTTTTACCTGTTTTCAATTTACATTTATTTGTATATATCCATAGAACTGATGCCAGCTGATTCATGATTTCAACTGGTTGAGAAACGTCTCGTCCCGACTCCTGACACGTTCATTACTATGGGACAGCAGGAGACTGAATTTGAATATTGAAACAATGTTGCAAATGTCAGAAAAACAGACATCAAGGTTTATACAAATCTACGCTGTTAACAACTAAATGTTAGTCTAAAATAAATGTGAGTTAATGTCTAGATGCTTTTTATAGTGGAGATCAAGTTTGTAAAGTGCCTGGCTGGGTTTGATGAGATAGTGGATTGCGCAGTAAGATGTAACAGAGTAAATAGACATTTTAACGTCATAGATTTAGCTTGTGGTAACTTGTGGAATAGACACCGGCTAGAATGCAGTTTTAAACAATCAGCATTCAGGATTAGACCCACCCGTTGTATAAACATTGTATAATTACCTGCACAAGTGGACAGTTTTTGTGTTTTAGGAACAGATGTTTTGTGATGTCCCCACAATGTTCCCACCAGACTGTTCCAACAACCTATTTAAACAAACTGGGACCATTTAAAGAACAAACTAGTTGTGTTCTGGGAACTTTCTTGTAATATAAGTTTAAAAAAATTGCACCCTAAAATAAACATTGTATAATCACCCACGCAACTGGACAGTTTTTGTGTTTTGGGAACATATATTTTGTGATGTTCCCACAATTTTCCCACCAGACTGTTTCCACAACCTAATTAAACATTCTGGGAACCATTAAAGAACAGATAATCCGTGTTCTGGGAACGTTCTTGTAACATCAGTTGGATGTTTTTGCACACAAAAAAAAACATTTTACAATCATCCACGCAACTGGACAGTTTTTGTGTTTTGGGAACATCGTTTGTGATGTCTCTACATTGCTCACACCAGACTTTACCCACAACCTAATGAAACATTCTGGGAAACTTTAAAGAACAGATTAAATGTTTTTAGTAACGTTCTTGCAACATCAGGCAAACGTTTTATAGGTCCAAAAGGCTCCTTAGCAGCTTCTACCCCAAGCCTAAGACTGCGGAACAATTAATCAAATGGCCACCCAGACTATGTACATTGACCCCCTGCTGATACTCACTGTTTATTTCCTATGCATAGTCACTTTACCCCTACCTACATGTACAAATTACCTCGACTAACCTGTACCCCCGCACATTGACTCGGTACCAGTACCCCCTGTATATTTATTTTTATTTGACCAGGTAAGTTGACTGAGAACACATTCTCATTTACAGCAACGGCCTGGGGAATAGTTACAGGGGGAGAGGAGGGGGATGAATGAGCCAATTGTATGCTAGGGATGATTAGGTGACCATGATGGTATGAGGGACAGCTTGGGAATTTAGCCAGGACGCCAGGGTTAACACCCCTACTCTTACGATAAGTGCCATGGGATCTTTAATGACCTCAGCGAGTCAGGACACCCATTTAATATCCCATCTAAAAGACAGTACCCTACACAGGGAAATGTCCCCAATTACTGCCCTGGGGAATTGGGATATTTTTTTTTAGACCTGAGTAAAAAGTGCCTCCTATTGGCCCTCCAAAACCACTTCCAGCAGCATCTGGTCTCCCATCCAGGGACTGACCAGGACCAACCCTGCTTAGCTTCAAAAGCAAGCCAACAGTGGGATGCAGGGTGGTACACTGCTGGCAATCTAGCCTTGTTCTTGTTATTTTATTGTGTTACTATTTTTCTTTAGTTTATTTAGCAAAAACTTTAACTCTATTTTTTGAACTGCATTGTTGGTTAAGGGCGTGTGAATATGCATTTCACGGTGAGGTCTACACCTGTTGTATTGGGTGTGTGACAAATGCAATCAATTTGATTTGATTTTTATACAAACATTCTACAATCATCATCACAAATGGACAGTTTTTGTGTTATGAGAACATTTGCCGTGACCTAACGAATGTTCTGGGAACTTTCACAGAACCAATTTTGGTTTACTGAGCAGTTTCTTGTTTGTAAGAAAGAGAGCAATTAGGCCTACTAATATTGTGCAAGAAACAATGTTATTGTAAACATAAATCATCCTTCGAATTAAAAATCATATAGGAGCTTGTAGAATTATAATAGTAAATACCTCTTCCTGAATAAAATGTGTAGTAAAACATCTTACCTGCAAGGCAACCAATGATTGATAGCAGCACACGTTGTTTCCATAGTAACATCATCTTCCGTTGCCAAGGGCAAATAAGACTCTCATCCAATTGCTTGTGAATGGAATGTTCTCCCCTGAATACGAGAATCTTTGATCTGAGGGGAAAGTAATTAAACAAATAAGTAAAATAAGACATTTTGAGCCAAATATTACAAGCATTCAACATCAATACATGATTACAGTATTACAAAAGTTGCACTATTCATGTTTTTTCACAGTTTTTAGAAGACTTGAAGTAAAAATATATAAAAACTGAACTGAAAACTGAAAGCAATGAAAATTAAATCCATTCACGAGACAACACATGCATATGATTTAAGCCATTAGGCAATGGTTGATTAATTATTTTATTAATTTTACTGTATGCCTTTTGATGACTGCATGATGCCTAAATGTAATGGAAAATACAGCTGTTGACACATTGGAGGTAAGTAAGAACATATAGAGTGCATATAAAAAATTAAATATACACTAACGTTCAAAAGTTTGTGTTCACTTAGAAATGTCCTTGTTTTTGAAAGAAAAACACTTTTTTGGTCCATTAAAATAAAAGGCTAATTGATCATTAGAAAGCCCTTATGAAAACTGTTGTGCTCATTAAAGAAGCAATATAACTGGCTTTCTTTAGATTAATTGAGTATCTGTAGCATCAGCATTTGTGGGTTCGACTACAGGCTCAAAATGGCCAGAAGCAAAGAACTTTCTTCTGAAACTCGTCAGTCTATTTATGTTCTGAGAAATGAAGGCTATTCCATGCGAGAAATTGCCAAGAAACTTAAGATCTCATACAACGCTGCATACTACTCCCTTCACAGAACAGCACAAACCGACTCTAACCAGAATAGAAAGAGGAGTGGGAGGCCCCGGTGCACAACTGAGCAAGAGCACAAGTACATTAGAGTGTCTAGTTTGAGAAACAGATGCTTACAAGTCCTCAACAGGCAGCTTCATTAAATAGTACCCACATAACACCAGTCTCAACGTCAACAGTTCCTCTGTCCAGTGTCTGTGTTATTTTGCTCATCTTAATATATTTTTTTATTGGTCCGTCTGAAATATGTATTTTTCTTTGCAACTCTGCCTAGAAGGCCAGCATCCCAGAGACGCCTCTTCCCTGTTGACGTTGAGACTGGTGTTTTGCGGGTACTATTTAATGAAGCTGCCAGTTGAGGACTTTTGAGGCATCTGTTTCTCAAACTAGACACTAATGTACTTGTCTTGCTCAGTTGTGTACCGGGGCCTCCCACTCCTCTTTCTATTCTGGATAGAGCCAGTTTGCGCTGTTCTGTGAAGGGAGTAGTACGCAGCGTTGTACGAGATCTTCAGTTTCTTGGCAACTTCTCGCATGGAACAGCCTTCATTTCTCAGAACAAGAATAGACTGACGAGTTTCAGAAGAAAGTTATTTGTTTCTGGCCATTTTGAGCCTGTAATCGAACCCACAAATGCTCATGCTATAGATACTCAACTAGTCTAAAGAAGGCCAGTTTTATTGCTTCTTTAATGAGCACAACAGTTTTCAGTAGGGGTTTTCTAATGATCAATGATCAAAATTATAAACTTGGATTAGCTAACACAATGTGCCATTGGAACACAGGAGTGATGGTTGCTGATAATGGGCCACTGTAGATATTCCATTAAAAATCAGCCGTTTCCAGCTACAATAGTCATTTACAACATTAACAATGTATACACTGTATTTCTGATCAATTTGATGTTATTTTAATAGGACCAAAAAACAAAAAAAAACAAGGACATTTCTAAGTGACCCCAAACTTTTGAACGGTAGTATACACCAACACATTTCAATACCAGGTATAGATGGAAAGCCAGTGATCACTATTCCATCATCTGTGACAATGTCAAATGTTCACCATAAAACCTGGTCCAGACAAACTCTTAGGAAGATACTACATACCAAACATGGAAGAAGTTTGAATATGATTCAGCTGCAATGAATCGCAGGTTCCCAACAGTACCTATTCTATGGAGCTACATCTTTGACAATGTTATGGAATAGTGACAGAAAGAATTGCTAAGTGAGCTTGTTTTTTCATTACCAAACCATCATAGTGCATTTCCTGTCAACCTGAGCAACAAGCACACATCTGCTACATCGGAGGAAAGAGGGTGTTGGAAATAATTGACCTCAAAAACTACTTTCCTCAGCCTATTAATAGGAACTGGCAGACAACCTAAATACATTTAGCAGTATACTAATATATAGCCTACTGTGCAGCACAATGCCCATACAACGAGAAAATCTTACAGTGCCTTCAGAAAGTATTCAAACCCCTTGACGTATTGCACATTTTGTTGTGTTACATCCTGAATTCAAAATGGATTTAATGGGTTCTCACCCATTAGTGATTTTTTTTTTAGAAAGGTTTGCAAATGTATTGAAAATGATATACAGAAATATATATTCACACCCCTGAGTCAATACCTTGTAGAAGCAACTTTGGAAGTGATTACAGCTGTGAGTCGTTCTGGGTAAGTCTCTAAGAGCTTTCCACACCTGGATTGTGCAATATTTTGCCCATTAATCTTTAAAAAATTCTTAATGCTCTGTCAAATTGATTGTTGATCATTCCTAGACAACCATTTTTAGGTCTTGCTGTAGATTTTCATGTAGATTTAAGTCAAAATTGTAACTCGGCCACTCAGGAACATTCACTGTCTTCTAGGTAAGCAACTCCAGCATAGATTTGGCCTTCTGTTTTAGGTTGTCCTGCTGAAAGGTGGATTTGTCTCCCTTTGTCTGGAGGAAAGCAGACTGAACCAGGTTTTCCTCTATGATTTTGCCTGTACTTAGCTCCATTCTGCTTATTTTTTTTATCCTAAAACACTCCCCAGTCCTTAACGATTACAAGCATACCCATAACATGATGCAGCCACCACTATCCTTGAAAATATCGAGGGTGAAACTCAGTAATGTGTTGTATTGGATTTGTCCCAAACATAACACTTTGTATTCAGGACAAAAAGTTAATTGCCATTTTTTACTTCAGTGCCTTGTTGCAAACTGGATGCATGATTTGGAGAAGTTGTATTCTGTACAGGCTTTCTTCTTTTCCTTCTGTCAATTAGGTTAGTATTGCAGAGTAACTACAATGTTGTTGATCCATCCTCAGGTTTCTCCAATCAAAGCCATTAAGCTCTGTAACTTTTTTAAAGTCACCATTGGCCTCATGGAGAACTCCCTGAGCGGTTTCCTTCATCTCTGGTTACTGAGTTGGGAAGGACGCCTGTATTGTTGTAATGACTGTGTGTATTGAAACACCATCCAAAGTGTAATTATTAACTTCACCATGCTCAAAGGGATATTCAATGTCTGCTTTAAAAAAAAAAGATTGTACCAATAGCTGCCATTTTTTTGCCAGGCATTAGAAAACTTCCCTGGTCTTTGTGCTTGAATCTGTGTTTGAGATTCCTTGCTCAACTAAGATACCTTACAGATTATATTTGTGGGGTACAGATAGCGCTGGGCGATATGGACCAAATATCATATCACTCTATTTTTTTAAATGGACGCTATGACAGTATTTTACGGTATTTTATGTTTTTTTTTAAATAATAGAAGTAATACATTTGCTTCATGAGTAGTGTGTAACCCTAGGGTGGCAACACATACATTCTAAGTGATTTCATTCTGATTATTTTATAACATTCAATTCAAATTTAACAAAATATTATAATATGTATTTTTATAAATTTTTGCATGTCCTGCACTCATTTGAGATCATGTTCATATGCGTTTTTCTGGATTTTTTTTATACAGGTAACACGCTGAGATTAGGAGCACTCCCTTTAAGAGTGTGCTCCTAATCTCAGCTCGTTACCTGTATAAAAGACATCTGGGAGCCAGAAATCTTTCTGATTGAGAGGGGGTCAAATACTTATTTCCCTCATTAAAATGCAATTCCATTTATAAAATTTTTCACATGCATTTTTCTGGATTTTTTTGTTGTTATTCTGTCTCTCACTGTTCAAATAAACCTACCATTAAAATTATAGACTGATCATTTCTTTGTCAGTGGGCAAACGTACAAAATCAGCAGGGGATCAAATACTTTTTTCCCTCACTGTACATGGACACCTTTGTTTCTAAGCCTTGGATTTCTAATCCTCTAATGTTGTTATTGGATCTGATTTTAATAGCTTGCATTTCAATGGCCATAACGAATAGACATGGTGACAGCGGACACCCTTGTTTAATCAATCAAATTTATTCATAAAGCCCTTCTTACATCAGCTGATGTCACATTAACTTCTCTTGACTATTGAAAACTTTCTGAAAAGTAGCTGTTATTTACTATTTTACACCTGGAGTTGCTATAGATTCTTTTCACCTATTATATGAGAGAATCACAGAAATTGAAAAAAATCCAGGCATTTCTAAATGAAATCCAGTCTTTCTTTATCAAATGCCTTTTCAAAATCTGCTAAAATACCAGGCCTGGCTTCTTAGATGTTTCATGATGTTCTATTATTTTTAGTAGTTGTCGTATATTATCTCCAATGTATCGTCCATGTACAAAACCTGCCTGATCAGAATGAACAATACCTGGTAAAACTCTTTGAATTCTGAGTGCTAGGCATTTTTTAGATAGACTGGATCTTTATATTTGCCATCTGGGTCTTGTTTTAATAAGATAAATCAGAAAAAAAATTATGTTATGAATTATTTTATTTTACCACCCCATTCCTTTTGCCACTCAACTTCATCTAAGGATGTAGAGTTTCCTGTAAACAGTATATGTTATATTCCTTTTAGCCACGTAAAGACTGATCTTTTTTTATAATCTGCTATACCGTTACAATTATAACTGGCTATTCTTATTTTACCCCTTACCATAACTAGATACTATTCTCAGTCTACATTTACCATAATTAGTGCTTGTGAAGCTACTGACATCAGAGGTATTATGACAGTAAAAATTAGAGCTTTCAAATGTCTGATATTTAGAATTCAAGAAATAGGTTCTAGCAATATGTTTGCCTGTGAGCCAATGCCTCAGATGTTAGAACATTGAGACAAGATATTGTGTGTAGTAAATCTGAGTAGGTTGATGTGCATGATATTGGATGTGATTTAGTGAGAGTGCATACGATGTCTGTATAAGAGCAAGACTATAATTTGTGCTGTCCAAATAAATAAAATCTTCGCCAATTTGCATGGTTGAGTGTCTGTGTGTAACATGTAGTGCGTAAAGCCTTAATATTCATGATGATAATTGTAATCCATATCGTATCACCGTCATTGTTGCATCATAATTACCTTTAACATCATTGAAAAACACAGCCCAGCATTTCCATAGCAATTGACATTTCACATGATCAGGAAAGAGACCTTGCATAACTATAGAGACGGCTTCACTACAGCACAAATGTATTTCTTACAATATGTCTTATTCCCCAGTGCCCCTATTCTGATATCGTCTCCTTGCTTGTTGTAAACATATAAACTCAGCAAAAAGATCTTCATTGTAAAGGGTTTAAACATTCTTTCCCATGCTTGTTCAATGAACAGCAACGCACAATCCCTCCATCAGTGCTCAGACTGTCCGCAATAGGCTGAGAGAGGCTGGACTGAGGGCTTGTAGGTCTCTTGTAAGGCAGGTCCTCACCAGACATCACCGGCAACAACGTCACCTATGGGCACAAACCCACCGTTGCTGGACCAGACAGGACTGGCAAAAAGTGCTCTTCACTGACGAGTCGTGGTTTTGTCTCACCAGGGGTGATGGTCGGATTCGCATTTATCGTCGAAGGAATGAGCGTTACAGGCCTGTACTCTGGAGCGGGATCGATTTGGAGGTGGAGGGTCTGTCATGGTCTGGGGCGGTGTGTCACAGCATCATCGGACTGAGCTTGTTGTCATTGCAGGCAATCTCCCCACTGTGCGTTACTGGGAAGACATCCTTCTCCCTCATGTGGTACCCTTCCTGCAGGCTCATCCTGACATGACCCTCCAGCATGACAATGCCACCAGCCATACTACTCGTTCTGTGCGTGATTTCCTGCAAGACAGGAATGTCAGTGTTCTGCCATGGCCAGGCGAAGAGCCCGGATCTCAATCCCATTGAGCACGTCTGGGACCTGTTGGATCGGAGAGTGAGTGCTAAGGCCATTCCCCCCAGCAATGTCCGGGAACTTGCAGGTGCCTTGGTGGAAGAGTGGGGTAACATCTCACAGCAAGAACTGGCAAATCTGGTGCAGTCCATGAGGAGGAGATGCACTGCAGTACTGAATGCAGCTGGTGGCCACACCAGATACTGACTGTTACTTTTGATTTTGTCCCCTTTGTTCAGGGACACATTATTCAATTTCTGTTAGTCACATGTCTGTGGAACTTGTTCAGTTTATATATCAGTTGTTGAGTCTTGTTATGTTCATACAAATATTTACACATGTTAAGTTTGCTGAAAACAAACGCATTTGACAGTGAGAGGAATTTTCTTTTTTTGCAGAGTTTATAAACATGTAGACAAATACAGTTGAAGTCAGAAGATAACATACAACTTAGCCAAATACATTTAAACTCAGTTTTTCACAATTCCTGACATTTAATCCTAGTAAAAATTCCCTGTTTTAGGTCAGTTAGGATCACCACTTTATTTAAGGAATGTGAAATGTCAGAATAATAGTAGAGAGAATGACTTATTTCAGCTTTCATTTCTTTCATCACATTCCCAGTGGGTCAGAAGTTAACATACACTCAGTTAGTATTTGGTAGCATTGCCTTTAAATTGTTTAACTTGGGTCAAACGTTTCAGGTAGTCTTCCTCAAGCTTCCCACAATGAGTTGGGTGAATTTTTGACCCATTCCTCCTGACAGAGCTGGTGTAACTGAGTCAGGTTTGTAGGCCTCCTTGCTTGCACACGCTTTTTCAGTTCTGCCCACAAATTTTCTATAGGATTGAGGTCAGTGCTTTGTGATGGTCACTCCAATACCTTGACTTTGTTGTCCTTAAGCCGTTTTGCCACAACTTTGGAAGTATGCAAGGGGTCATTGTCTATTTGGAAGACCCATTTGCGACCAAGCTTTAACTTCCTGACTGATGACTTGAGATGTTGCTTCAATATAGCCACATAAGTTCCCTTCCTCATGATGCCATCTATTTTGTGAAGTGCACCAGTCCCTCCTGCAGCAAAGCACCACCACAATATGATGCTGCCACCCCCGTGCTTCACGGTTGGGTTGGTGTTCTTCGGCTTGCAAGCATCCCACTTTTTCCTCCAAACATAACGATGGTCATTATGGCCAAACAGTTCTATTTTTGTTTCATCAGACCAGAGGACATTTCTCCAAAAAGTTGATCTTTGTCCCCATGTGCAGTTGCCATCCGTAGTCTAGCTTTTTTTATGGCAGTTTTGGAGCAGTGGCTTCTTCCTTGCTGAGCGGCCTTTCTGGTTATGTTGATATAGGACTCGTTTTACTGTGGATATAGATACTTTTGTACATGTTTCATACAGCATCTTCACAAGGTAATTTGCTGTTGTGCTGGGATTGATTTGCACTTTTCGCAAAGTATGTTCATCTCTAAGAGACAGAACGCGTCTTCTTCCTCAGCGGAATGACGGCTGCGTAGTCCCATGTTGTTTATACTTGCGTACTATTGTTTATACAGATGAACGTGGTACCTTGAGGCGTTTGGAAATTGCTCCCAAGGATGAACCAGACTTGTGGAGGTCTACAATTTTTTCTCAGGTCTTGGCTGACTTGTTTTAATTTTCTCATGGTGTCAAGCAAAGAGGCACTGAGTTTGAAGGTAGGCCTTGAAATACATCCACAGGTACACCTCCAATTGACTCAAATGATGTAAATTAGAAGCTTCTAAAGCCATGACATAATTTTCTGGCATTTTCCAAGCTGTTTAAAGGCACAGCCAACTTAATGTATATAAACTGACCCACTGGAATTGTGATACAGTGAATTATAAGTGAAATAATCTGTCTGTAAACAATTTTTGGAAAAATTACTTGTGTCATGCACAAAGTAGATGGCCTAAACCGACTTGCCAAAACTGTAGTTTGTTAACAAGAAATTTGTGGAGTGGTTTAAATGACTCATAAAAAAAAGATAGACAAACAAGAAACATTAAATTATGAAACAGTTTGACAATAGAGAGAGAGGTGAGAGAAGGAGAGAAAAGAAGAAGAGAGAAAGAGAGAGTGAGAGAAGAGAGCGAGATCAGATGTGTACTGTATCTGTATGTATAAGTCCGTATGTGTAAGCGAGTGTTAATATCCACTTCATAGTGTTCAGATATTTTTACAGTTCCCATACTTTTTTTCTCGGAACCCGAAGTCCCTGTACAATTTAGTACAGCCATGGTTTTATGGAGCTGTCTCAGAATAGCTGTCCATCTACAAAGAGTTTGTCCACAATGAGAAAGGCATGCTTACCCTTCTCCCTCTGTTGTTTCTGTACCGTATACAGTCTCTTACGATGTTTGTTTATCTCCCTTGGAAATTTGTAATTGAGACCAAATTTGGTCCATTTAGGCTCACTTCCCCTACTTTTGATCAGTTGCTTTTGTTGGTAGTGTTCAAATTTTGCAATGATCGGTCGGGGACAATTGGTCTTGCTGCTCTGAGCTCCAAGTCTGTGTACTCGGTGGAGAGACACCTTGTTTACAGTCTCTATAGGAAGTTTCAAATGCGGATTGCATGAATTCTCTGATCACGCCCTATGTATTATTTTGGATGCGTTTTTGATTTTCACCCATGCTCCAACTTTGTATGTCTAGTAGTGAGTCCTTCATCACTCTGTTTTTCCTGAGTAGACAATCCATGTTGGAATCTCAGATTTTTACCTCTGCTGTGAGTGCCTTGTTCTCTCCTTGGAGCGTGAGAATTTCACTCTGGCTGAATGCCAAACTCCCCCCTCAGGCCTGCTACCTCCTCACACAACTTTTCCAGTGATGCATGGATTCCAGCTAGAGCACTAGCCTCTACTTCAACGGTAAGTAAATTGTCCGTGTCTGTAGATGAAACTGTTTTTATTTTTTTTGTCGACTTAAAGTTATTTTGTGAGGTAGTCGGATCTTTCAATGATTGAGCATGTTGTTCCTCCATAGCGTAAAGCTGTTGGTACTCGTCAATTTCCCTCAGGATCTCTTTAGGATCCAGGTTGGCTCTTTACTGCAACCAGTTATTTTACGAAAAGATAACAATGAGTCTTTCCCACGACAACAACAGGTGTCTGTAGTACAGCCAGCTAGCACTCGCGGAATAACATCAATACTCTTACAATAAGTGTCATGGGATATTTAGTGACCACCCGTTTAACATCCCATTCAAAAGACGGCACCCTATACATGGCAATGTCCCCATCACTGCCCTACTGGCCCTCCAACACCACTTTCAGCAGCAACAAGTCTCCCATCCTGAGACCAACCAGGATCAACCCCACTTAGCTTCAGAGGCAAGCCAGCAGTGGGAAGCAGGGTGGTATGCTGCTGGGAAATCAAGAATACATTCATGCTTCCCTTATTCCTCTTTAATTAAGATACTGTTGCACAGAAAACATGCTGAGTTAGGTCTACACCATCACTGGTATCATCATGCTGTATAGCTAGTTGCATTTGCTCAGACTCAGTACATGTATTAGCTAGCTAGCCAGCTAACTAGAGATTAGCATTAGTGTCTAACACTATTTAGACCCAACTTGCTAAGAAAAGACAAACTAGCCGTTTGCATATGTAAGAAACATAAACTAATAGTGTAATTATAGAACACTAGTGGATTTATATTAAGAAGCAAAGTGAAAACAGCATTGTTGTCATCAACATTGTTGCATGTGCTGCATTGACCATGCAGACTGAACGCAAGTGTCTCGTGGTCGAGGAACAACAAACGCGCTCCTTGAGTGACAGCGGAAGGGGCTAGGTCTGTGTGGAAAGTGGCATGGAGAGAGAGCTGAGAGAGATGACTCAAGTAGCGGAGTAAACTATAAAAATGGACGTTACACACAAACCAAACATTCAAATACCATTATAGACTGTACAGTAAAAACCCGAACCGGTCCGTGCATCAATACCGATATATCGTGAAATACGGTATACCGCCCAGCCCTAGGTACAAACATGAGTTAGCCATTCAAAAATCATGTTAAACACTATCATTGCACACAGAGTCAGTCCATGCAACTTATGTTGTTAAGCACATTTTAATCCTGAATTTATTTAGGCTTGCCAAAACAAAGGGGTAGAATACTTATTGACTCAAGACATTTAATATTTTTATTCATAATTAGTTTGTAAACATTATGAAACATAATTCCACTTTGACATTATGGGGTATTGAGTGTCAAGATCAATACATTTTCATTTCTGTAACCATTTGACTTGCAGATCCATTGAAATTATAGATTACATGAATGTTATATTTATATTTATTTCACCTTTATTTAACCAGGTAGGCCAGTTGAGAACAAGTTCTGCGAACTGGAATGAACTTGCTTAGATGTATGGATTAACATCTAATGAAAAAGCTACCCAGACTATTCGCAATGCCCCCTTCTTTTACGCTGCTACTCTCTGTTATTATCTATGCATAAGTCACTTTAATAACTTTACCAACATGTATACTTTACCTCAATTACCTAAACTAACCGGTGCCACAGCACATTGACTCTGCACCGGGTACCCCCTGTATATAGCCTCAATATTGTTATTTTAATGCTGCTCTTTAATAATTTGTTACTTTTATTTCTTATTTTTCTTTTGGTATTTTTCTTAAAACTACATTGTTGGTTAAGGGCTTATAAGTAAGCATTTCAACATAAGGTCTACACTTGTTGTTTTTCGGCGCATGTGACAAACAACATTTGATTTGATACGTCTCTAAGGTTTTCACTAGTCAAAGCTTTGAAAGCCTGGTTCCACAGCCAGTAGTTTGAGTGATGTTTTTCCATTGAGCCTGTGTCATGCTTGCAAAGTCTGTGAACTGAATTCACAACGCTTGATACATAATATTGTCTGACAACTAGTGTAATGAGCCTTTAAAAAAAAATCTGATCTGGAAGTGGTGCCTATTACTATATAATTTCAATTCTAGCATTATTTCAATGGTAAAAGCTTTCTTTCCTAACGCTTTGACCTACATCACTGTTACCACTGGTAACTGATATGCCTCTCAGGATTAAGATTCCTAACCCCTCTCCAACTTCATAAAACGTAACATTTTTGTGGATTAACCCAGTAGGCTACTCTCTTTGTCATTCTTAATATAGTAGTAAAATTGCATATAAAACTATTGTTTCATCGTCTTAAAAATGTTTACAAAACAAAACATGCAGTCATTTCAATAGCTACAGAATTGTGTATGTGTAGTTTGAAGGGGAGGAATATAGCTGTTATTCCATAGCCATTGTTATGAGTCACATTCTGTGAGGAGCCCAAAGCACCAGCCTCCTGCAGCTACCTACTGTCGCCCAGAACACACTCTTCAGGGGGGTGATCTCATTTGGTTATAGATTACATAATCTTCCGGCCAGTGCTGGCTTAGCACCATGCTCCTGGTGCCAGTAATGGTTCCTCATCTGCTGTAATTGTGGGACACAGTGTGTCTCAGAGTGGATTTCCTGGTGTCTTTCAAGTTTTAGGGGGCATTTTGCCACTGTAAATCGTGTCACATTGGATTACACGCTTTGAGATCATACTGGGTAAAATGTGTGCAACATTCCCCAGTTTGTCTGGTTTGCTCTGCTCCATCCCAGTCATCCCATCCTTCCCAGTCTAATGCCGGGACCCATAGAGGACAGACTATATTTATAATGCATACCTCCAGTATTTTCAACATGAGCTATTTTATTTTGACATTGCTTGATATGTTGGATCCCCAGCTTGTGAGAGAATTCAAGTTGGACCATTCAACATGTCAAGCAAGATGTCTCCACTGAGTAGATCGAAAATGAATAGCATTATCATTAAAGTAGGTCTTCAATTTGGCCGTGTACTGTAGCGGTAAGGGTGGCTGGATATCACCATGCACTGGCGGAGGTGAAGTGAAATTATGAACACAAGATTGCTCTGCCAAATGTAATGATGCATTACAGTTTCACCTCCGCAATAGCTAAGCCTAATGAAAGTCGTTGGCTAAACGTATCCCTGAGTAAATGACATGACTTTTTGGTTAGAGGGAATGTTGTTTGGTGCATAATTGATAGAAGAGGTGGTTAAAGGCATCCGTTTTCCCCTGAAGGGATGCATAATAGCAAAGAATCTAATAAGGCTGGGAGTAAAGGAGAGAGGTTCTATCACAACATGAGAGGGAGGGTGAGCTGTTTTCAAATGCAACAAGACCTACGGCAAACAAAGCTGGACCAGCGGGGACTGTAGTGTAAATCTCAAAAGGAGACGGTTACTCAGTTAGTTAGAAAAACAGATAATAGTTAGGCCAGTGTTTCCCCTATTTGCTTTAGTGCGTTGCTGCCAAATTATGGCTGCCACTGCACTGTTAGAGGTATAGAAGTATGCCCCAGGAAGAGCCCATCGGCCGCCCCACGCAGGAAGACCCCAGGAAGACCCCATGCTTCTGAAATAAATCCTAGGGGAAACACTGGGTAGGCTATTCACCATATCACAAGACAGCAGCATCTAAAACCTCATTCATATTGAAGATTATCTCTAATTCAAGAAAGGATACATATAATTACTGTAATCACTATTATTGCCCTCCACTAGAAAATCTCTAAGGCCAGTATGAACAAGCGGAATGATTTAAGTTCTAACTTCCAACATGAGCTGTGATTTACCCAAGAAAGATAATGAGCCCATCTCATATGTGCCTCACTATTTAGTTTATCCAGCGATCCAGCTGCTGAGTAAACGTAATTTCACATGGGCCAACGAGGATGCATAAATGTTAGTATATCAAAGTTAGGTATTAAAGACTTTGAACAAGGGCATTGAAAGAAGTCTTTGAGATTGTTTCACAATTAAGGTCTAAATGCTCTGTGCTGAGAAACTGAATGATGTTTGTCCAAGACCAATTAAGTGTACTGACTTGGAATATTTTTTGTAATCTCTTACTATGCTGCCCCCTTTCCTCTCCTTACAGCTTTGTACCATTTTCATCCAATTAAAGAATGGTTTTACATATCATATGAATATCTCTCCTGAGATGTCTCTGTCTGCTGTTTCAAGTGCGGCTGCCATGGAAGCACATCACATAACACTGAGTCACTCCATAAAGGTGTCTGATTGGCATGTTGTTACATACATGCATGCATAAGATAAATATGATTAGGACCGACAAACTGGCTGTGACTAAGACCAAAAATACACAGCACGCAACGATGACTAACATAGACTGCGCTCTAAGACAAGGGAGATGTTATTACGTTTCTCACTTCTGTCACTCAGAGAAACATCATAGTGACATTGGGTCACAATTGTTTTATAAAGTCTACAGTACATTATAGTATAGCAAATACTGTACATAAAGAATTGAAAACAAAAAAGTAAGGCCGAACCTCAAAAAAACAGAAAATGATTTGCATTTGAAGACACAATCCATGTCACAAATGTTATCTATTAACCTAAATGTCATGAAGCAAGATACTTTCATGATGAGATATGAACTGGTTTTCACACAGTGAGTGAGAGAATAGCAGCTGTGCACAAAGGGTGAAAGGATTCATAATTATCGGGTCTAAAACATTTCACTCAAAGAGGGAAGGTTCTAATAACTGAGAACACAGGAGAATTCCTGGAAGGCCTCACTGTTCAAAAGACAACAGGAAGCTCCAGTGATTCCCTCAGATGTTAACCAAGGGGACAATGCATCGGTGAACCCCACAGCTACTGCAAACCATGGGGCCAGAAAAGTAAGTGCACTTAACAGAGAGTGAGACAGGGAGCAGTGATCCGTTCCACAACCCTATCATCGTGGTGACATATCCCCAGACCCCCATCCCAATAGCCACAGATACATCACTGGGTTGGAGGTGTGGGATGAAGAGAGGGACAGATGCTTTCTAGATTAGAGCTATACTTCTGGATCTGTGCATCCATTTACAGCACTACAGTATATTCGAACCGCCTAGATTTTTTCAAACAGAAATGCACTTTTTGTACCAAGACTGCCACTCTGATGTTCTTCAGAAGGGATTTCAAAACCAATTGAGCTAAAATAAAAGGGCCACAGTCCTTTCCTCTGTAGCAATGTCAGCGGCATATTGCAGTGTTAAGGAATAACTCAGCACCTAGCGTCTTATGATGTTTTCACCTCTCATTTGGCTGTGCTTGTTAGCCACAAAACGAGATGAGCAAAGCATGCTAGAGAAATCTATAAATAAACATGAATAGAGGAGAGAGGGATCAAATTCCCCAATGAATAGCACATACTTTGAAGACATATATTGGCTGAGCATCTGCAATTCTGCTGCAGCTGGTGTTCTGTCTTTTTAAGGGGTTCAAAATATGGTCCAACCAGAAGAATTGAGACATTAATATATGTATTTATCTAAAGGAAATAGAACAAAGGAGAGACAGTTTTGGTCACAAAGGTCCCCCAGAGGGCAGCCACCTGGGATGCAGACAATCATTTTACACAGTCAGAGGCGTCAATGAGAAATACAATAGTGCCAGCAACATAATTAAAAGCATAATTGAATTATGTTGGATGACTAATCACAGTTTAAAATGAAAAAGCTAGAGAGCAAAATATCCATAAGGTGATCCTGACTATGTTGAGGAAGTGGCTCTATTGCAACCAGCATTAGGCTATCTGCAGTCAGAGCTATGAAGGCAATACCTTCCCTGACTGCATGGCACAAAGCAGCCCCCATGTGGACTTGTGCCCTAGATGAAGAAAATGATCCTGAGCAGCAAGATAAATCTCAGTAGCCAGGAAAAGCCATTCAAGACTCCTGGTGGAGTACTATATCAGCATTAGGCATGAGATGATCATGCACAACCATTATCTCGCTAAATTTCTGCTACACACTTATTTGCTGTTGTTAAGGAAATAGCTTTTTCTACAATTCAAAATATATAAAGTTGAATAAGTGCTTGAATCAGGGTGTTGTTTAAATGTGTCACCCTCGCCACTGCCCATATTTGGAAATGGGAACAAGCAGGAAAATCCAACTATAACCCTGGCATAATAGGCTATACTATAGGCACCGTGTGAATTACATTGTAGTTGCCATAACATGCTCAGTTATCAAATAATGTTTATTTCACACTGCCTTTTCGATTATTGAAACATAAAGAAAAACTTCTCAGCATGTCGAAAAATACTAGTAGGCTATCGCCTATGAAATACTGTAGAATTGATAGACACTCGGACTCACATGCAACGTAACCACTATTATGAAACATTAAAATAGCTTTTTACCTTACGTAGAAGCTGATCAAATCAACGTAAACTAATATACACTTACCGAATTATTAAACAGAATGCTGTTTTTCCTCTTAATGGAATTGGATGACCAGAGAAAATAGTAGGCTAGCCTATTTCATTGATTCCACTGTCCAAATGACATACATCAGTGGTATTTATCGATTGTCTCTATGTCTTTTCCTAAATAAGAAACATTTCCATGAGAGCCGTGGCTCTCTTATTCAGGATCCCAACGAGAGTTTGCGAGTAAACGCTGGTCCACGGAATCGCAGCAACACACTTCTCGTAAGGAGCCCCGCAAGTCCGTCTCTCTTCTTGGCTTGGAGGAGATGCTCCTCGTTGTAATCCCCGAAGCACCCACGCAATTAGCTCAGGAGTCACAGGGCTCCAGCTCCGACGTCTGGATACCAACTGTACTCAATCACAGGTGCCTTGGTTGAGTCTTAAGACACTCCAGAAAATGCTGCCAGTCTGGACGGAGAGTGAGACAGAGAGACCTCTGAGCTGAGATTTACATTCTGCGCATCCCCTTGCTCCAGACCCGTTGTACAGAGGCAGTGAAGCGCCCACTGTTGACACGTGAAAACACGCGCACAAATGAAATGCACCACTGGTCGGGAGCTCAATACTCACCAGCATGCTCTAATTTCCACGTATTCAAAGCCAAAAAGACGATCTGAAGTATCGTTTTTATATTGCACACGGTCATTTATAGGCTATACGTTGCCCAATTGGAATAAGTCACAGCCATCCAGACAGAGGGAGTCACAGAAGTAGTTTCCTTTCACGACTGTCAGGGTAATTTGAATACCTCGTGGTAATTGCATAGGGAATGTAATGAGCATCACATTGTCACTGATATGATTATGCAATTAAGACCAGTGTTCAAGTCAACAGGCCCAATTCAAATGTATTCAACAGTAGGTCTATTAGGCTAGATCTATTTACAAGTAGGTCTATAGGTAATATTCTATTAAAATGTATCACCAATTGTGTTGACCTCTCAACGGTTTACATAACTGTACTAATCTTGGCTACATTATACAGTCCAACAGATACAGTCCTGTCTAGTCAGTACACAAACTACCTATGACAAAACAGCACTCCCTACCGTTGGATCTATCTTTGTTCCTCCAATATTATCATGGGGGGGTGTCAAGCAAACGTAAGTGGGTGGTATCTTACACACCCATTGGTTGATCAATGTCACGGCGCTTTGCTCGATTGCATTTGCCTGGGGTGCGTTCAGTACGACAGAACTGTGTTCAACGTTTAATTAAACGGAAACGATACTGTACTGATCGACCAGTTGAAATATGGTGTGATTATGGTGGCCCAGAGGGCGATTGTATATGGTGTGCTGTACCACTCTCTGTTATCACCTGAACTCTGGTGAAATTGTTAAGTACTAACCAGTCCACCTCAGTGTTTGTTCCCATGCGAAAAAAGGTTGATGTCAGAGTGCAGTATAACTGCAGTACACCAGTGGTGGAAAAAGTACCCAACTGTCATACTTGAGTAAAATTTATATTAAAGAAACCTTAATAGTCACCCAGTAAAATTCTACTTGAGTAAAAGTCTAAAAGTATTTGGTTTAAAATATACTTTAGTATCAAAAGTAAAAGTAAAATATTAATAAAATATTAAGCAAACCAGATGGTACCATTTTCCTGTTTTTTATTTATTTATGGAAAGCCAGGGTCCCATTCCAACACTCAGACATCATTTACGAACAAAGCATTTGTGTTTAGTGAGTCTGCCAGATCAGAGGCCGTAGGGATGACCAGGGATGTTCTGTTGATAAGCGCATGAATTTCATTATTTTCCTGTCCTGCTAAGCATTCAAAATGTAACAAGTACTTTGGGTGTCAAGGAAAATGTATGGAGTAAAAAGTATAATATTTTCTAAAGGAATGTAGTGAAGTAAAAGTAAAAGTAGTCAAAAATATAAATAGTAAAGTAAAGTACAGATACCTAAAAAAAAACAACTGCAGTTTTTACTTATTTTTACTTAAGTACTTTACACCACTGCAGTACACTGCAGTATACCTGCAGTATAACTGCAGTTCAACTGCAGTACACTGCAGTTATTCTGCAATTACTGCATCCAAAATAGCACAGTCGACTGCAGTTACTGGACTTGTATAGCAGTTTCAAAACTGCAATCTATTTCCAAATCTCGGTCTGCTCGGATGAGCTCCCCTGTCCAAGCATTAGCAAACAGTATTTCCAAAATCAATGCGATGTAATCAGATATTAGTGGAAACAATGCTGCAAACCCCTAAAAAAACTATGATTTTAGTCAATAAGTCATTGTTTTAGTCAAAGTATGAAATACAGTGAAAAAATATATAAACGCAACTTGTAAAGTGTTGGTCCTATGTTTTCATGAATAAAAAATCCCAGAAATGTTCCATATGCACAAAAAGCTTATTTCTCTCAAATGTTATTGAGCATTTCTCCTTTGCCAAGATAAGCAATCCACCTGACAGGTGTGGCATATCAAGAAGCTGATTAAACATGATTACACAGGTGCACCTTGTGCTAGGGACAATAAAATGCCACTCTAAAATGTGCAGTTTTGTCACAGAACACAATGCCACAGATGTCTGAAGTTTTGAGTGAGCATGCAATTGGCATGCTGACTGCTGGAATGTCCACCAGAGCTGTTGCCAGAGAATTGAAAGTTCATTTTTCAACCATAAACTGCCTCCAATGTCGTTTCAGAGAATTTGTCAGTATGTCCAACCGGCCTCACAACTGCAGACCTCGTGTTTGGCGCCGTGTGGGTGAGCGGTTTGCTGATGTCAACGTTGTGAACAGAGTGCCCCATGGTGTCGGTGGGGTTATGGTATGGGCAGGCATAAGCTAACATAACTAACACAATTGCATTTTATCAATGGCAATTTCAATGCACAGAAATACAGTGACGAGATCCCAAGGCCCATTCCGCCGACATCACCTCATGTTTCAGTATGATAATGCATGGCCCCATGTTGCAAGGATCTGTACACAATTCCTGGAAGCTGAAAATGTCCCAGTTCTTCCATGGCCTGCATACTAATCAGACATGTCACCCATTGAGCATGTTAGGGGTGCTCTGGATCAACGTATATGACAACGTGTTACAGTTGCTGCCAATATCCAGCAACTTCACACAGCCATTGAAGAGGAGTGGGACAACATTCCACAGGCCACAATCAACAGCCTGATCAACTCTATGCGAAGGAGATGTGTCGCGCTGCATGAGGCAAATGGTGGTCACACCAGATACTGACTAGTTTTCTGATCCACGCCCCTACTTTTTTTTTAAAGGTATTTGTGACCAACAGATGCGTATCTGTATTCCTGGTCATGTGAAATCCATAGATTTGGGCCTAATGAATTTATTTCAATTGACCGATTTCCTTTTATAAACTGTACTCAAACTATAAACTCAGTCAAATCTTTGAAATTGTTGCGTGATGCGTTTATATTTTTGTTCAGCGTATTTGGGTTAGAAGTGATGAATCCGAACTGCCCAATCCGTGTGAATGTGATGTATTTTTCTACGATATGACGTACAAATTATTTTCAGTTTTGTTTCAGGGCTGGGTTTTATTTGAATGTTACCACCCACCAGCGTGGCATTGTCAGAAACAGCTGCAATGGTATTCCTCTTCCTGACTGAGATGAGTAAACAGCCTTTTGTCCACTTGGCCGCCTGAGCCAACCTCCACTTTTTCTTACCAGAAAATTATCACATTTTCACTTATTTTTGAGCTAGTTGGTATAAAAAATATATATGACCTTTTATAAATAGTATAATTGGGTGATATGATAGCATTTTGCAAACCCGCTCCCCTGTCAACCGAAGATGAATGGTTTTGACCGCTAAAGTTTTCCTTCACTACACTTGATTGGTGTAATGTTAGCTAGAAACCACAAGTCTCTATTCAGATAATGAAAAGGCACCTGCAAAAGAAAATTCAAGGAACTTATAGTTAGTCACGTCTTTTGCGGCATGCATTATTATTGCCAAAGTCATTTTAGCCTGTGGTTAACATCCATACAAGCATTCTACTCAGATTTCTACCCCCAAATAGTGTGAAATACACATATAAACAATAGCCTAAATGTGGGCAAATTTTACTGGGGGACAATGAGGAGCAGGCTGGAGACTAGCCCTTCAGCTGGGAATGGAATGTTCCAAATGTGACTTTATTGTGACTTAACAATCTATAGAATGGACAACCAGTCGGCTTGGAACGTTCTTACTGTTATGATGATGACAACTGTGCAAAACCCGCCCATCAGTACGCTTTACAAGCTAGCCAGTACCAAATAATTCTGGGTACCAGACTGGTGCGCTTTTGAGCTACATGAACCGAACCGTACTTCACCCAAAAGTAATAGAAAAATGGACCCACCCATACCAGCTCAGGTATGGTAAGGTTCAGTACCCAGGTGGAAAAACCCTTTAATTCAGGTGTAAAGCCAACATCTAAAGTAAATCCCCATGTGATGATCACGTATAGACTGTGACTGTAGCGTGCCATTTCCCCTACCTAAAATGTACTATAGGGCTGCAGTCCAAGCACTTTATTTTTACCCTCTCAGCCCTTGCACTAGCCACTTTCCCTTTGGGAATCCCTGTCGAAACCAGATGCAGTTTGATTGCCATCTTAAGTGGAGGTACAATTCACAAACTTTGCCCCCTTGGCCCTTGAAGAACTTTGGTCACTTGCGGGGTTGATATGACCCACAATTCAATGCAAACTGTCTTCACGGAAATGATGTTTACTGAACATGGAAAGAATGCAGTTACTTGCTATGTAACTATGATATTGAGCTAAATGTGCTCAATTGTTCTTCATCGAATAATCGCTCTTCAAGAGGTGATCACATTACAACCAAATAATAGTAACATTTATTTGGCAAATGTTTACAATGGTTTTAGCTGAGCTGGGGGTCCCTTGCCCCCAGCAGGCAAATCGAATGTTCTGTGACGTTTACTGATTACAACCTACTTGCAGTTCCTATGAAAAATAAAAATGGTAGCTATGCAGGCTCTTCTCCCTTGTTAGCTAGCCAACTACAGCACGCTAGCTGCATTTTGTTTCCTTTACCTGTTTTTATATAGATTTTTTTTTGCATTTGTCCATAAAAATAATGATGATCTTGATTTCGCCTGGCTCAAAAAAGCTGTCTCTATTGTCCAGACACGTTCACTCTCTAGATGATGTTGGGGATTGCGTTTCAAAATTAAAACAGCGTTGCAGATGTCGGAAAGACAGACCAGACCGCAAGGTTTATACAAGTCCTTGCTGTTGCAAAACAAACGCAAGGTTAAAAGCAAGGGGAAATATTTTCTAAATGCCTTTTTACAGTGTAGATCAAGTTTATGCCTGGCTGGGCTGATGGGACAGTGGATGCACAGTGATTTCTCTGATGGAACAGCTGGAACGCAGTTTAAACCAATCAGCATCCAGGATTAGAACCACCCATTGTATAGTAAATGCAATAAATGTGACTTGCTCCATCATTATCAGTTGCATTGACCCCGACATACATTTTGAGCTCTTCATATTGTTGAAAAGAGTAGATTCTTAGCTTCAAAATGTTTTTTTATGTTTCAACTCTCAAAGTTGAGTGCAGCAGAGTTAGTTACAAGTTATCCCCTTTAAACATCTTGGAAAATGCCAGAAAAGGATGTCATGGCTTTAGAAGCTTCTGATAGGCTAGTTGACATAATTTGAGTCAATTGGAGGTGTACCTGTGGATGTATTTCAAGGCCTACCTTCAAATGCAGTGCCTCTTTGCTTGACATCATGGGAAAATCAAAAGAAATCAAAAGAAATCAAGACAAAAATTGTAGACCTCCACAAGTCTGGTACATCCTTGGGAGCAATTTCCAAACGCCTGAAGGTAACACGTTCATCTGTGCAAACAATAGTACGCAAGTATAAACACCATGGGACCACACAGCCGTCATAGCGCTCAGGAAGGAGACGCGTTCTGTCTCCTAGAGATAAACGTACTTTGGTGTGAAAAGTGCAAATCAATCCCAGAACAACAGCAAAAGGACCTTGTGAAGATGCTGGAGGAAACAGGTACAAAAGTATCTATATCCACAGTAAAACGAGTCCTATATCGGCCGCTCAGCAAGGAAGAAGCCATTGTCCAAAACCGCCATAAAAAAGCCAGACTATGGTTTGCAACTGCACATTGGGACAAAGATTATACTTTTTGGAGAAATGTCCTCTGGTCTGATGAAACGAAAATAGAACTGTTTGGCCAAAATTACCATTGTTATGTTTGGAGGAAAAAGGGGGATGCTTGCAAACTGAAGAACACCATCCCAACCGTGAAGCACGGGGGTGGCAGCATCATGTTGTGGTGGTGCTTTGCTGCAGGAAGGACTGGTGCACTTCACAAAATTGATGGCATCATGAGGCAGGAAAATTATGTGGCTATATTGAAGCAACATCTCAAGACATCAGTCAGGAAGTTAAAGCTTGGTCGCAAATGGGTCTTCCAAATGGACAATGACCCAAGCATACTTCCAAAGTTGTGGCAAAATGGCTTAAGGACAACAAAGTCAAGGTATTGGAGTGGTCATCACAAAGCCCTGACCTCAATCCTATAGAAAATGTGTGGGCAGAACTGAAAAAGCGTGTGCGAGCAAGGAGGCCTACAAACCTTTTCTTTTCTTAGTCAACCTTTGTCTTTGTGTTCTTGAATGTAGCCCTGTTTCTTTGTGTTCTGGAACGTAGCCCTGTCTTTCATTTTTGTTCATCGATTTTGTTCTTTTCTCACCTGGTCTCATCAGCTCCCTTTTTAGTTCAGTTCTTTCTGTTTGTATGGTTGTGAGGTATTGCTTGTTTTTGACTGCCTGTGGTTGACCATTGCCTGCCTGTGGTTGACCATTGCCTGCCTGTGGTTGACCATTGCCTGCCTGTGGTTGACCATTGCCTGCCTGTGACCACGATTCCTGCCTTCTGGGAAGGCCTAATAAACATCTGCCGTGCTCTGTGTGTGAATCTACACCTTTTTTCTCTCTGAGTATTCATCACAGTGGGTGTGCTAGCAAGCTAAACAGCTAGTTAGCTAGCTTTTTAGTTGATTGTTAATGAATGACTCATTTTGAAAGGTGGATCTTAATATCTGAGGCTTTTAAAGTGTACTTACACTACGATTTCTACATTCCAACAAATTGAATTGGCTAGAAAACACATTGTTCTAGGGAATTCTGTTATGATAAAAAAAAATATCAAGCCGATACCTAGCGTGACTGAAAATGATTGAGCATGTCACAAATATTACATGAAAAACCAGTGTGCCGAAACATAACTGAACACATAGAAAGTGAACCAGTATGGTACGTTATGGTACAGTACCCAAGTAAAAAAAACGCTATTAGAGAACAGTTTGTAGTGTGTATACTCACAGACAATCAATATTGTCATAGTAAGTAGGCCTATACTCAATATTTAAAGCTAGAATCCTTAGTTGCTACATCCATTTTTGGACTTATAAATGAATTATATATTGATTCTTGAAGACTATAACTTCTAAATGCTTCATGGACTTGGTTCAACTGTCATAACCCATGAGAACCCAAAATAAAAGATTGTTTTACTCCAATGTTTGTAAACAAAGACTATAGTCTCAAAACATTGTTAAAACTTAAAAAAAATATATGTCATGGATGGTCCTTGCATCCATAGCTCTGTCTATGAATTTGAGATGGGCTATATTTCTCCAGGGCCCATCCCTTTATACCAAAACAGAGGCAGGGTGTCCGGTTAGTTATTGTTTCAATTAAGAATTCTAGTTGTAGCCCTTTCCTGCAGTCAATGACCAAAAGCGACTTCTTTGGCCTAATGGGTGGAATATTAATATTTTTCATAATTTCACAATTATAAAAATGTATTTTTACGACAAAAATCCGGTGTTTCTTTGTCAAACAGTTTTATATTTCAGTCTTCTGTGATGTACTGTAAATAGCGTGTAATATTCGGATGCAAACTCAAAATGTAATACATTTCAACTCTATATCTGACATGGTACAGGTGTCATTTTTTTAAGCCCATAATCATGTGTGTGAGGTGTATACTTTTGTTTCAAAGTAGATTTGTTTAAGACCACCAAGAATCACTGTGTGGCCCTGATTTAGCCCACTGCAGTAAAAGGTTAAACTCAGAAAAAGTGCACAGCAAATGTACACAGAACACGTCATAAGCCATGGCAAAATGATTAGAAGTACATTAAATTAGCTTTAAATGTCACACCCTGGTCTGTTTCACCTGTCTTTGTGCTGGTCTCCACCCCCTCCAGGTGTTGCCCATCTTCTCCATTATCCCCAGTGTATTTATACCTGTGTTCCCTGTCTGTTGCCAGTTCGTCTTATCTTGTCAAGCCTACTAGCGTGTTTTTCTGTGTTCCTGTTTTTCCTAGTCTCTGTTTTCTAGCCCTCCCGGTTCCGCCTGCCTGACCATTCAGCCTGCCCTGACCTCGAGCCTGCCTGCCTCCCTGTACCTTTTGGACTCTTACCTGGTTAATGAACTTCTGCCTGTCCTCGACCTGCCTTTTGCCTTCCCCTTGTATTTTAATAAATAACAGAGACTCTAACCATCTGCCTCCTGTGTCTGCATCTGGGTCTCATCCTGAGTCATCATATGAAAACTGCAACATTTTCTCTTAGCCTGATGGCAAAATGTGAATATCAGGAAAGTAGCTATACAATGGCACATTTCTCTCTACAGGATGTTAGCTGTTATCCTAAAAACAAAATGAAAATGTAAGAGCACTGAATTTAAGGGTATAAAGTTCATGCATATGCTACAGTTAAGAGTGTACTGATGAACTTAGGGCAGCATTGTGGTTTGAGTGTACAATTCTATTTAGTTGGACACAGCTTCAATGAGCTTTAAAGGCCCGAGGGTAGGCTATCCTTTAATCTCATGTCAGAGTAAGAGAGCAGGCTAGATAAGAGATGCGGCATGTTTGTGAAAGGGGGCAGTGGGTTAATAAAAACAGGGTGGTCAATACCATGGCCCTTACACCATGTGCACTCAACAGTATCTGTATGTCCTGGGGTGCTGTCTTGTAATCCAGCAAAGATGTTGCTTTCCAGGTCAACAATACGACTGTGAGCACTGCAATGCAATTTCCACTGTGTACATGGTTGCTGCTTTCATATATGATATTATTAAATATATAAACATTCTAACAGAATTACTAATACGCTAAAGACAATAGTATCAATAATTAGGATTCATATGTAGCCTACTGTTCAATAATGATTCAGTAATAATTGTTATTACCATGTCATTACAATGTTGTTTTTCAGTGTTACCAGTTCACATTTAAACCAGCCTCATGGATTGTGAGCACTTAATTTAAAATGTGTGACCCATTAAAACAGATGGCTTAATGACATGATTTGAACCTGAAGGTGGTGTCATAGTTGCAACTGTAGGTCATAAGCAGGTGCATGTGCGGAAAGGAATACTTCAAGCTTGGTTATGTGCAGTCAGTGGCCCATCACAAAAACATGTCAGTGCATTGTTTTATGTTACGATGCAGACGGCATAAAACATCATTTGATCCCTCATTTGGGGGATTTCCTGTTGCGATTTCTCACATCAACATCAGTAGGTGTAGAAGATCCATATGGTTAATCTGCTGCTACAGGATACCTTTTTGAAGTGAATGGTAATGCCATGTTCTAATTTGCCATAGCATATCTGTGTCACTCGATTCTTTGTATGTATAATTCCTAATTTGTATTTGAGTCACAGTATGTATCGTAAATAACGATTCTCCAAACAGATAGCTGATAGTCAAGTGCTGAGTTGCTGATTTTTGAACATTGTAAAGACACAATTGACAATTTTGCCTTTTCTAAACTCTGTTGAAAATAACAGACGGCATTGCCTGGAAAACCCAGTGAAGTAGCCTAACACTTCTTCCTCAGTTCTTCTCAAGCATCTTTAATGGCTCTTCATTCAGCCATTATTGATAGAACATTACTGCGGAAATGTATTCATGCAATTTTAACAGAGCCACTTCGAGAGGAAATGCAGCCTCTAGGAATTTTAGACTCAACCCTCTGATAACAACGGGTACAGGATTCAGCCAGAGGCATCAACAATGTTGAGGTAGTAAATTCACACTTGGAATTGTATTTTACGTCACAGGTGTTGTTGATCATTACTTATCTGTGGTAAAGCTATTGTAAGGTAAAGCCTTTCATTATGATCCATTGTTAATGTTCTAATAAAATGCACAATTTCATAATCATATCATCTAAAGACAATTATCAACAGCAAGAAAATAGTGTTTAATGTACGTATTAGGTGCGTGTGTAGAGAGCAGCACAATCTGAATTAAATTGGACTTTTAATACCCACATTGAACTATTTATGAACTCAGTTTTTCCATATTCCCTTAGACGTTCAGCAATTACAGAAGCTACTCTAGGTACATCCCCCAAAGATGCAGAGAAAAAAAATAAGAAAGCATCTGAGGTTAGAAAGGGATAAAGACACGAGTTACAGATAAAATAAAAACAAATTAGACTGCCTTGGAAATATTAGCCATTAGACACCTCCAGCAGTGTCTAACAAACAAATTCACTGCAGGTACCCATCAGAGAAAGAAGGAGGAAATTGCATGGATGGAAAGCCCAGACAAAACTCCCTCTGAAGTCAGGAAATTAGCTTAGATGTTTGTTTAGAGAGGTGTGGAAGATGGCCCACTAGATATCCCCCATAACCTCCATGGGCATCTCAATAAATACTGATGCTTGCAAGGACAACACAGATTGTTTTAAATTATTACTTGGAACTTTTGCCCATAATGATACATTAAATTAATAATAATTACACTAACGATTCCACAAGATGCAATATGTTTAATTTCTGATTGCCATGACTCCTTGTTTTATCGTAACAATCCTGATGCAGTGAATAACAACGTATGCCATGTTGCATCGACTTCGCCAAAGATGATCTATACACTGACGAGTAATAGGACTGGCAGCACTAACAATGGAAATAAATGTCCACATAGGCCGAAGGCAGGCAGGGGGATGCGGGATCAGGCAGCAACATTCTAGCGAATGAGAGGGCAGTTATGCGTGTGACCAACAGAGACAACTCCGATATAAAATCATTTTTCTCAAAGTTTCCGGAATGCCACCTATATCAGTACATTCGTAAGAACCTAAACACTACAAAAATTATTTTTGATCAAATAAGCCTCACATATCAAATTAGCTATACAATTTTATGTTGACCAAATTCATCAATTTCTCATTGACCTACAAACACAAAAATCCCCACTTCATTTGCTTCTCATTGTATTTTCGCACAGACAGAGTTTGGGGCGGATTCAAGCCTTTCGTTTCACCCTCTTCCTCTCTGAATTCCCTCAACAAATCAAGTAATGTATCATATTTCTAGCTAACAGCTTGTAAAATGGATTGCAGCCCTTAAGCGCTCTAAACTTTTGTATAACTTCAGTCAGTAGTTTTGAAAGTGGTGCTCACGAGCCAAAACGGGTCCCTGTTTTTTGTGTACTAAGTCATTCAATTGTGTACTACGTCATCTATTTCATGTGATATGATATGGATTTTGCATATGTTACAAATCCAATTTGTGCAATTATGTTACAAATTTGTTCTGCTTAAGATCCCGGAGTGCATCTTTAATGAAGAAATTATGTGATACAGTACAAAGCAGTCAGATGTCATCACACATCCAAAATTAAACTCCACAAAGAGAGGTGGAGACGTTCATTTGTGAAAGCTCAGAGCTTCAGAATAATGTTAAACAAATAATGAAGAAAATGTAGAAAACAAGATAACATGAAGTCATCAGATTCACTTCATTGCTGAAAAACCTTATACTGCTGTAGTATCACACCTAGTTGACTCTGAAAGCTTGCTAGCGCCTACTGAACTGTTTGCATCCACCTGTACCACTCTAAAGCATCTGCCGGGTAATAAAGACATTCTGCATGCTCCATAACACCATAAGAAAATGTGCAAATTCAGAATTGTTTTCCCATGTTGCAGTTTACACCCTATTTCTGAGGTGTTTGTATTGTGCCAATCATCGGTTGAGACAGCATATTCTAGAACAGTGGTTTCCAAACTGTGGGTCCGGGACCCACTTGTGGGTCTCAGCAGGGGTCCCGGTAGGTCGTGGGATATAATTTTTGTGCATTGCAACAACAACAAAAAATATATATATTTTGTATACATTTTGGAGATGGAAAAATGCTTTCACTGTAAACTTTAACGACTAAGAGACAGATTGCAATTTACTGGGGGGGGGAGGGGTGGTCCAAAATAGGGGAGGGTTGTCAAACTTATTTGTTTGCTTTGGGGAGGGTTGAGTGGTTTTTTTATTGGGCGCAAGGGAGGTTAGTATGTATTTTCCCTGGTTTACATTTGCTCTTTTGCAGGTTTTACTATAATTATTCAGATTTGACTGAGTTACTGTTCATAAAAGGAAATCAGTCAATTGAAATAAATAAATTAGGATCTAATCTATGGATTTCACATGACTGGGAATACAGATATGAATCTGTTGGTTACAGATACCTTTAAAAAAGTAGTGGCGTGGATTAGAAAATCAGTAGGTTTCCCGGTGTGACCTCCATTTGCCTCGTGACACATCTCCTTCGCATAGAGTTGATCAGGCAGTTAATTGTGGCCTGTGGAATGTTGTCCCACTCCTCTTCAATGGCTGTGCTATGTTGCTGGATATTGGCAGGAACTGTAACACCGGGATTAATGTGTGAAGAGCACTCTTATCCAGTGTACCAGTGGCCATCAAAGGTGAGCATTTGCCCGCTGAAGTCAGTTACGACTTCAAACTACAGTCAGGTCAAGACCCTGGTGGGGACGACGAGATGAGCTTCCCTAAGTTTTATTACGTTTTCTTGTTTTTCATTCCACATTTACAGATATGACAGACTTAAAAAAATTAAAAAAATAACTCACAATACTAATACAAAAATAAAAACCTTGCAGCCAGACTATCAAGGTTCTTATTAGCTATTTCCAGCCTTAGCTGAGACAACAAGCAAATAATTAGTTTTTACAGCACCTTACACAACATGGGTCTGCTCATTTCCCTAATCACCCCATTCACTCTGTCCAATTTGAAATATAGTTGAGTAGTGGAGACCAGAGTCTAACAAACCTGGGCTGTCTCTTGCAGAGGTCATAAGTGAGATTTTCAAGAGGAAGAAAGTCAACAATCTGGTCAATCCACATTTTGAATGTAGAAGAAGAATTAAAAGCCCACAATAGGAGAATACATTTCTTAGCATAGCATGTGATAGATATAAACATATTTTCTCTGTCAGGATAAAGAACAAAGTCCTGCTGGGAATTAAGAAGATAGATACACAGGGTCATATCAAACTGCACATCTAGTATTTTCTGTACAAAATCGGTCAATCTCTCTACAACTCCAAAATACATGCATACAGGTTCCACTTTCAGAGGTACTTCTTTCGCATTTAGGAGAAATGTCTGTTTTCATTCTATGGAGTCTCATTGGGGTGTAATAAAATTTGTACAACAATTTGTAATTAGATTCTTTCATTTTTACATTAGTAGAGGAGCAGTATACCCTGTCGCAAACCTCTGCCCATAACTCATCACTGATAGTCAGGCAAAGGTCCTTTTCCCAGATTATTTTCAAAGGAGTAAAGGAGGAGCCCCCTTTCTCAGAAAGGAGTCTATAGATGTAGGAGATTTTTTTGCCTTTTAATGGACTGTGCTGTAGCAAGAAGGGTCTCAACTTCATTCAGCTGAGCTCTAAACCTCCTCTTGGAAGTAAATTAGGAAATGACGTTTCTAATTTGAAGATATTTAAAAAAAAATGGATCTTGGCACATTGAATTCACTGCAGAGCTCTTGAAAGAATTTCAGTGTAGTGGTTTTCTGATGAAATAAGTCTGAAAAGGTCCTGATTCCTAGAGTATGCCAAAGATTAAAGTTGGCATCACTCAGGGCTTTTGGCAAGTCTGGGTTGCATACTATAGGCGAGTGAGAACATATTTGGGAGGAAATCCCCAGGTATTTCTTACAGTCCCTCCACGCTAGTAGGCTGCTGTAAATCACAAAGGTTTTGGCTATGTTGCCCACTTCACTAAAGTTATTAATTAATATAATTGAGCTTAGGGGCAATGAACCACAGGATTGGGCTTCTATCTGAATCCACGTTGAGTCTTGTCTGTTTGTGATCCATGTTAGCATGTTGCGGTTTTGGGCAGACCAGTAGTACAATTGAAGGGAGGGAAGGGCAAGACCACCCTTAGATTCAGGTTTTGATAGAGTGGAGAACTTGATCCTAGGTTTTTTATTGCCCCATATAAATTTGGTGATGCTTTGGTTGGTTGTTTTGAAAAAGGAAACTTGGAGATAGCATGGGAGCATCTGAAATAAATAGTTCAATCTAGAGAGGATGTTCATACGGATTACATTAATTCTTCCGACTAAGCTAATTGGGAGGAAGAGCCAGGTTTGGAGAACGTTCTTGATTCGATCCAGGAGTGGCAGATAATTTTCCTTGAAAAGGCTATTCAGATCTGGTGTTACGAAGATCCCAAGGTATTGAAACCCTGAGATGGTTTTTGACAGTTTGTGCAGAAATTCTTTGGTTGTGCAAACTGACAGTTTCATCAGCTGTCCGGGGTGGCCGATCTCAGACAATCCCGCAGGTGAAGAAGCCGGATGTTGAGGTCCGGGACTGGCGTGGTTACATGTGGTCTGCGGTTGTGAGGCAGCCAAATTCTTTGTATACAAAATTTGAGAGAGAAAGAGAGAAATATGTTTTTTTGTGTCTATGGAACATTTCTGGGATCTTTCATTTCAGCTCATGAAACACTTTACAGGTTGCGTTTATATTTTTTATATAAAAAACAACAACTTACAAACACATACAAACAGCCAACTTTCCAGCTCCGCCCACAACTTTCAAACTTTACAGCATTCCCAGAAAGCATGGATTATAGAGTCATTATTAGTTTTACACTTGAGACATGAATCTGCCGTTGTGCTGTTGAATTTGGGAATTTTGTCTCTTGTATAATCAATTCTATAAATTAGTTTATACTGGATCAAACGTACATTTGGTAAACTGTAATTTAGTTAGTTATGCTCCAACTTCCCCTCCATCTTGTGCCAGCATCAGTTCTTTTTAAATCTTGCTTCCAAAAGTGTATATTACTTTCTTTGAGATTGTCAGTTGGACATGCCTTCTGCAAGCTTTTGCAGATCTTCCCTATCATATGAACATCCTTTTCTCTCTCAGATAACATTTCCTCAAGGTTCGTCTGATGTCCAAAAGTTTTCAAATCAATTTCATGATATGTATCTTTTAAATTGCATGTTTTTTAAACTATCTATGTTGGTCAGTCCAAAATGACTTTTTAATTCTGTCATTGAGATAAATGTATCATTAACGTTTTTTTATGGCTTTAGTTTTCCACGTGGGCCAAATTATCAGTGAGTTCTGTAAAGCTATGCAAGGATTATTCCATAGGGTTGTGTTTCTAGGGAGGGATATTGGTTCTTGTAAAACATGTTTAATTTTCTTCCATATCGTTATAGTGTTCTTAACTACGAAGTTATCCTTTGAAAATATACACGTAAAAAGATTCTGGGGATGAGCATGCACATCTTCAATATGTACCCATTATTCCTCTTTAATACATTTAACTATTTTTTTTAAAAATTACATTTATAACCTGATATTTTTTTAGTACTCTGAGAATATTTTTAGCAAAGCGGGCATTGAGTTTTCAATATTGGTCAGATATATCTGCAAATAAATAGAGTTTATATTCATGCTTACTGATATCTGTTTGTCCCGACTTTCGCCGAAGTCGGTCCCTCTCCTTGTTCGGGCGGCGTTCGTCGGTTGACGTCACCGGTTTTCTAGCCATAGCCGATCCATTTTTCATTTTCCATTGTTTTTGTCTTGTTTTACACACCTGGTTTCAATCTCACAATTACTTGTTCATTATTTAACCCTCTGTTCCCCCAGGTTTGTTTGTGAGTGATTGTTTGTATGTAATAGATCCGTTAGTTGTGGACTCTGTATTTTGAGATTATTTTGTGAACCTTTGAGTAAATAGGTGTATTATTCAATTCTGCTGTCCTGTGCCTGACTACTCTACACCAGCTACACACAGGATATTTTTACACTGTAACATTTGGCACTGCATCTCAGTGCAAGAGGCATCACTACAGTCCCTGGTTCGAATTTCTGAGCTCAGAGGGAACAGAGTTACACAGCTCAGTGTAGACAGTCAATTCCCGAACTGGGATATTGGAGCGTGGAACAGGGACTGGACGGGTTGACTCCACAACCCGAACTGGGGACCTGATGCGGAGAGCAGGCACCACTCTACCAGGTAGCACACTGACCTTGACCTGACCGATGAGTGGCGCTGGGATCTCTCGGACAGGGCTGTGGATTCGCACCAGAGATTCTGCCCGTAGTACCGCAGGATATCTGGGTCCCAAAAGGCGCACTGGAGACCTGGCGCGCAGAGCTGGCACCACTCTTCCAGGTAGCACACTGACTTTGGCCTGACCGATGAGTGGCGCTGGGATCTCTCGCACTGGGCTGTGAACACGTACCGGAGACGCTGCACGCAGAACCGGTGCAGGATATCCAGGTCCCAGGAGACGCACTGGAGATCTGGCGCGCAGAGCTGGCACCACTCTTCCTGGCTGCACACTCAGTCTAGCCCGACTGATGATTGGAGCTGGAATCTTTCGTACCGGCCTGTGAATGCGCACAGGAGAAACCGTGCGCAAAACTGCATAACACGGTGTCCTTTCCGTGCCACGCTCTCCCCAACGCTCTCTCCACAAAGCACGAGGAGTTGGCTCAGGAGTCCCTCCTGAACCGGCCAACCTCCTCGTGTGCCCCCCCCCCCCCAAAAGTTTTTTGGGGCTGTCTTTCGGACCTCCTGGTCCAGTACTCCCGGGTCTCTCGCTGCTTGGTCTTCGGTTGGTGGGTTATTCTGTCACGATCTTCGTAATGGACAGACCAAGACGCAGCGATGCTTCCAGAATACATTTTAATACGAACGTACTGGGTACACAACAAAACAGAAAGTAACGAAGATCGTGAACGTAACAAAGACAAGCTAAGCTCAAACAATAACCCACGAACCTAGAGTGAAACCTACAAACATAAATATGGTTCCCAATTAGAGACAACGACACAGCTGCCTCTAATTGGGAACCATACCCCAACATAGAACTATGACACCTAGAACTGACAACCCTACACCAAAAAACGAAACCAAAACGCTCCAGCCTGTCATCTCGGCCTGGGCGTTACAGCAGGAACTAAGGGGCCTAGCCCGAATCATGAAAATCAGCCCCAGACCATTATCCTTCTTTCACCACCAAACTTTACAGTTGGCACTATCCATTGGGGCAAGTAACGTTCTCCTGGCATCTGCCAAACCCAGATTTGTCGATCGAACTGTCAGATGGTGAAGCGTGATTCATCACTCCAAAGAATGCTTTTCTACTACTCCAGGGTCCAATGGCGGTGAGCTTTACATCACTCCAGCCGACACTTGGCATTGTGCATTGTGGTCTTAGGCTTGTGGGCGGCTGCTCGGCCATTGAAACCCACTTCATGAAGCTCCAGACGAACAGTTATTGTGCTGACATTGCTTCCAGAGGCAGTTTGTAACTCGGTAGTGATTTTATATACTGGTCAGCAACGGGTGAGGCTGAAATTGCCAAAATCACAAATTTGTATATATAGTGTGTATAGAGTGTGTGGGCATGTGGGCTGAGCAGACATTTAACAAATAAACAACCAACAAAACATAAAGCAAACGATTCCTGTCCTAATGTACCAAAAATTAGACTGTGGATGTAAACATTGTACACACACTGTATAGACTTTTGATAATTGTGATGGATATTATTACGTAAGGATTTGCTGGAGTCCAAGTCAAACTAAGACTATTTATTTCTGAGCTCAGAGGGAACAGAGTTACACAGCTCAGTGTAGACAGTCAATTCCCGAAGCATTGGGTGATAAGCACATAACTTTATAGTTTCTTGTTCTTGGGTGGGACTTTATCTATACAAGGGCGCAGGTGCAAGCTGGTTTGCAACACAGGATGATACTCCCAAGAACAGTTTCACAATGTTAGTCACATCCTCAGTTATGTGAACACATACAATCAACATTTCCCAATACAATAACCTATCCAGAACCTTTTCATTCATTTTACCATGGGTATAAAAGTCATCAATGACAACAAAAATATATATAATTAAGTTCTCTCCCAAACAAAATCTATCCCTCTTCACCACCCCTTCCCTGTTTCCCCCTTTATCCCACCCAAGCGAAGCTTATCCCCACTTCCCATCTTTACTCCCCTTGCCCCCCCACACTAAGCTTGTCCCACCCTACCATGCTTACCCACCCTTGCCCCCCAAGACCAGCTTATCACCACCACCCCTCCTTACTCTCCTTTAACCACCTCTCCCTTCTTCTCATACCCATCTACATTTTAACCTGTCTCTCCTCTCTTGGGAGGTTCGCATTGCTTGGAAGGCAGTTACGGTTAGTCCTTTATTTAAAGGGGGAGATCAAGCTGATCCTAACTGTTATAGGCCTATTTCTATTTTGCCCTGTTTGTCGAAAGTGTTGGAAAAACTTGTCAATAATCAATTGCCTGGCTTTCTTGATGTCTATAGTATTCTCTCTGGTATGCAATCTGGTTAATGGATGTGTCACTGCAACTTTTAAGGTCCTCAATGATGTCACCATTGCCCTTGATTCTAAGCAATGTTGTACTGCTATTTTATTGAAAGCGTTTTACGGTAGACCATTCCAATCTTGTTGGCGGGCTAAGGAGTATTGGTGTCTCTGATGGGTCTTGGCCTGGTTTGCTAACTACCTCTCTCAAAGAGTGCAGTGTATAAGGTCAGAACATCTGCTGCCTCAGCCACTGCCTGTCTCCAAGGGTGTACCCCAAGGCTCGATCCTAGGCCCCAAACTCTTCTCAATTTACATCAACAACATAGCTCAGGAAGTAGGAAGCTCTCTCATCCATTTATATGCAGATGATACAGTCTTACACTCAATTGGCCCCTCCCTGGATTTTGTGTTCTCTACAACAAACCTTTCTTAGTGTCCAACAAGCTTTCTCTGCTTAATCTTGTTCTTGGGAGTATGGCTAGATGGTACACTGTCCTTCTCTCAGCACATATCAAAGCTGCAGGTGAAAGTTAAATCTAGACTTGGTTTCCTCTGTCGTAATCGCTCCTCTTTCACCCCAGCTGCCAAACTAACCCTGATTCAGATGACCAACCTACCCATGCTAGATTATGGAGACGTAATTTATAGATCGGCAGGTAAGGGTGCTCTCGAGCGGCTAGATGTTCTTTACCATTCGGACATCAGATTTACCACAAATGCTCTTTATAGGACACATCACTGCACTCTATACTCTTCTGTAAACTGGACATCTCTGTATACTCTTCACAAGACCCACTGGTTGTTGCTTATTTATAAAACCCTCTTAGGCCTCACTTACCTCTATCTGTGATATCTACTGCAGCCCTCATCCTCCACATACAACACCCGTTCTGCCTGTCACATTCTGTTAAAGGTCCCCAAAACTCACACATCCCTGGTTCGCTCGTCTTTTCAGTTCACTGCAGCTAGCGACTGAAACGAGCTACAACAAACACTCAAACTATCTTAATCTCTTCATTCAAAGACTCAATCATGGGCACTCTTACTGACAGTTGTGGCTGCTTTGCGTGATGTATTGTTTTGTATTGTACCCTGTTTTGTGCTGCTACAATGTTGTGCTGCTGCCATGTTGTGTTGCTACCATGTTGTTGTCATGTTGTGTTGCTACCATGCTGTGTTGTCATGTGTTGCTGCAATGCTATGTTGTGGTCTTAGGTCTCTCTTTATGTAGTGTTGTCTCTCATATCGTGATGTGTGTTTTGTCCTATATTTTTATTTAATAAAAAAAAACATTTAATCCCAGCACCCATCCCCTCAAGAGGTCTTTTGCTTTTTGGTAGGCCGTCATTGTAAATAAAAATGTGTTCTTAACTGACATGCCTAGTGAAATAAAGGTTAAATATATATATATATATATTTAAACATCCCTTTATACTTCCACCCACTCATCCATTCACACACAACATAAACCCCACTCCTCCCTCACACACACATCCCCATGCACCCTCCCTCACTCTCCCCTTCATATACCCAGACACATACCCACACATACACCCACTCACACAGTAATTTCTTCCATCCTAGCCACATTTCTTCATGTGCTTGAAATACACCTCCTCTATATCAAGGTGTTCTGGTACTTCCCTTATGCACTACGCATTTCCATGTGATAACTTTTACTATACCACAGGTCAGTACAGTCTACCAGTATATTGGTCTATCCTGAATCAACAAGAACAAATAGGAATAGCTGATAGGCAGCGTAGAGGCCAGGTGCATCACTGAGCATGATGTTGATGTTATTTAGGGACAATACAATTGTCTTGCCTAGACTAGCCTACAACGCCGCAATGCAATGAAAATGTTATTATTGTTTTCAAGTGAGTACAACATTTTACTCTAGGATGCAGTGAAAATGTCATTTGAATAACTGAGCAAATGTCCTTTAAAATTGTAATGGTTCATTTCATTTGGATCAGTTGTGGGTCTACTCTCGACAGTTTATAAGGTCTGTAAAGGCACAGTAGCAATAGCAAACCAGTCTGGCTGTATTTTTACTTCTGATACTGAATGTGCTAGCCACTCAGCCCCTACCCAGTTGGTCATGCGATGTCGCAATCTTCGCTTTCTCTCTCCCACTACTCTTTCCTATTCTATCCTATCATCTCCCCCCTTTGCTAAATCATTCTCCCTCTTGTCTCCTGATTTTGCCTTTTCGACCTTATTCTCCTCCCTTTCCGCATCCTTGACTCGCGCTGTCCTCTTTCCTCCCGGCCGGCTTGGCCCTCCCCTCCTGCTCAGTGGCTGAGTGACTCATTGCGAGCTTACAGAACAGGGCTGCGCAGGAAAACTAAACTTCCGGAGGCCCTATCATCTTTTCACTCCCTCCTCTCTACCTTCTCTTCCTCTGTATCCGCTGCTAAAGCCACTTTCTATCATTCTAAATGTCAAGCTTCTGCCTCTAACCCTAAGAAACTCTTATCCACCTTCTCCTCCCTCCTTAATCCTCCACCCCCTCCCTCCCACCTTTCTGCGAACGACTTTGTCAACCACTTTGAAAAGGTTGACGACATCCGCTCCTCATTCACTCAGCCTATTGAGTCCACTCATCCTACTCACACAGAACTACCCTACACCTTGACCTCTTTCTTTCCTCTCTCCAGATGAAATCCTACGACTAGTGAGGTCTGGCCGCCCGACAACCTGCCTGCTCAGCCCATCCCCTCCTCCCTTCTCCAGACCATCTCTGGAGACCTTCTCCCATTCCTCACTTCCCTCATCAACTCATCCCTGACCACTGGCTTTGTCCCCTCTGACTTCAAAATGGTCCGAGTTGCTCCCCTCCTCAAGAAACCAACACTTGACTCATCTGACGTCAAGAACTATAGACCTGTATCCCTTCTTTCTTTTCTTTCCAAAACACTTCAGTGTGTTGTCTCTGATCAACTCTCGTTATATCTCTCAGAACAATCTTCTTGACCCAAACCAATCAGGCTTCAAGACGGGTCACTCAACCGAGACTGCTCTTCCTTGTGCCATGGAGGCTCTCCGCACTGCGAAAGTTGACTCTCTCTCCTCTTTTCTTATCCTTCTAGATCTATTCGCTGCCTTCGACACCATGAACGCTCAGATCCTCCTCTCCACCCTGTCAGGACTGGGCCTCTCAGGCTCTGCACACTCTTGGATTGCATCCTACCTGGCAAGCCGCTCCTATCAGATGATGTGGAGAGGATCTGTGTCTGCACCATGTACTCTCACTACTGGTGTCCCCCAGGGATTTTTATGCGGATGACACTCAACTACTTCTCTCCTTCCACCCTTATGGCACCCAGGTGGCGACACGCATCTCTGCGTACCTGGCAGATATCTCAGCTTTGATATTGGCCCATCAACTCAAGCGCAACCTTCCTCCTGGGGAAGGACTACCCACTCAAAGACCTCTCCATCAGTGTTGAAAAACTCCACATTGTCACCATCCTAGAGTTCAAATAACCTTGGCATGACCCTGGACAACACCCTGTTGTTCTCTGCAAACATCAAAGCAGTGACTCCCTCCTGCAGGTTCATGCTCTACGACATCCATAGAGTACGACCCCTACCTCAAACAGGAAGCGGCACAGGTCCTAAATCAGGCACTTGTCATCTCCCGCCTGGACTACTGCAACTCGTCATTGGCTGGGCTTCCCGCTTGTGCCATCAAACCCCTGCAACTTATCCAAAACTCTGCAGCCTGCCTGGTTTTCCACCTTCCTAAGTTCTCCCATGTCACCTCGCTCCTCCTCACACTCCACTGGTTTCCAGTCGAAGCTCGCATCAACTACAAGACCATGGTACTTACCTACGGAGCAGAAAGAGTAATTGCCACTCCCTACCTTCAGGCTATGCTCAAACCTTACACTTTATTCTGCCACTTCTGGTCTCTTGGCCCTCACACCACTACTGGAGGGCAGCTCCCGCACAGCCCAGTCCAAGCGCTTCTCTGTCCTGGCCCCCCAGTGGTGGAACCAGATTCCCCCTGAAGCTAGGACAACAGAGTCCCAGCCCATCTTACGAAAGCATCTGAAACCCTACTTCAAAGCGTATCTTAAATAATCCCCCACCTCACCTTGAGCTCCCTCGTCCACAAAAGCAACACCTGCGCTTGACCCCTGTCACCCCCCTTCCTAGCTCTGACTTTGCTGACACATTGAGGAAAAGCATGCTTACTATGCCTGTGATATGTGGTTATCCCACATTGCTATCTTAAAATGAATGCTCTAACTAAGTCGCTCTGCTAAATGACTAAGATGTAAAATGATAACCTAATCTGGTAGTAACACTTCAAGCTGTTGGCTAGAGTGCACGTGCCAATACCAGAGTCAGAACATTTGCTATACCTATGATTTTTTTTTAACAAAATCGTCAGTAGGCCTGGAGTTGAAAATGTGATGGAAACTCATTTAACTTTATATTCGGTACATGGGAATTTAAGTGTAACGGAGACGCTGTGAGTCGAGAAGCAGGTGCAGGTGAAACGTTTAATAAAACAACATGAAACGAGACAACATAACAGTGCCGTTTATGCATGAACACAGGAACAATACAGACTGAGGAAGGAACACAAGGGAGTGACAGAATTAGGAGAGGTAATCAGGAAGGTAATGGATTCCAGGTGAGTATCATAATCATAATGATCCCAGAACCGGTGTTTAGTATACCGGCGACGTCAAAAACACGGATGGGAGGAGCGGGAGTAGACGTGACAGCCCCCCTCTGACGCATGGCTCCCGCTGCAAGATGACTCCAACCAGATGCACAACCCCAAGGATGAGGGCGGCAAAGGTGGAAATCACAGATGATGTTGGGATCCAGAATGTCCTCCACCGGAACCCAACACCGCTCCTCTGGGCCATACCCATCCCAGTCCACCAGGTACTGGAGACGACCCCCACGACGTCGGGAGTCCAGTAGGGATCTGAAGGCATATGCCGGACTCCCCTCAATATCTGGGGGGTGAGGGACAGCATCAGCTTGGGGACCAGGAACCACCAGCCTGAGAAGGGAGACATAAAAATAATATCTAATCAAATTTTATTGGTCACACACAGTTGAAGTCGGAAGTTTACATACACCTTAGCCAAATACATTTAAACTCAGTTTTTCACAAATCCTGACATTTAATACTAGTAAAAATTCCCTGTCTTAGGTCAGTTAAGATCACCACTTTATTTTAACGTGAAATAATAGAATAATAATAGTAGCATAATAGTAGAGAGAATTATTTATTTCAGCTTTGATTTCTATCATCACATTCCCAGTGGGTCAGAAGTTTACATACACTCAATTAGTATTTGGTAGCATTGCCTTTAAATTGTTTAACTTGGGTCAAAGGTGTCGGGTAGCCTTCCACAAGCTTCCCACAATAAGTTGGGTGAACTTTGACCCATTCCTCCTGACAGAGCTGGTGTAACTGAGTCAGGTTTGTAGGCCTCCTTGCTCGCACACACTTTTTCAGTTCTGCCCACACATTTTTTATAGGATTGAGGTCAGGGCTTTGTGATGGCCACTCCAATACCTTGACTTTGTTGTCCTTAAGCCATTTTGCCACAACTTTGGAAGTATGCTTGGGGGTCATTGTCCATTTGGAAGACCCACTTGCGACCAAGCTTTAACTTCCTGTCTGTAGTCTTGATGTTGCTTCAATATATCCACATAATTTTCCTCCCTCATGATGCCATCAATTTTGTGATGAGCACCAGTCCCTCCTGCAGCAAAGCACCCCCACAACATGATGCTGCCACCCCCGTGCTTCACGGTTGGGATTGTGTTCTTCGTCTTGCAAGCCTCCCCCTTTTTCCTCCAAACATAACGATGGTCATTATGGCCAGACAGTTCTATTTTTGTTTCATCAGACCATAGGACATTTCTCCAAAAAGTACAATCTTTGTCCCCATGTGCAGTTGCAAACCGTAATCTGGCTTTTTTTGGCGGTTTTGGAGCAGTGGCTTCTTCCTTGTTGAGCAGTCTTTCAGGTTATGTCGATATACAGGTAGGACTTGTTTTACAGTGGATATAGATACTTTGTAACTGTTTCCTCCAGAATCTTCACAAGGTCCTTTGCTGTTGTTCTGGGATTGATTGGCACTTTTTGCACCAAAGTACGTTCATCTCTAGGAGACAGAACGCGTCACCTTCCTCCTCCCATGGTGTTTATACTTGCGTACTATTGTTTGTACAGATGAACGTTTTACCTTCAGGCATTAGGAAATTGCTCCCAAGGATGAACCAGACTTGTGGAGGTCTACAATTTTTTTCAGAGGGCTTGGCTGATTTCTTTTCATTTTCCCATAATGTCAAGCAAAGAGGCACTGAGTTTGAAGGTAGTCCTTGAAATACATCCACAGGTATACCTCCAATTGACTCAAATGATGTCTATCAGAAGCTTCTAAAGCCACGATATAATTTAAAGCTGTTTAAAGGCACAGTCAACTTAGTGTATGTAAACATCTGACCCACTGTTGGAAAAATTACTTGTGTCATGCACAAAGTAGGTGTCCTAACCAACTTGCCAAAACTTTAGTTTGTTAATAGGGATAATTAAGGATCAGTGGGGGTGATGGCGCCCCACCTGCGACAACTTCTGGAAAAATGCAGAGCGCCAAATTCCAATTACAAAAGTAGTAATATAAAACATTCATCAAAATACAAGTGTTGCACACTGTTCAAAAGCTTTGAATCTTGGCAATCTCACAGCATTGTCAGATTTCAAAAAGGCTTTACGGCGAAAGCAGAACATTTGATTGTCTGAGGACAGCGCCACGCATATTTTCAGCATTAGCGTAATTACAAGAAACAAGTTTTAATGACTCCAACCTAAGTGTATGTAAACTTCCGACTTCAACTGTACATGGTTAGCAGATGTTAATGCAAGTATAGCGAAATGCTTGTGCTTCTAGTTCCTACAGTGCAGTAATATCTAACAATTCCCCAACAACTACCTAATAAACACAAATCTAAAGGGATGGAGTAAGAATGTGTACATATAAATAAGGTGAGATATGGTAGTCACTGGGAAGCTGTAACCTATACGTCACCTCATTGACCCTCTGGAGGACCTTGAACGGCCCCACAAACCGGGGGCTCACTTTCTTGCAGGCATGCAGAGTGGGAGGTTCCTGGTGGGGAGCCAGACGCGATCACCAGGATGATGATCCGCCTGCTCCTTCTGGCAACGGACGGCAGCCACACATGAGCATTACTCCAAACCTCCTCTGTGTGCCGGAACCATTCGTCCACTGCAGGGGCCTTCGTCTGGCCTGGAGTCCATGCAGCCAGGGCCGGTTGATAACCCAGGACACACTGGAAGGGAGTAAGCCCGGTGGAGGAGTGACATAATGAATTCTGGGTGTATTCCGCCCAGGGAAGGAATCGGGCCCACTCCCCCTGCCGGTCCTGGAAGTGACTCAGGAACCTCCCCAGCTCCTGGTTCATCCTCTCCACCTGCCTGTTGGACTGAGGCCGGTACCCAGAAGTGAGGCTAACCGTGACGCCCGGTTTCTCCATGCGGTTACGTCATATTGATCCGGGAGGGACAAACGGGCATCGCTGACCTGGGCGGACTGCTGAAGGGACTGATGTGCTGGCTCGACTGGTGGCAGAGTATCCTTCGCTAGTGGAAGACAACGCCTCTCGGGCATGTTCGAAACATTGAAGACTTGCCAAGACGCTCTTCGATAGCCATCCCCAGTTGCGCCAGCTGGTCGTGGTGCTTACAAAGTAGAAATTCCTGTTCGTCGAACATCTGGGAGATGTTCTGATTTCCGTCTGCTTCCGTTTGGTGAGGCAGTATTCTGTAATGTGGACACTGGGAGTTGGGAAGCAAGTGCAGGTGGTGAGTTGAATCATAAACGGCACATGGACTAGAACAAGAAACACAAGTAGCGTACAGACTGTATGCTACAATTCACATACCCTGGACACCATACGTGAATTGATTGCCGCCCATCTATCGTCAGAGTTCGTACTGTTAGGTGACCTAAACTGGGATATGCTTAACATCCCGGCCGTCCTACAATCTATGATCAAAGAACCTACCAGGTTTGATTTGAGATACAACCCCAACCCTAACATGGGCACCCTCATAGATATCATCCTGACCAACTTGCCCTCAGAATACTGCTCTGCTGTTTTCATAAATACTCCTCTGCTGTTGCCTTATTGCCTGCGTCCGTTCTGGGTCTGCGGTCAAACGACCACCCCTCATCACTGTCCCTAAAACACTTCTGCGAGCAGGTCTTTCTAATCGACCTGGCCTTGGTTTCTCAAATAACTGCCTCGCCTGGTTCACCAACTACTTCTCAGATAGAGTTCAGTGTGTCAAATCGGAGGGCCAATTGTCCGGACAGATTATTTTCTCTGTATATATCAATGGTGTTCATCTTGCTGCGGGCAATTCTTTGATCCACCTCTACGTTGACGACACCATTCTGTATACATCTGGCCCTTCTTTGGACACTGTGTTAAAACAAACCTCCAAACAAGCTTCAATGCCATACAACACTCCCTCCGTGGCCTCCAACTGCACTTAAATGCTAGTGAAAAGAAATGCATGCACTTCAACCGATCGCTGCCCGCACCCGTCCGCCCGACTAGCTTCACTACTCTGGACGGTTCTGACTTAGAATATGTGGACAACTATAAATACCTAGGTGTCTGGCTAGACTGTAAACTCTCCTTCCAGACTCATATTAAGCATCTTCAATCCAAAATGAAATCTATAATCAGCTTCCTATTTCGCAACAAAGCCTTGTTCACTCATGCTGCCAAACATACCCTCGTAAAACTGACTATCCTACCGATCCTTGACTTCGGCGATGTCATTTACAAAATAATCTTAAACACTCTACTCAGCAGATTGGATGCAGTCTATCACAGTGCCATCCGTTTTGTCACCAAAGCCCCATATACTACCCACCACTGTGACCTGTATGCTCTCGTTGGCTGTTCCTCACTACATATTCGTTGCTAAACCCTTCCGGCTCCAGGTCATCTATAAGTCTTTGCTAGGTAAAGCTCCACCTTCTCTCAGTTCACTGGTCACCATAGCAACACCCATCCGTAGCTCCAGCAGGTATATTTCACTGGTCATCCGCAAAGCCAACACCTTCTTTGGCCGCCTTTCCTTCAAGTTCTCTGCTGCCAATGACTGGAACGAACTGCAAAAGTCACTGAAGCTGGAGACTTATATCTCCCTCACTAACTTTAAGCATCAGCTGTCAGAGCAGCTTACCGATCCCTGCAGCTGTACACAGCCCATCTGTAAATAGCCCATCAAACCAACTACCTACCTCATCCTATATTTGTTTTTGTTTTTCTGCTCTTTTGCACATCAGTAATTCTACTTGCACATCCTCATCTGCACATCTATCACTCCAGTGTTAATTGCTAAATTGTAATTACTTCGCCACTATGACCTGTTTACTGCCTTACCTCCTTACTTCATTTGCACACACTGTTTACAGATTTTTCTATTATGTTATTGACTGTACGTTTGTTATCCCATGTGTAACTCTGTTGTTTTTGTCGCACTGCTTTGCTTTATCTTGGTCAGGTTGCAGTTGTAAATGAGAACTTATTCTCAACTGGCCTACCTGGTTAAATAAAGGTGAAAAATAATAAAATAAAATGACAGATAAAGGGGAGGTAATCAGTTAAATCAGAGTCCAGTTGTGCCTAAGGATGAAGCGCAGGTGTGGTAATGATGAATGCCAGGTGCGCATAATGATGAATGCCAGGACCGGTGGTTAGTAAACTGGCGATGTCAAACGTCGGAGACCGGTGGTTAGCCTCTTAAGCATTCTCAATTACCAGGGGGTCGCTAGCGGGCTCATCCCGACACTACCAGCGAAAATCTAAAGCGCCAAATTTAAATTCCGAAAGTTGAATTATTAAACATCCAGCAATATACAAGTGTTCCATACTCATCAAAAGCTCTGTTTCTTGGCAATATCACAGCGTTGTCAGATTTCAAAAAGGCTTTACGGCGAAAGCAGCACATTCATTTTTTTACGGCTAGCACCTCACATATTTTCCAATAGCCATGAATCGATTAGCCATCATGGCACACACATAACACATTTCACAGCGAAAACAAATCAATTACCTGTTGAAGAACTTCTGCTGAGGTCATCCTAAGTGTCCAACAAAGACAATCCATGGTTCTTTTGTTAGAAAAAGTAACGTCTTTTATCCATAAATCCTCCATTTGGTTCGCGCGTTATAATCAGAAACGACAGCCTCCACTCCTCTATTGAAACGCGGCGCCAACTCGTTCAAATTATACCTATAAACTTGTCCAAAAACAATCAAACATAGTTTTAAATGTTTCCTTAGGAACACTTTTACGTATATTTACTATTATAAATCAGCCGGAATATAAACTGATCAATAACTTGACGATAAAACAGGCGCTCCGTGACTTCTCGTGCGCGCGCAATGTGACCAGTTTTCATAAAGAGTGGACCTCATGGTTTCCTCATTTTCTCTGGGATTAACTGGGAAAACACCATCCAGAGGCTGGTGACATCACAAGGAAGCTTCCTGCACTGCAAACATATGCCTATATATGGTCATTTTCAATAGGGAGGGGTTCCAAAATGAGCAATGTGTCAAAATGACTTTTTCCAGGACAGAGATTCCTCAGGGTTTTGCCTGCTATATGCGTTCTGATTGACCCACAGACAAATGGTTAATAGTTTTGGAAAGTTCAGAGTGTTTCCTATCCAATGGTACTAAATATATGCATATCCCATTTGGCTGCACCCTTGCCCCGTCATATGAAATCCATAGATTAGGCCCTAATGAATTTATTTAAATTGACTGATTTCCTTATATGAACTGTAACAGTAAAATCATTAATATTGTTGTCTGTTGCGTTTATATTTTTATTCAGTATATTTAGAATAATTTGTTTTATCACTATTATTATTGTGTATCATTGTTATTATGTTAGGCTATTTAAAATGCAAAATCTGTTTGGTTTAATTCTGATGAGACATTTTCATTGGCTAAATTAAATTGGATCTGTCTTTTTAATTGTGGGGTTATATTTTAGGTTATGAGTAGGTCTGTTGTAAAATAAATAACATTAGCCTATTTCTGTCATTGGTTTGGTATGGTATGAACTTGCCGCTGTTGGTAATTGTTGCAATGCAATACAGCCTGTTAAAAACTTATGTGAAGGTTTAAACCAGTTCGCATCTGTTTTGTTTCATTCTGTTGAGATACTTTCTTTGTACAAATTAAGTTCCAACTGTAATGCTGTGTTAATAGTCTGCTCATATTTTCCGTACAAGCAATGAGTTTACTTACTTTTGATACTACCCCAATAAACTTTTGTGAAGGTTTGGTGATGTAGCCATAATTAAGATTTAGCTACAGCAGGCCTATGAAGGTAGTTTGCAACGGTACTCCAACTGACTACGACAGTTGAACTTGAAGTGAGGAAGAATTTTTTCAGGCCTACCAGAGTTGCTCCTACAATCAAACAATATAATATAATGCTTATCTTTATACAAAAGATTCTGAAAAATATATACGAATTAGCCTCCTTCTGTACATGTACTGTACCGTCTACTACCGCTCCTCCTCTCTGGTGCTTGTTGTCACCAGTTTATTCATTATTACGCACACCTGTCACTATAGTTACCTCCTTACCTCCCTTATCTTACTTCATTTGCACACACTGTATATAGACTTTCTTTTCAACTGTATTATTGACTGTATGTTTATTTATTCCATGTGTAACTCTGTGTTGTATGTGTCGAACTGCTTTGCTTTATCTTGGCCAGGTCGCAGTTGTAAATGAGAACTTGTTCTCAACTAGCCTACCTGGTTAAATAAATGTGAAATAAATACAAAAATTAGTTACACGCATCTGCGCCTCATGAGACTCACCTGGACTCCATCACCTTCCAGATTACCTCCCCTATATATGTCACTCCCTTTGGTTCTTTCCTCAGGCGTTATTGTTGCTGTTTATATGTTTCATGTCTGTACGCTACTTGTGGTTCTTGTTTTGGTCTATGATCCGTTATTTATTACATTCACTCCCTATACTTGCTTCCGATTCTTAGCGTACACGTTATAGAAAAACGCCTCACCAAAAGAAGGCAACAGGGATTTTTTTGACGCTTTTTTTACTGGTGACGTCGGGTCCATGGGCGCTACCGAAGCAACCGGTGATGCCTCAACTAGTTCATCGGGCTTCCATGCTTCAGCTGGCTCAACATGGTTCTCAAGCCTCGGTTGGCTCGTCATGCTTCCATTGCCGATGCTACCGGGGATGACTCAGCTAGCTCGTCAGGCTTCCATGCCTCAGCTGTCTCGACAGGTTCTCAGGCCTCGGTTGGCTTGTCAGGCTTCCATTGCCAAAGCTACCGGGGATGCCTCAGCTAGCTCGTCAGTCTACCATGCCTCAGCTGACTCGACAGGTCTTCAAGCCTCGGTTTGCTCGTCAGGCTTCCATTGCTCCATAGCTACCGGGGATGCCTCAGCTGACTCGACAGGTTCTCAAGCCTCGGTTCTCACCTCCCGGACAATCACTGGTACGGCTGATTAGCTGTATGTAGTTAAGTATGTAGAAAAGTGAATTTAAGTGGGACCATTCTACAACTCTTTTCAAACCATCGTATTCTGCTACTCTCATCACCCCACTGGGAACCATCGACACGGTTGGCTATCTTCAAAGAAACATCTTCCAGAGTGAATGGAAGTTCAACTTCTTAAGGAGCAGCAAGGTGCGCTGGGGCGCTAGCGCCCCACTCCCGACACTACCAGGTGAAATGCAAGGCGCCAAATTCAAAATCCAAAAGTTGAATTATTAAACATGCATCAATATACAAGTGTTTCATAGTCATCAAAAGCTCTGCTTCTTGGCAATATCACAGCGTTGTCAGATTTCAAAAAGGCTTTACGGCGAAAGCACCACATTTGATTGTTTGAGGTAGCACCTTCAATATTTTTCCATTACCATGAATTCATAAGCCATCACGGTTCACACAAAACACATTTCACAGCGAAAACAAATCAATTACCTGTTGAAGAACTTCTGCTGAGGGCTTCCCAAGTGTCCAACGAAGACAATCCATGGTTCTTTTGTTAGAAAAAGTCATGTATTATATCCATAAATCGCTGTTTGGTTGTACGTTAGAATGAGAAAATAGAGTCCATTGAAACGTGAAGAGAACTCGTTCAACTTATACCTATAAACTTGTCCAAGAACAATCAAACATAATTGCTAATGTATCCTTAGGAACACTTTAATGTATATGTTGTATAATATTTCAACCGGAATATAAACTGGGCGATAAGAAAGGAAAAAACCACAGAGCCCGCCAGCCGGGAGCGCGCATTTTCTTGTAAGGACATCTGTGGGGACACTTCCTTATTCGTCTTCTTCTCTGCTCTAAAAGCAGCTAAGAAGAATCAGAACACTTTCTCGAGACTGTTGACATCCAGAGGAAGCGGTAGGTACTGCATTCATATGCCCTTATATGGGCATTTTCATAAGGGAGGGGTTCCAAATGAGCAATGTGTCAAAACCACTTTTTCCAGGACAGAAATTTCTCGGGTTTTTGCCTGCCATATCCGTTCTGTTGTACTCACAGACAAAATGTTAACACTTTTAGAAAATTCTGTTTCCTATCCAATGGTACTACATATGTGCATATCCTATTTTCTGGGCCTGAATGGGAGGCATTTTACTTATGGCACGCCAGGCTCTCCAAAACGGTCACCTCGTGCGCTACTCCCTAAGAAGATAAGTGAGCAGTTTCTAAATGTATCCATGTTAAGTGTCTCTGTCTCCCTCTCTCTCTCTCCCCCTCAACATGTATTTTGTAACAAGCAGCCATATTGTGTCAGTCCGCTAGGAACCTGTTTTTAATGTATTAAGTGTGTATGTTTATCCTGTGTTACCATTTAGTTACCTAGTAACTATATAGTTAACTTGTTAGGGAGTGGCAGCTGAGGGGTCGGTTTTGGAGAGCCTGGCGTGCCCAAAGTAAAATGCCTCCCATTCAGGCCCAGAAAATAGGATATGCATATATTTGGTACCATTGGATAGGAAACCCCACCATATAAGGGCATATGAATGCAGTACCCATCGCTTCCTTTAGATGTCAACAGTCTCGAGACAGTGTATTTTTTTCATTTTGGATGAATAAGACCAGAGAAGAAGAGCAAACAAGGAAGTCACTCTGTCATGTAAACAGTACCCAGTGCGCGCGCCCGACAAAGCACGCAGTGTCTTTTTTACCGTCGTTATCGATCAGTTTATATTACGGTTGATTTATAATAGTAAATATACGTAAAAGTGTTCCTAAGGATACATTTAAAACTATGTTTGATTGTTCTTGGACAAGTTTATAGGTATAAGATGAACGAGTTCGCGTCACGTTTTAATGGAGTAGTGGAAGCTGTCGTTTCTGATTATAACGCGCGAACCAAATGGAGGATTTATGGATAAAATACATTACTTTTTCTAACAAAAGAACCATGGATTGTCTTCGTTGGACACTTAGGATGACCTCAGCAGAAGTTCTTCAACAGGTAATTGATTTGTTTTTGCTGTGAAATGTGTTATGTGTGTGCCATGATGGCTAATCGATACATGGCTATGGGAAAAATATGTGAGGTGCTACTCTCAAACAATCAAATGTGGTGCTTTCGCCGTAAAGCCTTTTTGAAATCTGACAACGCTGTGATATTGCCAAGAAACAGAGCTTTTGATGAGTATGGAACACTTGTATATTGGTGGATGTTTAATAATTCAACTTTTGGATTTTGAATTTGGCGCCTTACATTTTACCTGGTAGTGTCGGGAGCAGCCCGCTAGCGCCCCAGTGATCCCTGAGAAGTTTTAAACCTATTTGTGTAGTACTGAATCATAAGTAAGGCTCAGGTTTTTGCAGATGCAAGGTGGTTATGACTGTTCAGAAGGATGATATGGTATGAGGTTATGATTAATAAGTTGACTGTTTTTGGATGTAATAGGTAAAGACCTTTAGAGTTTAATTTGAGAGATGGTAACTCTTTAAAGAACCGCTCTCATGGTGCCCCAAATCCTAATGCTGCATGATTAATGTAATTGGGTAACAACTAAACATAGGTAGTTGATTAGATAAATAACAGTCTTCAGATTAATGTAAAAAGTCAAATCACGACCTATGACATCAAAAAGTAGAAAATCTGATTTCCCCCCTAGGTGATCATTGGCAGCAACCGGCTCTGATCGTGAAACAGGCAGAGAGAGTGAGCTCCTCTCTGGTGGTCAGAACACTCAACCTTCTGGCCTGTAGCCCTGAGTGGCATTGACTTTGCCACAAAAGTGAAGTAGATATGTTTATAAACACAGGGTCGCTACAGTTATTGTTATTTGTGGTTGTAAGTATTATTTAGAGTTAATTGGGGGGTGTTCAATTTAATATATGGTTTTTTTTACACCTTGAGTTGGACCAGACCCCCCCCAGTAAACATCGATTTGTCCCTAAAAACAAATAGGAATTATGCAGAAAAGATAAATAACATATGTATTTTTATATGCTAGCCTAGAATCTTTGAAAACGTATAATCACAGGAATAAAAGCTAGACAATCAGGCCTCCATTGATTTTATGTTTGGCATAAGAAAACAGCATGAGCCATGTAAAAATTCTAAGAAATGCAGGAAATTTGCTTTAACTGCAGAACAACCCAAAACTTTTGGGAAATATTAGCATAATATACCCAAGAGAATACAAGTCTTAATACGTTTCAGTTGTGCGTCCAGATGTATTAGGCTGACTCCTTCCATATGTATTTTTTTTTTTATATACAGTGCCTTCAGGAATATTCAGACCACTTGACTTTTTCCATGTAATGTTAGCCTTATTCTAAAATGGATAAAAAATAAATAAAACATCTGCAATCTACACACAATACCCCACAATGACAAAAACAGGTTTTTAGAAATGTTTGCAAATGTATTAAAAATAAGAAACAGAAATCCCTAGACTCAAAATTTAGCTCATGTGCATTCTGTTTCCAAAGATCATCCTTGAGATGTTTCTACAACTTGATTGGAGTACACCTGTGGTAAATTCAATTGATTGGACATTATTTGGAAAGGCACACACCTGTCTATATAAGGTTCCACAGTTGACAGTTCATGTCAGAGCAAAAATGAAGCCATGAGGTCAAATTAATTGTCTGTAGAGCTCTGAGACAGGATTGTGTGGATGCACAGATCTGGGGAAGGGTACCAAAACATTTCTGCAGCATTGATGGTCCCCAAGAACACAGTGGCCTCCCTTCTTAAATGGAAGAAGTTTGGAATCACCAAGACTCTTCCTAAAGCTGGCCGGCCTGGCCAAACTGAGCAATCGGAGGAGAAGGGCCTTGGTCAGTGAAGCGACCAAGAACCCGATGGTCACCCTGACAGAGCTCCAGAGGTCGAGACCCAGATGTAGACACAGGAGGTTAGAGTCCAAGATGTTTAGGTGAAACAGATCAGGGCGTGACACCTCTGTGGAGATGGTTGTCCTTCTGGAAGGTTCTCCCATCTCTGCAGCGCTCCATCAATCGGGCCTTTACGGTAGAGTGGCCAGACGGAAGCCACTCCTCAGTAAAAGGCACATGACAATCCACTTGGAGTTTGCCAAAAGCCACCTAAAGACTGTCAGACCATGAGAAACAAGATTCGTTGATCTGATGAAAACAAGATTGAAATCTTTGGCCTGAATGCCAAGCGTTACGTCTGGAGGAAACTGGCACCATCCCTACAGTGAAGCATGATGGTGGCAGCATCATGCTGTGGGGATGTTTTTAAGAGGCAAGGACTGGGAGACTAGTCAGGATCGAGGGAAAAATAAAAGGAGTAACGTACAGTGATCCTTGATGAAAACCTGCTCCAGAGCGCTCAAGACCTCAGACCTGTTGGACGGTTCTCCTTCCAACAGGACAATGACCCTAAGCACACAGCTAAGACAACGCGGGAGAGGCTTCGAGACAAGTCTCTGAATGTCCGTGAGTGGCCCAGCCAGAGCCCGGACTTGAACCTGATCGAACATCTCTGGAGAGGCTTGAAAATAGCAGCGACACTCCCCATCCAACCTGATAGAGCTTGAAAATAGCAGCGACACTCCCCATCCAACCTGATAGAGCTTGAGTGAATCTGCAGAGAAAACTGGGAGAATCTCCCCAAATACAGGTGTGCCAAGCTTGTAGAGTCATACTCCATAAGATTCGAGGCTGTGTTCAACAAAGTACTGAGTAAAGGGTCTCAATACAATTGAATCCATTTTAGAATAAGGCTGTAACCTAACAATGTGGAAAAAGTCAAGGGGTCTGAATACTTTCCGAATGCGCTGTATACTGTACAGTACATGTTGGTAACTGTTTTGACTGATCACTACTAGAGAACTCCTAAAGTTCCAAAGCAGAGTTACTTTTGAACACCTTTCAACACATCATAAACGTTTACACAACTGCTGACGCATTCCTGACAATCTCAATATAAACTGTCCAATGAGTTGGCAATATTATATTGTATATGGGTGTTGCACAAAAAGATAAACACAAACATTTGGCTGATGCTTATGCATTCCTCCCTGTCGGAGTGAAATGGTTGACTGAGCATTCGTCTTTCATGACTTCTCACTTAGTCGCCTTTGGCCCACTGGTATTAATTAAGAGAGCTTCCCAACACAACCCTGACCTTCCACAGACTTCCCTGCAATTAGCTGCTCTACAAGAGGCTGTTTCAGAGATTTGAGGCAGTACAATTTTAGAGAAAAAATGTGAGTCAGTGATGGGTAACCTTGAGCGAGTGCATGTATTAGAACTCTCTTGTGAGGCGATAAAGATTTACTTTCTTTCCTTTCAACTGATTTCAACCCTGTGTGCTCTACTACAAAAGCAGTATACTTTAGTTTTAAGTGGAAATAGACTAATAATGTTTTGAATTTAATTTTTACTATTTGGGGTCTACAGACTGGACGGCCCTGCTGGTGAACGGATCCTCTGGACACCATAGCGCGGCACCTGTGGAAGGGGCTGGCCAGATATCACGTATGTGGACCAGCTCAAGAGCGACACCAGACAAGAGGAGGAAGAGGTTGCGTCTGCAATGGAAAACTCACTTTTCATCCCTATGGACCCCAGATGACCATATGAGTATGTCACGACTTCAGCCGAAGTTGGTGCCTCTCCTTGTTCGGGCGACGCTCGGCACTCCGCGTCACCGGTCTTCTAGCCATCATCGATCCATTTTTCATTTTCCTTTTGTTTTGTCTTGTCTTCCCACACACCTGGTTTCAATCCCATTCATTACATGTTGTGCATTTAACCCTCTGTTTCCCACATGTCCTTGTCCGGAATTGTTTGATGTATAGTGTTTGTTGCTCGTTTATTTACTGGTGTGTTTACGGGTATTTTGTACCGTTTTTGTTGTTTTATTAAACGACTACGGTAATTACCAAGTTTTGCTCTCCTGCACCTGACTTCTCTGCCACCAGTTAAGTAACCCTTACAGATGATGAGATAATGATGGGGTGAAACAAAAGATTGATGTTAAAATTGTGTATAATTATGATCACTCACTTCTCTCCCAGTTCGCCTAATCAATAACATGAATATTACCGACAAAGGCTATCACCAAATGAAAACATATACAATTGTGGCAGCGACTGTGCAGCTCTGTGAGGACTTCATGGCTTTTACAGTATTGTCTTTACAAAGTGTTTTGTTTTTCCCAGCCCGTCAGTCAGCCATAACATGTTACCGTTTATACCTCCTCCTATTTCTTGCATGAAAAAATACTAGTTAACTTGTAGTATACTACACACTGTACAGTCGTGGCCAAAACTTTTGAGAATGACACAAATATTAATTTTCACAAAGTCTGCTGCTTCAGTTTGTATGATGGCAATTTGCATATACTCCAGAATGTCATGAAGAGTGATCAGATGAATTGCCATGCAAATGAACTGAATTCCCCAAAAAGATTTCCCCTGAATTTCAGCCCTGCCACAAAAGGACCAGCTGACATCATGTCAGTGATTCTCTCGTTAACACAGGTGTGAGTGTTGACGAGGACAAGGCTTGAGATCACTCTGTCATGCTGATTGAGTTCGAATAACAGACTGGAAGCTTCAAAAGGAGAGTGGTGCTTGGAATCATTGTTCTTCCTCTGTAAACCATGGTTACCTGCAAGGAAACACGTGCCGTCATCATTGCTTTGAACAAAAAGGTCTTCACAGGCAAGGATATTGCTGTCAGTAAGATTGTACCTAAATCAACCCTTTATCGGATCATCAAGAACTTCAAGGAGAGCGGTTCAATTGTTGTGAAGAAGGCTTCAGGGCGCCCAAGAAAGTCCAGCAAGTGCCAGGACCGTCTCCTAAAGTTGATTCAGCTGCGGGATCGGGGCACCACCAGTACAGAGCTTGTTCAGGAATGGCAGGAGGCAGGTGTGAGTGCATCAGCACGCACAGTGAGGCAAATACTTTTGGAGGATGGCCTGGTGTCAAGAAGGGCAGCAAAGAAGCCACTTCTCTCCAAGAAAAGAATCAGGGACAGACTGATATTCTGCAAAAGGTACAGGGATTGGACTGCTGAGGACTGGGGTAAAGTCATTTTCTCTGATGAATCCCCTTTCTGATTGTTTTCAGAACCCGGAAAAAAGCTTGTCTGAAGAAGACAAGGTGAGTGCTACCATCAGTCCTGTGTCATGCCAACAGTAAAGCATCCTGAGACCATTCATGTGTGGGGTTGCTTCTCAGGCAAGGGAGTGGGCTCACTCACAATTTTGCCTAAGAACACAACCATGAATAAAGAATGGTACCAACACATCCTCCGAGAGCAACTTCTCCCAACCATCCAGGAAAAGTTTGGTGACAAACAATGCCTTTTCCAGCATGATGGAGCACCTTGCCATAAGGCAAAAGTGATAAATAAGTGGCTCGGTGAACAAAACATAAATATTTTGGGTCCATGGCCAGGAAACTCCCCAGACCTTAATCCCATTGAGAAATTGTTGTCAGTCCTCAAGAGGCGGGTGGACAATCAAAACCCCACTAATTCTGACAAAGTCCAAGCATTGATTATGCAAGAATGGGCTGCCATCAGTCAGGATGTGGCCCAGAAGCTAATTGACAGCATGCTAGGGCGGATTGCAGAGGTCTTCAAAAAGAAGGGTCAACACCGCAAATATTGACTCTTTGCATCAACTTCATGTAATTGTCAATAAAAACCTTGGACAATTATGAAATGCTAGTATTCCATAGTAACATCTGACAAAAATATCTAAAGACACTGAAGCAGCAAACTTTGCGGAAATTAATATTTGTGTCATTCTTAAAACTTTTGGCCATGACTGTACTATCTCTTGATCATGTGTAGTACTTACTATAGAATGTTGTAGGAGACCGTAGAATCCCACAGTATTATCTGCAAAAAACACTGTAGCAAAAACGACAATAACGTCTGCAAAAACACTACACATTTTTTAGCTATAGTAAATACTATAGCATTTAATTTGCATACAATTTAAGTCAGAAGTTGACATACACTTTAGCCAAATACATTTAAACTCAGTTTTTCACAATTTCTGACATTTAATCCTAGTAGAAATTCCCTGTTTTAGGTCAGTTAGGATCACCACTTTATTTTAAGAATGTGAAATGTCAGAATAATAGCAGAGAGAATGACTTATTTAAGCTTTTACGTCTTTCATCACATTCCCAGTGGGTCAGAAGTGTGCATACACTCAAATGTTATTTGGTAGCATTGCCTTTAAATTGTTTAACTTGGGGCAAACATTTCGGATAGCCTTCCACAAGCTTCCCACAATACGTTGGGTGACTTATTGGCCCATTCCTCCTGACAGAGCTGGTGTAACTGAGTCAGGTTTGTAGGCCTCCTTGCTTGCACACACTTTTTCAGTTCTGCCCACACATTTTCTGTAGAATTGAGGTTAGGGCTTTGTGATACCACTCCAATACCTTGACTTTGTTGTCCTTAAGCCCTTTTGCCACAACTTTGAAAGTATGCTTGGGGTCATGTCCATTTGGAAGACCCATTTGCAACCAAGCATTAACATCCTGACTGATGTCTTGAGATGTTGCTTCAATATATCCACATAATTTTCCTCCCTCATGATGCCATCTATTTTGTGAAGTGCACCAGTCCCTCCTGCAGCAAAGCACCCCCACAACGTGATGCTGCCACCCCTGTGCTTCACGGTTGGGATGGTGTTCTTCGGCTTGCAAGCCTCCTCCTTTTTCCTCCAAACATAACGATGGTCATTATGGCCAAACAGTTAAAATTTTGTTTCATCAGACCAAAGGACATTTCTCAGAAAAGCACAATCTTTGTCCCCATGTGCAGTTGCAAACAGTAGTCTTGCTTTTTTATGGTGGTTTTGGAGCAGTGGCTTCTTCCTTGCTGAGCGACCTTTCAGGTTATGTCAATACAGGACTCGTGGATATAGATACTTTGTACCTGTTTCCTCCAGAATATTCACAAGGTACTTTGCTGTTGTTCTGTTCACTGTGATACAGTGAATTCAAATTGAAATAATCTGTCTGTAAATAATTGTTGGAAAAATTACTTGTGTCATGCACAAAGTAGATGTCCTAACCGACTTGCCAAAACTATAGTTTGTTATCAAGAAATTTGTGGAGTTTTTGAAAAACAAGTTTTAATGACTCCAACCTAAGTGTATGTAAACTTCCGACTTCAACTGTATATACTCTCCCTTCCCCTACCCCAAATCCCAATTTTTGCCACCCATAAGTGTAAATACTACATTGCTTACAAAGCCATTCACTAAGCTAAGGACCCTCGGACTTAACACCTCCCTCTTCAACTGGATCCTGGACTTCCTGCCGGGCCGCCCCCAGGTGGTAAGGGTAGGCAACAACACATCTGCCACACTGATCGTCAACACTGAGACCCCTCTTTAGTGCGTGTTTAGTCCCCTTCTGTACTCCCTGTTCAGCCACAACTGTGTGGCCAAGCATGACTCAAACACTATCATTAAGTTTGCTGACAACACATCAGTGGGAGGCCTGATCACCAACAATGATGAGACAGCCTATAGGGAGGAGGTCAGAGACCTGGCAGTGTGGTGCCAGGACAAGCTGATCATGGACTACAGGAATAGGAGGGCCGAACAGGACCCCATTAACATCGACGGGGCTGTAGTGGAGCAGGTCAAGAGTTTCAAGTTCCTTTGGTGTCCACATCACCAACAAACTATCATGGTCCAAACACACCAAGACAATTGTGAAGAGGGCACGACAACACCTTTTCCCCCTCAGGAGACTGAAAGGATGTGGCCTGGGTCCCCAGATCCTCAAAGTTTGACTTCTGCACCATCGAGAGCATCCTGACCGGTTGCATCACCGCCTTGTATGTCAACTGCTCGGCATCAGACCATAAGGGGCCAAGCTTCCTGCCATCCAGGACCCATATACTAGGCAGTGTCAGAGGATAGCCCAAAAAATGGTCAGACTGTCACGACTTCAGCCGAAGTTGGTCCCTCTCCTTGTTCGGGTGGCTTTCGGCGGTCGACGTCTCCGGTTTTAGAGCTGCCGCCGATCTACTTTTCATTTTCTATGTTTTTGTCTTCATTATACACACCTGGTTTCCAATCACTAATTACATGTTCCTTATTTAAACCTCTGCCCCCCCTATGTCTTTGTGATTGATTGTTTTGTTGTTACTCAGTCCGTCTTTGTGGGCTCGTGTGTTTCAGCTATTATTACACTGCTGCTACTCGCTGTTTATTATCTATGTATAGTCACTTTACCCCTACCTACATGTACAAATTAATTAACTAACCTGTACCCCCACACATTGACTCTGTACCGGTACCCCCTGTATATAGCCTCATTATTGTTATGTAATTTTATTGTGTTACTTTTTATTTTGTTTATTTAGTAAATATTTTCTTAACTCTATTTCTTGAACTGCATTGTTGGTTAAGGGCTTGTAAGTAAGCATTTCACGGTAAGGACTACACCTGTTGTAAAATGTGATTTGTGTTACATACAGGTTATACAAAAGAGCAGAAGCTCTACCTACCTTCCTACCTACCTACAGGTTATGGAAAATGTGCCCTTTAATTTTTTCTCCAGTAGTTTCCTGAAGGAGAATGCCTCCACTTGTATGTCAGATATAATAAAACAAAAACAGCATAGTAATGTCCGCAAAACACTACAGTATACTACAGTCCACAAAAACACTACAGTAAATATTACTGCGTACTACAAGCTGCAAAAACACTACATTAATTACTATAGTGTATATACCACAGTTATTTTACTACAGTATTTATACTATAGTTAACTGTAAATACTACAGTAAAGTCTGCATAAACACTACAGTGAATACTATAGTATTTATACCATATTATACAATAATATTTTTTTCACGTTGGTGCTTACAGAAGCATTGAGAGGCTGGGAAGTAATGCATCTGGGTGTGTAAGATATACCTTCTCACCATCAGGAAGTCCATACCAAGTATAATGAGGGGGTAGTGAAGTTATGTTGTTGTAAATGTTCTTTATAGGTCCATTTAAATGGGCCCTTTCCAAAGGAAAATTTGATGCCCATGAGGGCAACGGATCTGATCCCTCCTCTATTTCTATAAGGAATCATAAGGGTCTGCTCTGACCCCTGTGACCTATGCCTGTGTGCGTTGAATGTAGGCTACAGGACATTTTACCCATACATGTTTTTGTATGGATTGAAACATGCCACAATCGACACCATGGCACCATATTATCTAGAAACATACTTACATAAGCCCGGTTCAGACACAACAGCTGACATAAGGAGAAACGAGACAAAACTAGCCCGTTTTAGAATTTGGTGTTGTAGAACATCTGCAGATGGGGCATTCAGATCAAAACGTTTCCACGGTAACGGTACCTCTTTACAATGACGTGGTGAAACTTTGAAACAAAGTTGCCACTTATTGAAGCAAGGTGTTGAAGTATCATGAAATACATGCACCAAAAACAGAGCACACTTTGACTTGTCAGATAAATATCAGCAAGCTAGACTAGAAAACTGCAGCAAAATAGCTAGCTAGCTGTTTTCTTGGTTTACTAGCTAGCTGACTGGCTAAACACACAACTTCAGTTCTCTGTCTAAACGGACCCGTCTCGTCTCAAGTCTTTTGCTTAGATTTGACATGTTGAATCTTAAACTCCAGCAGCTACCATGAGACGTTTTAAAACTAGACTGTTGAGATCAAGCAAACATCGTTTTAAAACTGCATAAAACCATCTCGTCTTGGCTGTTCTATCTGAACTGGGCTATAGATGTTTCAAAACATATTTTGACACGTATTCTTTGAAATACTCTGAACTGTCAAACTGAGTGAGTCCTACCTCAGTGGATAGATCTCAGTTATGCAGGGTGCAAGCCGAGATGTTCTAATCAATAGTCATTCTGACACATGCTAGCTATCTCGTGGATGTAGAGTTATCTTCCCTCACGTTAAACACTCCCACATACTGACAATTATAATTGCTGATTATGTTTGGCTCATTTTAGATGTCCTCCGCTCAGTGGGTTGGCTCTTTTCAAAATATCACTTCATCTCAGCGGAACAAAGCTTTTTCAGGCTGTTGGTTTCATACACAGGCTCATAGCAAGGGCTTCATAAGAAGGGCTGGTTCACGTAGGCCTACAGTACAAATCCTTCCCTTCACAAGCTTTGGAAATGGAAAACAATGGTTTTGCTGTTTTACATTTGTAAATGTTCATGCACAATTGGACAGACTTAAATTAGTTGGTGGATTAATAGAGTTTGATTGGCGATAAGTGAACATGGTCTTTCTGCATGGCAAGAGAAAATGATATCACCAGCCATTCTGACATGGCCTGTGGAAATTTCTTTGCAGATTTGATCTTCACAAACTCTTCAGAAGAAATTAAGGGAATATGATGTTGACTTTCAACCTGGAAATGGTAGACCAAACCACACAAATCGACTTCCCATTCCAGTTTTAAGTAAAGTTAGGTAGAAATGGAATAAACTTGGCAGATGATTTTCATCCTTGAGGCTGTCAATGCAACTGCATTCCACCCATGACAGTCACTTAGCCTTTTTGCGGCTAAATCAAAATTCAACACAGAACTAGGAATGACCTTTGACCCACATGTGTGTTGCCATATGCAGAGGTCACAGGCCCTCAGGGGATGGTTATTTGGTTAATATGTTTGTGAAATATAATTGTAGTGGAAAATCTATATTCTCACATAGACCTATATCTCTGCTGTGTGGCATATTCTCCCCGCTGTAGTTTTTCAGCTACAGAGAAAGATGTGATGACACGTCTCTGTGTACCGCTCCAGCTCTCTGAATCTACAATGTGCTGTTTACACTGAGGCTGATTCCACTCTGTGTGAATGAGGAATATACTGTGGTTAGTCTCATATCTACACATTGACAGGTTCAACACACCCACTCCTCCTGGGACACCAATCATCCCTGATAGCACACCACTTGCTGCTCTCCTTTTTCACCCAGGCATCCCCCCTCTCACCGGGGCCTGCCACTCGCCTATTTATTTAAATGCGATAAATATTTAATTTGTGAACGTGTTGCGGAAGATCACACAGGCACTCACAAAGGACCCTCAGCTGAATATGCAACGTTCAGATAAATATTTCAGCATTCCATTTCCCCAGCCCCCTGTTGACTCGCCATGCGCCTCTAGCTGATCCTTGCAAGAATTAAACATGTTTTGCTTGCAATATTTATTCTTTAACAGTATATGCCTTGCAGAATTGTTGGTTGCAAGAGGTGGCTGTGACTGGCTTGATCTGTGTGCATTTGCAGTTAAGAGCGTTGGGCCAGTAAACGAAAGGCCGCTGGTTTGAATCCCCGAGCCAAATAGGGTAAAGCATCTGTCGATGTGCCCTTGAGCAAGGCACTGAAGCCTAGTTTCTCCTCTAAGTCAAAATGACCAGCTGCTGCGATGGATGCAATGACACAGGGTATCTCCACACACACCTCAGTGTAATTACAGTATATGCATGTCACAGTCTCTTTAGCAGCCTAATCCTCTTTCTGTAAGGTAATCCTTTTTATTACCGCTTATTAAGACCTCACCAGGTACTCTCATAAAAAAAAAAAAATCCAACAATACTATACACTCAGAAAAAAACGGTTCCAAAATGATTCTTCGGCTGTCCCCATAGGAGAACACTTTTTGGTTGCAAGTAGAACCACGTTCTACAATAAACACTCTCAATGTGAATGATCAGCAAAAAGTAGGCAAAGTGTCATCTGAACAATTTCACTGAGGGTTTATGCTAATCCCTAATAAACACTGCAAAGACAGTGCTTTCAGAATAAGAGCTTTGCATACATTTTCAGGGTAGCGGTGAGGTAAAAACACATTTAACACTAAATGTGCAGAAAATTGTTATTCAGTGGCAGGTTGAAAATAGGATGAGCATACCACGTCTCTCCATTATAGCAATAATTATAGGGAGAATGAAGCCTACTTTCCGCTAGCTGTGTGGCTCTGTCTATTACGACTTTTAATTGACTTCACTGGCTAATGAAGCAGTCATTTCCTATCTGTAAACCAATCATGTGCAATAGGCTCTCGTATTACATATGAGCTATAGTATCAGAAATGTGATAGATATTGTTTGAACATGTACAACCTCTGATATCTAGCCAACCAGTCTATCTGAACTCTACTTCATATGTATATTTCAGTGTACAGTGCCTTCAGATAGCACTCATACCCCTTGACTTATTCCACATTGACGTGTCACAGCCTGAATTCAGTGCCTTAAGATAGCACTCACACCCCTTGACTTATTCCACATTGACGTGTCAAAGCCTGAATGCAGTGCCTTCAGATAGCACTCATACCCCTCAACTTATTCCACATTGACGTGTCACAGTCTGAATTCAGTGCCTTCAGATAGCACTCATACCCCTTGACTTATTCCACATTGACATGTCACAGCCTGAATGCAGTGCCTTCAGATACCACTCATACCCCGTGACTTATTCCACATTGATGTGTTACAGCCTGAATGCAGTGCCTTCAAATAGCACTCATACCCCTTGACTTATTCCACATTGACATGTCACAGCCTGAATTCAGTGCCTTAAGATACCACTCATACCCCTTGACTTATTCCACATTGATGTGTCACAGTCTGAATTAAAATAGGATTAAATTACATTTCTTTCTCACCTATCTACACACTACCCCATAATGACAAAGTGAAAACATGTTTTTAGACATTTTAGCAAATTTATTGAAAATTAAATACAGAAGTATCTCATTTACATAAGTATTCACACCCCTGAGTCAATACATGATAGAATCATCTTTGGCAGTGATTACAGCTGTGAGTTTTTTTGCGTAAGTCCCTGAGAGCTTTGCACACCTGGATTGTACAATATTTCTTCAAGCTCTGTCAAGTTGGTTGTTGATCATTGCTAGACTGCCATTTTCAAGTCTTGACAGATTTTCAAGTAGATTTATATTTAAGTCAAAACTGCAACTCGTCCACTCAGAAACATTCACTGTCTTCTTGGAAAGTAACTCACAATTACAAGCATACCCATAACATGATGCAGCTACCACTATGCTTGAAAATATGGAGAGTGGTACTCAGTAATTGGATGTGCCCCAAACGTAACACTTTCTTTCAGGACAAAAAGTGAATTGCTTTGCCACATTTTTTGAAGTATTACTTTAGTGCCTTGTTGCAGATGCGTGTTTTGGAATATTTTTATTCTTGACCGGCTTCCTTCTTTTCACTCTGTCTATTATGTTAGTTTTGATGAGTAACTACAATGTTGTTGATCCATCCTCAGTTTCACCTATCAGAGCCATTAAACTGTAACTGTTTTAATGTTACCATTGGCCTCATGGTGAAATCCCTGAGCAGTTTCTTTCCTCTCCGACAACTGAGTTAGGAAGGACACCTGTATCTTTGTAGTAACTGGGCGTATTGATACACCATCCAAATTGTAATTAATAACTTCACTATGCTCAAAGGTATATGCAATGTTTGCTTTTTTTATTTAAACCCGTCTACCAATAGGGACCCTTCTTTGCAAGGCATTGGAAAACATCCCTGGACTTTGTGGTTGAATCTGTGTTTAAAATCCACTGCTCAACTGAGGGACCTTACAGATAATTTTATGTGTGGGGTACAGAGATGAGTTAGTCATTCAAAAATCATCTTAAACACAATTATTTCAAACAAAGTGATTCCAGACAATTTATTATGTGACTTACTAAGCACATTTCTAATCCTGATCTTATTTATGCTTGCCATAACAAAGGGATCGAATGAATACTTATTGACTCCAGACATTTCAGCTTTTCATTTAGAAATAATTTGTAAACATTTGAACAACATAATTCCACTTTGACATTATGGAGTATTGTATGTAGGCCAGTTACAAGAAAATCTAAATGTAATCAATTTTAAATTCAGGCTGTAACACACCAAAATGTGGAAAGGTCAAGGGGTGGGAATACGTTCTGAAGGCTCCGTATGTGTTATTACAGACTGTGACTCCTATTAAAAAAAGTTACCATCACTAATCAAGGACAGCACAATACTTGATGTAGTACATACAGTTTATAACTGCTATTCTTAACTGTAAAGGACAATGCTCAGAACTAAATAAATGCAAACATAAATTCTCAAACAATGACAGTTAAAAAATAGATGCTTGTGGCGTCAAGTCTCATTCTGCGCTGTGGTGCTCTTCCTTGTATGAGGGAATTCATCAATAAAGCAATTGTTTAAGCTCCCAGCAGGTCCCAGTGCAGCTGTAAAATTTATGAGCAGTAGTACAAACAGACAGTGGATGGATCGAAAAGGGTCCCGGAGGCCGCCGGAAGAGAGTCCTTAGCAATAACAACACAATCAATCACATCTCACACACGTCACACACAACCCTAGGTTCCCTAGCAATGAATTCCAAATGCATATTCACATGTTCTCTGCTCCACATCATATCTCATCAGAGGAGGCTGGTGAGAGGTGGATGGCTCATAATAATGGATGGAATGGTGTCAATGGAATGGTATCAAACACATGGAAACCAGGTGTTTTATGTGTTTGAGACCATTCCATTCATTCCTTTCCAGCTACTACTATGAGCCAGTCCTCCCCATTTAAAGTGCCACCAGCCACCACTGTATATCACAGTGTTAGTAGGTTGTTCCATCATGGGGGGGATGGATGGTATACTGTGTAAAATCCTGTTCTGCTAAGACTGCAATACACTTCAGGCTTTTTAGAAATCCTATGACCACACTACCTTTCACATAACAAGCCTTGGAGAAAGTTCTGAGAATGGAGTAGTATGATGCTGTCATTCCGATAACAATAATGACATCACAGCAGAATGGTGGATGTTCTTTGGAGTGCGCAGCAATGAGGGCAGTTAAGATACCAAATATGTTGACATTTTGTTTGGGAGTTTGCTGACAGTGCCCTTTCATGTCTTGTTCCTTTAAATCCACTATGATGTCCCCAACTTCTATGAAAGCCTTGGATATATTTGGAATACCTTGCAGATATCAATCGTTTTATCTGTTAAAGGCTTTAGAAATGGCAATCGTGAAAGAATCTGTACAGTGTTGATTATTTAATTTTTTTACATTGCACTATTTTTAGTTACTAGCTAAGATTTGAAGTGCAAAACTATGTCTACCTATTGGAGTACAATTTCTTTCCTCTGTTAATTTGTCCGTCTAAGCCCTGAATGATTGTGACACAGGACTGTCATCAGGCTCTAAATCATGGGGAAGTACTGTTCTTCCTCCAAAGAAAACCAGAGAATGTCAGTCTGTGTTCCATCACATACTGTGTTCCATCACATGTTCCATCGCTTACTCACATAGCCCCTCCGAACAAGTGTGGAGGTTTTTTGGGGCCTACCCATCCACAGTTGTCATGCTTGGAGAACCACATGGATAGCAGATTTGGCACTGGCATGCTCACAGCACCAGCGAGTCTGCCCATTATTCTCCACACATTGCAAACGCTATGGCTGGAGTGGGGTCGGGCGGAATCCTCAGGGCCGGACGGCAATCTCAGCCTGCAGAGCTGGGGACAGATAGGCCTCTGATCTATGCACATTAATTTACAGTGGAGGTGGAAATAGAGACAGCCTTGCCATGCTAAAGGGATTGCAGCAAAGGCTAAGTGTATCCAAGGGTACATCCTTGCTATTCTCTGGAGAAGTGCAGGGTGAAATGTACAAGTGCCGAAGTTGTATGAAACCTGACTGGGAAGCAGGGCAGAGTCTGGCTGTGTTAATCAGGCTTTCTAGTTCATCTGTAAGAAGAACACTTAGCCATAACTGAGGCCATGCAGAAGTGCAGAGATGGTAGACTTAGGTGTGCATTTGTGGCAGCACTTTCCTTGAACCCTCCATCACAAAGGTGCTTTGTATAGAGATAGCATTTTTAAGAGCAGAAGATTGCTTCCCACCTCTAACAGGGAAAATAAATAGGATATATGTGTGCAAGTGCAAAAGGAGTAATTTGTTGATATTTGATAATACTCTCAGCAGGGTTACTTTTCATCATCATTTATGTAATCTGCTTGTATATGCTCCAGGGTAAACACACTATCTGAAAAATTAAACACCTGTGATCCCTCTTCCTAGAGGCACATCTCCATTATTGACAGTGAACATGACACTTTAACACCACATCATGTTATCATGGAAGATGAATTGTTATGTTAAAAAACGGGACTTTGAGAGTGCCTAGGGGTATAGTTTAATAGCATGTTTCACACTCATCTTAACCAAACATTTCCCACCCACACAATATTCAAGTGATTTTTTCCCCCCCAGAGCTGACTCCCTAAAAGTTGCTTGTTGGTAAAAGCTTTCAGGAGAAGTAACCTGAAACATGTTGTGGGTACCTGAGTTATTGCTTATACTGTACTATGATTATGCAGTATGCCTTCAGGGACCAGGACAGTGCCCACTGTCTAATATAATTATGAATTCACTCGATGATGCTCACCAAGGTGCCTTCGGGAATGACTATGGTGGAACACAGATCACATATTTCAATAACTTCAGATAAGCTAGCAAGTAAACAGAAAATAACTATTTGGAATGTTTCTTGGCAATGGCTTGCACTACACCCCATTGTCTTACGCCAGATTGCTACAATATTTTCACTGTCTTATCTGATTTAAGACAATGACAACACCCCTGAGTTAGAGGTGCTACTGGAAAGATAGTTTCTCCACATGCCAAATAATGATGTTGCTTTTTGATATTGAAATTCAAAGCCCTTGATTGGTTTCTATGGCAACTGGTTTGACTACTGTAAAAGCCTTACTCCAGTTTCTGAAGTGCAGTTGAAGATCTGTAGCCCTAGGAGAAACTTCATAGACAGACTGTCACCCCTAATTTGTACCATAGTAGCAGCCCCATCTCCACTCCAGAGTTAGTTGAATGATTCTATGGGCAGCTCCTTTCAGATCCTGACTCAACGTACTATGGCTGTCACAATCACCCTGGGTAAAGGGCAGCCACGCACCAGACAATCAAAAACAAGGGAATAACCAGCTCACTTCATTATATCAATGTGGATGTGGTTTGTTACCACAACAGGTTCAGAAACATGCCGGGTTTTCGTCCAAAGCATAGGTTAATATCCTTCATCGGATACACAAAGCTATTTTAAACAGCTGACCATCTTTCCACTTTGGTCTGTTGGTCTGCTCCCACATAGCAAACTGTCAGGCTTTGACCTTGATTTCTGCCCAGTTCTGTAACGTGTATACTAAGAGTTGGGAAGCAAGTACAAGGGGAGTGGGAATAGACGAGAAGTGACAGTACCCCCTCTCTGATGCGCGGCTCCGGCCGCAGGACGGCGACCAGAGGGACGGTCCCGAGGACCAGGAGCGGGCCAGTCGCTTCTGCTGTGGTGCAGGAACCTGTAGAGCCAACTGAGGCACAGGAGCCTGACAAGCCGGCTGAGGCACGGAAGCCTGACGTGCCAACCAAGGCTTGGAAACCTGTCGAGCCAGCTGAGGCATGGGAGCCTGACGAGCCAGCTGAGGCTTCCCCGGTTGCTTCGGCAGAGGCACTTGGACCCGACGTCACCAGTAAAAAAAAAAAAATCCCTGTTGCTTCCCTTTGGTGAGGCGTTATTCTGTAACATGTATGCTAAGAATTGGGAAGCAAGTACAGGGAGTGAATTTAAAAATAGCGGAACATAGACCAAAACAAGAAACACAAGTAGCGTACAGACATGAAACACAGAAACAGAGTCAATAACGCCTGAGGAAAGAACCAAAGGGAGTGACATATATAGGGGAGGTAATCAGAAAGGTGATGGAGTCCGGGTGAGTCTCATGAGGCGCAGGTGCGCGTAACGATGGCGGCAGGTCTGTGTAATGATGAATAAACTCCCAACGTCGAAGTGGCGGAAAGGGGGAGCGGGTGTAAATATGACAAGTTCGCCAGATAGTTAGGCTTAGGACACTCTCAAACCTTCAGATGGCGCATCACAACAGCCAATCCAGTGTCTTTTGATGAGAGCAATGTGTGAGTTGAAGGTGCAAGAGAATAGTTAAGAGTCCTAAGTTACTATGTAGTAAGAAGGATTTGTTGAACTTAGATTTCCTTTCACCATTACCAATGAGTATTCTGCAAGTATTCAGCAAAACTCGCATCTAAATGAGAAAAACAAAGGCAATTTGCACTCAAACCTCTTTGTTCCTTTTAGATGGTTTTAAAAGCATAGACTGGGACTGTAACCCAAAGCGCTCATCAAAAATGGATAACCCATGGGAATCAACAGCACTTTAAACTGCGAAAAAAGCTGAAAAGCACATTTTCTGGATATTTATAAATGGACATATACAATATATTAAATGAACAACACAAAAGACATGAAACTAAATCTCAAGTGCATGCAAAGCCTCTACCTTAGTATGCCTTATCATACAACGTTAGACAGCTCCTATACTGTTCAGGGTGTGTTGGCACCTCCATCAACTCCATTAAATTGTATTAGAGGAAAACACTGTAAAATTCACTCACTTCTATACCCAGGACCAGTCAACATAAATAATGAGAAATGGGAATTGAAGCCCTCTGTTGCAATTAGTCATTTCATTTCCAGATCGAATTTGGCTTATTTCAAATGGTGTATCTGGGATTCTCTAGACATGTCTCTAAAGGTCAAATCTGTTTCTCTCCCCTAACAATAATTTGGATTCTCTTTCAAAGGACACACCCCCACAGAGATGTCTCCAAGGACAGATATTTCTATCTGATATTCACATGATGAAGTAACACAGCCATAAATGTCCATACTGCAGGGGTGTTTGTGAATATATCTGCAGGAGCAGTAATGTTACATCCAGATTTTGAGAGGAGCCCGCATACAGTAGTGCTGTCTTGTGAGTCAAATAGACAAAGAAAAATTGCCAAAGGGACCAGGAAGGGAGATGACAAGCAATGCTCCAGAATGACAAATGTTCTGAAATGGTAAATGCTCAGGAATGATAAATATTACAGGATGACAAATGTGGACCAGCTGCAAAGGAAATCAAATACACGCCACACTAGATTAGAGATTCTGAGTGGATCAAGGTTTTGATTTCTTCTACTTTAGGTCTTGATAGCAATGATCAAATTGAACAAGATGGGTGAAGTTTGGTGTTGAAATTTTCCGTCTGTCTAAGAAGAGTATGATTACAATAAGAAGGGACTGTGTGATGTTGCCTCTCTGTAACAGATATATAAATAAACCCTCAATGCAGGGCAAATACACAAACTCAATAGTAAGTTGTCCTCTGTGGAGGAAAGGTGTGTTGCTTCTCTCACAATAGATTTCTTGCAAGAACAATTTCAAAAATGCAACAAAAAACCCTTCAGAATTTGGGAATTTTTCCACTATTATGGTTACATCAGAATACAATTTAGGAAGGGATTACATTCCTTGGCTAGCTGGAATGAATGTTGAGAGACAAAATTGTGATTGGGACCACAGGCCATAGGTATTACTGTATGCTCAACAATGTAGAAGAGTCAAGCAGGCCAACTCCAACAGCTACTACCAACCCTTGAAAGGGAATACTTGTCACACCCTGATTTGTTTCACCTGTCTTTGTGCTTGTTTCCACCCCCCTCCAGGTGTCGCCAATCTTCCCCATTATCCCCTGTGTATTTATACCTGTGTTCTCTGTTTGTCTGCTGCCAGTTTGTTTTGTTTGTGAACCTACCCTGCTCCTGTCTGTTTCTTGCTCCTGTTTACTAGTCCTTCCCAGTTTTGACCCTTCTACCTGCCTTGACCCTGAGCCTGCCTGCCGTTCTATATCTTGTCCCACCTCACTGGATTATTGACCCCTGCCTGCCCTGACCCTGAGACTGCCTGCCATTCTGGACCCTTTGCACCTTCTCTGGATTACTGACAGCTGCCTGCCGTTCTATATCTTGTCCCACCTCACTGGATTATTGACCCCTGCCTGCCCTGACCCTGAGACTGCCTGCCGTTCTGGACCCTTTGCACCTTCTCTGGATTACTGACAGCTGCCTGCCTTTGACCTGTCGTTTGCCTGCCCCTGTATTAGAAAAAAACGTTTGTTTCTTCGACACTGTCTGCATCTGGGTCACACCTGAAACGTGAGAATAATACCTTTCAAAATGTTGAATGGAGTCCTGTGTTGAGGTTTGGATTTCAAATAGCTAAAATACACCAAAGATTACACAATTTAAGAGAACCACAGTCTGCCCTTGAATAAACTCAGAAAAATATTGACTCAGATGTCAATAGCTTGTATTTTCAAAACTGTTATGTGTGACTGTTTGGAATTAATGTATGAATGATGCCAGATGTGTGATCAGACCAGTGTCTCTGGCTTTACATTTTGCATTGTTAGGCTGGAACACACATTGTTAATCAATCAAATTGCATAGCGGGAATTCACCGTTTTATAACATGTAATTCAAAACACATATCTTTCATGTTTTATCTACTCAGAGTCAAGTTACTGTATGTAAGGAAAGAGGATACCTAGTCAGTTGCACATCTGAATGCATTCAACCGAAATGTGTCTTCCGCATTTAATCCAACCCTTCTCTGACCATTGTCACTCCCGATCACCCATGCAGCATGTTTTGACAGTATGGCTAATATTTGATATATTTACCAAGTGCTTTAATTTACCACACACTTTATGCCATCAGAGTTAAAGGCTCTGATGACAACTTAAATTGCCTCCTTGGCTTGCTTGTTACACTTGATATTGGCTATAAAGTCTCAAGGTAATGCTTACCTCTGCAAATGGCTGAACACCTGCCTTACAAAAAAAAGAATGGCCAGCATGAGCTATCAGGGACAAGGAGCTCTTCTGTTTATTGAAAAGTTTCAATTAGGAGAATGAATTTGGAACAATACTACTATGATCAAAATATTTACTTTGAACCAAAATGTTATATCACAATGAAATTATATAATATTATATAATATCATGGTTAGTTGCTGAATTATTTTCGGTAAAAAAGTGACAAAAAAAGAAACAAAAAATACTAAAGTAAGCTTGCATAGGCCTATCAAGTAGAACAATTCAAGCCGACTGATGGTAATGGCTGCCTGCTAATGGGAAATATTGAGACAGAACCCTTTTTGAGGAGGAGAATAGAACAGAAAATGAATAATCAAATAAATATATAGTAGGACAGAGAGACAGCCTGTGACAAAGAGACCAGGAAATAATATTAAGGACTCGGTGAGAAAGAGAGACAGTGTGATACAAGGATTACTCATGGTGAGCGCCTCAAGGGAATAGAGAGTAACAAAGATGGAAACCTGTTTCTATCTCTAGTCACGTTTCCTTAATGGACTCACAATGGGACCTAGTTTGTGGTGTTAGATGTGGGAGCATAACCAATTGATTACTGCAAATCAATGGCAAAAGTCTGAGGCTTCCCATGTTGCTCAAAACAATATATTTAACAGCAGGTATGAGAATACAATAGTAATTATTAGGCTCAGTGATTTGTGACGACTGTAACAACCTCTGCAAGCTCAAATAGACTAACCCAGCACTATCCTGGTGTTTATACCCCTGAGATGTACAATGACTTCAAAACAACACTTTTACACCATGCATAGTTCATGCATAAAGTACAAAATAAAAATTGAGCTTGGAGAAGAGTTGACTATAACACTGAATCAAACTCAACATTTACAATATTGCCATGACACATTGTATTTGACACCGGAATTTGAAGTTGGACTTTCCTATGCTCTGCCATGTTCTCTATGTCAACATTAATCATCACATGACATTAATAAACTGTAGGATGTGTGTTAATTGTTTGATGTCAATGAGGCTAGTGGTCTTATGAGACTGGAGGTATGAGATTTCATTGATTAACAGTTAAAGGATCATTGATTTACCGCTTCAAGCTGCTTAGTTGCTCCATTGAACATGGTAAGACATAACAGAATATGTGCTGGCTTTGATGTCTCTTAGCCACACCACAATTAGTCAATGTTCCCATATAGTACAACAATCTTCTCATACTAAGGAAATGTATATATTATAAACTTCATAAAACAATACAAATTAAGGTATGAAACAATTGGATTGGTAATGCTATCTCTATGGGCCCACCTTAGGGGGTCAAAGGTCCTACATGTATGCATTTTGGGGTACATCGAGACAGAATGGGCAGTATTGGGATGCACTCTATTATCACATGGTACCATAGATTTGGCTACATAGAGTCATCATAGATTTGGTCTATAATCAGTCCCAGCAGCCTATTTTTAAGATGGCAGGCATTCATTTCATTGGGAGGAACTGCATTGATTTTGCATAGCCATAACTGAATAAATTATTGATGTAAAAGACAAATAATTGCTTACAATGTGTGTTTACAACGAGGACAACACAACATTATGGCCCAGGTATGTCAGTTATATGTATTTATCAAAATGTTACCAGAATAGTTGTAGAAATATGCCAAAAATGCTGTTTTGTATCCTTTTCAAATATATTACATTAAAATGCAACAAAATAATTGTTGAAATATTTACAAAGTATTATTATTATTTTTTAATTTTTTTATTTCACCTTTATTTAACCAGGTAGGCAAGTTGAGAACAAGTTCTCATTTACAACTGCGACCTGGCCAAGATAAAGCAAAGCAGTTCGACACATACAACAACACAGAGTTACACATTGGAGTAAACAAATATACAGTCAGTAATACAGTAGAAAAAAAAGGATCTATTTACAATATGTGCAAATGAGGTAAGATAAGGAACGTAATGCAATAAATAGGCCATGGTGGCAAAGTAATTACAGTATAGCAATTTAACACTGGAATGGTAAGATGTGAAACCTGCCCCGTACATTGCACCCTATATGAAATACCATAGGAATTCATTACATCCAGCAAAGAGGTACAGGTAAACCATTTTCTTGAAATGCCTTCATAATTAGTGTACTAAACTGTACATGAAGCTAGGAAAAGTCTAAACAATGATGCCCAGCTATTGTTGATTTAACCATAGGGTACACATTTTCCAATATGCCAGCCAACAGACTTCATTGGTTTTAATGGATTGGTCTGACATTGCCAAAACTCTTTTAATAATAGGTGGAATATGCCTAATGGTAATAAAAACGATGTTATAATTATGCAGACAACACAACCAATTTAGCAAGGTTTGCAAAATATAATTGTCAAATATTTGCTAAATTGTTCCAAAAGTATACAAAAAACACTACTCATATTAAAAATGTATCTGTAATATTCCTAAAGGGATCTTTCACTGGTTTGTAGTGATTATAATGATGTACAATATTATGCCATATTTTTTTATATAACATTTTTGTCTTGAATCCTGTCACATTCCCTGCATTCCAACATAACATTCTAACAAACCACCTGATGATAAGGGCATCAACTTACATAGCTGGTGAAGTATTAAAGCCTTAGGTTTACAGCATTTATACAGTGGGGCAAAAAAGTATTTAGTCAGCCACCAATTGTGCAAGTTCTCTCACTTAAAAATATGAGAGAGGCCTGTAATTTTCATCATAGGTACACTTCAACTATGACAGACAAAATGAGGGAAAGAAATCCAGAAAATCACATTGTAGGATTTTTTATGAATTTATTTGCAAATTATGGTGGAAAATAAGTATTTGGTCACATACAAACAAGCAATATTTCTGGCTCTCACAGACCTGTAACTTCTTCTTTAAGAGGCTCCTCTGTCCTCCACTCGTTACCTGTATTAATGGCACCTGTTTGAACTTGTTATCAGTATAAAAGACACCTGTCCACAACCTCAAACAGTCACACTCCAAACTCCACTATGGCCAAGACCAAAGAGCTGTCAAAGGACACCAGAAACAAAATTGTAGACCTGCACCAGGTTGGGAAGGCTGAATCTGCAATAGGTAAGCAGCTTGGTTTGAAGAAATCATCTGTGGGAGCAATTATTAGGAAATGGAAGACATACAAGACCACTGATAATCTTCCTCGATCTGGGGCTCCACGCAAGATCTCACCCGTGGGGTCAAAATGATCACAAGAACGGTGAGCAAAAATCCCAGAACCACACGGGGGACCTAGTGAATGACCTGCAGAGAGCTGGGACCAAAGTAACAAAGCCTACCATCAGCAAGGGCATTGAAGATGAAACGTGGCTGGGTCTTTCAGCATGACAATGATCCCAAACACACCGCCTGGCAACAGCGAAGGAGTGGCTTCGTAAGAAGCATTTCAAGGTCCTGGAGTGGCCTAGCCAGTCTCCAGATCTCAACCCCATAGAAAATCTTTGGAGGGAGTTGAAAGTCTGTGTTACCCAGCGACAGCCCCAAAACATCACTGCTCTAGAGGAGATCTGCATGGAGGAATGGGCCAAAATACCAGCAACAGTGTGTGAAAACCTTGTGAAGACTTACAGAAAACGTTTGACCTCTGTCATTGCCAACAAAGGGTATATAACAAAGTATTGAGATAAACTTTTGTTATTGACCAAATACTTATTTTCCACCATAATTTGCAAATAAATAAATTAAAAATCCTACAATGTGATTTTCTGGATTTCTTTTTCTCATTTCGTCTGTCATAGTTGAAGTGTACCTATGATGAAAATTACAGGCCTCTCTCATCTTTTTAAGTTGGAGAACTTGCACAATTGGTGGCTGACTAAATACTTTTTTTGCCCCACTGTAGATCGTGTCTAGTTACACTATTTATGGAAAAATAGTATATAGTATATTGTATTATAGGGCCTACTGAAATATGTATTGGTTAGGGGCTGCTGAGGATTGCTAAAAGGCTGGATTTTCTCCAATCACCAATTGCATAATTTCTATTATATTTGTCAACCAGCTACTGAACTAATGGCTACAGAATGATTAAGTAGCACATTTCATTAAATAACATAAGGTTAGAGAGCATTATTTTAAGATGGTCAGGGACAGAAGAGTCTACAATCATCAAAGTTCCTTTTTAGAGATAATTTGTGTTTACCTAAATATTTGTGTTAACTTGCTGGCACAACTCAAGAAATTACAGAGCACACCTTTCATCTTAGCATGCTGAGTATAGCTATACAACAGACTATTATAGGAGGCAACTATAAAACCTGCAGTGGTGTGTTGGTAAAATCACTGAGGAAGCCAAGCCAAGCCAGTAAAAAGCCATATCACAACCTATGTTTTGATAATTGCGTTGTTTGCGCTATAACCCATCCATTCATACGCCACCGTGATATACAATAAGGACATGAAAACAAAAAGACAACAGTCACACAGTGGCGGAATAAATTCAACTACGCATACGTTTGTTTCATCACAAGAGTAACATCTGTCCGGTGAAGTCCACAAAGCATATTGCATGTAACAAACAGTTATATCACCTGCAGCATGGTCAAGTAAGTGAACGTTTTCAACAGTTTACTATACTACTGATTTAGTACCACAAGAGTTACCTCAAGTCAGCACAGAGACAACAGGAGCACTGCCTTGGCTATTCCAGCACCATTTCAACCTAAACATTTAAACATCATTAAATCAACATGGCTATACAGTTTATGCATAGTTTAATACACTGAAAACAAACTTAAAGATACCCCCCCAAAAATGTGTCCAATCAATGTTGCTAAATATCATGTGGCTGTCCATGGTACTGATTTCTCTGTGTGTATGTGTGTGTGCGTGCGTGCACGCGCAAGTAGAACAAAAATATTGACTCACCCTACTTGTAGACTAGTTGAATACCAATGCCGTCCTCCTCTCTTTCATGTTCGCAAAACGGTCTATGGCTCTGTCGTACAGTACACTTCACGTTTTTGTTGTCATAGGCTACCTAGCTAAAATGCTTGCAAGCCTAACATCCAAGCATGGTCAACAATAAACCAGCTAAGCTAGCTAGCTAGTTAACGTGAGCCTAAAAGGGCTAAGCTACATCTAGGCTACATATTGAACTTAAATTGTCTAAGGCCAGTGGCACAACATATACATTTATGGTTAGATCAGAATCACAGTCATAATCATTGACCTGCACAGAGAATGAAGTCAAAACCACAAGTCCAAATCCCCAAATCCATCCATGGTATAGGAAAGGGATGATTTAGAAAGCTAGCTCTTGCAGGACATCAACACAAGCAGACCAGAATCTGAAATGCAGTTTTGCTTAGAATGTGATTTAATTGGTGTGAAGCCAACTCCAAACTGTTTTGCTGCACCAGGACAACCCACAGTTGAGCTCACCTCAATGCTGATTGGCTCATTATTTTATAATTTTTATATCAAGGGAGGCCAAGTGCTTGTTGGCATCAGTCAATCAAACGCCATGGCCGCAACATGTCATAGTCTTTTGGTCAAGACAGCATCAGATACATGGGCTACACATACTGAGACAGAGGGACGCTGTTTCCCTCGTTCTGATGATTTCTCCAGTGAGATTCAGTCACTTTCGAATTGATGGAAAATTACGAAAACCCAACGAGGCAAAATATATATATTCGTGTATATATTTAGTTTTTTATTGGTCAAATGTTTGTGAGGACTGGCTTTCCTTGGCATCCACGAATACACGGCACAGTATAAAACCAATACGCTACCAGAAATGGATCTCTTTGACTTGGACCAAAACAAATTTGTAGTTCTATTATTTGTAACATTGTTGTTTCAATGATGAATCAGTCTAGGTAAATCATTGGATCTGATAGCAAAAATGTACCAAATCCCATGGTTCTTTCAAATGAGATACAGTCATTTTCAATCAGATTTTGAACATTCCAACTTGTCTCAACATTCTTTTATCAGCCTGGGAATTGACTCCCATACAACAAGATATATAAAGGTATGAAAAACATAGAAAGCTACTTTTTAAAGAATATATCAATTTGATCATGGGCTTGTGGGGAACAATGTAATACCATCAAACTGTTGCCATCCCAAAGTGGGCACATTTTTCTGCTGGCCCATGGACTATATTACATTGAAAGAAACTTCCCTTCTCCTCTGGTTGTGAATAGCTGTATAAGTCTGGTAGGCATGTTGACAAATGGTTTGGGAGGAAATTTGAAAAGCTGCAGGGCTTTTTGCCTAAACAAATTGTTTAAATGGGATTGCCTGAACAGCGCATCACTGTCAATATTATTATAGCCTTTGGTAATGACTAAATTACTCAGATCCTATTAATCCCAGATGGTTTACTGATTTTGCCATGGGATGTATATTATTATACTGTCATTAGAGTATTTATACCCAGGATCGACCGTGATCTATTGAAGTATATGGTGCAGCATGACAGGTTAAAGACCCAGGGCCGTCAAAAACGTGATTTCCTGTGTGTTATATATATTTCCACACTATGAGGTTGGAATAATATTGTGAAATTGTGAAAATGATGATACTGCCCTTATAGTTTAAGAGTTGTTTGAGAACACTGCCTGAAATTTCAGCCTGTTTTGGTGAGAGGGAGTTTTGGCCTTCCATGGTAAAATCACTGTGCAGTATATTAGTTAATAGACCAATGAGAAAGAGAGTTCCAGCATGCGCTATCAGGGACAAGGAGCTCTTCTGTTTATCATACGATTTCAATTAGGAGAATGAATTTGAAACAATACTACTATGATCAAAATATTTACTTTGAACCAAAATGTTCTATCACATTGAAATTAAATAATATCGTATTCAATTGCGGAATAATTTTCAGTTTCAAATGTGAGGGATAAATAAAGAAAGAAAATAAGACTAAAGTAAGCTTGCATAGGCATACCAAGTAGAACATTTCAAGCCTGCTGATGGTGCCGGCTGGCTGCCGATGGGAAATATTGAATTAAATAATCTCCTAAATAATAGAGCTGTGTGTTTTGAGACGGGCAAACAAAGACATCTGAACAGAAGAAAAAGGGTTTTGAGACAGAACCATTTTTGAGGAAGAGAATAGAACAGAATAATCAAAAATAAATAGTAGGACAGAGAGAGAGCCTATGACAAGAAGACCAGGAAATAATATTAGGGACTTGGCGAGAAAAAGAGACGCGATACAAGGATTACTCATAGTGAGCGCCTCAAGGGTATAGAGAGTAACAAAGACGGAAACCTGTTTCTATCTCTAGTCACGTTTCCTTAATGGACTCACAATGGGACCTAGTTTGTGGTGTTAGATGTGGGAGTATAACCAATTGATTACTGCAAATCAATGGCAAAAGTCTGAGGCTTCCCATGTTGCTCAAAACAATATATTTAACAGCAGGTATGAGAATACAATAGTAATTATTAGGCTCAGTGATTTGTGACGACTGTAACAACCTCTGCAGCTCAAATAGACTAACCCAGCACTATCCTGGTGTTTATACCCCTGAGATGTACAATGACTTCAAAACAACACTTTTACACCATGCATAGTTCATGCATAAAGTACAAAATAAAAATTGAGCTTGGAGAAGAGTTGACTATAACACTGAATCAAACTCAACATTTACAATATTGCCATGACACATTGTATTTGACACCGGAATTTGAAGTTGGACTTTCCTATGCTCTGCCATGTTCTCTATGTCAACATTAATCATCACATGACATTAATAAACTGTAGGATGTGTGTTAATTGTTTGATGTCAATGAGGCTAGTGGTCTTATGAGACTGGAGGTATGAGATTTCATTGATTAACAGTTAAAGGATCATTGATTTACCGCTTCAAGCTGCTTAGTTGCTCCATTGAACATGGTAAGACATAACAGAATATGTGCTGGCTTTGATGTCTCTTAGCCACACCACAATTAGTCAATGTTGTATTATATGGGAACAATCTTCTCATACTAAGGAAATGTATATATTATTAACTTCATAAAACAATACAAATTAAGGTATGAAACAATTGGATTGGTAATGCTATCTCTATGGGTCCACCTTAGGGGGTCAAAGGTCCTACATGTATGCATTTTGGGGTACATCGAGACAGAATGGGCAGTATTGGGATGCACTCTATTATCACATGGTACCATAGATTTGGCTACATAGAGTCATCATAGATTTGGTCTATAATCAGTCCCAGCAGCCTATTTTTAAGATGGCAGGCATTCATTTCATAGGGAGGAACTGCATTGATTTTGCATAGCCATAACTGAATAAATTATTGATGTAAAAGACAAATAATGGCTTAAAATGAGTGTTTACAACGAGGACAACACAACATTATGGCCCAAGTATGTCAGTTATATGTATTTAGCAAGATGTTACCAGAATAGTTGTAAAAATATGTCAAAAATGCTGTCTGAATTGTTGAGTTTTGTATCCTTTTCAAATATATTGCATTTAAACAGTAAAAAAAAATTCTAGAAGCATTTACCGATGTCTATTAATAAAAATGATATACAATATGATTCCATAAATTGTGTTAACATCAATAAATGTAATGTGAAACCTGCCCTGTACCTTGTACCCTATATGAAATCCCATAGGAATGCATTACATCCAGCAAAGAGGTACAGATAACCATTTTCTCAAAATGCCTTCATAATTAGTGTACTAAACTGTACATGAAGCTAGGAAAAGTCTAAACAATGATGCCCAGCTTATGATTATTTAACCATAAGGAACACATTTTCCAATTTGCCCACCAACAGGCTTCATTGGTTTTAAACTCTTTCAATAATATGTGGAATATGCCTAATGGTAATTAAAAATATGTTATGGTTATGCAGACAACACAACCAATGTAGCAAGGTTTGCAAAATATATAATATGTGTAAAATATTTGCTAAATTGTTTAAAAAATATACAAATAACACTATTCATATAACTGGTTTTTGTCAGTATTTGTTGTCGCAAATGTCTATATTTTATTTACAAACAATAAAAAAATGTATCTGTAATATTCCTAAAGGGATTTTTCACTGGTCTGTAGTGATTATAATGATGTACAATATTATGCCATATTTTTTTATATAAAATCTTTCCACCTGATGATAAGGGCATCAACTTACATAGCTGGTGAAGTATTAAAGACTTGTATATAGTATATTGTATTATAGGGCCTACTGAAATATATATTGGTTAGTGGCTGCTGAGGATTGCTAAAAGGCTGGATTTTCTCCAATCACCACTTGCATAACTTCTATTATATTTGTCAACCAGCCACTGAACTAATGGCTACAGAATGATTAAGTAGCACATTTCATTAAATAACATAAGGTTAGAGAGCATTATTTTAAGATGGTCAGGGACAGAAGAGTCTACAATCACCAAAGTTCCTTTTTAGCTTTTTAGAGATAATTTGTGTTATCTAAGTATTTGTGTTAAATTGCTGGGACAATTCAAAAAATTACAGAGCACACCTTTCATCTTAGCATGCTGAGTATTGCTAGGCAACAGACTATTACAGGAGGCAGGGGCACAACTTTCACTGGGGACGGGGGACGGGGACTTGTCCCCCCACATTCTAAAATTGCATTTTTGCCTCCCCCCAGTTTTATCATTGGAATGTGATACAAAATGAGGCAATGGTGTTCTTTAGGACCATGCAGGCATCTCAGAGCGGTCGGGTAGGCTGTTTGGAGTATTACTCTGACTAGAAAAATAAATATATATATACGTGTCCCCCAATAAAACCAAAGTTGCGCTGCTGACCAGAGGCAACTATAAAACCTGCAGTCGTGTGTTGGTAAAATCACTGAGAAAGCCAAGCCAAGCCAGTAAAAAAGCCAAATCACAACCTATGTTTTGATAATTGTGTTGTTTGCGCTATAACCCATCCATTCATATGCCACCGTGATATACAATAAGGACATGAGAACAAAAAGACAACAGTCACACAGTGCCGGAATAAATTCAACTACACATACGATTGTTTCATCACAAAAGTCCACAAAGCAAATATTGCATGTAACAAACAATTATATCACCTGCAGCATGGTCAAGCTAGTGAATGTTTTCGACGGTTTACTATACTACTGATTTAGTACCACAAGAGTTGCCGCAAGTCAGCACAAAGACAACAGAAGCACTGCCTCGGCTATTCCAGCACCATTTCAACCTAAACATTTAAACATCATTAAATCAACATGGCTATGCAGTATATGCTTAGTTTAATACACTGAAAACAAACTTAAAGTTACAACAACAAAAAAAGTGTTGAATCAATGTTACTAAATATCATGTGACTGTCCATGGTACTGATTTCTGTGTGTGTGTGTGTGTGTGTGCTTACGAGCGCAAGTAAAACAAAACATGTTGACTCCCCCTACTTGTAGACTAGTTGAATGCCAACGCTGTCCTCCTCTCTTTCATGTTGGCAAAATGTTCTATGGCTCAGTCATACAATACACTTTTAATTTTTGTTGTCATAGGCTACCTAGCTAAAATGCTTGCTAGCCTAACTTCCTCGCATGGGCACTGTTCATTTAGGCACCGTTCCCCTGGCAGTAAGACGTACTGAGCCACGTCCTCTGTGCTTCAGGCACCGTTCCCCTGGCAGTAGGACGTATTGAGCCACGTCCTCTGTGCTCCAGGCACCGTTCCCCTGGCAGTAGGACGTATTGAGCCACGTCCTCTGTGCTCCAGGCACCGTTCCCCTGGCAGTAGGACGTATTGAGCCACGTCCTCTGTGCTCCAGGCACCGTTACCCTGGCAGTAGGACGTATTGAGCCACGTCCTCTGTGCTCCAGGCACCGTTACCCTGGCAGTAGGACGTATTGAGCCACGTCCTCTGTGCTCCAGGCACCGTTCCCCTGGCAGTAGGACGTATTGAGCCATGTCCTCTGTGCTTCAGGCACCGTTACCCTGGCAGTAGGACGTATTGAGCCACGTCCTCTGTGCTTCAGGCACGGTTCCCCTGGCAGTAGGATGTATTGAGCCACATCATCTCTATGGATATTTCTTCATATGACCTGGTGTTATTGACTAACTGATACTGTCAGTTCTTTATGGTTTGACTAGTCTTCTTTCTGTCCTCTCTGTTCACTAGTCTTCTCTCTCTCTCTCTCTCTCTCTCTCTCTCTCTCTCTCTCTCCTCCTATCTCTCTTCTTTCTATTTACTATAGTCTTCTCTCTTCTCTCTCCTCTATTCACAGTGCCTAACAATGAACCAGCTAAGCTAGCTAGCTAGTTAACGTACATCTAGGCTAAATATTGAACTTAAATTGTCTCAGGCCAGTGGCATAACATATTCACTTATGTTTTTTCTCAGAATCACCGTCATAATCATTGACCTGTACAGAGAATTAATCCAAAACCACAAGTCCAAATCGCCATCTCCATCCATGGCATAGGAAAGGGACAATTTAGAAACCTAGCTACTGCAGGACATCAACACAAGCAGAAACAAAAATTAAATTTTGCTTAGGATGTGATTTGATTATTGTGAAGCCAACTCCAAACTGGGTTTTGCTGCACCAGGACAACCCACAGTTGAGCTCACCTCAATGCTCATTGGCTAATTATTTTATTACATTTTTTATCAAGGGAGGCCAAATTATTGCTGGCATCAGTAAATCAATTATATTTGAAGAATCTCAAATATAAAATATATTTTTTAACACTTTTTGGGTTACTACATGATTCCATATATAAGGCGAGACCCAGATGCAGACACGGGAGGCAGATGGTTGAGTCTTGATATTTATTAAACAATCCAAAAGGGGGAGGCAAGAGAATGGTCGTGGACAGGCAAAAGGTCAAAACCAGTTCAGAGTCCAGGAGGTACAGAGTGGCAGGCAGGCTCGAGGTCAGGGCAGGCAAAATGGTCAGGCAGGCAGGTACAGAGTCCAGAAAACAGGCAAGGGTCAAAAACCGTGAGGACTAGCAAAAGAGAATAGAAGCAGGAGTACGGGAAAAACGCTGGTGGACTTGAAACACATACAAGACGAACTGGCACAGAGAGACTGGAAACACAGGGATATATACACCAGGGATAATAAGCGACACCTGGGGGGGGTGGAGACAATTACAAGACAGGTGAAACAGATCAGGGTGTGACATCATATGTGTTATTTCATAGTGTTGATGTCTTCACTATTATTCTACAATGTAGAAAAAAGTTAAAAAATAAAGAAAAACCCATGAATGAGTAGGTGTTCTAAAACTTTTGACCAATAGTGGAAATTATTTTTTAGGGAAGCCTGGCATCCATGAATACATGAATCCACTGTATACAACCAATACGCTACCAGAAATGGATCTCTTTGACTTGGACCAAAACAAATTTGTAGTTCTATTATTTGTAACATTGTTGTTTCAATGATGAATCAGTCTAGGTAAATCATTGGATCTGATAGCAAAAATGTACCAAATCCCATGGTTCTTTCAAATGAGATCTACCCAATAGAATGTTCCATAGTTACCCAATAGAATGTTCCATAGTTTTTTGATACAGTCATTTTCAATCAGATTCTGAACATTCCAACATGTCTCAACATTCTTTTATCAGCCTGGGAACATTATATTACCCAGATCCTATTAATCCCAGATGGTTTACTGATTTTGCCATGGGATGTATATTATTATACTGTCATTAGAGTATTTATACCCAGGATCGACCGTGATCTATTGAAGTAAATGGTGCAGCATGACAGGTTAAAGACCCAGGGCCGTCAAAAATCTGGTTTGCTGTGTGTTATATACATTTCAACACTATGAGGTTAGAATAATACTGTGAAATTGTGAAAATTCTGATAATGCACTTTTAGTTTAGAAGTTGTTTGGAAAGACCGCTTGAAATTTCAGCCTGTTTTGATGAGAGGGAGTTTTGGCCTTCTGTGGTGAGTTCACCATGCAGTATATTAGTTAATAGACCAATAAGAAAGAGAGTTCCAAATCTCTCTGCCAATAACATCACATTTTCAGTTTTCCCCTCGCCACTCAACCCACTCCCAGACAGTGACAGCAAAATTCATGCTTGAGAAATTGCTCTTTGCTAAGAAGCTGTTTTTGTTTCTTTCTGGCCATTTTAATTGAAAACAATCACAGTAAGGTACTTAATTAATCCTCAGAAATTATTGGATGTTTGGATAAAAATGGCTGCATTGGACCTTTAAGAATGATACGGTATTAGTTTCTCTGAAGAGGTGGAAGAGTTTCTATCAATATGTCAAATCAATCAAACATGCACTGCAATAAATATACCTCTGGATAGTAGATATTAATAGAAGATAATTAGTACACAGTTAAAAGTCTAAGTACAGAGCATCAAAAAACATTTATTCATTTCATCAAAGCTTCAGTCCACTTAGGAAAGCTGATTACTTCTCTTTCGATTACAATAAAATACGTCTGCACCACAGCTCAAACATTACACACTAAAACAGACCTTGTTCTTGTGTAAAATAGCAATGACCTCACATGAGCCAGGGCAGCTTTCATTCAGAGCACTTCAGCAGCTGGGTTTAACCTCTTGTACAGCATTGATCATTTCCAAAATGCCGTATTGACCACAGCATGTAGAAGAGTCGATTGCAGGACATTCGTTTATTTTTCCTCTCCTGTGAACTATTGAAGGGAAACTTATAGAGGGATAGCGGGATTTGTGGACTGTATCAATAACATGTTCGTATTTGAATGCTTTACAGGGATTGTTATAAACAGTAGCCTAATGTATATTCCAGATGACACAGATCATTTTTATACTTTTACTTTATCTCATGCTGTCAAGCTGTCCCATCCATTTTTCACTTACCCTCGGTGATAGCTCCTGTCCAAAGGGTTTCATTTTTCTTGATCTGTTGAGAGAGGGCCATCATCAATCAGGCTGAATCAGGCCAAACTATACAACCTGTTTTCAGAGCATTTCGCATTATGATGTACGTAAATCCGAGACACTCCATTTATACTGAACAAAAATATAAACACAACATGTAAAGTGTTGGTCCCATGTTTCATGAGCTGAAATAAAAATTTTCTCTCAAAGTTGGTGCAAAAATGTGTTTACATCCATGTTAGTGAGCATATATTTCTCCTTTGCCGAGATAATCCATCCACCTGACATGTGGCATATCAAGAGGCTGATTAAACAGCATGATCATTACACAGGTGCACTTTGTGCTGGGGACAATAAATGGCCACTCTAAAATGTGCAGTTTTGTCACACAACACAATGCCACAGATGTTTCCAGTTTTGAGGGAGCATGTAATTGGCATGCTGCCAGCAGGAATGTCCACCAGATCTGTTGCCAGAGAATTGAATGTTAATGTCTCTACTATAAGTCGTTTTAGAGAATTTGGCAGTACATCCAACCGGCCTCACAACCGCAGACCACGTGTAACCACACCAGCCCAGGACCTCCACATCCGGCTTCTTCACCTGCGGGATCATCTGAGTCCAGCCACCCGGACAGCTGATAAAAACAGAGGAGTATTTCTGTCTGTAATAAAGCCCTTTTGTCGGGGAAAAAAATCATACTAATTGGCTGGGCCTGGCTCCCCAGTGTGTGGGGCCTGCTCCCCTGTGCAGTCATGTAAAATCCATAGATTAGGGCCTAATGAATTTATTTCAATTGACTGCTTTCCTTATATGAACTGTAACGTTTGCTATGGTTACATAAGACAGATGGTTACTTAAGGCAAAAAACTAAAGTAGGGTGTTGGTCGGGTGGATAGGTAGGCATATAACACTAACGTCTTGCAATCCAAAGGTTGTGAGTTTGAATCTCATCACTGACAACTTTATCATTTTAGCTAACCAAAGGTTGTGAGTTTGAATCTCATCACTGACAACTTTATCATTTTCCCCTAACCCTAACCTTAACCCTTTAAGATAACCGTAACTTAACCTTTTAACCTAACTCCTAAACTTAGCCCTAACCTTAACCCTAACCCTTAACCCCCATCCCAGCTAACGTTAGCTAGCTAGCTAACGTTAGACACCTAGTCACCTTGCTAGAATTCATAACATATCATACGTTTTGCAAATTCGTAACATTTTGCACATTTTGCGTATTTGTAACATATGGTATGTTTTGCAAGTTCGTAAAATATAATACAAATTGGAATTCGTAATATATCATACGAAATGGGTGATGGACATCCAAAAATATACATACCATACAACATGGAATAGCATAGGTAATGTAATGTCCAGGGCTGTGCCTGATTAGGCACGGAACGAACTGTACATCCACATCAAGGATGTACATTTTGTTCCCTGTCTAAACTGTACATCCACTTACGCAATGTGCATGAGTCATCCCACCTGAATAATCAAGCCTGTTCCCATATAATCCATCTCTACTTGAAACAAAAGCACCACAGTGTTCTAACAATAACTGGAAAAGCAGCCCTGGGAAGAATAGACTTATTCACTGATTAACAACCTTCTGCATTGCACAACGATTTCAATAATGAAATTCAAGTTTTGCTCCTGTTATTGACGGAAGCCTTGGAATTCGATCTTTGCACAACAAAACTTACTGAAGGAAGTAACAACCTGCAGTATGTACAGTACATGCTGTCTTGGCTGCAGCTTCTGCAACTACTGTCAAATAAAAACTTTGTGTCAGATATGATCTAATTGTGTCAGGGTGGCTGCTCTGTTGTTGTTTACCTCTGGTTCCGTTGCAGTGCCAATTCTGGATGCAGAGAGAGAGTGGTTCAACAATAAAGACCTTATTTTCTGGTTCAAACAAATGTGACGTATCTATACATTATGCAGTCGTTACTGGGTTTCTACAGCTGTTAAACATCACTATGGACAGAGAGATTGCTACCAAATTCATATGAAATCTGCCTTCCATTATGAATGAGGGCCAGGTGTGCTTCATTGAAAATGGGCCCGCTGTCAGGAGAACCTCCCACACACACGCACACACGCACGCACACACGCACACACACGCACACACACACACACACACACACACACACACACACACACACACACACACACACACACACACACACACACACACACACACACACACTACATCTGACAGACCTCCAGCCAATCGGGCTAGGTTTGGAATACATGTGTGGTGCCCTTGAACTGCTAGTGACAGAAACTGGCAGCGAGAGGGCTCACTGGAATTCATAATGTAAAGTGTCACTGTTCTCATATTATTTGAGAGTGAAGCAGCATTTTCAAGCAACAGCAATTAATTGTTGCTGTTACACTTTATGTTGCAAATTAGATTTTTGCTTGGAAGATATCACCAGTAAATGTATTGTATGTGTACCTATATTATGTTAGCAACACCCACCTGAGGATCTGTCTTTTTCAGCCATCTATTTCCTGTGTTTGAGGGGTTCAAAATCCACTTGTCACTTAAATCTTGCTGGATTGATTGCTTTCATTTTACTCCTGCGACTCTTTCATACTCTTGCCTGTGCCTGTCGTTTTTCCCCGTTAACATTACGACCTCTGAAATGTTTGTAATAACCTGTCAAACACCCCCCAGTAATGGCTGAAAAGGGCTCAATGTAATACACTGTTTTTCCGTTGCATCTATAAGAACGCTAAAGCTTTGTCAGGAATTTAACGCATCGTCTGGACACTTACATCACAAGAAAGAGAAGAAATATAACTTTATTTTGATGGGTGTTAATTTTTTTGTGGAACATTTTTTATAATATTTTAGTACAGTTGAAATGTTTACAAATTAGATGCTCTGAAATGAAGCAACTTCTGAAAATGAACACTTGGATTATAGTGATAATATGTCTGATCTCACAAACAATGTAAAGCATGTATAGATAGGTGTAATCTAGAGCCAAGCCTGTTGATTTTAAATCTGAGGATATCCTGCTATTGACACACTTGTTGAGTTATGCAACAGAACATGACAACAACAGTAATTAATGAGGCAGTCTAGACAGCGCAGGTGAGTGCAGGTAGGTTGCTACCAAATTCATAGGGTGTCTCTATAGGCCTAGACCACAGTCATTGGCCTAGACAGTTTTTGGTGGATGCAGGCCTATGCCACCACTTTATGTTAATTTATTCATATATGCAAATACACCCAGTGAATTTATGCACATTACTCACATATTATTTTCTTTATTTGAACAAAAGATACCTGATACCATTAGAAAATGTATATATGAGTGCATTCCAAGAAAAAAATTGAAATTTGACAAATTAAATACCTGAACTCCATTAATTATTTCTCCGTGCCAGTAAAATATTTAATGTGCTATAATTCAGTCATTATCTAATGTATTTTAGATGGAAGTTTAGAGTATCTTCATCCATTGTCCAGCATTATTATAATTGTTTATAAGCCCCTTTACCAACCTTGCTAATTATATGTGGCACATGTTATCGATTCAATCCTAAAGTAACTGGTCATAATGATTTTCAGGATACAGATTAGTGGAATGCCACAATCACTATTTATTACCTTGCAGTGAATACAATTTAGGATATGTGAGCATAAGACATTTATAAGGCAAAAATGTTCAACTTCAAGCCTCCAAAGAACTATCAAGTCTGACTATTTACAAGCCCCTTAAATTTTTGCTGTTTCATTTTATGGCTGTCATAAATCTGTTGCATGGAGTGCAGCAGGACATATTGTAGATTGTATGTCCCTCCATCTGGAAGACCAAGTTTTGATTTCACTTCCGAGACCCGTAGAGATGGGGAGCCAGATGAGAGTGATTCAAAGCCCAGCCGGCTGACTCCACTGGAGCGATTGAGTGAGCCCCGGGAGGGTGTCTCTATAACTGTGGTCCTCCATCTGCTGTCCTGCAGGATCCACTTCACAGGACTGGCGGGTGCCCACTGTGCCTAGTCCCAGTCCGGCTGATTCTTCCTCCCTGGGCCTGTCCGAAGTTCTAACCTGACCCCTCTCTGGAGCTGTGCCAGTTGGCTCTGCTGGGAGCCGGGCTGAAAATAACCCACCAATTCATCATGGAGAATACCAGCCGGGTGCTGCTGCCTGTGCTGCCTAGGCGCTTCTCTCAACTTCTGTAACTATTTCAGACTGACCGAGGAGACCATTCACAACTTCAATGCATTCATTATTCAAAAGCCTCTGCTGTGTCGTCTTTGTGTCCCCCATCAGATCAGTCCTCCTCTGGGTGGTCTGTGGAAATGATCAAATATCTCACCTAAGGTTCCATCATGGCTGCTTTTGGCATGCATTTAATCAGTTACTGCTTTACACTGCGACCAAGACATCACAGTGATTGGCTTACAGCATATCACTGGCTGGTATGCAAAGAAAGGTAATGGTCTTCCTCACTTTGACTTTGCTTTTGTTTGACCGCAATGCTCCTGAGAAATGTCCATGGTTAGCAATGGTTAGCAATTTTTCATATCTGCCTGTCCATCTCCCATCCTCATAAATCTATGAGGGTTTTACCAAAATTATCTAAACTTGTTGTTCTTCTGGGGTGCAGGCGAGCTGAGTTATAGTAAGATGGTAGGATACTAAACAGCTTTCAGAGATATAATGTTTCATTATATCTAACAGGAAATGGGGGAAATAGATGAATAGGAAAATAGCCACTTTCTCACCCTTTTGAAAAGCAAGATACATTTTATTTACTGTATCTCAGAACTCACATGAGGTCTATCTACAACACAGGCAGCACAATACAATCAAATACAGTCAAACATTACTTTAACTTTACTTTTCTCACTCTACACAAATGACTGCACCTCCAACGACGCATCCATCAAACTACTCAAACTACTGTTGGTGACACAACCCTGGTCTCCGACAGCGATGAGTCCATGTACCGAGGAGAGATTGACCGACTGGTGGCTTGATGCAGTCGCAACAACCTGGAACTCAACACAGTCAAAACCATAAAGATGGTAATAGACTAATAGGAAAATTCCCTCTCCGCTCTCCCTCTCGAAATCAATGGCTCAGCTGCTAGCACAGCTGAATCATTCAAATTCCTCGGGACCAACCTCAAGTGGGACAACAACATAACAGCAGTCACCAAGAAGGCTTACCAGAGGATGTAGTACATACGCCAGCTGAAGAAAATCAAACTCTCAGAGACAATTCTGATCCAATTTTACACTGCCATCGTTGAGTCCATCCTCACCTCTTCTATCACCATCTGATTTGGGTCTGCACCTGCCTGCTCCAAGGGAAAACTGCAGTGCATTGTCCAGTCTGCAGAGAGGATCATCAGCTCTCACTTGCCCTCCATCAAGGACTTGCACGACTCCAGGACAAGGAAGCGTGTAGGAAAGATAATCTTCGACCCCGTCCACCCTGGACACCCCACCTTCCAAAAACTCCCCTCTGGCAAACGGTACAGGTCAATCATGACCAAAACCACCCAACACCTGAACAGTTTCTTCCCCTGTGCTGTCGCCCTTACCAACCGGCCATTGGGCTCATAGGGATTAAAAGACATACCACTCTGTGCCGAACACTGCACAAGATCATCATTGACCTTTCCTGACCTTGAAAAGAACAAGTAATTCCAAGTACAGTAGTTCATATACAAAGAGAGGTATTTGAGTCAATGAGTGACAGCAACTTTGAGCTTATTACTGAGGCAGCAAACCAAAGGTACTGTATGCCTTGTTTATCCTAAATATGAACAACCAAGAAGTACGATTATACCCCAAACTGAGTTGTTTAAGTATAAAATCATATGAGAAGAGTGAGCTTACCTTAAGGACCTGGATTGATTTACTTTAAAAGGATTTCTGGTTTGATCTCACATTTGTCAGGCTTCATCACTCAATCGATATCATATTTTCAAAATGACATTGCTACAGTATTTCCTATTCCTTAGTGTTGCATATTCCATGCCCCTTTACTTCATTATTTCAACATCTCATTGATTTCCTGATATTTAAAGCTTGTGAGTGGGCCAGCCAAAACCTTTAGCCAAGAAAGATCTCAATCAGCGAGATTGAAGATTGGTATCAGTTTGTCTCTTCCCTCTCTGTCCTCTACTGTATTTGACAAAATATGGTAGCATGGTAGTAATCTGCCTCACTATGTGGGTATTGAGTATTGTATACACCTCATACAGTGATTGGTGTAATCATGAAATGTGATTGTCAAGTCACATATACAAGATGTGATGTAAAACGACTGTCTCCATCCCTCTAACCCACCGTTGTGGAAATACGATACAATAAACTGTATTTAAATATAAGCTCATGTAGTCAGATGTAGTACTACATGTACTAAAGAACATGGTGCAGAGGGTATTAGAAAGCAAGAGGGTTTCTTTATGCTCCATCTTGCCTGGTCTGCCTAGTATTTTATAACATGCAAGAGGAATCGACTGCCACAATTAATCACAATCTCCTGGCCCGTAATTATTACCTTTATTCTCACTGGGATCACTGGGATTTCAATCTGCAATTTATCCTCATTGGGCTTTTCAGCTGTTGTCATTCCATATAATAGACTGCTTTTGAAAGACAAGTGAACAGAATGTGGAATGTCAGCTTAATTAGTGTGCTTTCTGCCCACATGGCTCGCTGCTAGTCTGCTGCAAATTAGTTCCAGGGAGCACAGCTCAAGGACAAAGGGCTTGACACTTTGATATGTTTACACTACGAAGATCACTTACTGAACAGACATACAAGCAGTCTGCTGAAATCTGTTCTGAAAGACCACAGTTGTTCACTTTCTACTGTGATAAGTAACACACAGTGTGAAGGTAGTCAATTGTGAACTAACCCACATAAAAAATACTATAGTAGCCTATACTAGGGGATAAATTCTATAGTATTCACTGTAGTGTTTTTGCACTCTACTGTAGCATGTACTGTAGTATACTCCAATATTTACAGTTAACTATAGTATAAATACTGAAGTAAAAGAACTGTGGAATATACTAAAGTAATGAATTTAGTATTTTTGTGGATTGTAGTATTTACTGTAGTGTTTTTGTGGACAGTACTGTAGTATTCAGTGTAGTGTTTTTGAGGACAATAGTATACTGTAGTATTTACTGTAGTATTTTTGTGGACATTACTGTAGTATTTACTATAGTATTTTTGTTTTATTATCTTTGACATGGAAGCGGAGGCTTTCTTCTTGAGGAAACCTACAGAAGAAATACTTACAGTACATTTTCCATAACTTGTAGGTAGGTAGGTTTGGTGTTGGAGGGCTTGTAGGAGGCACTCTTTCCTCAGGTCAAAAAAAAATATCCCAATGCCCCAGGGCAGTGATTGGGAACATTGCCCTGTGTAGGGTGCCGTCTTTCAGATGGGATGTTAAACGGGTGTCCTGACTCTCTGAGGTTATTAAAGATCCCATGGCACTTATCGTAAGAGTAGGGGTGTTAACCCCGGTGTCCTGGCTAAATTCTCAAGCTGTCCCTCATACCATCATGGTCACCTAATCATCCCCAGCTTACAATTGGCTCATTCATCCCCTTCTCTCCCCTGTAACTATTCCCTCCCGGTCGTTGTTGTAAATGAGAACGTGTTCTCAGTCAACTTACCTGGTAAAATAACGGATAAATAAAAAAATAAAAATTGGATTGTGGTCTGACCAGATAGTTCAGAGCTTCCACTCTTTTCTGTAACCTCTAGGAAACACAATATGTGGTCTATACTTGGCATCTATGTTTCACACTTATGGGTGGCAGAAATTACATTATGGGGCAGGGGAATGGATAGGGTATTTGCAAATTACATACTGTAGTGTTTACTATAGTCAAAAAAGTGTTATGTTTTTGCGGTCTGTAGTGTTTTTGTGGACATTACTGTAGTATTTACTATAGTATTCTACAGTATACCACAACATTCTATATTAAGTACTACACATGATCGAGGGATACTACAGTGTGTAGTATAATATTCTACAGTATACTAGTTTACTATAAAATTCTATACTAAGTACTGTAGTATTCTTATAGTAAACGGTAGTATTTTTTCATGTGGAACAATGGGTATGCAAATGTTTGTGCCATTTTGAATATCAGCAATATTCTGACTGAGTGCAATATTTGTACGGTGTACTCTAACCGTAGGCAAACAAGAGCATTCTTGTGAGTCTTTAATAATAGCAACAATGGAACTTTTTATATAACAAAACAAATGGAGAATTAGTGTAGTTGTAGACCAATGTAAGGCATCTAGTTGAGTGAAATTCACTTTTTCAGTGCTTTTTCAGATAGCAGACCTCTATTTTTTTCTTTCAGTACAGTGCAGTCCTGTAGGTGCAGTTTTACCCTCAACACCTTGACTTTGACAACTGGACCTGAAAAGGCTTCAAATACTTCAAACATCAATGGGCAGCGCTGTATCTCCAGGATCCCCCACTTGTCTATTCTGTTTGTGTTTCGAATCGGGAGCAGGGAGCTGGGAACTCCTGGACTAGGAAGGACTGTGAAATCTAGAATAATCATCCATCTAGGACGAGCAGACAAACCCTGCCCATTGCACCACAAACACGTGTGATACAGTAAGTGCCTCTTGTGCCTCTTCCAAGAAAAACATGCACTAGCATGTCATGCCTAAAAGTATACATCCCATTTTCAGCAAGTCACCATGAAAAAAGAGCCATCATTATCAACATTAGCATGTCCTACTAATATAAGCAAGAACCACATGTATGAGAGCACCCTTCGAGTCTTTAATTTGATTGTTTTCAAAGAACATGAGGTATATTCTATATTTCTGGTGTATCAGGTATTTTTTCTGTTGTACAGTGGATGCCAGGTATTGACATAACACAGTAGTAGTACTAGAGCGAATGCACACCTTATTGAATAAAAAAAATTACACATTTCTGGGGACAAATTCAATTTAAATGTATAGCTGTGATTCAGAATGGGGCATCTGTATTGTGAGATCAAGAGTCCTCCAGAGATGATAAGATGGGGACTTGACAGATGTGAATTTGTTGTGATGTGCAGGCAGAGGATAGAGAAGGGCAGAGAAGAGCTGTGTACAGTAGCTACTACAACCCCTCTCCACGGTAGCGGCTGATAATTGCCTTTTGCGTTACTCACATTGCACCTGGATCCCATTGGCGAGAGACGTGGCACTTTTATCAGGGTGCTTCTCGGGACAGAGGAGAGCTGTAAATAGTCTAATGTTTCTCCACAGGGAACCAGTGAAGCATTGTTGTATTCACACTCGCAATCTGGGGGCATCACAACTCCATTGCTTACTAGAAAAAAATGTACGCCTGTCCAGTACTCTCTTCGTTTAACAGTACGTTTAATCTGGCGACAGGTTATTCAGCGGTGATGTGTGTTTTCTCATGTGGAGGTGTATTAATTTGTTTTGAAGCACCGATCACTAAGGTTGTGGGGTACTGTTGGATAGTGCATATTTGTAGAGAGGTTGGCTCACAGTTGGCCTATTTTATTGAAGCCTCCAATAAACAACAAGTACACAGCAAGCTCCCACTTTCCCAATTTTCTCCTGGCCATGACTCATGAGCCAGAAATGTTATTGCTCTGTTACAATTTGCTCTCATATTTCCTTTGCTCAGGGGTGTCACCAGTGCACCCCCTCTCCTGCCCAGCTCTGGAGTGGCAGAGAAGCCTGACAGTGTTAGCTGTTGTTATCTGTTATGTTCAGACTGTATTCATAATCATTGGGACCCAGCTCCATGCATTGTCTACATTGCCTTTCCCAACCAACACTAACACCATCAAGCTCAAGACAGGACACATACTGTAAGCTCTCAGCTCATCTGCCTTGAATAACGATGTGTCACTTTCTGACAGGTGAAGAGGGGACATACTGTAAAAGCACAGGAAGAGGATTGAAATCTGTTTATAATAGTCAAAAGTTTCAACAAACAAGTGCTCCATCTCAGATAACACACCAAAATCTAAAGTGGAGGACGGAAAAGTACAAAAAACTATAAATAAAGAAGTTAGTGCATTTACTATAGGATGTTGGACTGGGGCTATGGAGAGATAATTAATGTCAAAACAGTGCACTGGTACAAATAGGCTCTGGGTCTCCTCCTAGGCTGATATGGCCGCAATGCACCAGCAGGCTTTACAGGCCTTCAAGTGCTTCAGTGGAGACACATTCCACCAGAATGCACTGCAAGGCCTTTGACTGCCCCTCTAATGAGGTGGAGGACTGTCCGCAGCCTGCAGTCCCCAGCCAGGCCCTCCCTAGCTCCCCCTCTCTCCTACCCACAGCCCCTGCTCCCTCTGGGCCTGTCATCCTCCCACCCGCCTCTCACTGACTGACTGGGCAGATTAATAAAAACAAGCTCTTTTGCGGATCGCTTGTGCGTTTTTAAAGACCGGAGCCCTGGCAAGTCATCCTGACGGTCTCTATAATCCTGTTTGGCCCTGTTAGCTGGGCTAAAGTGAGACGCCACAGCAAGCACTCAGATGTTGCCTTGAAAGATGCGTTTGTGGGCGTCTGAGACACTGGTCACGTTTTGTCAACACATCAAGGTCCTGGTGACTGTTGTATGTTGTGCATTGATGTATTTGAAAAGGCTGCAACAATGGCACTGAGGTGCAATATGGTATAATTACTGCCCTCATTCACGTCACACTCTATGTTCTGTATGTATGTTGTTTTTGAAAACAAAATATGCTCTACAGGGATGACGGACTCCACCCAAACCATCAAGGAGCCTGGACCCTCTCTTCACATTTTAAGACCGCGTTAAGATATTGACTCAGAGACAGACCAAGCCCGCTCAGGTAATACCTCCCATCCTCTCTAAGTGTTATCGGCGTATTGTTGTATATACTGTACTTCCAGCGGTGTTGTCAGTTGTAATCTTCTACCCATTCGTTTGGACTACACTCTTAGTTCTGCTATTATTAGCTCAAATGAGGAGCCCACTGTGGTCTGCTCACCCAGTGTCTTTAGTTCAAATTTCAATTCCATAAACTTGAATACCCCCTCGGTTTTCAAATCACGTAGAGGGCTTAGGCTGTTGCATGATGGCAACCAAAGTAAGCCAGTTTATAATATTCCATCATTGGTTACTCTGAGAATTCCTCATATTGACTTTGGCTGCGGCCTCAGGCCCTATAGTTTTAACCTTGGAAAAATAAATTCAAATTTCTTCTCCTTCCTCTATTTCTAATAAGGATAGACAAAATGTTGCAGTTCTATGCCATCTGATAAGCATACCAATTAAATAAATATCAACCATCAGACAGGGCCTGCAACCGCCTATTGAGCATAGCTTGTTTGAGTTGGAGTTTCCATGTGACTTAAAAAATCGTAAAGGACTTGGGTTAATGTATCGGAACATTAGGAGCTTACTTCCTTAACTGGATTACATAAAGATCTAGGCTATGCAGATTAATCCAGAAATTCTGGTACTGACTGAAACCTGGATCTCTGGGGACATTTTGGACTCTGATATTAATATTGAGGGTTATCATATGTTCAGAGCTGACAGACAGGGTAGAGGTGATGGAGTGGCCATTTTATGAAATATTTTCTCTGTCTCTTTACTGAAATCCATTTCCCTTGCCCAAAAATTTGAGGAACTATCTTTAAGCCTTTGTCTGGGGAAAAAGGTATCCATAACTGTTATAGTGGTCGACCGTCCTCCATTTGCTAACCTTTGTGTACTCAAGCAGTTAACTAGTTTGTTGTCTTGTTTTACTGAATCAGAAGTTATTATTCTGGGTGACCTAAATTATGATTGGGAAGTGTAAGCTTCCGACAATCTAAAAAAACATGTGTAATGATCTAAACCTAACCCAGCTGGTGACTAAGCCTACACGGCCCAACCCTAGAGATCCTTCAAAGTCATCTCTGATTGATCTTATTTTAACGAATACACCAGAGAAATATGTTTCTACTGGTGTCTTCGCCCAATGCATTAGTGACCATTGCCCAGTTGTTTGTTTTAGAGATGTGAGAACACAAAAATCAAAGCCTCGTGTCAGTACAAAGAGTATCTTGTCAATTGTCAACTTTCTTAATAATTATGGCCCAATTTCATAGCAGTATTACAACAACCTATTAAGTTGTTAATGATCTTGTCAATGCTTTAGACACTAAAATGACTGTCAAAGCTTTTGATACTGTTGATCATAATATTTTATTGAATAAGTTGTCCTCGATACACCCTGAGCTTTGACACCTGTTCTTTGTTTCATGATTATCTTAATGACAGAACTCAATCAATCAATCAAATGTATTTATATAGCCCTTACATCAGCTAATGTCACAAAGTGCTGTACAGAAACCCAGCCTAAAACCCCAAACAGCAAGCAATGCAGGTGTAGAATCACAGTGGCTAGGCAAAACTCCCTATAAAGGCCAGAACCTAGGAAGAAACCTAGAGAGGAACCAGGCTATGAGGGGTGGAGAGTCCTCTTCTGGTGGTGCCGGGTGGAGATTATAACAGAACATGGCCAAGATGTTCAAATGTTCATAGACGACCAGCAGGGTCAAATAATAATAAACACAGTGGTTGTAGAAGGTGCAACAGGTCAGCACCTGAGGAGTAAATGTGAGTTCCTGCTGTCTCTAGAGAGTAGAAAACAGCAGGTCTGGGACAGGTAGCACATCCGGTGAACAGGTAAGGGTTCCATAGCCGCAGGCAGAACAGTTGAAACTGGAGCAGCAGCACAACCAGGTGGACTGGGGACAGCAAGGAGACATCAGGCCAGGTAGTCCTGAGGCATAGTCCTAGGGCTCAGGTTCTCCGAAAGAGAGAAAGAAAGAAAGAGACCAAAAAAGTGTTAAAAAAATCAAAATATATTTGGGATTTTATATTCTTCAAAGTAGCCACCCTTAGGATTGATGACAGCTTTGCACATTCTTGGCATTCTCTCAACCAGCTTCACCTGGAATGCTTCATCCCAAACCATCTCAATTGGGTTGAAGTCAGGTGATTGTGGAGGCCAGGTCATCTGATGCAGCACCATCACTCTCCTTCTTGGTCAAATAGCCCTTACACAGCCTGGAGGTGTGTTTTGGGTCATTGTCCTGATGAAAAACAAATAATAAGCACAAACCAGATGGAATGGCGTATCGCTGCAGAGTGCTGTGGTAGCCATGCTGGTTAAGTGTGCCTTGAATTCTAAATAAATCACTGAGAGTGTCACCAGGAAAGCAACCCCACACCATCACACCTCCTCCATGCTTCAATGTGGGAGCCACAGACACAGAGATCATCCATTCACCTACTCTGCGTCTCACAAAGACACTGTGGTTGGAACCAAAACATCTCAAATTTGGACTCATCAGACCAAAGGATAGATTTCCACAGGTCTAATGTCCATTGCTCGTGTTTCTTGGCCCAAGCTAGTCTCTTTATCTTATTGGTGTCCTTTAGTAGTGGTTTCTTTGCAGCAATTTGACCACGACGGCCTGATTCACACAGTCTCCTCTGAATACTTGACTTTGAGATGTGTCTGTTACTTAAACTCCGTGAAGAATTTATTTGAGCTGCAATCTGAGATGCAGTTAACTCTAATGAATTTATCCTCTGCAGCAGAGGTAACTCTGGGTTTTGCTTTCAGGTGGCGGTCCTCATGAGAGCCAGTTTCATCATAGACCTTGATGGTTCTTTATTGACTGACCTTCATGTCTTAAAGTAATGATGGACTGTGGTTTCTCTTTGATTATTTGAGCTTTCTTGCCATAATATGGGGCTATCTTCTGTATACCAGCCCTACATTTGTCACAACACAACTGCTTGGCTCAAACGCATTAAGAAGGAAAGAAATTCCACAAATGAACATTTAACAAGACACACCTGTTAATTGAAATGCATTCCAGGTGACTACCTCATGAAGCTGGTTGAGAGAATGCCAAGAGTGTGCAAAGCTGTCATCAAGGCAAAGGGTGGCTATTTTGAAGAATCTCAGATATAAAATATATTTGGATTTGTTTAACACTTGTTTGATTACTACATGATTCCCATATGTGTTGTTCCTTAGTTTTGATGTCTTCTCTATTATTCTGCAAAATAGTACAAGTAAAGAAAGATCCTTGAATGAGTTTTTGACTGGTACTGTATATATACAGTGAGGGAAAAAGGTATTTGATCCCCTGCTGATTTTGTACGTTTGCCCACTGACAAAGAAATGATTAGTCTATAATTTTAATGGTAGGTTTATTTGAACAGTGAGAGACAGAATAACAACAAAAAAATCCAGAAAATCGAACGTGAAAAATGTTATAAATTGATTTGCATTTTAATGAGGGAAATAAGTCTTTGAACCCCTCTTAATCAGAAAGATTTCTGGCTCCCAGGTGTCTTTTATACAGGTAACGAGCTGAGATTAGGTGCACACTCTTAAAGGGAGTGCTCCTAATCTCAGTTTGTTACCAGTATAAAAGACACCTGTCCACAGAAGCAATCAATCAGATTCCAAACTCTCCACCATGGCCAAGACCAAAGAGCTCTCCAAGGATGTCAGGGACAAGATTGTAGACCTACACAAGGCTGGAATGGGCTACAAGTCCATCGCCAAGCAGCTTGGTGAGAAGGTGACAACAGTTGGTGTGATTATTCGCAAATGGAAGAAACACAAAAGAACTGTCAATCTGCCTCGGCCTGGGGCTCCATGCGAGATCTCACCTCGTGGAGTTGCAATGATCATGAGAACGGTGAGGAATCAGCCCAGAACTACATGGGAGGATCTTGTCAATGATCTCAAGGCAGCTGGGACCATAGTCACCAAGAAAACAATTGGTAACACACTATGCCGTGAAGGACTGAAATCCTGCAGCGCCCGCAAGGTCCCCCTGCTCAAGAAAGCACATATACATGCCCGTCTGAAGTTTGCCAATGAACATCTGAATGATTCAGAGGACAACTGGGTGAAAGTGTTGTGGTCAGATGAGACCAAAATGGAGCTCATTGGCATCAACTTAACTCGCCGTGTTTGGAGGAGGAGGAATGCTGCCAATGACCCAAAGAACACCATCCCCACCGTCAAACATGGAGGTGGAAACATTATGCTTTGGGGTGTTTTTCTGCTAAGGGGACAGGACAACTTCACCGCATCAAAGGGACGATGGGCAGGGCCATGTACCGTCAAATCTTGGGTGACAACCTCCTTCCCTCAGCCAGGGCATTGAAAATGGGTCGTGGATGGGTATTCCAGCATGACAATGACCCAAAACACACGGCCAAGGCAACAAAGGAGTGGCTCAAGAAGAAGCACATTAAGGTCCTGGAGTGGCCTAGCCAGTCTCCAGACCTTAATCCCATAAAAAATCTGTGGAGGGAGCTGAAGGTTCGAGTTGCAAACGTCAGCCTCGAAATAACTTGGAGAAGATCTGCAAAGAGGAGTTGGACAAAATCCCTCCTGAGATGTGTGCAAACCTGGTGGCCAACTACAAGAAACGTCTGACCTCTGTGATTGCCAACAAGGGTTTTGCCACCAAGTACTAAGTCATGTTTTGCAGAGGGGTCAAATACTTATTTCCCTCATTAAAATGCAAATCAATTTATTAAAATTTTCACATTCGTTTTTCTGGATTTTTTTTGTTGTTATTCTGTCTCTCACTGTTCACTATTGTGTTTTATGTGTATTTTATATTGTATTATACAGGGCGCATTTGGAAAAGAAACCTAGGTCTCAATACGTGTTCCCTGTCAAAATAAACCTTAAATGAATAAAATAATACAAATATGATGCTTTTCTTGACCTTGAAATAAATATATTTGCTTGCTTGGGATTTTATGTCTCTAAATTCATTCCTAATGCACACATGCAGAGCAGTCTTTTTATGTTCTAGCTGATTTTAGAGAGTCATAATGTGAGCAATGCGACCGTGTAGTTTCCTCTGTGGAGTGGCTTTAGTGAACGCTATCAAGGCTATTGATTTAGGCTGTAAATTGTATGTATTGTTCAAAAAAGTGAAAAACAACAAAGTTGCAAGTCTTTCTGATGATGATAACCTGCATGCACCAGTGACTTCACTAAAAGTTCTTAATATGGATGAAGGAGTGCAGTGCATGCTGGGTCCTTCCCCACAGAGCGCAGGTTGCCAAATAGGAGGGCTGTTGGCCGATGGCAGATGGTGTGGGGGGAGATTACACTGTCATTGGTGCATGGCATGAGATTGCACTGGTGTGAGTCGCTGTGGGTGAGAGTGGAATACAGTTACTCCTCCGTATGCGGATTAGCGTTAGTGTTTATACTGGCTGTACTCTCCTATATATGTCTGCAGAGCCAGTTCACTGTATGCTACCAGACAGGGCCAGTTGCACTGTTCCCCAGCCTCAGGGAAGAATGTTAAATGCAGCATTTTGTCTCTAACGAGAATCCAAACAGTCAGCATACTGTATGGTTTATATGCTCCATTTCTCCCCCTGGACTATGTTGCGTGCTGGATATTTATTATACAAAATATGAATTACAGAGGAATCACTGAGCAAGCCTACTTTGCATAGGACTGTAGTAGAAAATGGCCGTCTTAATGATATTGCTACTATAAAACCAGGATGAGACTAGGGACCTCATTAATTACAGTCCCAGTCCAACAACTCTTTACGATGCATGATACATTTAAGACAGACTGTAATCCATTTGAACAACTGTATCTTTACAGGGGCAATTAAGGACAAGAACCTTGCTAGAGGGCACAAGAATCTGAACCTCCTGGGATTCTATCTCACTAGAGTTAAATCACCAGGCCATTGGCCATCTGTGATACCCCATGCTGACACAGTGAAACAATGCTTTGATTAGACATTCAAGTAAAATTGGTAGGCATAATAATGGTAAGACCCCAAGGTCAAGGTGAGCTCAAGGTCAAGAAGAGCAGTGTAGACTGCCTTGGCTAGAGTGCTACAATGCAGGACAGAACTTGTTTGGTCAAGTTAGTGGTGGAGTGTGTAATGATTTCCTTTTTTAATGTATATTATAAATGACACATACCATTTCCAACTAGCAGTATGTACTAAACATTAAGTAATTAATATAATGTGATAGGTTGCGATGTAAGATTTTCTCATTATCGAGTGCAAGCAACATTTTGTCCAGATGGGGGCAATGAAGACAACATAAAACTGAATCAGGGAGGGATGGGTTCCATTCAGCATAGAGATCACAAGTGATACATTATTGGAAGTGGAAAAAAACCAAAATGTTTTAAATAGTTTTAATAAAATATTTGTGGAGAAAGTGTTACTGATAGCGATGATTATTATTGAATGTCATGATTTATGACAAAATCACAAAGGAAAACTGTGCTACTCTGCAACGTGAGTGCTGCTCTTGTCAGTTGTCATTTCTATCTCTACCAGGGGAGGGTAGTACAAGCCAAGTTTAGGAGAAGACTACACAAATTGTAGGCACAGGGAGGTTACAGGGCTGTAGGACTTTCCAATCCCGATTTGATCCCTTTCCATCAGCTGTCTTATTACACATTTTAAATACTGTTTTCTCTCTCTCTTTTCTACGAAGATACTGTAAACAATCAGCCAATACTTCCTCATCAAATTCCATTACCTCATAACTCCATGACCTTACATGGGGTGCAGATGCAGATTTTGAATTGACTCAAATTGGATTCCACTGAAATTACACAAAGACACACCTACACTGGGGTCAGAAATGATTGACAGTAATACATTGGGTCAAAGATCATACCCCCAAGACATGCTAACCTCCCCTGTTGTTGGTAATGGTGAGACGTTAGCTTGTCTTGGGGGATCTTTGACCCTCCATAACTTTCTCACTTATTATTATTCACGATTCATTCAGGATTATTTATGATCATGGTAGCATCCACATTAATGAAGAAGTGTTTAGAAACATATTATATTGTTACTTACAATAAAAGTGACTCAAAAATGACACAATATGTTGTTTACCATTCAATTTTATTGGACACAAAATAATCTGAAACACAACCAAAATGAACTGAAAATGTATCCAACAAGTTCGTAAAGTCACAGGCTTGATGTAGCCCTTGAGTGCTAGGAATATAGGACAAAATACTAACTTTTGACTACTTTATTTATAAAACCTTTAGGGGTGCCAACAGTGGCGGACTGGGAACAAAAATCGTCCCTAGCATTTCTAACACAGCGGACCATTTCTTTAAACAAGGCCCCCACACCAGCCATTTTGTTTCTTGAAGCCCACATTTCTTGAAGCCCACATTTGCCCAAAATACCAGATGGACAGTCCACCCCTAGGTGTCAATCATTTTGATCCCTACATTTGTGAGAAAAAAGAAGAAAAACTCTTGAACGAGTAGGTGTCCAAACATTTAACTGGTAGTGTATTGTATATTGTATGCTACATTTTAAAATATATATTAATTCATACAACTGCAATTGCTCAGGTATTAGATTTTGTTTATTTTTACTATTTTCTACATTGTAGAATAATATTGAAAACATAAAAACTAGTGTTAAACAAATCAAAATATATTTTTTATTTTTCAAAGAAGCCACCCTTTGCCTTGATGACAGCTTTGCACACTCTTGACATTCTCTCAACCAATTTCACCTGGAATGCTTTTCCAACATTCTTGAAGGAGTTCCCACATATGCTGAGCACTTGTTGGCTGCTTTCCTTCACTCCGTGGTCCAACTCATCCCAAACCATATCAATTGGGTTGAAGTCGGGTGATTGTGGAGGTCAGGTCATCTGATCCAGCACTCCATAACTCTCATTATTGGTCAGATAGCCCTTACACAGTCTGGAGGTGTGTTGGATCATTGTCCTGTTGAAAAACAAATTATAGTCCCACTAAGCGCAAACCAGATGGAATGGCATATCGCTGCAGAATGCTGTGGCTAGCAATACTGGTTAAGTGTGCCTTGAATTCTAAATAAATCACTGACATTGTCACCAGCAAAGCACCCCCACACCATCACACCTCCTCCTCCATGCTTCACAATGTTCAAAGTTCTTGAAATTTTCCTCATTGACTGAACTTCATGTCTTAAAGTAATGATGGACTGTCGTTTCTCTTTGCGTATTTGAGCTGTTCTTGCCATAATAAGGACTTACCAAGTAGGCTATCTTCTGTATACCCCCCCTACCTTGTCACAACACAGCTGATTGACTCAAAAGCATTAAGAAGGAAATAAATTACACAAATTAACTTGTAAAAGGCACAAAAAATAAAAACCCTTGAATTAATAGGTGTCCAAACGTTTGACTGGTACTGTGACGCAGCACTTGAATAATGTATTTTATACAGTCATTATTGTTCATTTTTATCAAGCGTGTCAATAATTTCGAACCCCACTGTAGATGGTCTTACATTAGCATTATGTCTGTCTGACTGAAGCACAAAGAGCAGTACGAGTGTTTGTGGAGCCAGTGTGCAGCCTATCTGCTAATCAAAACAGACCACCTGTGAAGGATGGCCAACCCATCCACCATTTAACACACAATGGACAATAGCTCAGCTCGTATCGACCACAAACATGCACGATCCTGGATCCTCCCACCATTATGGCACCAGCTAAGGAACTAGACATATATTTTGCCTGTACTCAAAACGGTCCATTTCAACTTCAGATATTGAATGTATAACTTTAACTGTAGGCTTAAATACACCTAAAAAGATACTATCAGCAATCTTACAGCTCAGGGCTCTCTCTCACTGATAAGGTGTTATTGCAGCAAATTTACTTATTATTCAGACTGAATGTAGACATGAGCAGAGACAGAGAGAGTAAGAGAGAAAGAGAAGAAAGAGGGACAGCGAGACAGAGAGAGAGAGAGAGTGTAGGGGGGTTTCATCTAAACACAGAGGGCAGACAGAAACTCGATTACTGGGAAATGTAACTCCTGTCAGAGTGACAGTGACAGTGTGGGAGGCAGGCTGGGACTCCCTGATGATACCATCAAAGTCCTCCTTTATTTGTCTTGATGAGGAAGCGATTCCGCTTCCCCAGAGCCCCTGGGGGCATGCTGATGTCATCTGCCTGTCACCCACCATGACTGGAAGTCTCACTGCTGCCAGGCGTCAGGCAAAGATGAATTAAGTCTGCTGCTCAATGCATCAGGTCTCACATTGTGACTGGTCAAGCCCAGTAATAACAGCCATTAGCATCATCGCTGCTTCTCCTACTGTTATGTGATTGTAGAGGTTCTATCACTGTGCTACAACCACTCCAACTAGAGTTAGCGAAGACTTCTACTAAAATGTGTCCTTCTACTGCTGCTACTACTACTTCTACTAGTACTGGCCACTGGGCACACACTGGTTAAATCAACGTTGTTTCCACGTCATTTCAATTAAAATACGTTGAACCAACATGGAATAGACATTGAATTGACATCTGTGCCCTGTGGGACTAGTCCTAGTACTAGGCCTACTACATTTTGTTCTTTCTTTTTCTCTTGACTTGCTATGCCCCACCCTTATGTCTTAGAGACTCAAAAGCCACTGTCAGACAGAAATGTGTGTTGCTCCTTTCCAGGATTTGGGAGCACATGCAAGTTACGTATAATATTTACAGTATGTTTGTGTGTGTGTGTGTGTGTGTGGGTGTGTGTGTGTGTGTGTCCTTTGAATGTCTGAGTCCAAGGCAGCACTTTGTTGAAGAGACAGATTCATCAACAGGCTTTTGTGGGTGTCCCTTGCCTCCAGCACCTTTGGCTTCTACAGATGACTGCAGACAAACACATGTGGTCTATCGAGATTATACCTCATTTGAGATGTACAATGGTCACATTAGAGCGTTTGAAAGGACCTCTGAATACCCTGTATTCACAATGGTGACAGGTTTGCAGATGCTGATTTTTAACTGTTTATTGTCTTTGTCCATTGATGCATATTATAGGATACGAAATCCATGAATTGAAGTGAAGCATAAAGTGCTTCAATGTAAATGTCTGAAAATAAATCCCATAATCAGCTGCTTACCACTGCATGCTAGACAATATATAATGATATGCAGCTAGATTGTTAATTGACTTCCTGCATTCCACCTAGCCCATATCTCCATGGCAACCCCTTGGCTCTTTTCATAGTTGTTGCAGAAGAAGAAAAGTTCAAAACACTCCTATTCAATCTCACATCATGCCAGTCTCTGAATTAAACATGAACACTTCTTTTGTAGAGGAAGAAAAACCAGAATATTCCAAACACTTTTTTTGTTTTTTAATTCTATTAAATTAACTTCCAGTATAATATCTACCATAACCTTTTTTGTTTCAGATATCATGTAAAGCGGTCTATGGCTTCTAGGAACTTGTAAAGAATATGTCATGATGCCCCGGATGCGCAGACATTGGGGGCTTCAGAGAGGGCAGGCGTACGAGAGCCAGGGAGAGATAGTGGGGGCTGGATGTCAGAACTGACACTAACATGGCCCTCTCTGTTCTCTGCCACAGTGAGCTCATCCAGTCCAGACCTGACTCACTGCCTGGCGTCCTGCTCCTCCTTTGGGAGCCACTCTGAATCCCTCTCACTCACTAACACACTGACCCCAACAGATCATGTGTCTATGTCGGTGGAGTAACAGGATAGCTTGTCTGCTGGAACAAGCACAAGAAACAAGCTGGTGTCGTTGCGCAAGAACACAACCACCATTTGAAAACAAACTCTTGATTTGTTTTCGGGTTTCTCTAATCTCTTTGTTACATAACATGCTTAATCTTCTCTTCTTTGAACAAAATCATCGGTTTAATTGTGTCCTCAGCCAATATGATGTCACGGTTACTTATACTGGATTATCATGGCAAATATGATCACACATGCAATGTCTTCTAATTACTGAGATCATTTCAACACCAGGGGAAAATGTCACTTGTCACCTAAATGTCATCATCATCATCATACCACTGTTATTCTCTACAGTGTGGAGCCCTGTGTGATGGCTGTCTCTTCACTGCATTAAATGACATCACATAGCTGTGTGTGAGGTTGAAACACAAGGGTTGAGAACTGAAGGTAAGAAAAGTATGCTGGACTGGAACAATCTGTTGTAGGGAAGAATAGAAATAGTTAAAACACAGTCCCAGAGTGAATGTAGAGAACATAATTCTGACAGAATAGCTCCCTTAGAAGCAAACATTTCCCTCTTATTTGGCCTATGAAAAGACCCCAATGAGCACTCCTCATGAAATTAATATGTGTTCCCCACAACCCTATAAGGAAACAGGTGGTGCTGTTCCCCCCTTCCTCTGAACCCACTTCAAATGTCAGGGGGCAAGCAAGAAGATGGCAAGTATGAGGGATTATTTGTATTGATTTTCATCTTTTATTTTTAATTAGCCCAAGGGCTCGAGTCTTGATTAGATTGGGTTCTGACTCTAACACTATTGATTTTTGGTAGACTACTCTAAATCCACTCTCTTCCTTATTACAGATCCCTGCTGCCTCCCTCAAGGACTGTGTTCAGAGTGTTACCAAACATGTAGTCTGTTTCTAATGGGGCCAGAAACCGTTTGATCGAAAGTGACAAAATTACACCCCTTCTGTCCCACGGGCCCAATTCTATTACTATGTTATGAACTTCCCTTGGGAGTAAAGATGCGCTGTGCATTCTGGGTAAGTGTGCAGAACAGACACCCCAGTATTATTCTGATCTTTAAACTTGATCTTGGGAATTATTAAGGACATTTACGGCACAGAGAAGCTCAGCCCCTCATGCCTGGATGGGTGTTTATTATGTGTGTGAAACCTCCAGTGATAAAGCTGGTGAATGACATCCTCCTACAAGAATCAGCCTTTCATATCAAAATGTATTATTTTTCATTTTTTTTGCACAACCTTTCACACAATAATGAGCTCCAATGTACAACATCACCCGGGGTGATTACTCTCTCTTAACATGAATTCTTTGCTGTATTCACACACAGATCAGATATGGCCATACCTGCCCACCAATTTGGCTGAGTGGAAAGGCAATTATTTGCATGATCACACAGTCATTGTGTTGCATCCATCCATTGAGAAATGTAATTATAGTATGGTAAATTCTTTCAGAGGAGAAGGACAGAAGTGAAGACTCTGCCTGCCATCTACATTGATGAAGACTGCAGGTTTCTCACTGTGTACACAGTGATGCACAAACCATTCAATCCAACTTTTCCTTATGTTTAGTAATGAACTTCAAACCTCTTTGTCACAAGGCTTGGTGTAGTTGGTACAAAAGAGTCAGGCGCAGGACAGCAGAGATGAGCAACACAACATAGTTTACTCAAATTTTATAAAGTAGTAACAAATACCAAGCCCACCAAATGGACTGACATAATATTAGAACAATAACGCACAACAAACATGAGAAAAAAAGCCCGAACAAGGAGAGGGACCGGCTTCGGCGGAAGTCGTGACAGTACCCCCCCCTTGACGCGCGGCTCCAGCAGCGCGCCAACGCCGACCTCGGGGACGACCCGGAGGACGAGGCGCAGGGCGATCCGGATGGAGACGGTGTAACTCCCGCAGCATCGAAGGGTCCAAAATGTCCTCCACCAGCACCCAGCATCTCTCCTCCGTACCGTACCCCTCCCACTCCACGAGGTACTGAAGGCCCCTCGCCCGACGCCTCGAGTCCAGTATAGCTCGAACTGCTTACGCCGGGGCCCTCTCGATTTTCAGAGGGGGGTAGAGTAACCTCCCACACCTCAGACTCCTGGAGTGGACCAGCCACCCCCCGGCCTGAGGAGAGACACATGGAACGAGGGGTTAATACGGTAATCTGGGGGAAGCTGTAACCTGTAGCAAACCTCATTCAGTCTCCTCAGGACTTTGAATGGCCCCACAAACCGCAGACACAGCTTCCGGCAGGGCAGGCGGAGGGGCAGGTTTCGGGTCGAGAGCCAGACCCTGTCCCCCGGTGCGAACACCGGGGCCTCACTGCGGTGGCTGTCTGCGCTCGCTTTCTGACGCCTCACGGCGTGCACATGAGCGGCGTCCCATGACTCCTCAGAGTGCCTAAACCAGTCATCCACCGCAGGAGCCTCGATCTATCTCTGATGCCAAGGTGCCAGAACCGGCTGGTACCCCAGTACGCACTGGAAAGGGGAGAGGTTAGTGGAGGAGTGGCGGCGCAAGTTTTGGGCTATCTCTGCCCAGGGAATGAACGCCGCCCACTCCCCCGGCCAGTCCTGGCAATAAGACCGCAGAAACCTACCCACATCCTGGTTTACTCTCTCCACCCCGGGGTTAAAACCAGAGGTAAGGCTGACCGAGACCCCCAGACGTTCCATGAACGCCCTCCGGACTCTTGACGTGAACTGGGGACCTCGATCCGATACTATGTCCTCAGGCACCCCATAATGCCGGAAGACGTGTGTAAACAGGGCCTCCGCAGTTTGTAGGGCCGTAGGGAGACCGGGCAAAGGGAGCAGACGGCAGGATTTAGAGAACCGATCCACAACGACCAGGATCGAGGAGTTACCCTTTGAGGGAGGAAGAACTGTGAGGAAGTCCACCGACAGGTGCGACCACGGCCGTTGTGGAACGGGTAAGGGCTGTAACTTCCCTCTGGGCAGGTGCCTATGGGCCTTGCACTGAGCGCACATCGAGCAGGAGGAAACATAAACCCTCACGTCCTTAGCCAAAGTGGACCACCAGTACTTCCCACTAAGACAGCGCACTGTCCAACCGATGCCAGGATGACCAGAGGAGGGTGACGTGTGGGCCCAATAGATCAAACGATCACGGACAGCAGACGGAAGGTACAGGCGCCCAGCTGGACACTGTGGGGGGAGTGGGCTCTGTACGTAATGCCCGCTCGATGTCCGCGTCCAGCTTCCACACTACCGATGACACCTGGCAAGAGGCCGGAAGTATGGGAGTGGGATCCATTGACCGCTCCACTGTGTCATTTATCCGGGACAGTGCGTCTGCCTTCGTATTCTGGGAACCTGGTCTGTAGGACAGGGTGAAAACAAAACGGGTAAAGAACATGGCCCATCTTGCCTGGCGAGGGTTCAGTCTCCTCGCCGCCCGGATGTACTCCAGATTGTGGTGGTCAGTTCAGATGAGAAAAGGGTGTTTAGCCCCCTCAAGCCAATGTCTCCACGCCTTCAAGGCCTTGACGACAGCCAACAGCTCCCGGTCCCCCACTTCATAGTTTCGCTCCGCCAGGCTGAGCTTCCTCGAAAGAAGGCACAGGGGCGGAGCTTTGGTGGCATACCCGAACGCTGAGAGAGCACGGCTCCTATCCCAGCCTCGGACGCGTCCACCTCCACTATGAACGCCAAAGAGGGATCCGGATGCGCCAGCACGGGAGCCGAGGTAAACAGAGCCTTCAGGTGACCAAAAGCTCTGTCCGCCTCAGCCGACCACTGGAAAACGCACCGGTCACCCCTTCAGGAGTGAGGTAATGGGAGCCGCTGAACAAAGCCCCGGATAAACCTCCGGTAATAGTTGGCAAACCCTAGAAACCGCTGCACTTCCTTTACCATGGTGGGAGTTGGCCAATGACGCACGGCTGAAATGCGGTCACTCTCCATCTCCACCCCTGAAATGGAAATGCGGTACCCTAGGAAGGAGACGGACTGTTGAAAGAACAGACATTTCTCAGCCTTGACGTACAGGTCATGCTCCAACAGTCGACCAAGCACCCTGCGCACCAGAGACACATGCTCGGCGCGTGTAGCGGAGTATGTCATCAATATACACCACTACACCCTGCCCGTGCAGGTCCCTGAAAATCTCATCTACAAAGGCCTGGAGGACTGATGGAGCATTCATCAACCCATACGGCATGACGAGGTACTCATAGTTCCCTGAGGTGGTACTAAATGCCGTCTTCCACTAGTCTCCCTCCCGGATACGCACCAGGTTGTAATCGTTCCTGATATCCAATTTTGTGAAGAAGCGCGCCGCCCCGTGCATTGACTCGATCGCACTGGCTATGAGAGGTAGCAGATCTGGTTGATGCCTCGATAGTCAATACACGGGTGCAGACCTCCATTCTTCTTCTTCACAAAAAAGAAGCTTGAGGAGGCAGGTGAAGTGGAGGGCCGAATGTATCCCTGCCCCAGGATTCGGAGACATAGGTTTCCATAGCCGCCATCTCCTCTTGCGACAGGGGATACACGTGACTCCTGGGAAGTGCTGCGTCTACCAGGAGATTTATTGCACAATCCCCTCGTCGATGGGGTGGTAATTGAGTCGCCTTCTTTTTACAGATGGCGAGAGCCAAATCGGCATATTCAGAGGGGATGCGCACGGTGGCGACCTGGTCTGGACTTTCCACCGTAGTACCACAGATGGAAACCCCTAAACACCTCCCAGAGCACTCTCGTGACCAGCCTGTGAGAGCCCTCTGTTGCCATGAAATAGTGTGGTCATGACAGGCTAACCAGGGTAGGCCCAGCACCACGGGAAACGCAGGAGAATCAATAAGGAAGAGACTAATTCTCTCCTTGTGACCCTCCTGCTTCACCATGCCCATTGGAGCAATTACCTCCCTAATTAGCCCTGACCCTTATGGTCGACTATCTAGGGCGTGAACTGGGAAGGGCATGTCCACTGGAACAATAGGAATCTCTAAACTATGGGCAAATGATCGATCAATAAAATTCCCCGCTGCGCCTTAATCTACGAGTGCCTTATGCTGGGAATGTGGGGAAAACTATATACAAAAACATGTGTGCAACATGGGGCTCTGGGTGAACCTGGTGCCGACTCACCTGGGGTGACACGAGAGTGCCCTGCCTGCTGCCTCGACTCCCAGAGGGACCTCCCCAGCACCGACCGGCAGTGTGCCCTCTGCGGCCACAGATGGTGCATGGACCGGTCCCTCCTCCAGTCGCCCTAAGTGCAGCACCTCCCAGCTCCATGGGCGTCGGATCGGAGGTGCTGGGGGATGGAATCGACAGGCCCCGATCTCGACGTCCGCGGTTAGCCAGCAGGTTATCCAGCCGGATGGACAGGTCCTCCAGCTGGTCAACGGTGAGAGTGGTGTCCCTGCAGGCCAACTCCTGATGGACGTCCTCTCGCAAACTACACCGGTAGTGATCGATCAGGGCTCTGTCGTTCCATCCCGCGCCGACGGCCAGGGTCTGGAAGTCCAAGGCGAACTCCTGTGCGCCCCTCGTCCCCTGCCTCAGGTGAAACAGACGTTCACCCGTCGAAAACAGCACGAAAGCGGCGGGTGAAATCCTCGTAGTGGTCCAACACCGCTTCTCCTTCCCCCCATACGGCGTTGGAATACTCCAGGGCTTTCCCTGAGAGGCAGGAGACGAGGGCGGACACACTCTCACGACCCGAAGGAGCCGGGTGGACGGTCGCCAGGTAGAGCTCCAGCTGGAGTAGGAACCCCTGGCAGCCGTCCCATCATCCGGCAGCCGTCCCATCATACTCCCTCGGGAGCGCGAGCCGAATCCCACTGGAACCGGGTGAAGGAGGGATGAGCAGTTGTGCCTATGGTGGTGCTGGTGGAGGCGCTGGAGGGACTCCTCCTCTCTCCCAACGGTCCATCGTCTGCAGGACTATATCCATGGCGGTGCCGAGACGTTGCAACAAGGTCGCATGCTGCTGGACGTGCTCCTCGACCGCCAACACTGGGTTGTCTGCTCCTGCCGACTCCATTCTTCGGGTGCGTTATTCTGTCACAAGGCTTGATGTAGTTGGTACAAAAGAGTCAGGCGCAGGACAGCAGAGATGAGCAGCACAACGTAGTTTACTCAAATTATACAAAGTAGTAACAAATACCAAGCCCACCAAATGGACTGACACAATATTAGAACAATAACGCACAACAAACATGGGGAAAACAGAGGGTTAAATAATGAACATGTAATTGGGGAATTGATACCAGGTGTGTATAAACCAAAGACAAAACAAATAGAAAATGAAAAGTGGATCGGCGAAGGCTAGAAGGCCGACGACGTCGACCGCTGAACGTCGCCCGAACAAGAAGAGGGACCGGCTTCGGCGGAGGTCGTGACACTCTTTCAATAATGTCATGTAAAATGTACATCTTTGTATGGCAACTATAAAACCCATCACTGGATTTCTTGTTCCCCACCTACATACAGTATATGACCCAATATCGCAATAGATTTTTTTATTAGAAGTACAGTCTAGACAATATTATTTTTTACATCTCAAGTGTAACAGCAGTAATATTAGAAATATGAAAGGGAAATATTATATTGCGCTTATTGTTGAGTAGGTGACAGTCTGTTGCCATCTGACTGCTACCTCACCTCAAATGTAATTTCCTTAACATTTCGATTGCTACAGTATGGAAACAAGTATTAGCTTCCACATTTCCTGCCCCCATCCTGCCCCCCATCTAACCGCTGCCAGTATCTCCCAGCTTTTATTTTGTGAGAGGATTCTCCTTAGTTCCCTCATTAAGAGTAAATGATTCCATGAAGGCGGTATGATGGAGCTTCACGCCAGCACTGGTTTGTTCCCATGGGACCTCGCCTACGCCCGCTGTAATCTGCTTCAGGAAGATGCATGCCTCTCTCTGCCTCTCCCTACCTGCTGCTAATATTAATCCAAACTCAGGACAAGGTATGGCAGTGCCTCAAGGCAGCACATCCCTGTCTCTGTCTCTGGGGCTGTGGGGGTGTTCATTAGAACACAGAGAAGCTACAGATGGCTTAGGAACATTCTGATGCAAAATGGTGGCATATATGTACTGTACTCCGTGGTGTGTTTGGCACAAAGAAGTAGTGTTCATAAAATCATTATGAGATTACATGTTTAGACATCATTTTTTTACAAAGCTGAAATTGTAGGGCTACCTTTAGGAGATAGCAATCCTATACATTGTATTAAACAATCAAATGTCATATTATGCTGTTATTTTGTGGTTTGTAAATACCCTTCAGGAACCAATTCTGCTTTTTTGGCATACATGTATCATAACATCTAATTTAAAAAGAGATTTATGCTTTCTCCCGAGGATTCATTCTGACAGACGGGACCTAATCCATACTGACTATATGTTAAAATAAGAAAACAACTGTTTGCAGAAATCTGTCATTCATGGGTTTTTAGTGAAATGAATGAAGTGAAATGAATACGCACTCAGCTTACCTTTGATCTAGTCTTCTAAATGTCACAACAATAATGCATTTATTACTAGACAATAGGTTGCATTAACATGTTTTTTTGTATTTCTTTCGTATCAGGGTTTTTTGCTTGTGCTCCCCAGGGGAATAAGCTCTTAGCTTGATGAGTGGCCCGCTAAGTGAGAGATTACTAGGGCCTCCTGAGAAGGGCTAGTCTTCCAGACCAGTAGCCAACTGTTCCACAAGACTGCCTTCCGTTTCCATCAAGTTGGTCAATGGCAAATGACAGATGGTAATATAATTCTTATTGAATTAAAAGGTATATGCCAATAATCAGATTAATATGCTTCTTCTGCACCATTAAATCCAATTAAATGAATGTATTTGATGTGTATTGAGATTATGTAAATGAGTAGATTATACTGCAAACCGAGTACAATTCAAGTTCAACTACGACAAAAAATATACGGGTACTTCAAAACAGTCCGAATGTACTGTATTCCTCAAAAAAGGCCCTTCAGTTCCGGGTAAATAATACACCACACAACATTGTGCTTGCCTTTTGGCAACACACTCTGTCTTAATTTTTTTATGAAAGCCTATGGGCTGACTGGTAAAGGAGCAGCAGGCAGAAAACAGGCTGCATATTTACTTCCAGCTCATTTATTCTCATTATGCAGCCCTCCAGAAGTCAATGAGGGGATTTCTGCCCCACGGAGATACCCATGGTATAAAAAAAAGAAAGGGGAGGAGAGAGAGAGTGAGTGACAGAGAGTGGGAGAGAGGGTGTGTATAGATGTATCTAAAGAACGAGGGGTCAGAGTGACACAGGGACACAGAGAGGAAACGGGGCGATGGGGGATAGGGGGCACATTCATTCATGCTAGGCGCGTGACCTTTGACACCTCTGACAGAGGTGCCCTTTGTTAGCAAACTCAACTCTGACGACATGAGCTCATTAATTTCCTCTCGCTCAGTATCCATGGAACATTTATCATTCTGACTCATAACAAGGCTATATGCTGTGTCTGGTGGTGGCGGATGTGATGCTGGAGGTACTGATCATATCATATCTTACTGTAGTCATATACAGACTAGTAACTGCCCAGAGTGTTCTTTCATTACTATCTTGAAATATTGGATCAGTTGAGGACATGATCCACATTTTCATTAAATCTTCACAAACAGGCACGTGCCTGTCTACCTGTGCCCGAGCACCTGCCCCTTTGCCCTCCCACTTCGACAGTTTTTGTCATTGTTGTTCCGAACCCACTGCCCCGCAAGTTGTTGAGACGTCATCAAGTTAGCCATCCGCTGCCCCACCCCGTCTGTTGGTTGGTTGCGCCTGTTAGTCTGCCCTGTACGGACCTCGCGCCCAGTTGCGCCTATTCAAATCAAGTCAAATTGTATTGGTCACATACACATGGTTAGCAGATGTTATTGAGAGTGTAGTGAAATGCTTGTGCTTCTAGTTCTGACAGTGCAGCAATATCTAACAAGTAATCTATAAATTCCACAACAACTACCTAATACACACAAATCTAAGTAAAGGGATGGAATAAGAATATGCACATCAAATTTCAATCAATCAAATGTATTCATATAGCCCTTCTTACATCAGCTGATGTCACAAAGTGCTGTACAGAAACCCAGCCTAAAACCCCAAACAGCAAGCAATGCAGGTGTAGAATCACAGTAGCTTGGAAAAACTCCCTAGAAAGGCCAGAACCTAGGAAGAAACCTAGAGAGGAACCAGGCTATGAGGGGTGGCCAGTCCTCTTCTGACTGTGCTGGGTGGAGATTATAACAGAACATGGCCAAGATGTTCAAATGTTCATAGATGACCAGCAGGGTCAAATAATAATAATCACAGTGGTTGTAGAGGGAACAACAGGTCAGCACCTCAGGAGTAAATGTCAGTTGGCTTTTCATATTCAGAGTATCTCTACCGCTCCTGCTGTCTCTATAGAGTTACAAACAGCAGGTCTGGGACAGGTAGCACGTCCGGTGAACAGGTCAGGGTTCCATAGCCGCAGGCAGAACAGTTGAAACTGGAGCAGCAGCACAACCAGGTTGACTGGGGACAGCAAGGAGTCATCAGGCCAGGTAGTCCTGAGGCATGGTCCTAGGGCTCAGGTCCTCTGAGAGAGAGAAAGAAAGAAAGAAAGAAAGAAAGAAAGAAAGAAAGAAAGAAAGAAAGAAAGAAAGAAAGAAAGAAAGAAAGAAAGAAAGAAAGAGAATTAGATAGAGCATACTTAAATTCACACAGGACACCGGATAAGACACCGGATACATATACACTGGATATATATAAATATATGGATGAGCAATGACCGAGCGGCATAGGCAAGATGCAATAGATGGTATAAAATACAGTATATACATATTGGATGAGTAATGCAAGATATGTAAACATAATTATTAAAGTGACTAGTGATCCATTTGTTAGAGTGGCCAATGATTTCATGTCTGTATGTAGGCAGCAGCCTCTCTGTGTTAGTGATGGCTGTTTATTAACAGTGATGCCCTTGAGACTGAAAAATAGCTTCTGTCTCTCGGTCCCAGCTTTGATGCACCTGTACTGACCTTGCCTTCTGGATGGTAATGAGTTGAACAGGCAGTGGCTCGGGTGGTTGTTGTCCTTGATTATCTTTTTGGCCTTCCTGTGACATCGGGTGCTGTAGGTGTCGTGAAGGGCAGGTAGTTTGTCCCTGGTGATGCGTTGTGCAGACCGCACCACCCTCTGGAAAGCCATGTGGTTGTGCGCGGTGCTGTTGCCGTACCAGGCGGTGATGCAGTCCGACAGGATGCTCTCAATTGTGCATCTGTAAAAGTTTGTGAGGGTTTCAGGTGACAAGCCAAATTTCTTCAGCCTCCTGAGGTTGAAGAGGTGCTGTTACGCCTTCTTCACCACACTGTCTGTGTGGGTGGACCATTTCAGTTTGTCCGTGATGTGTACGCAGAGGAACTTAAAACTTTCCACCTTCTCCGCTGCTGTCCCGTCGATGTGGATAGGGGGGTGCTCCCTCTGCTGTTTCCTGAAGTCCATGATAATCTCTTTTGTTTTGTTGACGTAGAGTGTGAGGTTGTTTTCCTGACACCACACTCCGAGTGCCCTCAACTCCTCCCTATAGGCTGTCTTGTCGTTGTTGGTGATCAAGCCTACTACTGTTGTGTCGTCTGCAAACTTGATGATCGAGTTGGAGGTGTGCATTACCACGCAGTCATGGGTGAATAGGGAGTACAGGAGGGGCTGAGCATGCACCCTTGTGGGGATCAGTGAAGTGGAGATGTTGTTTCCTACCTTCACCATCTGGGGCGGCCCGTCAGGAAGTCCAGGACCCAATCGCACAGGGTGGGGTTGAAACCCAGGGCTTCAAGCTTAATGATGAGCTTGGAGGGTACTATGGTGTTGAATGCTGAGCTGTAGTCAATGAACAACATTCTTACATAGGTATTCCTCTTGTCCAGATGGGATAGGGCAGTGTGCAGTGTGATGGCGATTGCATCGTCTGTGGACCTATTGGGGCGGTATGCAAATTGCAGTGGGTCTAGGGTGACAGGTAAGGTGGAGGTGATATAATCCTTGACTAGTCTCTCAAAGCACTTCATGATGACAGAAGTGAGTGCTACGGGGCGATAGTCATTCAAATCAAATCAAATCAAAGTGTATTTGTCACATGCGCCGAATACAACAGGTGTAGACCTTACATTGAAATGCTTACTTACAGGCTCTAACCAACAGTGCAATTTTTTTTTTAAAGGTATTAGGTGAACAATAGGTAAGTAAAGAAATAAAAACAACAGTATATACAGTAGCGAGGCTATATACAGTAGCGAGGCTGTAAAAGTAGCGAGGCTATAAAAGTAGCGAGGCTACATACAGACACCGGTTAGTCAGGCTGATTGAGGTAGTATATGTACATGTAGTTATGGTTAAAGTGACTATGCATATATGATGAACAGAGAGTAGCAGTAGCGTAACAAAGGGGTTGGAGGGTGATGGGACAATGCAAAAACTCCAGTTAGCCATTTGATTACCTGTTCAGGAGTCGTATGGCTTGGGGGTAAAAACTGTTGAGAAGCCTTTTTGTCCTAGTGTTGGAACTCCGGTACCGCTTGCCATGCGGTAGTAGAGAGAACAGTCTATGACTGGGGTGGCTGGGGTCTTTGACAATTTTTAGGGCCTTCCTCTGACACTGCCTGGTGTAGAGGTCCTGGATGGCAGGCAGCTTAGCCGCAGTGATGTACTGGGCCGTACGCACTACCGTCTGTAGTGCCTTGCGGTCAGAGGCGGAGCAATTGCCGTACCAGGCAGTGATGCAACCAGTCAGGATGCTCTCGATGTTGCAGCTGTAGAACCTTTTGAGGATCTCAGGACCCATGCCGAATCTTTTTAGTCTCCTGAGGTGGAATAGACTTAGTCGTGCCCTCTTCAGAACTGTCTGGGTGTGTTTGGACCATTCTAGCTTGTTGTTTATGTGGACACCAAGGAAATTGAAGCTCTCAACCTGCTCCACTACAGCCCCGTCGATGAGAATAGGGGCGTGCTCGGTCCTCCTTTTCCTGTAGTCCACAATCATCTCCTTAGTCTTGGTTACGTTGAGGGAGAGGTTGTTGTCCTGGCACCACAGTTCAGTTACCTTTGCCTTCTTGGGTACAGGAACAATGGTGGCCATCTTGAAGCACGTGGAGACAACAGACTGGGATAGGGAGAGATTGAATATGTCTCTAAACACACCAGCCAGCTGGTCTGCGCGCATGCTCTGAGGACGCGGCTAGGGATGCCGTCAGGGGCGGCAGCCTAGCGAGGGTTAACACATTAAATGTCTTACTCACGTCGACCACGGAGAAGGAGAGCCCACAGTCCTTGGTAACGGGCCGCGTTGGTGGGCACTGTGTTATCCTCAAAGTGGGCAAAGTTGATAACACACTTGATAACGCTTAGGTGGGATGGTACAGCAATTGTACTGTAGTGGTTAGAGATTCTCTGCCCCATGACATTGTAGAGTACTCTCTGCTCTTCAAATACTGAAACAGGTGTTCTCAGTCTGACAAGAAATCAAAATTGTACAGTATTTGATGGAGCACTCTTTGTAATGTGGAGTGTGCCTCCTATGAAGATCCTATTACACACAGTGCTCCTTGAACGCATCGTGTAATCCCGTCAATGTGATTAAAATGGCCTGAATTAGATTAGGTTGGATTCTATTCAGTCTGTTCATTCCCACTCTCAGACGTATCAGGTTAAACACTTGAGAGAACATGGTGAAATCTATTCTATGTGGAAAGGGATGTATAGACTAGGTTTGAAAGTAGCCTGTAACATTTTACAAAAACCCCTGTTCCTAGGTCATGGGGCAGTGTTGTCATCCAATTACATCACTCTCGGCCATGAACATAGTTTTTCCTGGAATAATTGACCCTGTCCAGACCACAACAACAGCTACCCAGAATAACTGTATCCATCTATTGCCCTTATAACCTAGCTGACAGCATGCATTTAATTTTTTTTAAAGCATGTTACTCATCACTGAGCAGAGTTTAGATGGCAGGTGTCTCCTGAAAATCCAAATTAGCACCCGGTAGTATGGTGGAGGTTGAAATGCTAATTTAATTTCTACCTGACCTCCCCCACCCCGCACAGCTGATCAGTGGCACAGAGATGGAGCAAGTGCTTTAATGATGTTGTTGCTGCTGCTGCTGTCTGAGGTTGTGAAACAATCCCTATCTACACGGAGTAGTATGGTGTCTCTCTCCCTAATACGACCGTTAGGTTCTCATACATTGGGAATTAGCTGTTGATGTATCGACACAAACTATGTGAATTTTGTTTTTTAAATTATTTGTATTATGTGGCTCATTAATAGCCTACCTTCATTATGTGGTTCCTATACAAACCTACACCACCTATGCCCTTGGATAATCCATCTGCCTTATCCTGTGAAGTTGTTTGGTTTACATTCACAATTCTAATTTCCTTTTCCTCTGATTCACACTCACAATTTCAATTAAATTACTCTCCCATTCAATATACTGCATGTCTTCATTCGAGTAGCCTTGTCCTGACCGGCAGAGTTGGTTGGCTGTCAACCCCCCCACCTCCCCGAAACCTGCCTGCCCATTTTGTGAGCGCAATAACGTTGCTGTCATTGAGGTTGTTTTAACCCGGTCACACCGTTGAGAAGTTGTGGAAGGTTTTCTCGGTTGCCATGGATTTCTAAAAGCTATTGACAGCGATAGGGTCCCTTTCCCTGAATGTCTTTGTAAAAGAAAACCTATTACTTTCCCTTTTTTCTTTTTTCAGGGGGAGCATCTACGGCGAGGAAAGCGTTCTCGTGTCATTCTAGTTCCGTCTGACCAATTGCGCACGTTTTGAGATTCAGTAGCGATAAGTATCTCTGGCGGCTGTGAACGAAAGTCAGGCTCTGCAAACTGCTTGAACGATTGTAACTGCTCTTAAAAAAAGTAAGTCTTTCTTTGCATATATTTACGGTAAATGCATACATGTTTTTCTCCCTAATCTTTTCTTGTTCATTGTCATTTTGTGATACTTTGCTCCAAAGTTGGCAAGCATAAATAATCATAGGCGGTGTATCAAGTAGCTAATAAGATAGGCAATTCGCTATAGGCTATCATAGAAGAATGACTTGTAAAATAAAATAGAACATAAAAATCACTCATACGCTAATGCCACTAGCTGTAGCCTAGAATGGATGTTTGCCTCTATTGCCATTGTAATGCCATTATAAACAATGTTGGTTTACATGTGTTCATCTCATTGATTTCACTTACATCTACATGGATTTCTTAAAACAATATCCATTGATCACACAGCATGCATAGTGTGTTATGTTGCATAGCATACTATTGTTGGCAGGGATGCTGAGTCAATAGTGCAGAATTTCAAGTTTTTTTCACAACTTGGAATGGTAGGGAAACCGTACAATTTCGGGAAACCGTATGGACACCCTATACCTAATTTGTTATTGGGGGCATGGGGATAAACTGCCCCCTGCCCCTAATGTCATCTGCCAATGTGAGCTACTCCAAGATTCTTGATTAGGCTACTTTTCTCCATCAAGGAAATTCATCTCCATCATATGCATTGCTATGGATTATGAGGCAAGTGTTGTTTGTGGAGAGCAAATGGCCTCACAATATGACGAGTGATTTATCTCTAATGAATAAAATGTAAGTCACATTTGAAGCAGAAGATTGCTATTATTAGAGCCTCTACATTTCATAATTGATTTTGAGCAAGATTGAACTGGTGATGATGATTCACTTTTGTGTGAGTCTAAAGATACCAGTATGTGCAGCATAATGAAGCACGCTTTGTTTTGCCTCAGTGATTCCTCTCAGAATGTGCTTTTAGTCATTAAAATAACTAAGTAGTAAACATTTTGTTTGGTTGTTTCCCAACACACAGTACAGTGCCTCTTGGGGATTACGTGCTTGGAGAACCTAAGAGGAAAACATATCACAGCTTCTGCTCAATTTCGTCCTGTTTTGATATGCTTGTGTGCAGCAACACTTGCCAAGCCACATCAATTAGAGGGACCTTGTGAAGGTCACACTTCCATTTCTGGACATATCTCAGCCTGTCCCTAAGAAGAAGAAAAAAATGATTAAAGTTATTTTTACCCCTTTCTCAGGTAAAGGTGGTCAGGCACATCCAATGTGGATTGATGGTCCTATACCTAGATCCTGCAGTATGTATGTACAAAGAGTTTATACCACCTGAAGTGTGATATCCTGTAGGGATGTCGTGCTGAACCAGGTAGCTCATTATTATTCCACGCTAAAGATGGAGCCTTTCATGGCATCGGGGATCACGCGTCGTCCCAAGCCTCTCAGTATTCAGGCCACTGGTGCTTTGTGCCTAGAAGTAGGTCGAATACTTCTCACCAAAAAACTTGAATGAAGTCCAGTGTAATTGGACAAGGAAGGGCTCCACCACCAACTCCCTGCAGGTCCAGGTCAGCCATGGCAACATCTCTCACCACTTAACATTCGGCTCCGACCCGGACAGATTTCATGCCTATTTTGTTTTAAGGTAAAAAAAGTGCATGAAAAATACCAGATTGTGTAAGGGTAGTAAGGCTACTGGCATGGACATTCAACATAGTTTGAAGATATTTAATTCCCTCACTCTCTCTTCCATACACAGACCAGAATACGGTCAGTCATACAAACACACACCTGTGCCTGTAACGAGAGAGAGAGAGAGACCATTATTCTACCAGCACCCTCCTGACTGATGGAATCCGTATTACACACACAGGCTACTAGTCGAGATTAGAGATGAGCTTGACAACAGGAAGCAGAGATGAATTGCTGTACAGATGTAATTGCCCATTGATGATGCCCCTTTATCCCTTCATCTCTAAAACACTGGCGATAGATAACACAGATTAGCCTTTCTTGACCCTCCCTGGACTGTGACAGAGAGAGCAATTATACTGACCCAGGAACAGATACTGATATCATAAACACTGATTATATGAAACACTGTGACACGCCTAGCTGTACTCAGACAGCAGACTCTGTATCATATCGACAGTGTGTTGGAAGGTGTGGTGGAGCCTAGCAAGTACCCAGGCCTAATTGAACTTCCGTCAGTACAAGCTATTACAGTGACAACTCTTGCTCCCTTTAGTGCAGGCAGTGTTCATAGTGCTGCAGCTCTGCCTGAGCTCTACACTTTCATGTTTACTGCTGGTGACAGGAGGAAGAAGCAATCTGCCCTGTATTTTCTGGAAATATGTTTGGTTACATGAAATATTCATTTATCGTTCTCCATAATGCCTGCCTGCTTTTCTGGAAATATGCATACAGTATCCGTTCTTGTTATGATACCTTTAAAATAGACTCGGGGAGAGATAGCGGCAAAGGAATGATTCTGTCCATTCAGCCTTGGAGGGGTTGGGTGGGGGATGATGCAATGATAAGAGTTGACGATCACCTTTAACAGGCTGCTGTGTTGTTGGAGACACTGGGTGGACATGATCAATGGCAGTCTGTTCTGCACGGACAATTCATCTTCAAACCTAACACTGAAGGACAAACCTGCAATGAGGTCAATGTTATCGCACATGTTCAGGGGTTCCTTTCCCGGAACAACCCAGCACGAGGGAGATAGGAGGCTGGTCTCTCTCGCTGGCAAGGTCCCCTGTACACTTCCGTGCTTAAGGCATTGGCTGGGGCTATCATTCTCCATGTGACATGACTAAAGGATATGCCATTGCAGAGAGTGAAGCCCTGTCCTAACCAGTGCACTTGGTTTATTGCAGTCTGGATTATCATTTGCTCGTGGCTATAGGCTTACAAGCTTGTCATATCTCAGATGTTGTCATGTGTTCTTTCAGAAAGAGGCAGTTTGTGGTTATTGTTATGTCCTGGCAGAGGCATTCACAGCTCCATATTAGACATGTCTCCCCTTTATGGTGCCTTAGGCTATTTGTGAAAGGCTTTTCCATGAAAAATAAATAGTCTTTCACTTTTCTCAATGAAACAGGCAGCATCTTACTTGTTCTGCCTCAGTACATGGAGAAAATGGCAGCTTCAAATTCAATTTTGTACAGTTTTATGAAAAACAAATCCACAAAATCATGTTTGCATTTTTCATCCTGCAATGTTTTCGTAGGAATGAGAACCACAACCAATAGGATTAGGTTTTATTGGATTCCGTTTGAGCCAACTATGCATTGCCTTTCTGAAAGAACAGGGTTTACAATCTAGCCCTGAGCCACTCTAGCCCTGCACACCTATTTTCATTCAGATTAATAGTGCTTTTGGTATTGTGGTGGTCTGAATTTTCACAAGTGAATCTAATACAGTATATGTTAAAAAACACACAATGAAAAGGCCAGAGTATCCATAATGTCCTCAAAGGTAGAACATAATCTGACAGCCTTAGCAGTTACAGATGTAGGATCTTCATTTGATCACTCTTTTGTTGCTGAGAATTATCCAGCACAGCAGGAAATGCAAACTTGTAGTGTATTCAAGGTTTAAAAAGGCTTTTAAAGTGTGTAATTTCCACTTTAAAATGTCAGACTTGGTTTGCATAAATAAAAAATGTATCAACTCCTAAAACAAATCTCCATTAATTATGATCCACATAATAATTCACATTTCCTGTTGCTGTAGGATTATTTTCTTGCTCTAGCAAACTGGCTCAAAATAATAATCCTGAATGAAATCCAGCAGAATATCACCATTATTCCCATTTTAATTGTAGTCTCGTTCCAGATAACTCATAATATTGAAAATTACTGAACAAAGAGCAAAGACATAAAAGTGACAAATGTCCTGAATGGAATAGAGGGGATCTAGGTCTCCTTGGCTGTGTTCTCGTAGAGGGTATTGTGGTGGTTGCATGAGCAAGGTTACAAGGAACCCCTAGGGACGTGGTGTAGAAGAGCAGACAGGACGGAGGAGGACAGGACAGATGTGACAGACAGGCTTGGGGACAGGCAGATCTGGACAAGGAAAAGAGCCGTTGTCTCAAGTAGCATGATGAGATGAGGTAGCAGAAAGTTCACCTTCCCTCTCAGTTGATAGGTAAACGTCATGTAAACCACTAGGAATAATGGGGAGTGTAATTTAGGAGAATATTGACTACACAAAGGATACATGAGGCTCATGTTTAAAATCTACTACATGCATTGCTATGTAATAGAGAATAACTTTCCTCGTACCAACTGTATTGTATGGGCAATGAAAATATGTGCATGTTGTACACAACCATATGGCATTGTTGTTGAATGAATCTGATGGGTAGACTGACGCCAACAAACATCAACCGTATGCACAGTGACCCCATACCTCCAAGTGTACACAAACACAAGCACCAGGTGCTCCACCATAATTGCCTAACCCACGTGTGCTCACCATTTTGCGGCTTCCCATAATATAAAAATGTAACTCCTGTTTTGTTTGGAATGAGATATGTCCCTAATAAAAGCCCCAGCCAGCGTCTGTAGGGGGAAACGTTGTAATGTCTGTCCCTAAGACAGAACCTGGTGTGAGGGCAGCGGTCCTCTGGGACCTCATTACACAGCGTGGAGCTCTACTGGGGGCTGTAAGCAGAGCAGACGCCTAGCTGCCTGGGACTCTCAGCTTATGATGGAGATACATGCTAGATGTAGGATCACTGGGTGTGATAAACTATACACCAGCATCCCAAAGTGTACTGCTCTGCATAGCAAGAGCCTGTTTACTGGCTCAGCCATGCCTAGAGTCAGGGCTCTCCCCTAACGGGGGATCAGAGCACGTATCAACCATGATTAGAATAATGAATCAAGGAGGGCATGCTTAATAGTTGGATGGGTTGCCATGTGTAAAATCTTAATCTTCTCTCAGTTTGAAGGTACAGTGATTGCTGTGTGCAATTGTCCCAATGACTGTATATGAATGGACAAATCCATTGATTACGTGAAAACATTAATTCCTATGTGAAGCAGTGGAGGCTGCTGAGGGGAGGACTGCTCATAATAATATATGGAAGGGAGTAAATGGAATGGCATCAAACACATGGAAACCATGTGTTAGATACCATTCCACTTATTCCACCCCAGCCATTACCACGAGCCACCAACCTCCTGGGATGAAGAATCAATAGCGCATTGGAAGTTGGTTTTATCTTGCTAAGAAGACGTCTCATGAAGACATAACATGCGCAGTTTGAGCTAGTCCAGGAAGTGACGTTGCAGCCTAGCTCAGTGCTGCCCCCACTCATTGTGTATCTCAAGTTGAAGGCTGGCCTCCCGAGTGGCGAATTAGTCTAAGGCACTGCATTGCAGTTTTGCGGTGTCACTACAGCCTGGGGTTCGATCCCTGGCTGTGTCACAACTGGCCGTAACCAGGAGTCCCATAGGGTGGCGCACAATTGGCCCAGCTTCGTCCGGGTTAGGGGAAGGTTTGGCCGATCGTCAGTTGATTGGTGTTTCCTCCGACACATTGGTGCAGCTGGCTTCCGGGTTAAGCGAGTGGGTGTTAAAATGCAGCGCGGCTTGGCGGGTCATATTTCGGAGGACACATGCCTCGACCTTTTCCTCTCCCGAGCAAGTTGGGGAGTTGCAGCGATGAGACAAGATTATAATTGGAATCATGAAATTGGGGAGAAAAAGGGGGTACATTTTTTTTAAAAATAACATTAACGTTGAAGGCTGGCCAGGGTACTGCAGGCTGCCATTTGCAACTAAACTCTTTCTGTGTGAGCTTTTAAAATAATTGGTTCAAGGACATGCATCTGGTGTAACAGACGCAATTTTTGGTGCCATGACTGTCTTCAAAATTGTTTTTTTATTTACTCAGAGATTTACCACGAAGATAGTTTTCCCATTTACTATAACGGGGATCGTGTTTTCTGAAAACAGTGCCTGCAGTACCACGGTCGGCCTTGAACTTCGTGGCTTCAATGAGACGGCAAAGTCATTCTCCCCTGTATGAACTTATGTTGGTTAGAGTTGGTTAATGTTACTGAAATACATCAGCTGGAAACAAATGACTTTATCATTTCAATTGAATGAGTGCTTTCAGGGATTCTCATTTATCATAGCAAAATTGGAGTTGCTTTTCATAGTTGATTTCTCCAGCTCAATTCACAATTATAAGACTCATCAGCAATCAGCTGAATGTTTTGGTGCAGTTTTTTTAAATGATAAAACACATTTTAGAATACATGTCTACAGTATTAAACTTGACTGCTTGGCCATGAACTTCCATTTTGGAGAATTGTCAGAATATTTAATGGATTTCTGAACATCTTAGTGTCGGTCCTTGGCATACTGGTGGACAGCCAGAACACAGCAATAGTCTATTTCTTAATGTTCTCTCCCCCAGACATGAAAAATGTTGAGTAAAAGCCTTGCCAAGCTGGTCAAGACCCAGCACCGTTTGTCAGCTTGGGGGAACTTTTCTGCCTATTTCTTCTAATCTAACCATGAGAACACCTGCAGAGCAGTGGAGACCCTTTGACCTCATTATTTTTCCAACTCCAGATTCTTGGGTAAATACCAAAAGTCCTGGCTGGAGCCATTTATTTTTATGGCGCTACATTGGATTGGATTGTGAGTTAGCCTGCAACCTATCACGTTCCAGTGTTTACTGCTAGGTTTAGCTAGTGCCAGGGGAGTGGTTTTGTGTGAATTGACTGCAGGTGTGTCTAAGTGTGTGAGGCTGAGTTTTTCTTTCTGTCAGTGGGTTAGGGGGCCCAGTCTTGATAAAACCACTTAAACACCATGGTGTCTTTCCTCCTAATCAGTATCTCATATATCCCTAATTTAGAAGAAACCTCTCTCTGCACACATTATTAACTAGGTTTCCATTAACTTATTTTTTGTCGACATTTCAAAAGTTCACATAGAAAATAGATTTGACAATTGCCTGCTACAGTGTGTTTCCATTGAATTGTCTTGTGTTGTTAAAAACAACTGGACGTAATGACGTCACCCCCCCCAAATATATGGTGTATTAATAAATTGGCGACAGCCTGTATGCCGTCCCACCCTATCTGTTTCATGTCTCAGGTAAGAATAATTCTCATGTGCCAAAGTATTGCCACAGTCTTGCACAGAAACCTGCACTCCTGTACTCTTGTAGATCTGAAATAATTGGATGGTGAAATTTGCATCCAGCCTACCAGAAAAACAAGACGAAGCAATTCAGGCATTCATTAAAGTCGGGACAATCCTTGTCCTGCAAAGAAACATTATTTTTGTTGCAACAATACTAAACCTGGGTCAATGGAAACCTGCCTAACAAGGCTTTGGGATAGTATGAACAGTAAATTCAACCTGTTGCTATTGTTTAACACTTTCAACTTAAAATGTCTTTACCATGTCTTGCTATGGACTTATCTCATTCATTCTTAAACAGACAAAGGCTTTAGTCCAAATTTACATTTGCTGTTCTAATATGCCATTTTGGTAAAGAATAGATCATAACGGAGGGCAATCTCAGTGGTAAGTAGTGTTTAACTGCATTTGCTAATCAGTGCAATGCAACTGATTGACTCTACTGGAGTCATGCAAGGCAGTTCCATACAAAATAAATGAGCATCCACTGGAATGGTATTGTAGGGTGTTGTGTGCTTGTTATTTGAGGAAAGAGCTTGGGTATATGGGGAAACATATTTTTTTCCTGTGTTTTATATTATATTGTACTGCTGATGAAACTAACACTGAAAGTGTGAAACAATTTGATCGGTGTTATTTATGATAGTTGCAGATTTGCATGGGCATGTTTCGGCTTTCCATGGTGACATCACCATGCGGTCAATTGCTTATTAGACCAATAACAAAAAGTGTTCCAATAACAGCTAGTATTCAGTTTTCCCCTCCCCAATTAGACCACTTCAGACAGTCTTAGCTAAGTTATTGCTTGAGAAATAGTTTTTTGCTAAAAAGCTACTTTGCCCATTTTAATGGAAATCTATTATTGCAAGATATTTAATTGTTACCCAGTAAATATTTGATGTAAAAAAAAAAATGCATTGGGCCTTTAAAGGTACTCTGAAAAAAAATAGTGTTATTCCTTTTTTGGAGGATGATAAAAGAGTAAACAGACCCTAATTATTTTATTTCTGTTTGTTGCCGTTATATTTAGGAAATCCCATACACGTGCCCTTAGGTTGTCCTATCTTATTTTCAAAGTAAACCGTCTCTAAGTAGCATCTGTGCCATATTTCTCTCTCAGAAATATAATATAATATGATACTACAGTACTTACTATAGAATTCTATTGTAAACTATAGTATACTGTAGAATACGATACTTCAAACTGTAGTATCCCGCGATCATGTGTAGTACTTACTATATAATGTTGTAGTATACTGTAGAATACTACAGTAAATACAAAAGAAATGTGTAGTAAATACTACAGCAATGTTTGCAAAAACACTACAGTCCGCAGAAACACTACACATTTTTAACTATAGTAAATACTATAGTCTGCAAAAACACTACAGTGAATATCATAGTATTTATACAGTAGTTTTTATACCATATTTATACCATAGTATTTATACCATAATATTTCTTCATGTGGGAGTGATTGTGCTTGGGGGGTCTTTCAATCTTCCTCAGAGATACCAGTGAGTTGTTGCACGTATTTTTCATACAAAGTTTCTTAAAGACAGCTTGCAAAAGGTCAAAAGATAAAGGCTTTAGTCATTTTGAGGAGTGATCCAACAGCATGCAAAACCTAAGAAGGAAATCTCCTGAAGGGGAGGGGTACAAAATAGAACAATAGAATAGTAATGCCATGGAAACAATGATACCAACATTGAAATAGATGAATCAGTAGAGATATAAAGATGGAAAATATGTGCTTGGTTTCGTTTACTCTATAGGGACTTGAGAGAACCAATTCAATTCCAAATTCATTAAAATAACAGACTTTACTTACATTTTTCAATAGTCAGCACATAGATAGACCTCACACCAGCTGGTGTAATCTCAGTGCATTGAGGATTTCGAATGGCTGTGAGGCTCCAGGCGATGACTTTGAAACAAAAACAGATCAATAGAGGTAATCTAAGAAAAATTCCGCTTTGATATCTGGGGCTACAGGCCAGGAAATGTTCCCATCAATCTTTGGTGACAGAGACTCTCTCCTGATTGGATGGACAGCCTGCGCTCTGTGTCGTTCTATTGACCCTGCCAGTTTCCTGTGGCGTCTCTCAGAGTGGGACTGTGTGTCATTTTTCCGGTGTGAGCGGCAGGGAGTCCTTGTGTTGCATGACTCACCTCAAAGACTACAGCTAATTGGGATGCAGCCGCAGTTTTGTAGGCATTTGTTGTCTCCTCGCAAATGAGAACACTCCATGGAACAGATTTTTCACTGCTCGGATTCGTTAATGTCATTCAGATGTGTTAAAAGCAGACTATTTGAAGCTAGAGAGAGGCAAAGAGATGGGCAGAGAGAGAGAAAGAGGGGGACTGTCGTGCAAGCATGTCTACATGTGTAATTGTCATCAACAAAAGGTTTAGGATTGAGCTATCATTGTATCTAATGCTGTCATCTTCAGATGTCTATTGTTTTCAGATCAAACTGTATTCTACAGGCACATGCAATCATACTGTCTCACCAATTATTGTCTGAATACGGAGCTTTATATCTATTCAGCGTCACGCACAATGGCTTTTCTCATGAATGAATTAAACACAAGCTTTTGTGTGAAGGAACAGAATATGTCTGAGACAAGAGGGATCTGCCTGCAGCTCTCGTTACCAGTTGACAATTATTTCCTCTGTTCCAGAATCTCCTCAATGTAGTAAACAATGCAGAGGTTAAAGATCCCAGACTGGGGGTCATGATAATTGGGAGGCCATGTTGCTCATACAATAAGATGACAGGGTCTACAGAGGATGAGCTCTGGTTTATCACCAGAGAGCAGGTATGATTGACAACCTGAGCCTTGGGGACTTACCAATTCCCTCAGGCACTAGTCTCTTCTCTGCTATAGCCTAAATAAATCTTTCAGGCTTCCTGTTTTTAAGAATTTTACACCTCAGTAATTCCTTCTAACTGCTATTGGCTGCAGCTGAGACAGTTTCCATTGGCAACCTATGCCATTAGGGACACGTGATGAAACTATCGAGTGTGAGGTGCCTGTGGCTCTGGCCCACATGTTTTCACAGAGAAATATGTTCTCACACAACAAATCTGTCCACAAGTGCTTTTCTGTGTTTGCCCCTAGGGGGCCTGAGCCTTCTTGCTGAACACATACTTTTTTGGCCCGCATGTCACCACCCCTGGGTTAACTCACCTGCAGTTGAGATGTTAGGAGCGTGTCTAAATACTCCCTGTTGTCCCCTTGTAGCAGCAGGGGACCTGTGTTCAGGATCCCCCTGTTTACTGTTGGGGTCACCAGAGTAAGTTTGGGGGTCAGAGAGAGTTTGGGGGTCAGACAACCCCCCCTCCCGCTAGTCCGTATCTAATGTCATTACTGACATGGAGGCTCCCTCAGCACTCTCCCTCTGTTTGAGTAAAACAACAATCCCTGCTCACCCCACCCTGCTCACCCCTACCACCCGTGGAGTGAGTAGAGCTAGGTCTTCTGATTCTAAGTGTGCCAACACACCCATTAACCCCCTGCATTATCCTATCTCTTTATGCCAGTGTATGAAGGGCACTCAGGCAAGCTCTTCCCCATTCATTAGAGAATAGACTGCATTCCTTCCAGTGAACATGGACATGGTGTGCTGGCCCTTGAAAAGCTTTCATTCCGATTGTGCTTCTGAACAGTAGTGCCACTGTTCCCCCATATACAGTGCTTTCAGAAAGTATTCACACCCCTTGACTTTCTCCACATTTTGTTGTGTTACAAAGTGGGATTAAAATGGATTTCATTTTCATTTTTGTCAACAATCTACACAAAATACTACAATGTCAAAGTGGAGGGAAAAAAAATTAAAAATAATAATTAATGGAAAATAGGTTAGATAAGTATTCATCCCCCTGAGTCAATACATGTTAGAATACATGTTAGAATCAACTTTGGCAGTGATTACAGCTGTGAGTATTTCTGGTAAGAGCTTTTCAAACCTGGATTGTACAATATTTACCCATTACTTTTTTATTCTTCAAGCTCTGTCAAGTTGGTTGTTGATCATTACAAGACAGCCAATTTCAAGTCTTGCCATAGATTTTAATGACGATTTCAGTCAAAAATGTAACTAGGTCACTCATGAACATTCAGTGTCGTCTTGGTAAGCAACTCCATTGTATATTTGGCCTTGCATTTTAGGTTATTGTCCTGCTGAAAGGTGGATTTGTTTCCCAGTGTCTGTTGGAAAGCAGAGTGAACCAAGTTTTCCTCTAGGATTTTGCCTGTGCCTAGCTCTATTCCGTTTATTTTTATCCTAAAAAAAAGTCTCTAGTCCTTGCCGATGACAAGCATACCCACAACATGATGCAGCCACCATCATGCTTGAAAATATGAAGAGTAGTATTTAGTGATGTGTTGAGTTGGATTTGCCCCAAACATAATGCTTTGTATTCAGGAGTATTTCTGGTAAGAGCTTTCAGCCACCATCATGCTTGAAAATATGAAGAGTGGTATTTAGTGATGTGTTGAGTTGGATTTGCCTCAAACATAATGCTTTGTATTCAGGACAAAAAGTGAATTTCTTTGCCACATTTATTTTAAGTATTACTTTAGTTCCTTATTGCAGACGGGATTCATGTTTTGGAATATTTTTATTCTGTACAAGCTTCTCTCTTTTTACTCCGTCATTTACGCTAGTATTGTGGAGTACTACAATGTTGTTGATCCATCCTCAGTTTTCTCCTATCACAGCCATTTAACGCTGTAACTGGTTTAAAATAACCATTAGCCTCATGGTGCAATCCCTGAGCGGTTTCCTTCCTCTCCGTCAACTGAGTTAGGAAGGACACCTGTATATTTGTAGTGAATGGGTGTATTGATACACCATCCAAAGTGTAATTAATAACTTCACCATGCTCAAAAGGATATTCAATGTCTGCTTTTTTTTACCCATCTACCAATAGGTGCCCTTCTTTGCGAGGCATTGGAAGCCTCCCTGGTATTTGTCGTTGAATCTGTGTGTCAAGACTTCCTCTGAAGTCGGTCCCTCTCCTGGTTCGAGCAGCTACCGGCTGTCGACGTCACCTGAGTTCTAGCCACCACCGATCCATTTCTCATTTTCTGTTTGTCTTGTCAATTATCACACCTGGTTCACATTACCCAAATTGCATGTGTTATTTAATTCCTCTGTTCACCCCTCAGTTTTGTCCGTGATTGTTTCATGTACTGTGGCTCCGTGTAGTGAGCAGGTGTGTGACTACGTTGGTAGTAATTTCGTGTCCCTTATTAACTTCTTAGAGAGCGGCAGCAGAGGTGACGGTTTTGGAGAGTCAGGCGTACCCAAAGTAAAATGCCTGCCACTCAGGCCCAGAAAATAGGATTCCACTAGATGTCAACAGTCTATATACAAAGACTGGGAGCGATAGGAGTAAGCAGAACGGATAGGAACAAGAAATGGTCAAGGGACCTCAAATGTCAACAAGATTTCTCGGGCGCGAGTCTGGGTGTGCGCCCCACTTTATTTTACTTATATAACGTATAGGTGACCATCCGAGTGAAATATTATCGCTAATATTCATGAAAGGATACCTAAGGATGCATTGATTTGTTTAGGAAAAGTTTATAGGTATATTTGAATGCGTTCTCTTCACGTTTCAATGGGCGATTCGACGTTGGATTTTCTGAACATAACGCGCCAACCAAACAGAGATTTATGGATATAATAAATTACTTTTTCTAACAAAAGAACCTTTGGATGTCTTCGTTGGACACTTGGGAAGCCCTCAGCAGAAGTTCTTTGTTTTCGCTGTGAAATGGGTTTTGTGTGAACCGCACTGGTTTATGAATTCATGCTAATGGGAAAATATTGGAGGTGCTATCCTCAAACAATCAAATGTTGTGCTTTTGGCTGTCGTGAAATCTCTGAAGGTGTGGAGGCATTTGCTTGAGGGGGCTAAACACCCTTTTCTCATCTGTACTGACCACCGTAATCTGGAGTACATCCGGACGGCGAGGAGACAGAACCCTCGTCAGGCAAGGTGGGCCATGTTTTTCACATGTTTCGATTTTACGCTATCCTTCAGGCCAGATTCCCAGAACGTGAAGGCAGACGCACTGTCCCGGTTGTATGACACAGAGGAGCGGTCCATCGATCCCACTCCCATACTTCCTGCCTCTTGCCTGGTGGCACCGGTGGTATGGGAGCTGGACGCGGACATCGAGCGGGCGGTGCATATAGAGCCCACTCCCCCCCCCCGTGTCCCGCTGGGCGTATGTACGTTCCGTCCGCTTTCTGTGACCGTCTGATCGTTTGGGCTCACACATCACCCTCCTCTGTTCATCCGGGTATCGGCCGAACAGTGCGCTGTCTTAGTGAGAAATACTGGTGGCTCACCTTAGCAAAGGACGTGAGGGTTTATGTTTCCTCCTGCTCGGTTTGCGCTCAGTACAAGGCGCCTAGGCACCTGCCCAGAGGGAAATTACAACCCCTACCCATTCCACAGCGGCCGTGGTCACACCTATCGTGGATTTCGTGACGGATCTTCCACCGTCACAAGGTAAAACGACGATCCTGGTTGTTGTGGATTTCAAAGTCCTCTTTGCCCGGTCTCCCTACGGCTCTACAGACCGCGTAGGCTCTGGTCACCCACGTTTTCCGGCACTACGGGGTGCCTGAGGACATAGTGTCTGATCGGGGTCCCCAGTTCACGTCTAGGGTGTGGAAGGCGTTCATGGAGCATCTGGGGGTCTCGGTCAGCCTTACCTCAGGGTTACACCCCAAGAGCAACAGGCAGGTGGAACGAGTCAACCAAGATGTGGGTAGGTTTCTGAGGTGGTATTGCCAGGACCGGCCGGGGGAGTGGGCGGTGTTCATTCCCTGGGCAGAGATGGCCCAGAACTCACTCCGCCACTTTCAATGTGTGCTAGCGTATCAGCCGGTTCTGGCACCGTGGCATCAGAGCCAGACCGAGGCTCCTGCGGTGGACGAATGGTTTAGGCGCTCGGAGGAGATCTGGGAAGCCGCCCACGTGCACCTGCAACGAGCCGTGAGGCGGCGGAAGGCGAGCGCCGACCGCCACCGCAGTGAGGCCCCGGTGTTCGCACCAGGGGACCGGGTCTGGCTCTCGACCCGAAACCTGCCCTTCCGCCTGCCCTGCCGGAAGCTGGGGCCGCGGTTTGTGGGGCCTTTCAGTCCTGAGGAGACTGAACGAGGTTTGTTATAGGTTACAGCTTCCCCCAGACTACCGTATTAACCACTCGTTCCATGTGTCTCTCCTCAGGCCGGTGGTGGCTGGTCCGCTCCAGGGACCTGAGGTTCTGGGAGGGGTACGATTCGGAGGAGAGAAGCTGGGTGTGGGTGGAGGACATCTTGGATCCTTCACTGCTGCGGGAATTTCACCGCCTCCACCCGGAGCTCCATGCGCCTCGTCCTCCGGGTCATCCCCGAGACTGGTGTCGGCCAGCGCAGCTGGAGCAGCGTAAAGGGGGTACTGTCACGACTTCCACTGAAGTCGGTCCCTCTCCTGGTTTCGAGCGGCTACCAGCGGTCGACGTCACCGGAGTTCTAGCCACCACCGATCCATTTCTCATTTTATGTTTGTCTTGTCAATTATCTCACCTGGTTCACATTACCCAAATTGCATGTGTTATTTAATTCCTCTGTTCCCCCCTCAGTTTTGTCCGTGATTGTTTCATGTACTGTGGCTCCGTGTAGTGAGCAGGAGTGTGACTACGTTGGTAGTAATTTCGTGTCCCTTATTAAAGGAGTTTTGTTTAAATCAGTTTCCTGCGATTGATTCCGGAAGACTTGCATTCAAGAGCCCTCACACTGTGCTTGAAATTCACTGCTCGACTGAGGGACCTTACAGATAATTGTATTTATGGGGTAGAGTGATGGGGTAGTCATTTAAAAAGCATGTTAAACACCATTATTGCACACAGATTGATCCCATGCAACTTATTATCTCACTTGTTAAGCACATTTTTACTCCTGGCTTAGGCTTGCAGTAACAAAGGGGTTGAATACTTTTTAATTAATAAAAACATAATTCCACTTTGACATTATGGGGTATTGTGTGTAGATCAGTGACACAAAATCTAAACATAATCAATTTTAAAAGTCAATGGGTGTGAATACTCTCTGAAGGCACTGTACATAACCCTCAGGAAACAACTTAAGGAAATGTTCTGACAGACCCTTACCCAATTTCCTACATTTGAGTGCCTGCTTAGCATATTGCATTACATATTCAGGCAAGTGAGCATCAAAGTCAAGGCACTCAATGGGTCAAATGAGTTATGGCAGATTTTCATTCAGTTAACACCGTATGAACTCAGTAAACAAGAACGTCAACAAACAGAGTCTCTCTGTCGTAACATTTGACCTCTGTGTGCCTACGTATGCATACTAGAGGATGAGCCAAAACAGTGTTCCGAGACGGTTCTGTGACTGTCTCAGCATTGTAAGTGAAGTCACGTCTACCTGTCTGTGAGCTATGAGGCTGTGAAGTGGGGCTGGGAAAGTGCGAGCCAACACAGCGAGTGCTAGTACTAGCGCTGCATGCTAAGGGGGAATTCCACTACCTCTGCGTTCAGCTCAGACAGGAACCAAGGGGGATTTGTTTTCCTCAACAATAGCTGCAAGTAATATCAAAATGGTTCCCCCCCACAGTTCCTGATACATGGGCCTGTGTTTCTCCAGTTTCCTGCTGCTGCTGCAAAGAGAGAAAATGGCTGATTTAAGGAGCCGTGCTTCTCTGTCACTATCAATGCACAGTAGATTTGGTGATGAGAGAGGTTGACAACTTCAGTTTGATGCTTTGATTTGTTCTAATTGTGGAATCCAGACGCTAGAGATTACAAATGACACATGACGGCATTTTTCCCCTTCATATTTCACCTTGGTTTGAGGTTTTCATGAATGAGTGCAAATGTATTGGTGTGGTCAATTTCCTTCCCCCTAAAAGGCTTTCCGCAACCTACATGTTAACAGTGTTTTGCGATGTTGCATCCACTGGGCACACACTGGTTGAATCAATGTGGTTTCCATGTCATTTTAATGAAATTATGTTGAATTGACGTCTGTGCCCATGTAACCGGTGCGAAAAGGCTAGCTAGTTAGCTGGGTGCGCGCTAATAGCGTTTCAATCGGTGACGTCACTCACTCTGAGGCCTTGAAGTAGTTGTTTCCCTTGATCTGCAAGAGCCACAGCTTTTGTGGTGCGATAGGTAACGATGCTTCGAGGGTGTCAGTTGTTGATATGTGCAGAGGGTCCCTGGTTTGAGCCCAGGTAGGGGCGAGGAGAGGGATGGAAGCAAAACTGTTACACCCAGTGGGATATTACGATAGCAGAAATCCACTCTATCAAATGGGTTGGATCAGACGAAAAAATTGTTGCTTAATACTGTCAACTAAGCTCCAGTGCTTTTATTCACCAGAGCGATAATATTGTTGGCCGACCGGTTCCTGCCTATTGGGCCCGGTGATTGAGGAGATACAGACCCATCACAGGAGATCCCACTGTCAGGACAGAACCTGAGGGCTCTGGGCTCAGCATGTCTAGAATGCAGAGCACAGCATTCTAGAAGTCCACCAGCCATCATCATTAGAGCTCTACGTCTCCAGAACGTAATGGCTATCCCTGCTCTGTTGTGTTCTGCCACCTAGGCATTTTCTGAGTGGTCATTGGAGACCGGCCGGTGTGAAGCCATGAATTAATGGTGGTGGGATGAATCCTACGTGCTGTCAACCCTTTTAGAGGATGCATTGAGCAGCTCTTTGAGGAATCAACCACGGTGAGTCGATCAGAGGTAACGTCCTCTCTCCACCAAGGCCACATCCTCAAAGGCGGCTAATTTGGGCTTTTTGTCCTCGTTTATCTTCATATAAAGGCTGAAAAGAAGATGGCGTTGTTTACTGGTTTCACTATTGAGTGAGGCAGCGGGCTGGGAAGGAGGAGGGGAAGACAGTGGAGGCAGTGTTTGGCTTGGGGGAAGGGGAGCTGGTTGGTGCTGGTGAGCTAATGGAAGTGCTATCCCTAGACTCCTAATTACATTGGAAGAGATTTCAGATACCCGTACGACGTGCATCTTAAAACACGGAAAGCATTTCACTTTTTAAGAGGATGATTATTAAACGACTTCCATATTTCCATAGAATCGTCTTCATTAATCATGGTTCTGTGAAGTGCCATATTTTAAAATCAATACAACGCCATGACAAGACACATTAATCAACTGTGTTTACTGTTAATCATATTAAAAGGCTTTAAATGCTTGTAGTCTTTTTCCAATTACGTGCTCCCCCCTTTGTCATCTTTGTGGAGTAGGTATAGATTTTGTGCCGGCCAAATGAACTGTTTGCTAAGAGCCTGCAGTCATCCCCTTCTCCAAATGTACACTTTGCAAATCAATAACCCCAGAGAGGTTGAGGTTAATTCACTCCACCGTCTCCGAGGTTCTCGTTGAGTCAATTTGGTTTAATGTCATCCAGCCTGCTGTTGTTGCTATTGAACAGGCTTGTTTGACATAGTCGCAGAAGCAACACATTTTCAATCGCCGCCATGTTTTTCTTATGTATTTTGAATATCGTATTATTTCATTTGGAGGCAGCCATGAGAGAAACACATGGGGGTGTTCTTCTTCCTGATTTGGCTCTCAATCAACTTGTGACTCCCCTCTGACAGTGTATGAATCATCGCTGGATGTGTCTTGATGTGATTCATATCTATCACACGGGGCATCATTAATAATGATTAGCCTGTGGCTGTACTGTGGCATACCTGATGCTGATCAATACTTATATTCCATCAGATCAATGTCCAGTGTCGTCATGCAGAACAGGGGTTCTGATCTCTGGCTCTCGTTGGCTTATTTGTTTTTAATTGCATTCCTAATCTTATTAAAGGGTTTGGTCTGTCCTCTGTGGTAAAACCCTTGTGTGTGATGACAGGAGGCAACCTTCATTTGTCTGTCTGTCCAACTGTAGCTCCCTGCCTCTCTCAACCTCCTCTACTCATTGCCAATGATGGATCCCCTACCTCTGCTTACTCTGCTTCTGTTTACTCTGATTATTCAGAACATCAGGCACAGTGCAGCTCCTCAGGTATAGATGAAAGACTCATTTCAATATCTTTGTGTGGGTGTGCATCAGTAATTCAATTACACATTCACCAGGAGGTTTGAAGTTAGAGAGGGATACAATTTAATGTTATTAATGAGAATGGATTAAAGGACCGGTGGGAAGCTATTCTAATCTCTACTGTGTCAATGGATAACACATTGTTATGGGGATGCTTTCCCCTTATCTCTGCAATCGACTGATTGGGGTCCTCCCCTGTATCGTAGTTTCATCTGCTTAAAGCTGGAGGTAATGCCAGCGAAACCCCTGCCAACATAAAAAATGGAACAGGTCCAAAACTAAATGGATCAAGCCGCTTGTACAGGCTCTCACATGAAAGAAATATAGTTCACTATCTGTTTTGATCATTTCTGTTTTTCAATAACCTACCTTCTGGATGAATTGGTCTGCATACTGTAGGGCATTATAGCTGATACAGGCTGAAACCCACCCACTGTGAGTTGGACATATATGCACAGTGCTGTGGCACACAGTGTCTGACATTATTAACAACCAGACACGCAGTATCTAAAGGATGCATTATGCATGATAATACCAAATCATAATTTTCCACCGTTGAAGCTTTCAGCGTTACCAGGATGAAAGTGTGAAGGATAACCAGCTAAGGTACGGCCCTGGACTGACCAGATGTCCCGCTGGGTCCACAGCGTGAGCCCGAACAAGAGATCAATGGAGCTATCATTAGTGCAGAAAACAGCAGAGCGGAATTCTGCTCCATCTATTACCAACCTCTTTAAAAGCATTAAGATTACAATCAATTAAATACAGCTGTGTGACATTTCACATCCTTTGGTGTGTGTGAAAGCGAGATTACTCGTGTCGGATTGAGGTGTAAATATATGTCATGAAGGCAAATGTAGTTTCTGTCTGGCATGTCTTTGCAGATAGTCTATTTTGTTCTCTGTGGCACACCAGAAAAGGTCACAATTGAGGCTTACTCCACTTTTTTTATTGATTTATTTGACCTCTCGGTCCCCTCATAACCTTATGTCTGTTGAAGATCAATGGACTATTAACGGTAACCTATTTGACAATGTAAAAAAAATGCATTGTTTGAATCTAAAGAAGTTATATTGCACATACAGTATACTGAACAAAAATATAAAAACAACTTGCACAATTTATTAGATTTTAATGAGTTACAGTTCATATAAGGAAATAAGTCAATTGAAGTATATTAATTTGGCCCTAATCTATGGATTTCACATGACTGTGCAGGGGTGCTCTAAAACGATTCTCTAAAACGACGTTGGAGGCAGCTTATGGTAGAGAAATTTAAATTCAATTCTCTCGCAACAGCTCTGGTGGACATTCCTGCAGTCAACATGCCAATTGCACACTCCCTCAAAACTTGAGACATCTGTGGCATTGTGTTGTGTGGCAAAACTGCAGAATTAAAAGTTGCCTTCTATTGTCGCCAGCACAAGGTGCACCTGTGTAATTATCATGCTGTTTAATCAGCTTCTTGATATACCACGCATTTCAGGTGGATGGATTATCTTGGCAAAGAGGAAGTGCTCACTAACAGGGATGTAAACACATTTGTGCATAAAATTTGAGAGAAAGAACCTTTTTGTGCTTTTGGAAATTTTCTAAGATTATTTATTTCAGCTCATGAAACATGGGGAAAACACTTTACATGTTTCGTTTATATTTTTGTTCAGTATATATATATACAGTGCCTTCAGAAAGTATTCAGACCCCTTGACTATTTTACTCATCAATCTACACACAATATCCCATAATGACAAAGCCAAAACAAGTTTTTAGAAATTATTGCTAAAAATATATAATAACATTTACATAAGTATTCAGACCCTTTACTCAGTACTTTGTTGAAGCACCTTTGGCAGCGATTACAGCCTCAAGTCTTCTTGGGTATAGCTTGACCAACCTGAATTTGGGGAGATCCTCTCTGCAGATCCTCTCAAGCTCTGTCAGGTTGGATGGGAAGCATCGCTGCACAGTTTATTTCAGGTCTCTAGATGTTAGATCGGGTCATTGTCCTATTGGAACCTTCGCCCTAGTCTGAGGTCCTGAGTGCTCTGGAGCAGGTTTTCTTCAAGGATTTCTCTGTGCTCCGTTCATCTATGCCTCATAGCTGACTCGTCTCCCAGTCCCTGCCTCTGAAAAACATCCCCACAGCATGATGCTGCCACCACCATGTTTCACCGTAGGGATGGTGCCAGGTTTCCTCCAGACGTGACACTTGGCATTCAGGCGAAGGAGTTCAATCTTGGTTTCATCAGACCAGAGAATCTAATTTCTCATGGTCTGAGAGTCTTTAGGTGTCTTTGGCAAACTCCAAGCGGGCTGTCATGTGCCTTTTACTGAGAAGTGGCTTCTGTTTGGTCACTCTACCATAAAGGCCTGATTGGTGGCGTGCTGCAGAGATGGTTGTCCTTCAAGAAGGTTCTCCCAACTCCAAAGAGTGGAAGGAGTTTTGTACCTGGGAAGAAGTGATGGGAGGTAGCGAGACCCTTCCTTGGTGGGAGTTGCCAAGGAGATTGGGAGGACAGCGACGACGCCAGGGGCCGCGTACCCATGCAGCCCAGGGACAGCCCCAAGATCTATTTGGGGGCACATGGGGCTATTGGTTGGGCTGAGGAGAGAGCCAGAGCCCGAATGGAGGAGTTATGAGGAGTTCAAGGAAGGTTACAGGAGAGAGCTATGGGCAAGGAAGGAGCTGCAGCGCAGGCGCCTAGAGGAGCGTCTGCCCAGCCAGGTGCGTCCTGTGCCAGCTCCCCGCACTCGCCCTGAGGTGCGTGTAATCAGTCCGGTGAGACCTACGCTGGCTCCACGCACCAGGCGTCCAGTGCGCCTCTTCAGTCCGGTGAGACCTACGCCGGCTCCACGCACTCAGATTCCAGTGCGCCTCCCCAGGCCGGTACGTCCAGTGTCAGCTCCCCCGCACTCTCCCTGAGGTGCGTGTAATCAGTCTGGCGAGACCTACGCCGGCTCCACGCACCAGGCGTCCAGTGTGCCTCTTCAGTTTGGTGAATCATGTGCCGGCTCCCCGCACGCGCCCTGAGGTTCGAGTCATCAGTCCGGTGAGACCTGTGCCGACTCCTCGCACCAGACCTTCAGTGCGTTTTCTCAGTCCGGTGACTCCTGCGCCGGCTCCCCACACGCGCCGTGAGGTGCGTGTAATCAGTCCGGTGAGACCTACGCCGGCTCCATGCACCAGGCGTCCAGTGCGCCTCTTCAGTCCGCTGAATCCTGTGCCGGCTCCCCGCACGCGCCCTGAGGTGCGAGTCATCAGTCCGGTGAGACCTGTGCCGGCTCCTCGCACCAGACCTCCAGTGCGCCTTCTCAGCCCGGTACGTCCCGCACCGCAGTTAACTCTAAGTTCATTAGAGTTAACTGCACCTCAGATTGCAGCCCAAATAAATGTTTCAAAGAGTTGAAGTAACAGACACTTCTCAACGTCAACTATTCAGAGGAGACTTTGTGAATCGGGCCTTCATGGTCAAATTGCTGCAAAGAAACCACTACTAAAGGACACCAATAATAAGAAGAGACTTGCTTGGGCCAAGAAATGGACCGGTGGAAATCTGTCCTTTGGTCTGATGAGTCATTCCTCATGAAGTTGGTTGACAGAATGCCAATAGTGTACAAAGCTGTCATCAAGGCAAAGGCTGGCTACTTTGAAGAATATAAAATGTAAAACATATTTTGATTAGTTTAACACTTTTTTGGTTACTATGTGATTCAATATGTGTTATTTCCTAGTTTTGATGTCTTCACTATTATTCTACAATGTAGAAAATAGTAAATAATTAAGAAAAACCCTGAGTAGGTGTGTCCAAACGTTTGACTGGTGTTGCATATATGGTGTATATAGACAGTATGGACTGTATATTAATGCAATATGTATGTACAGCAGTAGTTATATAGGATGAGCCTTTACTAGAATCCAGTATATACAGTGAGGGAAAAAAGTATTTGATCCCCTGCTGATTTTGTACGTTTGCCCACTGACAAAGAAATGATCAGTCTATAATTTTAATGGTAGGTTTATTTGAACAGTGAGAGACAGAATAACAACAAAAAAATCCAGAAAAACGCATTTGAAAAATGTTATAAATTGATTTGCATTTTAATGAGGGAAATAAGTATTTGACCCCCTCTCAATCAGAAAGATTTCTGGCTCTCAGGTGTCTTTTATACAGGTAACGAGCTGAGATTAGGAGCACAATTTTAAAGGGAGTGGTCCTAATCTCAGCTTGTTACCTGTATAAAAGACACCTGTCCACAGAAGCAATCAATCAATCAGATTCCAAACTCTCCACCATGGCCAAGACCAAAGAGCTCTCCAAGGATGTCAGGGACAAGATTGTAGACCTACACAAGGCTGGATTGGGCTACAAGACCATCGCCAAGCAGCTTGGTGAGAAGGTGACAACAGTTGGTGCGATTATTCGCAAATGGAAGAAACACAAAAGAACTGTCAATCTCCCTCGGCCTGGGGCACCATGCAAGATCTCACCTCGTGGAGTTGCAATGATCATGAGAACGGTGAGGAATCAGCCCAGAACTACACGGGAGGATCTTGTCAATAATCTCAAGGCAGCTGGGACCATAGTGACCAAGAAAACAATTGGTAACACACTATGCCGTGAAGGATGGAAATCCTGCAGCGCCCGCAAGGTCCCCCTGCTCAAGAAAGCACATATACATGCCCGTCTGAAGTTTGCCAATGAACATCTGAATGATTCAGAGGACAACTGGGTGAAAGTGTTGTGGTCAGATGAGACCAAAAGGGAGCTCTTTGGCATCAACTCAACTCGCCGTGTTTGGAGGAGGAGGAATGCTGCCTATGATCCCAAGAACACCATCCCCACCGTCAAACATGGTGGTGGAAACATTATGCTTTGGGGGTGTTTTTCAGCTAAGGGGACAGGACAACTTCACAGCATCAAAGAGACGATGGACGGGGCCATGTACCGTCAAATCTTGGGTGAGAACCTCCTTCCCTCAGCCAGGGCATTGAAAATGGGTCGTGGATGGGTATTCCAGCATGACAATGACCCAAAACACACGGCCAAGGCAACAAAGGAGTGGCTCACGAAGAAGCACTTTAAGATCCTGGAGTGGCCTAGTCAGCCTCCAGACCTTAACCCATAGAAAATCTGTGGAGGGAGCTGAAGGTTCGAGTTGCCAAACGTCAGCCTCGAAACCTTAATGACTTGGAGAAGATCTGCAAAGAGGAGTGGGACAAGTGTGCAAACCTGGTGGCCAACTACAAGAAACGTCTGACCTCTGTGATTGCCAACAAGGGTTTTGCCACCAAGTACTAAGTCATGTTTTGCAGAGGGGTCAAATACTTATTTCCCTCATTAAAATGCAAATCAATTTATACATTTTTTCACGTGTGGGCAAACTTACAAAATCAGCAGGGGATAAAGTACTTTTTTCCATCACTGTACATATGAAGTGGGTAAAACAGTATGCAAACATTATTAAAGTGACCAATGTTCAATGTCTCTATTTACAGTACATGGGACAGCAGGATTCAGTCCACAAGCTGGATTAATTATTTCCAGAAAACATACTTTTTCCCCCAGTCCTATTATGGGAAAGCATGGTGGGTAATTCAGTTAAGAGAAAGCCCTAATGATAAGCATTGAGCATCTCAGGCCTTTTAAGGAGTGGCCTGCCTGCCGTCTGTCCACACAGACAGACAGTATGGAGGGCCAGAGCACAGAGACAGATGAGCCTGTCGTGGTACACTGCTAATCCTCCTGTGGAAAATGTCTCAGGGATCTGTCTCACATGAACGAGCAGCTCGAGATGAGGCAGTCCAACATTTTTTGGGGAAATTAATGGTGTGTGTGTGTGTGTGTGTGTGTGTGTGTGTGTGTGTGTGTGTGTGTGTGTGTGTGTGTGTGTGTGTGTGTGTGTGTGTGTGTGTGTGCGTGCGTGCGTGCGTCTTGGCGTGTGTGTGTGTGTGTGAGAGTAGGCGTGTGTCTGTGTATCTACCGTACATTGACATTCAGGTCACTAAAGGCTGCGCTGTTCCACAACCCTTCAAACTGTACCATTATTGTAATTTGATGAGCAAAAATAATCTAAAGCCTTCATGTGTTTTATTGTATACTGGCAAAAACATGTTTTGTAATTCTGGATGTTTCTCTTCTTTGCCTGCATAAATCCTCTGTAGAACTACATATTATATTAATGTATGGACACATTAATGGAGACCATTTCCAATTCATTGGGTAGCGTAAATTTTTTAGAACATACTGTGAAACTGTCAGTCAATGTGTACCCCACAGTGGTGGGAAAGACATAGCTTTATTGTTCTCAGTGTTAGGCCATTCTACCTTTCCCATAGCCAATTAGTTGTTGTCAGGTAGAGCCCACAGGCACAATTCTATAAAAGTGCACCAGGAAACTGTATTACCATGCAAATAACGTCCCTTCTGGCTTCATGTTTACCTGATGGATTGCACTAATCAATTGCTTGTTTGGGTAAGAGGGCTCGTTGTTATTATACTTCAATACAAGCTTGTTCTTGAGGAAATTATGTTGAAAATGGCAAACTTAGACTCTCAAAGTAGAGCCTTATTCTTTATCCACTTTGAACCAACAACAATAAGGCTCTTGATATTTGTGTCCTAAAGGGTCTTGTCGAGAAAACAGGCTGACAGTGCTGTGAATTCACAAGTTTGACACTACTCTACAAATCGAGAGCTTGGAATGATAAGTTCTGTCTGCAGCGAGATGGTTCTAAGATAATTGGCTTTAAAAATCTCCGACCCCTCATTGGTTAACCAGTCAGGGATTGCTGGGTCGCTAGCGGGCTCGTCCCGACACTACCAGCGAAAATCTAAAGCGCCAAATTCAAAATCCCAAAATGGAATTATTAAACATCCACCAATATGCAAGTGTTCCATACTCATCAAAAGCTATGTTTCTTGGCAATATCACAGCATTGTCAGATTTCAAAAAGGCTTTACGGCGAAAGCAGCACATTTCATTGTTTGAGGCTAGCACCTCACATATTTTTCCAATAGCCATGTATCGATTAGCCATCATGGCACACACATAACACATTTCATAGCGAAAACAAATCAATTACCTGTTGAAGAACTTCTGCTGAGGTCATCCTAAGTGTCCAACGAAGACAATCCATGGTTCTTTTGTTAGAAAAAGTAACGTCTTTTATCCATAAATCCTCCATTTGGTTCGCGCGTTATAATCAGAAACGACAGCCTCCACTAGTCCATGAAACACGGCGCGAACTCGTTCAAATTATACCTATAAACTTGTCCAAGAACAATCAAACATAGTTTTAAATGTATCCTTAGGAACACTTTTACGTATATTTACTATTATATATCAGCCGGAATATAAACTGATCAATAACGAGGCTACAAAAGACACTCCGTGACTTCTCGTGCGCGCGCCACGGGAACTTTTCTCAGAAAGAGGGTCTTCATTGTTTGCTGTTTTTCTCTGCTCTAAATTCATCCAAAATGGAGAGAAACACCGTCTCGAGGCTGTTGACATCATAAGGAAGCGACGTGTACTGCATTCATATGCCTATATATGGTCATTTTCAATAGGGAGGGGTTCCCAAATGAGCAATGTGTCAAAATCACTTTTTCCAGGACAGAGATTCCTCAGGGTTTTGCCTGCTATATGCGTTCTGATTCACTCACAGACAAATGGTTAACAGTTTTGGAAAATTCAGTGTTTCCTATCCAATGGTACTAAATATATGCATATCCTATTTTCTGGGCCTAAATGGGAGGCATTTTACTTTGGGCACGCCAGGCTCTCCAAAACGGTCACCTCATGCACTGCTCCCAGAGAAGTTAACAACATGAATTGGGTTACTTGAACAAAACAATGCTATGTCAACAACAACATTTTGACGAAAATGCAGATAGAACCTTATAGTCCCAAGCTCTCACGGTGTAGAATAGTAAGAACCAAAAGACCACCAAAGTAATTGATTGGGGTGTATAAACCCACACCTGCAGGCCACATCTGGTGTTTCTGAACCCTATGGAACAGTATAGTAGTGTACATTTCCTGAAAATGACTTTTAAGGGTCAGATAACCGACTGGTACTCAGCCATGTGAAACGGTGTAGGCCTACTTTTCCAAACTGTTTTACCTCACAAATGGATAGTAGTAAGAAGAAGCAAAGAACATGGAACTACACGTATTATCCTGTTTGACTAGAAGATCCACATCTTAGTCTGTGGACTATATGGGCTAAGTAAACAGAAGTTCCAATTCTCTTATATTCTCACTTTTCAAACAATGAAAATGTGTATTTATAATATCTGGAACCCATACTGTATGATATTTACCAGCTACGCTGTATAACATGTGGGGTATCTCTGAAAATCAAGTGATTGAAAAGCCTTTCAGTGTCCTAGTCTCTGACAGCCTGTGCCACTTGAAAGCATTCTCACATAGATGAAATGAAACACCTGCTTTATTGAAACACTACGTACACCCGGGAAAGTTATCTTTCTGAATCTTGAAAGGACAGATGGAGCATTAAGGAATCTAGTCAAAAGGGACCCTTTAGAGTGCTGCCTTTGTCAAGCTCACATCAAACGCCCCGCCTGGAAAGAGAATAGAATTGCTTTGTGTTGTCTGTCCGCGTGTGGGTGAAAGTTTGTTGTTTGCTACAGTAAAAGTCTCACAGAGCAAAATGAAGTACTATTCCCACGGTGGTGTATTGTTGATATGTCGACAATTTGTAAGAATATTTACGCCTCATGTACAGTATTTCAGATGTTAACAAAACAAATCTGTTTGAGTCTATAGCTCGGTCATACAAAATAGTAGCGAAGAGCACGTAAAGAACAGATACTGTGAATACTTCATTGGTTCCAGTGCACTAGCCATTTAGAAAGTGGTTCCTAACACAAAATAATATATTCTGGTCTATCTGTTTTTGCCAGGTGCTGTGCAGACAAAGTGGAAAGGACATTATGTATTAGTGCTGCCCATGGACAATTGTATAATGATATCCACTTTTGGAACCTTCTAGTGGTATCCTTGCTCCAGCAATCATGGCTGTGGTTGGGTTAAACATTTTGTGCCAGAACACAGGGTGTTATGTTCCAAATTTGCATTCAATATTCATACAAAGAATTTCAGGATTCAAGTGATATGTTGAATATATTCATTTCCATAAAAGCGGTGTATGATACAGGTTGTGTTGAATGTGCTACTCTTTCCATCTGTGTAAGTGTCAGTGAAAGGGTTAAGGGGGACACGGAGAGTTAAGTGGAATGTTAAGGGTCTGCCATTCATATGAGCAAAGAGAGAGTTAATTGAGGTCTATAGAGGTTTGGAGTTGTTGGGCAAAAGGACACTGATGTTCTTGGTCTCAGTGTAAATGTTACTGTGACAGACAGTGCAAAAGCATTTAGCTGTTTAGTGGAATATAATCTTGTTTTGGAAACATTTGCTTATTAATAAAATATAAACTAGAACAGGGGTGGGTGTGGATGTCATCATATGCCATCTGTAGAGATAAAAGCTGATAGTGGAATAAGTCATAGTTGTTGCAGGAAATACAGACATTGTTAATGCGGTAAAAAAAGATTTGTTGTGAATACAGCATTCAGCATTGTAATTGCCTGAGGTCAAATACTACAGAGCGGAGGAGAGGGTGGGTTAGAGTTGAGGTTGGCCAGAGTTGAAGCCACCCTATCCAGTTACCTCTCTGTAGCAATAGTGTATTTACTGGGAGCAGCTGGGTAATCATGTTAGCTAGTTATTGAACAGAAAGCATTGTGAACTCCAAAATACATAACCTAAAAGCAAAAAACAAACAAAAGAAAATGTGATTTAGAATGGGTTTCAGGCAGGGCACTTCAAAGCCTCTACACTCTTAGAAAAAAAGGTGCTATTTAGAATCTAAAAGGGTTTCTTCGCCTGTCCCCATAGGATAACCCTTTTGGGTTCCATGTAGAACCCTTTCCACAGAGGGTTCTACATGGAACCCAGAAGGATTATACCTGGAACCAAAAAAGGGTTTTACATGGAACTCAAAAGGATTCTACCTGGAACCAAAAAGGGTTCTCCCATGGGGACAGCTGAATAACCATTTTGGAAGCCTCTTTTCTAAGAATGTATCGTACCTAAAGTCTAAATCAAATAAGGTAGATGATGTATTGTATGTTGTAAGGGAGTGAAATAACAGAATTCAGCAACAATAATGACAAAAATGTTAAGGAAGGTTTTCTCTATAATGGATAGAGGCTGGACAGAAGCCACAATCATTGCTGGGATCCATAGTGTTTGATCATAATGGCACGATCAAATATTTGACTCCTCCTTTAGAGGTTACTGATGCATTTAAACAGGAGCCTTTAAACAGTGTGAGGGAATGAATGCATTGCGCACACACTCCCAATAGCACAGGTTTTGAGTGAAACCCAGAATCACATATTAAATATAATTCAGGGAACTGGAAATAGTTTTACTCTCAGTTGAGCTTTTGGAACTTGCTTGGTAAAATATATATTAAGGCAAAAAAAATAGGTTAGGTCCCCTGACACTATTCATAAAAATTCATATATGCTAATAGTGAGGGCTTTGAACCCTTTCTATTCATTGAATGACAACATTCCAGATACAGTCTGAGAATACTTTATATAATATACTTTATTATATAAAAGCACTGATGGATTGACAATGTAATTGAACCATCTGTTTTTAAGATGAAAACATAATATCGCTGAGGATCAGGATTTGGGGGAATTTGTCGGGAGATCAGGTAAAATGAGGGGAAATCCCCTCCCTCTCAGCTGGCATTGATGACAGGTTTTCACTCTGTTGCTGTAGAGAAAACATTCCATGTACACAAATGTTGAGTGTGCATACAGAGGGGGTCAGTACTGTTGTCAGGGCTAGATCCCCTGGACCTGTAGGCTTCTTCAATATTCTGACTCCACCATCAGCTCAATCAACTGCCAGTTCAGAACCAAATATACCAATAAGGACTGCCATGCAAGCGTGTCAAAATGCAGGGTAAAGTGATAATATGTCTTTGCACAAAAAAAATACTGTTAGAAAAAAAGGTGCTTTATGGAACCTAAAAGGGTTCTTCGGCTGTCTCCATAGGATAACCCTTTGAATAACCCTTTTTGGTTCCAGGTAGAACCCTTTTTGGTTCCAGGCTGAACTGGTTTGGGTTCCAGGTAGAACGCTCTGGGGACAGGGAACCCAATAGGGTTCTACCTGGAACCAAAAAGGGTTGACAGATCATGCAGCTTTATGTGAAGGCCACGTTGTGAAGGACATCTTGGACACAGGTTGAGTGTCTCTCTGCTGGCTTCTGCCTAACAAAGCACAGCAGCCCAATCTTGCTGCCTTGAGTCACCCATATTGATAAGGAAATAATTACTTTCCCTTCTTCCCCTGCAATGACTGTCCCCTGCATGTCCTTCACTCATTAACTTCCTCGGTGTTCCTCTTCAAGTCAGAATTGGTACTGTTGTCATTAAAGACAAAGAGAACACAGAATTGCTGGAATTATATTTCATCCTCTACAACAGCACCTGTTCTGTTGCCCCTGATACGCTTTTGTTATCCCTCTAACCAGCACACAAGATCCCACAGCACCAGGAAATATGTGGACGTTGTTATAGCGACAAGCCGCCCACAATGCCAATAACTGCTACAGGAGATTTTAAATGTCTAAGACCAATGCAATCTTTATATTCTTCCGCATACCATAAAGGTTCAGAAAATCACTATAGAGGCTCACTTTGTGAGCTTGTGTGACTACGTACGCTTGATAATAGAGATAGAGATGCTTGATAGAGATAATAAGGCCCCCACAATTCCACAGGAAAACAGTTTTGTTGTTGTCACACACTTCTGTTGAAAGCATGTCCGTGTTTTCCACGAAGCAGAGACCCTACCAGCAACCACTATTAGGGCAAACTGTGCCATGTCGTGACATGGGAACACCAATAAAAAGTGTTAAGAGCCAGAGGCATTAGCATTTTGGAAGCAGCTGAATGGGTGCGTTTGTTCCTCTTCCTGCGCCTCCCAGAAAGACTCTATTAAAGGGAGGTTTAGAGATCGCTTTGCTTTGCTCATATTAAAGTTGGGATTGCAAGGGGAGAAAGTTTGACAGTAAAAGTACGTTTTCCTTTGAGAGTTTTTTCATTTACAAATTATGCACTCTTCATTCAACCGTCAGTTAGATTCCCTTGGTGATATTTTGAGGTCCCTCAGAAATGTGGTTTTGTATTTAAATGAGGTGGAACAATAATTGCTTTAAACAGGAAATCATGAATGAAGCAGCCGTCATTCTTTGATATCTTAAGGTATGTGTCTCTCAATCTACAGCATATATACAATACCAGTCAAACGTTTGGACACACCTACTCATTCAAGGGTTTTTCTTATTTTTTTACTTTTTTCTACATCGTAGGATAATGGTGATGACATCAAAACTATGAAATAACACATATGAAATCATGTAGTAACCAAAAAAGTGTTAAACAAATCAAAATATATTTTAGATTTTAGATTCTTCAAAGTAGACACTTTTTGCCTTGACAGCTTTGCACACTCTTGGCATTCTCTCAACCAGCTTCATGAGGAATGCTTTTCCAACAGTCTTGAAGGATTTTCCACATATGCTGAGCACTTGTTGGCTGCTTTTCCTTTACTCTGCAGTCCAACTTATCCCAAACCATCTCAATTGGGTTGAGATCGGGTGATTGTGGAGACCAGGTCATCTGATGCAGCACTCCATCGCTCTCCTTCTTGGTCAAAAAGCCCTTACACAGCCTGGAGGTTTGTTGGGTCATTGTCCTGTTGAAAAAAACAAATGATAGTCCCACTAAGCGCAAACCAGATGGAATGGCGTATCGCTGCAGAATGCTGTGGTAACCATGCTGGTTAAGTGTGCCTTGAATTTGACAGTGTCACCAACAAGCACCCCCACACACTCACACCTCATCCTCCATGCGTCACGGTGGAAACCACACATGTGGAGATCATCCGTTCACCTACAGTACACTGTGTCTCACAAAGACACAGCGGTTGGAACCAAACATCTCACATTTGGACTCATCAGACCAAAGGACAGATGTCCATTGCTTGTGTATCTTGGCCCAAGCAAGTCTCTTCTTCCTATTGGTATTTTCTTTAGTAGTGGTTTCTTTTCTTTGTAGAAATTCAACAATGACGGCCTGATTCATGCAGTCTCTTCTGAACAGTTAATGTTGAGATGTGTCTATTCTATTTATTGGGCTGCAATCTGAGGTGCAGTTAATTGCCGATTTCTGTGTCTGGTAACTAATGAACTTATCCTCTGCAGCAGAGGTAACTCTGCATCTTCCTTTCCTGTGGCGGTTGTCATGACAGCCAGTTTTATCATAGCGCTTGATGATTTTTGCGACTCCACTTGAAGAAACTTTCAAAGTTCCTTAAATGTTCTGCATTGACTGACCTTCATGTCTTAAAGTAATGATGGACTGTTCTCTTTGCTTATTTGAGCTGTTCTTGCCATAATATAGATTGGTCTTTTACCAAATAGGCCTATCTTCTGTACACCAACCCTACCTTGTCACAACGCAGCTGATTGGCTCAAACGCATTAAGAAGGAAAGAAATTCAACAAATTAACTTTGAACAAGGCACAGCTGTTAATTGAAATTAGTTCCAGGTGAAGCTGGTTGAGAGAATGTCAAGAGTGTGCAAAGCATGGCTACTTTGAAGAATCTCAAATATAACACTTTTTTGGTTACTACATGATTCTATGTTATTTCATAGTTTTGATGTCTCCACTATTATTCTACAATGTAGAAAAAAGTACAAATAAAGAAAAACCCTGAAATGAGTAGGTGTGTCCAAACTTTTGACTGGTACTGTATATATACATATATTTGTATCTATATTTCGGACTCTGACATTACTCGTTCTGATATTTTGTTACTTTTTGGTTTATGTGTGCATTGTTATTGTATTGCTAGGTATTACTGCACAGTCGAAGCTACGAACATAAGCATTTTACTGCACCTGCGATAAGATCTGCAAATCTGTGACCGATAATGTGTGATTTGATTTGATTTTGAATCAGATAGAAAGAGAACCATAGTAGAGGGTTCTGCCTGGAGTGGTTTATGAGAAAACTGGTCTATCTTACAGACAACAGGTGGGCTGCTGATGATGCTGCTGCTGCTGCTCTGTAGATGGGGATGAGGATCTGATCTGCACAGCTCCCTGCCTGCAGGATCTAACCATTCAATTACAATTGAACTGCTCCATTTGGAGGAGGCCTGAGTCAATGTAGGAGGGCTGATTCTATGCAGTCTACAGTGTGTGATGGAGTGTATTGCCGAGCCCTCCAACCATTTGGAATGCTGAATGCTGTGTGTTCTGGGGGCTGTGAGTGTTCTCTCTCCAGGTTGAGGGAAGCTCGGAAGCAGGGTTGCCATGCCTACACATTTGACTGAAGACAGCGCGGTTATTTTAATGAATTTGTCTTTTCAGACTTCTCTTTGCACCGTATTCTCAATCTGCTGTGTACACACTTAAAATATCTCAGCACTGGGGACCCTTTCATTTGTTAACAGTGACCTTTGGGGAAATAGCTTATTGATTCCTGGGGTAACATGATTAAAATGGGTTCTAAGTGGACACTTCATCTGAACTTGCCCACAAGACTACTGTGAGGGTAGATAAGACGTGGCATGCAGGAGCCATTCTCTCTTTCTGTCCTGGTGGTCCACTCTTTCATTTTTACTTCCCTTCACTTGTTTTTCATGGTTTTCTATTTTGAAAAGGACTGTATAAGTAATCTACAGCCAGAAACATGAGGTTGAAATAGAAACACCAAGCACGCACTCATGAACAATTTCCAGTTACCCCATTGCTGTCTCTCAACCAGTGATGAATGTGCACCAGACGCTAGCATGCACACAGCTTTTAGTATGTGTGCTAATCACAAGGAGTTATCCCATGATGACTGCCATGATCACTGAGCGCACCATCTGTGCGGCTCCGCCGGGCTCTCCACCGGCCTGGTGTCTCACTGAGAGAGCTGAATGCATCTCGGGCCCTCCTGGCCCACTCCCTCCTGTCCTCCTGTCCTCCTGTCTGTCTTTCCAAGGCTGCAGTCAGTCAGTCAAGGCTCATCCCTGCCGTATGGCTGTAGAGAATGACTCACCTACTACTGAACTCACAGTCACACACAGTACAGTATACCTTACAACCTGCTGGAACCACTTAACATGTTCAGAGCAGCTTAAGCTGTGACAATATATTTTAAGTGTAAGGAAATATCAGATAGATGTGGGATTTATAATAGGCACATGTGTTATACAATATGGACCATTTTGAAAAGGTATCCTTCCTTGGTTGCCCCCTGATTTATCTGGTGTTAGCTTTATGCCTTTGGTCTGATCGGACGCTCTCTTTGGTGTGTTGCGCTCGATAAATCACCTATAAACCTGGATCTGGAAACAATTGTAGAGGCCATTAAAGTGTCAGGGATAATGGTGAATTGCATATAAACATGGGCAATTAAATAGGTGGAATGTCATCTGGTTTTCATTAGCAGTTGGAGGTCACGTACAGTACCCATCAGATATCCGGCAATTAAGGGATTTCTCTAGGTTCTAACAGAGGTGGGTGTTGTTTGTGATGGGATACTCAAACCGTGAACACAAACATCCTCAAAACAACAGGATTCAAGATTTGTACTACAGCTAGTTTTCCTGACACATCAGCTGTGGAGAGCATTATCAAAGCGATCTGCATGGTAAACTGTAGTAACGTCACTGTAACAAAATACACCGGAAAAAGGACACAGTTTCTTTTTTTTGTTAGCCACATTCAGAGGAATGCATACCAGTAATGAAAAATATGCCACGGCTCTGCAGATGTCAGCTTCTAGTATTAATATCAGGTTTTCTGACACATTGACTAGAAGACGAGTTTGAGGGTGAAAACAACAAAATGAGGCTATCTGCCCAAAGTTCAATTAAACAACCTCATACTGTGTACAGTCTGCATATCTGCCAAGCCTCTGAACTAAATTAGCTTTTGTGCCGCCTCATCAGTGATCCCTCTTGTCCCAGTTGGGATGTCCTTCATTGACCCCATCATACTTGACTTTTAGTCTAAGGCTTTGAAGCGATGCTTAATGCCTGAGCATAGATCTCCTTGACGGGACAGAAGGAGCTACTCAAGACCCACCTGAGCATAAAGAGCCGACTGTCTCATGTCTAGGAATATAGGGGTTAACAAGGGCTAGACACAGCTGGTGAACACACCAGACTGCTCTCCTCACTCTTGGTCTCTTCTCTGCTCTCAGGGCAGAGTGAGAACAACATGGACACTGTGATGTGTGCGGCTGATGTTGTTGATGCAGGCTGTGCTCCTCCCAGTGTCCTCCTCTCTTGCTTCATTCCAAGTCGCCTGAGGGAACTCTGGTCTGGACCATGTTTCTAATTCCATTACATTGACTTGATAGGATAGATAGACCTCTATCTCACACTGGCCAGATAGATAGTATTTGTTGATCGCTGCCTGAAGGAGATAAGAGATGTGCTGTAAATAAAATGGAATTGTAAACATCTTCTCTCACAGAAAGATCATTGGAGGATATCTCCATTTTATTTTCTGTGTACCGATTTCCCCTTTGTTGTGTGCGCGTCTGCTATGAATTAGCTGTATCACATAGAGACCCTCAAGCAAATATCCCAACAATGTCACATTATGAAATATGTTGGATGACACAAACAGATCTGAGCTATCTCAGTTTATTACAGCTTCCATTTTATGTAGCTCCAACTCCAGCTTTAGTCGATCTTCATGTACTCTGAGAGTCTCCCACAGCCTGCTCCATGGCATTTTAACAAATGGCGTTAAGTGTGAATAAATGTTTGGTTTTGCGCCCCTACAAGTCATGTCCCATTCATGTAATCTGTGGGGACAGAGGTGTGAATGGGTTGGAGCGGTCGAGAGCAGAGGAAGAAGAGGGGAATAGGCAGTCCCCGGGGCAGTACCCAGGACAATGTCAGGTTTGTCTGGCCTGAGTGAGTGAACACTAAGCTTTTCGGAACTGGCAGCTTGCCCCGGGACCTTCCCTCCCATCGTCCTCGCTTCCAGAGCTGTCTAGCTCCAAGCAGCAAGCGTTTGTGCAAAGTTCATAAGGCTTCCCTCTGTTTGTGTGGCCATAATGGCGGCTTCATCCTGCTGCTGCTCAAAGAGAGGGCTGAGTGCCTTGGAGGGCCTGGCTGGCACTGGGTCTCTCTGGCTCTGCAGAGGAGAGGCGTGTCAGTGTTCTCAGTGTCTGGCGCTGGCAATCTGCTGCTCACATTATCAAAAGGCCAATGTCCCCTGACTGTCCAGTACTTCAGTTCTAAATCCCTGTTTATATCTGGTGCTAACTTGTGTCCTTTGTCCTGATCTTGTCCAAATTCTGATTGTGCCCACATTTTTAGACAGGTGTAGAGGATTAAAAGACACATTGTGTTCTGATTGTGATCAGATCTTGCTGACCACCTTTGAAGGTGGTCAAGCACGCATTGTGTCTGGATATCTTACAAGTGTAGATGGATCTGGAAAGTCAAACCATTTAAATCATGCTGCCTTCTAAAATCATTGACAAGTGGCACCATTGACTTATGACATCAATATGTAAATATTATTTTGAAATAATAGCTGTCAAATAATTTGCATCTAGGGAGGGACACGGAAATGTGGTCACAATGCAGGCACAGTAGACGGATAAGATACACATTTTAATACAATGTGTACTGTAGACATATTTCTGAAAATGTGGGCTGTCACGATCTTCAAGGACGGACCAAGGCGCAGTGTGCCGGGTTGAGTAAAACATGTTTATTAGCTTAACTCACCAAAACAAAAAACAGTAAACAAAGATCGGACATGAACTGTGTGGCGCATAGACACAAAACAAAGAAATACAAAAACAGAACATAGAATGCCCACCCCAAATCAAACCCTGACCAAACCAAAATGAGACATAAAAAAGGCTCATACAGGTCAGGGCGTGACAGACATAATCATAATGTGGACAAGATCAGGACGAAGGTCGCATGTTAGAGCCAGGTATAAACAAGGCTTAAATGGTGACTTTTTAAAGTCGCATCCATCATCTTTGTGTCTTCTGGAAATCATAAAAATACATGGAAAATCATGCATTGATATGTGAACTGGTCTTTTAAATAGTCTATTACTTTATATTACTATATTGATTTCAACAATGTTGTTAGAGATTAAAGTTACAATTGCCCATTAAAACCAGTGGTATAAAGTACTTCATTAAAAACACCTTAAAGTACTACTTAAGTATTTTTTGGGGGGTATCTGTGCTTTACTTTACTACACTGAACAAAAATCACCATTTGCCTCATGCAGCACGACACATAGCATTCGCATAGAGTTGATCAGGCTGTTGATTGTGGAATGTTGTCCCACTCCTCTTGGCCCGTGGCGAAGTTGATGGATATTGGAACACGCTGTCGTACACATCGATCCAGAGCATCTCAAACATGCCCATTGGGTGCCATGTCTGGTGAGTATGCAGGCCATGGAAGAACTGGGACATTTTCAACTTCCAGGAATTGTGTACAGATCCTTGTGACAATGGGCCATGCATTATCATGCTGAAACATGAGGTGATGGCAGCGGATGAATGGCACGACAATTTTTGTTTTTGATTTCACCTTTATTTAACCAGGTAGGCTAGTTGAGAACAAGTTCTCATTTACAATTGCGACCTGGCCAAGATAAAGCAAAGCAGTGCAACACAAACAACAACACAGAGTTACACATGGAGTAAACAAACATACAGTCAATAATACAGTAGAAAAAGTCTATATACAGTGTGTGCAAATGAGGTAGGATAACAGAGGTAAGGCAATAAATAGGCCATAGTGGCGAAATAATTACAATATAGCAATTAAACACTGGAGTGATAGATGTGTACAAGTGGAGATACTGGGGTGCAAAAGAGCATAAATAAATTAAATTAAATAGATAACAGTATGGGGATGAGGTAGTTGGATGGGCAATTTACAGATAGGCTATGTACAGGTCCAGTGATCTGTGACCTGCTCTGGCAGCTGGTGCTTAACCTCTTACAGCTAGGGGGCAGAATTCCTAGTTTTCGCCTGTCTGACGTGCCCAAAGTAAACGGGCTGTCACTCAGGCCCAGAAGCTAGATATGCATATAATTAGTAGCTTTAAAATTATGTCTGTGGCTATAACAGAACTGATTTGGCAGGCGAAAACCCAAAGGAAATCCGACCAGAAGAAAAAAAAAAAATCTGCTCCCATGGTCTTATTTTGAAAATCTATTGAAAAGCATTGAATCCAGCCGCCATTTTCCTATTCCTATGGCGTCCCCTATATGGTAGCAGTCTACTATTGATGGCTTTGGGCTTGTATTTCGAAAAATGAATATGTTTTTTTCACTTGGAGGAAAGAGTGCGCCGGAAGAAAAACAGTGTTTGGGCGAGTTCTGGGGAGAGCACTCGCGTGGGAATTTGCCTTGTCTATTGAACATAGTTGTTTCAGCGTGAAGTTTTATCGTTTTATAACATTTTAGACAACCTAAGGATTATATAGAGTCTTTGTTTGACAAAAATAGACAAAGTTTACCGGGAGCAATTTGGACTTTTTTTTCGTCGTTTTGACGGAGGTGTTTCCTGTGGATTTCTGAATTCAATGGCGCTGTCTAAACAGCGTTTTTTCTGATATAAATATGTACTTTATCAAACAAAACGAACAGCGGTTTTGTAGCTGGGACCCTCCTGGTTGAAAACATCAGAAGATCTTAAAAAGTAAGTGAGTTTTTATATCTTTAATTTGTGATTTTGTGTCGCCAGTGCTAGTTGAAAAAGCTATTTTTGTGAAGTTGCTGACCTCAGATAATCAAATGTTTTGCTTTCGCCGTAAAGCCTTTTTGAAATCCGACAACAGATTTAGATTACCAAGACTCTAAGCTTTGTAACCATGTGCAACACTTGTATTTCCATGAATGTAAAATATTACGAATTCTTATTTTGAATTTGGCGCGCTTAGTTTTTATCGAAAATGATCCCGCTCACGGGATCCGTGCGACAAGAAGTTAAAGCTAGTGAGGGAGATATGAGTCTCAAGCTTCAGTGATTTTTGCAATTCGTTCCAGTCATTGGCATCAGAGAACTTGAAGGAAAGGGGGCCAAAGGAGGAATTGGCTTTGGGGCTGACCAGTGAAATATACCTGCTGGAGGGCGTGCTGCTATGGTGACCAGTGAGCTGAGATAAGGCGGGGCTTTATACCTAGCAAAGACTTATAGATGACCTGGAGCCAGTTTGGTGATGGATATGAAGCGAGGGCCAGCCAACGAGAGCATTCAGGTCGCAGTGGTGGGTAGTATATGGGGCTTTGGTGACAAAACGGATGGCACTGTGATAGACTGCATCCAATTTGTTAAGTAGAATTTTGGAGGCTATTTTGTAAATGACATCGCCGAAGTCAAGGATCGGTAAGATAGTCAGTTTTATGAGGGTATGTTTGGCAGCATGAGTGAAGGATGCTTTGTTGCGAAATAGGAAGCTGATTCTAGATTACATTTTGGATTGGAGATGCTTAATATGAGTCTGGAAGGAGAGTTTACAGTCTAACCAGACACCTAGGTATTTGTAGTTGTCCACATATTCTAAGTCAGAACCGTCCAGAGTAGTGATGCTGGGCGGGCGGGCAGGTGTGGGCAGTGATCGGTTGAAGAGCATGCATTTAGTTTTACTTGCATTTAAGAGCAGTTGGAGGCCAGGGAAGGAGAGTTGTATGACATTGAAGCTCGTCTGGAGGTTAGTTAACAGTGTCCAAAGAAGGGCCAGAAGTATACAGAATGGTGTTGTCTGCGTAGAGGTGGATCAGAGAATCACCAGCAGCAAGAGTGACATCATTGATGTATACAGAGAAAAGAGTCGGCCCGAGGATTGAACTCTGTGGCACCCCCATAGAGACTGCCAGAGGTCCGAACAACAGGCCCTCTGATTTGACACACTGAACTCTGTCTGAGAAGTAGTTGGTGAGCCAGGCGAGGCAGTCATTTGAGAAACCAAGGCTGTTGAGTCTGCCGATAAGAATGTGGTGATTGACAGAGTCAAAAGCCTTGGCCAGGTTGATGAATACAGCTGCACAGTATTGTCTCTTATCGATGACGGTTATGATATCGTTTAGGACCTTGAGCGTGGCTGAGGTGCACCCATGACCAGCTCCGAAACCAGATTGCATAGCGGTGAAGGTATTTTGGGATTCGAAATGGTTGGTGATCTGTTTGTTAACTTGGCTTTCGAAGAACTTAGAAAGGCAGGGTAGAATAGATATAGGTCTGTAGCAGATGGGGCTAGAGTGTCTCCCCCTTTGAAGAAAGGAACATTTCGGGGATCTTATGTTTCAGCTCACTTTATATGTTGCATTTATATTTTTGTTCAGTAAATTTAGATTTTTGACAACTTTAAAACTTCTTGGGGATTGCTGGTGCGCTAGCGCCCCAATCCCGACACTACCAGGTGAAATGCAAGGCGCCAAATTCAAAATCCAAAAGTTGAATTATTAAACATCCACCAATATACAAGTGTTCCATACTCATCAAAAGCTCTGTTTCTTGGCAATATCACAGCGTTGTCAGATTTATTTCAAAAAGGCTTTACGGTGAAAGCAGCACATTTGATTGTTTGAGGGTAGCACCTCACATATTTTTCTCATAGCCATGAATCCATTAGCCATCACGGCACACACATAACACATTTCACAGCGAAAACAAATCAATTACCTGTTGAAGAACTTTTGCTGAGGTCTTCCTAAGTGTCCAACGAAGACAATCCATGGTTCTTTTGTTAGAAAAAGTAATGTATTTTATCCATAAATCTCCATTTGGTTCGCGCGTTATAATCAGAAACGACAGCTTCCACTAATCCATTGAAACGTGACGAGAACTCGTTCATCTTATACCTATAAACTTGTCCAAGAACAATCAAACATAGTTTTAAATGTATCCTTAGGAACACTTTTACGTATATTTACTATTATAAATCAACCGAAATATAAACTGATCGATAACGACGGTAAAAAACACACAGCGCGCTTTGTCGGGAGAGCGCGGTGCCTACTGTTGACATAAATGAGACACTTCCTGGTTTCCTCTTATTCTCTGATCTAATGCATCCAAAATGAAAATGAACACTGTCTCGAGACTGTTGACATCCAGGGGAAGCGATCGGTACTGCATTCATATGCCTTTATATGGGCATTTTCTTAAGGGAGGGGTTCCAAATGAGGCACTCTGTCAAAACCACTTTTTCCAGGACATATCCGTTCTGTTTTACTCACAGACAAATGGTTAACAGTTTTAGAAAATTCTGAGTGTTTCCTATCCAATGGTACCGAATATGTGCATATCCTATTTTCTGGGCCTGAATGGGAGGCATTTTCCTTTGGGCATGCCAGGCTCTCCAAAACGGTCACCTCATGCGCCCATCCCTAAGAAGTTAACTTTTTCCACTACATTCCTAAAGAAAATAATGTACTCTTTACTCCATACATTTTCCCTGACTCCCAAAATAACTTGTTACATTTTTTATGCTTAGCAGGACAGAAAAATGGTCCAATTCACACACGTATCAAGGAAACATCTGTTCATCCCTACTGCCTCTGATCTGGTTGACTCACTAAACACAAATTCTTTGTTTGTAAATTATGTCTGAGTGTTGTGGTGTGCCGTCTGCTTTGCTTAATATAAGCAATTTGAAATGATTCATACTTTTAATACTTAAGTATATATTTGCAATTACATTTACTTTTGATACTTAAAACCAAATACTTTTAGACTTTTACTCAAGTAGTATTTTACTGGGTGTCTCACTTTTACTTGAGTCACTTTCTATGAAGGTATCTTTACTTTTACAATTGGGTACTTCTTTAAAAACTGATTAAAACTACCTTCAAGTGATTAGATTTCTTTTTAAATTGTAATGCAAAGTGAAAAAAATAAAATGTCCATATTTTTTTTTATATTACAGAGTTTTAATGTGATTAGTGAAAATAACAGAGGTTGAAATTAATATTACCTCAGAATGGAATGCACTTATATAAATTAATCATAATTGAATTTCAAATTAAAATAATATAAACCCAAATACAGTACCTTCAGAAAGTATTCAGACCCCTTGACTTTTTCCACATTTTGTCACGTTACAGACTTATTCTGAAATTAATTAAATACATTTTTTCTCATCAATCTACACACAATACCCCATAATGACAAAGTGAAAACAACAACTGAAATGTTACATTTACATAAGTATTCAAACACTTTGCTTTGAGACTCAAAATTGAGCTCAGGTGCATCCTGTTTCTATTGATCATCCTTGAGATGTTTCTACAACTTGATTGGCGTCCACCTGTGGTAAATTCAATTGATTGGACATGATTTGGAAAGGCACACACCTGTCCATAAGGTCCCACAGTTGACAGTGCAGGGCAGAGCAAAAACCAAGCCATGAGGTTGAAGGAATTTTCCGTAGAGCTCCCCGAGACAGGGGAAGGGTACCAAACACTTTCTGCAGCACTGAAGGTCCCCAAGAACACAGTGGCCTCCATTCTTAAATGGACAAAGTTTTGAACCACCAAGACTATTCCTCGAGCTGGCCACCTGGGTCTGAGGGTCTGAATACTTATGTAAATGTGATATTTAACTTTTTTATTTTTTATAAATTAGCTAACATTTCCAAAACCTGTTTTTTCTTTGTCATTGTGGGGTATTGTGTGTAGATTGATGAGGACATTTAAAAAAAAAAAAACGTAACAAAATGCGGAAAAAGTCAAGGGGTCTGAATACATTTTGAATACACTGTATTTGATCGCTTAATGTATTTATAGTGCATTGATCCCATATCAAAGCGTACATTTATCTAATGACTCCATTCAAAGGTATACAATCTAATTTCCACCATTTCCCAACTGTCAGCACATATGAAGCACAACCTTGCATGGGCCTGCACAAATAGCGCCCCTTCTTAAAAAGGCCAGTTTTTGCCGTTTTCAGCAAATTCAAGCATGACCCTCTGCCCCTCCCCCTTTTAATATTCTCCCTTTCTCCTTGTTAAAGCCCAAGTCTCAGACCTGGGTCCACACCATACATCATCCAGACTGTGCCGCTCCCATCCCCCCGTGTCATGGGAGAGAGGCTGTGCTGTTGTTGGGCTATGGAGGGCTGTTATCGGCAGTCTCAGCACTCTCTCTCTCTCTATGCTTTCTGCTTCTTCCCCACAGGTCACACAGGTCCCCATCTGTGGAGTCTTAGAATGATGTCTGTGCTCACCAATCTGTCAATCAAGGTCTCTAAACCAGTCACTCAACAAATCACAGTTTTCATTCCACAGGTTCATTGGTTCTTCTGGTCAAACAAACAAAACATAATCTTCAAACAGATTATTATGCTTCCTTTGACCGGGTGGGTAAAATCAACAGCAGACCTGGGCACAGATGTACTGTAGGGATACTGTAGCCTTGTCTTCTGTAATGCTGAGAGACAATCGCCACCAGCATTATAAGAAATAAGGAGATTGTCCCTGCCTACAAAGAGGATTGGTCCCGGAGATCTGTAACACTCAAAGGCTGATCTCTACCCTGCTGCCCCCACCTGTGCTCTTGCATGCATTCTGTAAAACATGTGTGCTTAACTCTTTTTAAAACAACACTTTAAAGCTTCAGGTGAAGCAAATATATTGCTGGTCAGGACTCTGAGGGGGGAGCGAGATGGAAGATGCATTCCTCCGCTTTTTCCTCCTCCGTCTTTTGTACACAGCCAGTGAATGGCCTTTAGATCGTGCTTTGTGAGAATGATTGTCAGTGGCTTAATGAGCTTCTTTGCCAAGCTAGAGGCTTTGGTAACATATGCATCCACAGCGCCTCTCTCACTCCGTCCCCAGCTTGTGTGACAGGATCCGTTGCGGGTGGGACGCCTCTAGAGCAGTCTCCGGGATTTTGACAGATCATTTACTGTTCTGTGCTCTGTTTTTCCCCTTTGGATTGGATTGCCTGTAGAGTGAATGGTTGTTCTTATGTATCTCGCGAGGGACCAGCGCAGAGAATGAAGTTAAGTCTTGTAAGTAATGTCTTGTCTTGGGATGTTTCTGGAGCAGCCTGTTAAATGTTTTGGTTTTTGCATGTGTGGTGATGCACACTGGGACGATCTCTCCCTCAAAGAGAGGAGAGGCTCAACATTGTCGATGTTCATGTCTTGAATGTATTGAACTGAGCTGTCTCAATAGTTCCTTGTGGGTATCTCTTGTTGTCAATATGGTAATATTGAGGTTATTCTGTTTTGAAAGAAACGAGAAATGTCTGGGCAAAAGAATGCATCTAAATTTGGTATAATTTTGATTCTCTGGATATATACAATTTTAGGACAGCCTGATAGGATTGTGAACTGTGTACGTCAGTACATGAGGCTGGGTGATAACATTTTACCAAGTTTGAACAAACTTGTCTAGCCAGGAGTATCATACTGCCCTTAATATCTCTCCATATAGTGGGGGGAATCCGTAGCATTATCTAAGTCTTTAATCTTTCCTCTCTGACACTGAGCCCCCCCTCCCACACACACACACACCATACACACACCATAACACCACAAATTGATGGAGACGCTCAGGACTCATTTCCGACTGCTGTGTCAAACAGTTTGCCCTGCAAATTCTGTCCAGATTTCCTGCTGTAGAGCGAAATACAGGAAATACAAAATAGATTGCAAACAGCATTTTACTGGTAAATCACAGAACATAGCCAGGAATTTCAATGTGTAGAAAAAATACCTTAGGGGATAGGAAAAAGGGTAACAACCAGCCTGTGGCAATTCAATATACTATTCTGTATCTGCGTTGGGGGAATCAGACTTTCCTGGTGTTGGACGGAAGTAAATTGCTTTGGGGTTTGATGGAAGAGGGGATTTGGGATATAAGTCCCATCCATCATGTCCGGCTGTGGCACAGTTTTATCCACAGTTTCATCCACAGTTTCATCCTGGGAAATAGCCATCATCAGTCAGATGGAGTGAATGAACATGGGGAGGACCTCGCTGCGTTAGTTCACACAAAATAATATCCCTGTCCCCACAGTCCAGGCTGTGAATCCATAACGCTCCTCTCCTGGCAACTCAGTGAGGATCACAGACTAATGTGATGATCGTCCTGGGCATGGGGCGCCCATCTGTGACTCAGGACTTCAACGAGACAAGAGCTGAGAGGAAAAAAGTTGAAGTGCTTGGCTTCTCACCATTTTACAGACATTTAGACACAAGAGCAATATTCAGTACCTTTTGTGTCACTTGTACTTGAAATGTGACACATTGAGATATTCTGTCTGACATTGCTCTGCAGCCTCAACGCTGTGACAGCTTCACCATGATTTCTCTCAACCCTTGAACTCTCAGATTTACACTTCAGTTATAAACCAGTTATAGTAAGCCATTGTGTGACATGGCCCGTTGCTAACAGTCACTTTTGCTTCCAATTACAGTGATGTGTTTTTCAACAAAGAAATTATACACATACATGTAGTTAAAATCTCACCATATCTTTAAATGAAGAATAATGGTGAAATGATTTAGGAGAGATTGCAGCAATATTTGCACTGAAACAGTTTTTGTCCCTGCTGTGCCTTAATATGCTCAGCAGGCCTCCATATTTCACTGAGACAAACAGAGCTTTCAGCAGCGAGCAGAGCAGAGTTTCACAGAGGAACAAAAAGGAACCTTAAAGTGATATAAAACAAAGCTGATGTTTTGGCTATCCTCTTCCTTAATATGTATGATCAAATAGCCCATATTTTGCCAATGGAAGATGATACAGACACAAAGTGTACAGTACACCAGTATTTTATTCCAAGATTTTCATTGCTGGTTAAAAAGTGATGCCTGTGCCCTGGAGGTCATAGGTCGTATGGTGTCACCCGGCGATGTGTCTCACTCTGTCCCTGGTCACGACAGTTTATATGGAGTCAGTAAGGTCATTTGTCATTTCTCCACTTGGGACAGAGGTCAACGACCCTGCAGTACATCTCAGAAACCAGTCCATATCCACATTGGTCGAAAGCCCTATAGCCCCATTCCCTCAGCCCTCTATGCTTCATGAGTGGACAGACTCCTGCAATATTAATGGTGTGGTGATTGAACTGTTCACTCTCTGGCATGCATGGTAAAGCAGAGTGAAATTGAGCCAAATCTCAATTAGTCAAGGTTATTATTTAATATTGGTCTGACTTCCTAATCTCATTAAGGGTCTTGTTTATGTTTTCCTCCTGCTGCTGAAGTAGTTTTAATAATGAATTAACTCCTCTCACCCACAAGCATGTAGAGGAATCTGAATCTTGTCTCGGCCTCTGTTCGTCAGAGGTCAGAATGGAACCCATAGCAAATTAACAGGAAGTATGATTTACATTACAGTAAGTAAGTTAATGCATCCAAATAAAAGTACTTTTTACGAAATTCCAGTGGGTCTACTTCCCCTGTAGTAGTTCATAATTTTTTTTGTTAAAACAAGATGTGGGTGTGTCTAGGGCAATTCTTCACACATAACATAATTGTTCAATGTACCCCTAGTTCATCAGTAAAGAACTGTATCCTTATGTTTTTTTTGTCTAGAACCAGTCTCAAGTCATTTGTAAACTAAATGAGAAATTGACTTTGCGAAAACAGAAAGGAAAGAAAATGAAAAATAAATAATTACCGGCAACAGAAATGCAGGCTAATTGCTGTTTAATGTTAATCAATTCTCCCAATGTTGTAATTGTACATCGGTGATTAACTGGGATTCAGTGCTGAGGCATTACCAGGAGTGTGTGTGGAGCATGGTGGTACTGTCTTCCTGCATTGAAGCTCTTTAGTGAGGAGAATATTTTAATCCAGTTTGACAAGACGAGGATCTGCTTAATCCCATTACAAGCTTGCAGCACATCAAACTACAGTAGGCCTGTAGACACAGACACAGACACTCTCCTGCCTGTCTACCTGTTGTACTGCAGAGCCTGTAAACACTCTCCTGCCTATCTACCTGTCGTACTGCAGAGCCTGTAAACACTCTCCTGCCTATCTACCTGTCGTACTGCAGAGCCTGTAAACACTCTCCTGCCTGTCTACCTGTCGTACTGCAGAGCCTGTAAACACTCTCCTGCCTGTCTACCTGTCGCACTGCAGAGCCTGTAAACACTCTCCTGCCTATCTACCTGTCGTACTGCAGAGCCTGTAAACACTCTCCTGCCTGTCTACCTTTCGTACTGCAGAGCCTGTAAACACTCTCCTGCCTGTCTACCTGTCGTACTGCAGAGCCTGTAAACACTCTCCTGCCTGTCTACCTGTCGTACTGCAGAGCCTGTAAACACTCTCCTGCCTGTCTACCTGTCGTACTGCAGAGCCTGTAAACACTCTCCTGCCTGTCTACCTGTCGTACTGCAGAGCCTGTAAACACTCTCCTGCCTGTCTACCTGTCGTACTGCAGAGCCTGTAAACACTCTCCAGCCTGTCGACCTGTCGTACTGCAGAGCCTGTAAACACTCTCCTGCCTGTCTACCTGTCGTACTGCAGAGCCTATAGATACTCTACTGTCTGTTGTACAGCAGAGTTTTGCATGTGAAAGAGGCAGACCGCAGACAACAGAACGGCAAGAGGATAATTAAACAGCATAGCATATTTGAATGGCAGCAGTTAAGGACACTTCACAGTCCTTCAACAGAGCTTCACCATTTTCCTTTAGCCAACATGCTTTGTCTATATCTTGATAATAATATCTATAATAATGTATCTTGATAATGCCTCATCTAGAAAATCATTGTTATAGCCACTGAGGAAATAGTGAATTCTACACTATATCAACAGACCCTTGACTTTGGGTGTATAAGTCAAGGTTAGGATTCCATGCCAGCCCAGATGGCGTAGCTAGGAGACTGAAGGGAAAGCATGCCAACCAGAACACTGTGCCAGTAACATCTCCTTATGAAGGGAGACATGGGTGTCTTTGATTCAGCCTGAAGCCTGAATTATGAGGATGGGGCTTCTCAATCAAATGAACCAGCAGGTAGAGCGAGCATGGAGCAGACGCGACATCCCTCTCTGCCTGCCTCTTACATTTCCTCTGTTATCAGTCTTGTGCCTGGTGCTCGTTTTGAATGAGACATTTTTTTTGCACGTCTTGGCAGGTAGCCCACTGTAAATGATGGCGAGCGGTGTGAGAGCAACACTCTACAGTATCAGTCAGAGTTGAGTTTAAGGCATGGCTCTAGATTGCACATGGCCCGTGTCCCCTGTCCCTCTCCCTCCACCCCGGCACAGCTTCTGTTCCCTCTGAGCCTCGGCTAAGAGAGGTCAGAGTTCATTTTGGCCTTCCCGCTGTGAGTAGCTTTTAACCACCCGCCAGCTTCATCAGTCTCAGACTCAAGCTATTTCTGCTGAAGGAGAGGATTAAGAACAGCCGGCGGTCTTAGAGCAGGCTCGCCTCTGGCCCACTCAACTGATTCATACAACCTGTAGCTTATACTGTATACTGGGTTAGAGCAAGACATCTCAGTCTCCCACCAGTTTAGCCTGTATGTTTTATGGACCTCCCTCAACCAGATGGACAAGTTGGATCTGGCTAAATGCTCAACGAGGGGGAGAACAAAATCAGATGGCAAGTGATCAAGCACAGTTTGAACAGAACGTAATCCGTCTAAGTTGTGTTAGGTTGATAAAGGCCCTGAGAGGAACACATTGTCTTGGAGGGATTGTAAAAAGCTCCCCTTTAAACTCACCAAACCTACGGAGAAAGCACTGGCCAATTAGCACAGCGCAGCATCCTACTTTCTGATTCTAATCTGTAATTTGCAGCATAAATCACAGTGTGTGGGAAACGAGTGAAATGGAAGCAACAAATCAAGCCTGAGGCATTTTTCCAGTCCGGACTCATGGATCATAACAAAGCCATGTCAATCTGAGGTTGAAGGAAAAGTCAATGGCCTAGTATTGTGATTAAGAGGGGTGGGTGTATTGCACACTGTTGTCTGTGGCGCTGCCGGTGACTTCAGACAGGTCACCCACTGGGTCAGAATAACCAGGATGGAGTCAGAGGCCCCAGACAGAGTTAATACCATTAGCATGAGGCATGGGGAGAGAGGTCAGGGTTCGTGTCCATCTGAAAACAGAGCCTCGCAAAGAAATTAATTAAATCGACTCTTTCACTCCTTGGTCAATTATTCAATTTCTTCTCATGAACTGTCATTTGACCTCTGTGTTTCCTATTGAATTTTGTAATTGAGGGAGAAGATAAAAAAAAAAAAAGAAGAGCAGCGTTTTCAGTCAGTATGATTGAAAAGACTTCAGTAAAAAGCCAGATGTTTGTGAAAACTGCCAGGCCTGTTGGAGCGTGGCTGTCTCTTACGTCTGGTTCTCTCCGTCCTGCTCAAATAAAGAGCTTAACACACACAGATTCCCTCTCCCAATACAAATCCCTTTTTTGGCATTAACTGGAAGCTCCATCATCAACCAGTTGTAATTACTGGATTTGTATGCTTGTGATGAGAAGTGTTCAGCTAATTTCATTGTGGGGACTCCCCGAAGACCAATGAGCATTATAGTTTGGCAATTTTCATAGTAGTGGGCGATTATTGCTTATTTTTCCATGTGGTCTGGTCTATGCCACCCTGCATTGAACTAATTGGAGTCCTGACTAGAATGACCCAATGAGCTGGGTCACTGCCAACATGAGGGAGGCTAATGAACGGACACCCCAGAGATTCTACTACAGAACAGAGGCTGGTGGGGTGAAAAATGCCGCCGAGGTGGACATTCCTGCAGAGAGCTCTTCCCCCACAATCCTTTGCTCTAGTCATACTGTATAGAGCGCATTATGATCCAAGCCACTGGCCTGTTAGGTGGAGGATGACCTGTGCCCTCTGACCGTGTGACCAACTGCTTATCGGATAACATGTTATTCCGTGTGTAGAGTGGTAAATGTGTGTAGAAAAAGACTATTGCTGTTCTTTGGAAGAGGACTATTGCTATGTCTAAGGACCATGTGTGCAGCATTCCTAGATCAACAGGGTTGTGTCATTTTATCTTTTTGAATATTCAGGGAGGAGCCCAGAGACACAGAACAGCAACAGCCTGATGGCAGGACGCTGCAGCAGGGTTGCATCTTAATGATGTAAATCTTTTGCTCCATTGTGGAAGGAATTCATAATTTTCACTTTGAAATGTGGAAACATCTGCCGTGTATTAATATAACCACAGGCAGCCACATATATTTATATATTTAAACTCTTGTTCTATTGTGCACAAAATTGTCCTGCCTGTTGTACTGCCAAGCCAACACACTCCAGCAGACAATAAACAAGAAAACAATTTATGTCTCAAGGGAACAGGGTGATATAGAGCTTTAATATGTAGATTTTTGTTTAAACCCAGAATGTGGTCCCTGCTGATGCGAGTGACTGCTGTGCTGGAAACTTGTGTTGTGCCTGGCTAAGCATCTCTCTCAGTCACCGGGGGTTCTCTCCGTGCGTTGTGTTGCCTTGTGCGGAATTTTTTTTATTATTATAATTTTTTTATTTTTTACCTTTATTTTACTAGGCAAGTCAGTTAAGAACACATTCTTATTTTCAATGACGGCTTAGGAACAGTGGGTTAACTGCCTGATTGCCTGACTGTCTGCCGTGCCTGACGCGTGGGTGGATCTGGATGCATGGGAGGCCTCTCTTATTCTTCCTCTCTCTGTTGTCTGTGTTGTTCTTGAAGGTCCTTCGTCTTCTGCATGACACAGTTATGAACTGAGAGTGGGAAGAGTGCAGCTTGTGTCACTTCCTCCATGATGAACTCAGAGATTGTTGTCTGCTGTGGAGCGATGAGGATGAGGTCATCGACGTGGAGCCCAGGATTGGCTCTCCTAATGGGCGTGGTCATCAGTGTCTGTGCCTTTCACCTCACCACTGCCATAGACATCCCACTGGAGGGTAAGTGCTCACTCTTCCCATAAAGTGCCTGGGCAGGATATCATAAAGCTTTGTAAAGTACAGTATATTGATTTTGTTTTCCCATGTCTGTAATGGTCAAAGCAATCCACAGGTATTCTTTGAAATATAGCATTTTCTGTACATCTATGTCAAGCCAAAATCTGGTTAATTATATTCATGGGTCAAACACATCCTTAACTGGGGTTTAGTTTCTAGTTTTAGCTTGTTTAAATCAGGTGTCTTCATTCTCTTGTATTGGGGCTGTGTATCTTACAGTTTCCTTGGAAACGAGTATCAAGTTTTCTCTTCTAAATTATTCAGAAACATCTCTTAAGGGCCCGCTTACAAAGAGCAGTTCAAACAGGTTTTGAAAATGCAACGCGCACTTGCTGTTGATGCAGGGTAATTCATTTCACGCAATCTCCTTAAATGCAATTCACAATCCTCTGTTTTGTTGTACCTACAGTACTAATGCTTATAAAGGCCTATAACCAATCAAAAAAACAGTATTATGCTTAAACTTCTGCCTGTGTTTTTGTTGTCTTCCTGCCGCCATGGATATTTTAGTTTTAAGTCATGTAAACAGTAAGTTTGCACTGATGTGACCTGTCCCATCCAGCATTAGTGACCGCCTGTCTGTCCTGACTTAATCTCTTGTCTCAGTGTTCAGCACCACAGCAGCTGTACCATGTGGTCATCTTGTGTACGATCTGCATCTCATGTGCCATCCTCCATTTATTTACACTATCAACATCTTCGAATTGGATTGTCTTGGACGACTGTCATCCATTTAGTGGCATGTAGTTTTAACGGGCACCATTGGCCATACTGGCCTGACCTCATGCCGCTAGTTTTACTGTTGTTGACCCCTGTCATTTTGTAGTGTATTTCTAACTCATATCACTTAAACAAGAAAGAATTGACAAAGCAGGGCAAGTTCAAACAGTGCTGTATGTCACTGTGAAATAGAACTGTAAGAGAAGGAACCCACTGGGCACAGACATCATTTGAAATGACGTGAAAACAACGTTGATTCAACCAGTGGGCCCAGTGGGAAATACCATCATAATCGAAAATGAACCATCCCATAACACCTTATAGAATGTGAGAGATTATATTATCAGAAACCTGCAGTAGGTCTATGGGACTTTTCATAAAGTGTTTGTTGTCTGTTTTCCAGTTGAGCAGCTGCCCACCATCACAGAGGCCTCCCCCAGCTCTCTGATCGCCTTCCCCTTCGATGAGAGCTTCCCCATGACGTGTGAAGCCAAAGGGAACCCTGAGCCAGAGTGAGTTCTGAATGTCCTACTCTACCATTCTATACCCAGCAGATGGGAGAGGGACAGCCCAGGAGAGCTCGTTAGCAGCCCGACAGACAGTCTATCACCGGCCATCGATTTGGTGTGTCACATTTGGCTAGTCGATTTGGCGAGTTTGGGGGTTTTATTTTCAAGTATTGGACAGACTGTGAGGACCAACCTTGGACACTAAACACACTGTACATTTGGCTGAAACACATGAGACATTTTCAAGATTTTACAGAGTTTTATCAGTGACTGAACTGTTGATTTTGTAGATTCCGGTGGACAAAAAATGGCGAAGAGTTTGACCCCTACCAGGACCCGAGGCTGATCAAGGAGGACAACTCGGGGACGTTTGTGATCCCCAACACTGGGAACCTCACAGAGTACCAGGGAACGTACCGCTGTTACGCCGACAACAAACTAGGGACAGCCATAACGGAGGAGATTGAGTTTGTTGTGCCCCGTGAGTAGCATACTGTACATCCATACATCTCTGATCTCTGTGGTGCTCCATTACAGTTCTTTAAAAGGGATTCAGGGCCTGGAATTCAATTCAACGACTGTGTCGCTCCATCGTGAGCTGTTCGTTGTATTGGCCATGGCAGAAAGTCATTGAACCTCCAGAGCATTCCACCCCCAGTTGCCTCTCATCTATACCCATATACACTGTGTGGCAGAAAGGAGACTGATCTATCCTCTCCATCATTTCCCTTGGTACATTTTTCATTTTGTTCCAAAGCATAGTACATAAATCTTCTAAGAAATCCCGACCGAGGGGAACTATGACAAAATTTGGCCGTGCTTCAACCATTCAGTGCGACTGACACGCAGCACAACAGTACTAATGACGTTTATTTCTTCCCGCAAGTCAAAATCTGAAGAATGTGCTGTAAAATCCAATTCACTGGAACACAAACACCATACACGACCAGCACAAAACACTAGTATCATAGCACTGCCACCTGCTGGAGAGAATGGCAACTACATCAAATGACACAAATTATGTGTACAAAACATTAAAAACACCTTCCTAATGTTGAGTTGCACCCCCCTTTTGTCCTCAGAACAGTCTCAATTCGTCGGGGCATAGACTTGACAAAGTGCCGAAAGTGTTCCACAGGGATGCTGGCCCTTGTTGACTCCAGTGCTTCCCACAGTGTCAAGTTCGCTGCATGTCTTTTGGGTGGTGGACCATTGTTGATACACACAGGAAACGGTTGAGTGTGAAAAACCCAGAAGCGTTGCTGTTTTTGACACAAACCTATGCACCTGGCACCTACTACCATACCCCATTCAAATATTTTGTCTTGACCATTCACCCACTGAATGGCACACATACACAATCCATGTCTCAATTGTCTCAAGGCTTCAAAATCCTTCTTTAAATCGTTCTCCTCCCCTTCATCTACACTGATTGAAGTGGATTTAACAATTGACATCAATAAGTTATCATAGCTTTTACCTGGATTCACCTGGTCAGCCTATGTCATGGTTAGAGCTTGTGTTCGTAAAGTTTTGTACACTCAGTGTATTATATGTGTTTTTCATCAGACGTTCCTAAGTTTCCCAAGGAGAAGATTGATCCCATCAAGGTGGAGGAGGGTCAGCCTGTCATTTTGGAGTGTAACCCTCCTAAAGGAATCCCTCCTTTACAGATCTACTGGATGACCATCGGTGAGTCACTAACGGCTTGCCAGACCTAACACAGTGTCTGAGTCATGTCCGATGCTTTGTGCTGACACCTGCCGTTTTATTGAAGCGTGATAGATCAAACAAAAGCAACCAACATTTGTATGGAATGTCCACCTCTTTTCCCCTCCTCAGACCTTCAGCACATAGAGCAGGATGAGAGGGTGTCCATGGGTCTGAACGGCGACCTGTTCTTCTCTAATGCTCTGGAGAAGGACAGCCGCAGAGACTACTGTTGCTTCGCTGCCTTCCCCAGGATACGCACCATCGTACAGAAGAATGCCATGTCTGTCGTAGTCAAGAGCAGTAGGTGTCAATCTAAGAAGGCATGTCTGTGATTAGGTGTGTTTATGAACTCTGCTACAGCATAGAGCTGGACCAAATGGCTTTGTTTTGATCATCAGAATGACTTCAACCTCTGCTTCAATGCATTCGTCGCTATGATCGTGTACATGATCAAGAACATTCCCAATGTCGGACAGCATCTCCAAAGTTGTATTTTCCCTGCTCTTGGTGGCACTGATGTTTTCATGAATCTACACCACCCCCATTGTCTGTCATGATTGTTTTTGTTTTTATGAATGCTTTGCACATTTTCATGTTACCCACCTTCATTTCAGAAAATTCAAACAGTGACTCAAGTAGCAGTCCTGGTCGTGGTAAGTTACATGCCATACCATATCATTGTCTAGAACACCCCGTATGTGATTTTCTTTCATATCAAATCAAATCAAATTTTATTTGTCACATACACATGGTTAGCAGATGTTAATGCGAGTGTAGCGAAATGCTTGTGCTTCTAGTTCCAACCATGCAGTAGCATCTAACAAGTAATCTAACAAATTCACAACAACTACCATATACACACAAGAGTAAAGGAATGAATACGAGTATGTACATATAAATATATGGATGAGCGATGGCTGACCGGCATAGGCAAGATGCAGTAGATGGTATGGAGTACAGTATATACACATATATATGAGATGAGTAATGTAGGATATGTAAACATTATATAAATGGCATTGTTTAAAGTGGCTAGTGATACCTTATTTCATCCAATTATAATTATTAAAGTGGCTCGAGATTTGGGTCGATGGCCGAATGGCATAGGCAAGATACAGTAGATGGTTTAGAGTACAGTGTATACATTTGATATGAGTATGTCGGATACGTAAACATTATATACAAAATTGTTTAAAGTGGCTAGTGATACATTTGTTACATCCAATTCCTATGTTTAAAGTGGCTAGAGATTGAAGTCAGTATGTTGGCAGCAGCCACTCAATGTTAGTGATGGCTGTTTAACAGTCTGATGGCCTTGAGGTAGAAGCTGTTTTTCAGTCTCTCGGTCCCAGCTTTGATGCACAAGTGTGATATGTGGATCCAAACATTGCATTGTAGTTTAGCAGTCCAAGAGTTAGACCGATGCATTGCCTTGTTTGAAAAACTAAGCTTAAAAACAATGTTTCCATTCCATTCTCAAAAGCCAATTCAATTCTGGAGAGAAAACCAAGTCTTCTGATGCCCTCTGGTGTCAAGTCGGAAACACAGCTGGTGAAAGGTGACGAGCTACTACTGGAGTGCATTGCAGAGGGCATGTAAGTAAACCTTCCTCTCTTTAATTTTTTTTACAAAGGACTGCATGATATCTTCTAGACACTTCATTGTATTTGAAGCAACTACATCAACATGTCAATCATTTTACTGCCCCTTTCAGTCCAACACCCAAGATTGAATGGGTAAGGATGGGCCACAGGCTGCCCGACAGAGCGACAATAGAGAACCATGGGAAACTCCTGAGCATTGACCAGGTCAATGAGGATGACAGTGGGAAATACATGTGTAAGGCTAAGAACATCCACGGAGAGGCCAAGCACTCCTTTGATGTATCAGTTGAAGGTCAGTGGAAAAATGTACAAAGGTTGAAATAATAGGTTCTTAGTTTTATTATGTGTATCTGAAAAACAGCTGTATAGCTTTAACTACATGTATAGGTTTTACTCTAGGAAAACTCAATCAAGTCTGATATGAAAAATACTTCAAAATAGTAGCACATTTTCATGAGAAGGAGTGCCATCTTCTGTACATTGAATGAACTGCTGTTCATTCTAAAAAGTCACCATTTGAGAATTGGCTCCAGGTGATAGAAAACACAAACATCATAACTCTTGCATGATTTCCATATTTTTTAAATGCAAATTCTGGGAGAGAGGTGTAAACTGTGCTCTGGTTCGCTCACTGCTTCCTGATGTTATGTCTGTCTTTGATGTTGCGCTTTCCAGAGCCTCCAAAGTGGGTATCTGGGCCTGAGAGCCAGCTTAGTACGATTGGCTCAGATGTGCGTATCAAGTGCTCCGCCACTGGCACTCCTCAGCCCACCATCCAATGGAGGGTGAATGGAAAACCTCTTAAGGGTATGTTCTCAGTCTACATCAACAATACATGAATGTCCTATTTCTAGTACTGCAAATTGGTGCACAGTTAATGGATTTCATTGGTGATTGCAGAGGTCCCAGCATCTAACAGAAAAGTGTTGGATGACACCATTGTCTTGCACAACGCCAAATCGATTGACAGTGCCGTCTATCAATGTGAGGCCTCCAACAGACATGGAACCCTACTGGCCAATGCCAATATCATGATCATGAGTAAGTTTATGGGGCTTCGCTGGTTTTACTCTCTACTTCTGAAAATAGCCTCTACTTTCCTCTTGAAGTCTTAATGTCTTAATGGTCACAAATAAATAGTTCCTACATCTCTGCCTTCATCATTGTTTTACCGGTCGTGCTCATCTATTTAGTTACCCATTAAGTATGGAATTGTATGATGACGAAAGTGCACTAAAGAATCCAACCAGTTGCTTGGCATTGCCGTGAGGCAGTGGAATACTGTCTGTGTGTGGTGGTGTGTCTGGTTTGAAAGCCGGCTCTGGCGCCAGCGCCCCTCGGGCCATGGTGAAGGAAGGGTTGTCTGCGCGCCACAGTCTTCCATACAGACTACCCACCCACGTCCCCCGTCCCTGTTGATCAGCCCACATGCTCCCAGGCATTTATTTCTGTGCTAGCACGTTTCTCTACTCCATTCAGAATGCAATGCCACAACACTAAAATGTGCTCCTTTTATAAGAGCAGATAGAAAAAAAGTGCTCTCTTTGGCTTCTCAGAAATGTCTGGAGTTTGTCACTGGTGACAAACTAGGAAGTTATTAAGCCGACTGTTTCTGGATTCAAAGTCACAGCTTTTTATTTTTGTTAAACAATAGAATGAGACAGACAGGATGTTTTGGTCAGAAATGATAAGACACATTTATTTTAAATTTGGCACTCATCGTTCCACTTGTTTTCATTTTTTATTCATTTATTTTCAAATTGTATGACAATCATCGTGACAGTCCAGCCATTCTTTCAAAATAAATGGTAATTAACAAAAATGGAAGACAATAACATTTTCATGTCACTTGGTCTGCTTTATCAGTCTCATTAATTTGAATCTTAGCTATAGATTTTAATGGACTTTCGTAGTGTATCTTTGTAACCAATACTGCAATACAGTCAGAGGGCCATTCCTCAATCCCTCCATATCTGTATGGAAGTTAGAAAATAAATCTCTCTCTTTCATTCATGTCCCAAACCCTGATGCACAAACTGGGATGTCTCTCCCCACAGATCTGCCTCCTATGATCCTGACAGAGGAAGGTCTGGAGTATTCAGCTGTGGAGGGAAAGAGTGTAGTCATGCTCTGCAAGGTGTTCAGCTCCCCGCCCTCTATTGTAACCTGGTGAGTAGGCTCTCCCTAACCATAGCCTGGTCCCAGACCAGAATGTGCTTCAGCCAACTCATCCTACTCTTCTTGTCATGTCATCAGTCATTGGCTCAAGCCCATACAAATGCTGGACTAGGCTTCTCCAGCTCCAACAAGTCCTCTCAGAGGCCAGTAGAGAGCAGTAGATATCAATGTGTCATTAGTAGATAACAATGTGTCAAAGTGTCATTGGATAGTTATGAAAATAACTGTGTGCAGGATCCATTTCTCTGTTGGTGCACCACTGTTTGCTGTGGAAATGTGCAGAATGAAAAAACATCTTACACCTACACAAATACTTTAAGGGGCGTTATTGCAGTATCTTCTTAAATGCTTAATTCCTCTGTAATTGAATTAAATCGCAAGTGGAGACTTTTATTGATTGCTTTAAATGTTGTACAGGAACAAGGATGACACAACAGGGTCTGTGGAGGGACCAAGGTTTACAGTTCACCAGAATGGATCATTGGAGATCCATAATGTGGAGAAAGAGGACATGGGCCAATACACATGTTACACCAAGAATACTGAAGGGAAGTCTGCTATAACTGCCTTACTGGATGTTAAAGGTATGAAACTAAATACAAGACGGCATGTGTTTAACACACAACTAGGGCCATGTGTTTAACACACAACTAGGGCCATGTGTTTAACACACAACTAGGGCCATGTGTTTAACATACAACTAGGGCCATGTGTTTAACACACAACTAGGGCCATGTGTTTAACACACAACTAGGGCCATGTGTTTAACACACAACTAGGGCCATGTGTTTAACATACAACTAGGGCCATGTGTTTAACACACAACTAGGGCCATGTGTTTAACACACAACTAGGGCCATGTGTTTAACATACAACTAGGGCCATGTGTTTAACATACAACTAGGGCCATGTGTTTAACACACAACTAGGGCCATGTGTTTAACACACAACTAGGGCCATGTGTTTTTCTAAATACAGTATGTGACCTGGCGAGGAACAACTGCCTCATATAGTGTTTCCTGCTAAAGTCACATGGTTAGAAAAAAGAGGGGTCCAAAACACAACCCTTTACATGTAACTTATACAGTTGTGTGTTTCATCTATCCAAGATCCCACAAAGATATTCCAGGCCCCAGAGGACTTGCAGGTCCTAATAGGAACCACAGCCCAGCTCTCCTGCCTGGCGTTGTACGACAACTCCTTCAATGGCGACTTTGAGATTGTGTGGGAAAAAGACGATATGGAGATAGCACTAAACCACACTGAGAATTCTGGGTAAGACGACGCCTTTCTTATGGTGTCACAGATCCAAGCCTAGCCCAGAAAGTTCACTCGTTTTAGATTGCACAGATCAATAGGTTGTCTTTCTTTTTTTCTGCCGATAGATATTTCATAGAGGATGGAATACTGCAGATCGTCAACGTAAGCCACAGAGACCAGGGCTTGTACAAGTGTGTGGCCAGAACTCCAGTGGACCAGGACACTGCCTCTGCACTACTGATAGTCCTGGGTGAGCAAATATGTCAAATACTGTACATCAAAACCTGGTCTGACCCCAACGGGTCTATGACCCCCAGCACAACAGAAATGCATAGTATGTATGGATCCATATGCCGAAGCTAAGCATTCCATGGTGTGGTACACAGAGTAGAACATGATTACACCATGTGTCTTAAGACCTCGGCTCTGCGTTTACAGAACAATGCCTTTATATCATTTGCATCGTAGTGTTACGTTTTGCTTTCTTTTCCATTGGTCAGTCTCTGACTGTTTCATGGTGCTTTTCCAGAGGATAAATCAAATCAAATTGTATTGGTCACATACACATGGTTGTTATTGAGAGTGTAGCGAAACGCTTGTGCATCTAGTTCCGACACTACAGCAATATCTAACTAGTAATCTAACAATTCCACAACTACCTAATACACACAAATCTAAGTAAAGGGAGGGAATAAGAATATGTACATATAAATATATGGATGAGCAATGGCCCGAGTGGCATAGGCAAGATGCAATAGGTGGTATAAAATACAGTATATACATATGGGATGAGTAGTGCAAGATATGTAAATGTCATTATTAAAGTGGCATTAATAAAGTGACTAGTGATCCATTTGTTAGAGTGGCCAATGGCTTCAAGTCTGTATGTAGGCAGCAGCCGCTCTGTGTTAGTGATGGCTGTTAAACAGTCTGATGGGTACAATGTCTTTGTGTGTTATCAAAGTAATGTTGTGGTGTTGGTGTTTTTCAGATGTTCCAGATGCACCTGAGAACTTGGTGCTGTCTGAACACAAAGGCAGAAGTGTGAAGCTCAAATGGATCCCTGGGGATGACCACAACAGCTCAACCACTGGTAATAGTCTGGCTCAGCTGCTTTGCATGATTTAGGGAACAGCAGGCCTGTAGTATATACAATGATAATAACATGGCACATATTTACTAAGAAAATGGAATTAGTACTTTATTATTGTGTAAGTCTCCTGTCAACATTCCAACACAAATGTGTGGTAAGTTTCCTGCTTAGTGCATGGACTGAAGAGTTTGCAACGCAGGTGGCTGTTAGATAAGCAGCCCCTTTTGGCAAAGGGCTTGGGCAGATTGGGGTCTGGTCTGTGTGTCTCACCCTGTGAACAGACTTCATTATTGAGTATGAGGAGAGCCAGTGGGAGCCAGGGAACTGGAACGAGCTTCAGAGAGTTCCAGGAAATCACAGTTCGGCAGTCCTCAAACTTTATGGACATGTTGACTATCGCTTCCGAGTGTCTGGAGTCAATGCAGTGGGTAGGGGGCGTCCCAGTGAGCCCACAGAAAGATACAAGACCCCACCTGCAGGTAGGAAGTCCAGTTATGTTTTATCCTCTGACCTGCCTCCACCGCTCATTGAACTTTAAAACACTCAAACATCTGAGATAATTTATTTCACTCTTAGGTCTCTCATGTGCACATTTCACAGGATATTTATTTAACAATTTCAATTCTGGCGAAATCCACATTTCTTCTCTGCCACCAGCCCCTGACAAGAACCCTGAAAATATTAAAATCGAAGGTCATTTGCCACATGAAATGGATATCAACTGGGAGGTAAGAAACAGAATGGGGTTACTTTAATATTCTCTCCCAGCATACGTACGCACCCCTCCAAGTATTGAACATTTCACAGCAGTTACATTTTGGGGAAATCAAAGAATCTCTCTTTATTCATAGAGAAAATAAGCGTTAGTGTTATCCCTCAGAAATAAATCAAATATCCCTGCTTTTGATATGTCGTATTGTGATGTATAACTTTAGAACACCTATTTTTGATGGGTCATAGTGAATGGGATAGCTATCAAAGCAGTTCATTGTGAACCTTTTGTTAGAAAGTGAAAAGGAATGGAGCAGAGAGGAGTACAGTAATACAGTAATACATTCTTCTTTATTGTAAAAAGATTAATCTCACCCCCACAAATGATCTTCCTGCCCTAGCAGAGTAATGCAACCTGAACTTCTGAATGTAGGAGCTCCCTCATTGTTAATGATTTGCTTTTGTGGATAATAGTGTCTTATTCTATTTCCCATCATGGTCAGGCCATTGTGAGGAAAGCACTAGATCTCTCTATAATCTCTATAGTCTATGAAGTCCTAGACTGCTCCTTATATCAGTGGGGTGCCTCAGAGCTCCCTGGAGCCAGCACCCAGCCAATTGTCTTATTGTTTTACTGATTTTATATGATCAAATATTAGGATCCATGTATATGGGCTTGACATGATAACCCCACAATAGCCAGGGATGTAGAAAGAAACATAAAGAGCTCCTTGCTTGATTGTTCAAGTTCCTATTAAATGGTAATAATCTGTGTGTTACTGTTATTCTTACATTCCTCGCCCTTGCAGCCATTGTCCCCCATTGAACACAATGGGCCAGGCCTTGAATATAAGGTGAGCTATAAACGGCAGGATGTGGAGGAGGACTGGCACGAGCATGTGGTGAAAAGACACTCGTTTGTGGTGAAGGGCACTCCCACGTTTGTGCCATATGAGATCAGGATCCAGGCGAGGAACTACCAGGGATGGGGACCTGAACCCAAAGTGGTGACTGGCTACTCTGGAGAGGACTGTGAGTGACTACTGTCTTTTTTCAAAATAAAATCGTATAGCCTTGTAAATACAAAGAACGTATGTGAATTTCACAATAATAATACCATTCAGATGTATAAGGCATGTACAGTACGTACCATACAGCTTTGTGTGTGGTTGGCTCCAGTCCATAAAAGCTGGACTCTTTCTTCTTAAAAGTGCTATAGATTTGTGAGCATTGTTTGCTTTGTGATATAGGCTAGTAGCTTGGTTGAGCATCACTTTATAGTGCCTATGTACCCTTTCACTCAGGCCAAAGTGAAAACGCTCTTTTAGAACCATTTCATTCCATGCAGTTTCTTATTTCTATCTTTATCTTTAGCGTTCTTTTGGATTTGCCCTCAGGATGTAACCTCAGGTCAAATATAACATCTCAACCTTGTTAACAATGTGTTGTCCTCCTTTAGAAGCTTTGTACTCCTTTGTTGTCATGCTGCCTGGAATCATCGCTTATGCAATAGCAGTGAGCCCAACACTAGTTTCACCCTTGGTGTATCACATAATTTAGATTGCAGTCACTGATCTATAGATTATTATTTGATAGAGGTAAAGCTTTGAAGCACCTAAATACTCAACCCCTGCCAATACTACACATATGATCTGGTGGATCATTTACTGTAAAGCTGAGCTCATCCTTCACATGTACTCAGTGTGACATATGGGCTGAATGGACTGTGACGTGAGTGTGTTTGGCCCTGCAGTCCCCTCCGCGGCCCCTGATGATGTAGAGGTGGAGGTGATGAACAACTCGCTGGTCAAGGTCAGCTGGACACGTGTTCACAAGGACAAGCTGCATGGACATCTGGGAGGCTACAGGGTAATTCCTCAAAACAGCACAGTAGCTTTAAGACACAGTTTAAAAGGAGAGACCCTGACCTCGCTGGATCTTCTGGCCCCCTCACCAACTCTGTCTCCCTACTTCTGGCAGCTCACTGTTCCCTTACACTAGGGATACAATACTATAACCAAGACTATAGCATTTTTCTATTTATGAGCTGTTGTCTTTTTCTCACATAATTATGATCTGTTAGACCTATAACACTGTCTCCCCTCTGTCATGGCGGTGTCAGATAAACTGGTGGCTGCTGCGTAGTCTGCTGGACTCAAAAAAGACTCATGGGAACAAACACACACTGACATTCCCGGGGGACAGGAACCATGCCATGGTACCAGGGCTCACGCCCTTCTCTGAGTACAGCCTCATCGTCATGACCTTCAACGGGCGAGGCAACGGGCCAGGCAGCCACGCCGTCAACTTCAAAACTCCCGAGGGAGGTAAGACATGAGGGGAGAGGTCTGGGGTGCCATGGAACATATTGATTCAGTACTGTCCAATGGAAGAAGAAAATAACTATCTAGAGACAAGATTATTGTGCTACACTACCAAACTGCTTACTACCTGTATATTCTTTTGTTTCCCAGTTCCAGAGGAAAACCCAGTTTTCAGGGTCACAGATGTTCAGAAGCACATCGTCGCTCTCACCTGGGCACCTCCTCTGGTTGCCAATGGAGTCCTCACAGGATACCGGCTAGAGTATCAGCTAAGTGTGTACAATTCTTTCCTCTTCCCCGTTGAACTGCAGTCTCTTACATGCACCAGCCTACTACCTTCATTCAAAGTGACTAGCGATTCCTTTATCTTACCACTAGGAGATAATGTTGTGCTTGCTACAGAACATTGCTGAACAAGTTGTTAATGAGGGTTTAGAGTTTAGCTCCGACAGCTGTTGTTCAACTTTAGCCCTATTATAGAAATGTGAGAAATGCATGCAGAGCTGTGATCCACAGGTTTAAATCTCACAGTGGTTGCATGAGAACATGATCCAATGTGGGGAAAGTCAGATTAAAATAATGAGGCTTGAATACAACTAAATGTTAAATGTCTTTTATTGGATGGCATCAGAAAGCATGGAAGTGGATATCCAGCAGGACTTATTGGTAGTGTAACCCGGGATTGACCCCCTTGGTGGAAAGACCGGTCAGTGTCGGGTTGGGGAGTGACACACTGGCCTGTGTGGAGAGTCATGATCCGGCCCCAGCAGCGCTGACCAAGGGCCAGCGTGTCACAGCCTTTTAAGGTCTTTGTTAGTGACCCGATACCATCCACTGGGGCCTTCATCACAACCAACGGCCCAGATTAATCCCAACGGAAACAGTCACTGGACAACCATAACGTGCGTGTGTGTGTGTGTCACTCTTCATCCCCTGGCCTGAAACAATAATGATGATAAGGCTAATTACTATGTTTTAAAGACAGCGCTGCACAGCAACTCTCACTAAAGGTTTTGGATTTTGCCGCTGCACAAGAGGGCCAAAAGTGTCATGCTGTATTTCAGAAGAAGGGACGTTTACATTGTGCAAGCGTGATAAAGCTGATGGACTCTTTTGAAGTGAGGGGTTTTTGAAGTCCCCTTGAAGGAACTCATGTGTGAAATGTTGAGGATAATGCACACAGCTGTCAGCATGGCACCGGGAGGAAGCACCAGAGGAATTTAAAGGCTGCTGCACAGCTGTTCCAGGGCTGAGCCCAGCTTCTTAGAGGGCCTTGCTAACTAAATATTTCACAGGTTTCACAGGACCTACACTGTTACATTGAGGGCCAGTTCCACCACTAGGGAGGGCTGAACCAACTCACAACGCCGATCACATGTGGTACATTCTTACATAACGTGGTCATGAATTCATCAAACCTCCAACATATCGTGTGTCCTTTCCAAATGATCTATCATAGGCTTCTTTTCTCCTTGGTGTTTCAGAGAGACACCTCTGTGTCCATTAATGTAGCAACACACGTTTAATCCAGTCTATGTGTGTGTTTAGTCAACGACACAGAGGAGGTGGGTGTCCTGCAGTCGATGGACATCAGCAGCCCTGACACCACCTCGTGTGTCCTGCGGAACCTCGAGGCTGTCAGCAGGTACAAGTTCTACCTGCGCTCCTGCACCAGGGTGGGCTGTGGGCCCCAGGTCAGCGAGGAGAGCACCACCACACCTGTAGCGCGTAAGTCACACAGGCCAGGGTGTTGCAGGGCAGGTGGGGGATACTGGAGGAAGTCCTATAGGGACAGAAAGGGGGCATGGATTTAGGGTTGGGGGTAATAGCGAGATGTGGTAGCCAGACTTCGGGATGAGGTACTCTGTAGATGGCCAAGCCTGTACTCTGTAGATGACCAAGCTATTTCAGTAATGCATTAGTTCAGGGAATATGATATTGGCTCCAACTGCCAGGATTTTCATATCTTTATCTAAGTAATTTTTGTGGTTAAACAATATCATAAGGGTGTGAGAAGGGGTTTCATTCATCATTGTCATAAAAGAGCAAGTGTTTATTGATTTAAAGGGGAAAGCAAGCTATGAAACAACCAACTGGAAAAGAGATTTGCCTTCGGCTAGTGAAACTGTATATTTTCTATATCATATTGTATTATTATATAGGAATTGGTAAGGAAAGTCAATTGCCAACCATTGCAGTATGTTTGGTTCATGCACATGACACATCATGTTCATTTTATAAAACACAGTATATGTAATTTCAACTTCACACAAGTAGTATGTTTGAGTGTACATAGTCTGTGGGAGTGTAGATAAGGGGGTGGCACCAGTCAAACATAATTAGAATCTAATGAAAATAAGCAAGTGCACTTGAATTTGTAATGGAGAGTCTGTACTGTACTCTGAGGTGCCACAACACACACAGCCTCTGTCCAACAATAGTAATAATTCATTTGGGTCCTCTCTTATAGCACATTTTAGTAATTTAGCAGACACTCTTATCCAGAGCAACTAGGGTTAAGTGCCTTGCTCAAGGTCACATCAACAGATTTTTCACCAAGTCCGCTCAGGGATGCGAACCAGCGACCTTTTCGTTACTGGCCCAACGCTCATAACTGATAGGCTACCTGCAAGTAAGGGCTTTAACATTGATATAAATGTACAGTATAACAAAACATAGCATCCTATTCAATCTCAGTAAGCAGGCTTCTGGGATGAATTTAAAAACATCAAATTTGGTGTGCTGCGAGAATGCATGTTTAGATTTGTTTACTTCTTTTTTTATTTAACCTTTATTTAACTAGGCAAGTCAGTTAAAAACAAATTCTTATTTACAATGACGGCCTACCCTGGCCAAACCCGGGTCAATTGTACACCGCCCTATGGGACTCCCAATCATGGCCGGTTGTGATACTGCCTGAAATCAAACCGGGGTCTGTAGTGACACCTCTAGCACTGAGATGCAGTGCCTTAGACCGCTGCGCCACTCGGGATCCCAAACAAAACTTAACAAAACCTTGTTATAGTGTGAAAACAAAAGAAACATGCTTTTGTGTGGGAGTAATGTTATATTGCTTTGGATGTATATCCTTAAAATTTTTCTTCATCTGTCCCCATAAGAGAACCCTTTTGGGTTCCATGTAGAACCATCTGTGGAAAGGGTTCTACATGGAACCGAAAGTTTTTTTTACCTAGAAGCAAAAGGGTTCTTCAAAGGTTTCTCCTATGGGGACAGCTGAAAAACCCTTTTAGGTTCCATATAGCACCTTTTATCTAAGAGTGTTTATTATTGAGATAGGCCTTAGTTGTAATCTACTTCATTTACACACATTTATGTAGGGTAACATTTTGCGTCTTTTTCATGGTTATGTTGTGGTTGGTGTCTGCATTTGCTTTCGCTATGCCATGCTAATGTACACTGAACAAAAATATAAACGCAAAGTGTTGGTCCCATGTTTCATGGAAATAAAAGATTGCAAAAATGTTCCATACTCACAAAAAGCTTATTTCTCTCACATTTTCGGAAACAAATTCATTTACATCCCTGCTAGTGAGCATTTTTCATTTGCCAAGATAATCCATCCACCTGACAGGTGTGGCATATCAAGAAGCATAAACATTACACAGGTGCACCTTGTGCTGGTGACAATAAAAGGTCACTCTAAAATGTGCAGTTTTGTCACAAAACACAATGCCACAGATGTCTCAAGTTTTGAGGGAGCGTGCAATTGGCATGCTGACTGCAGGAATGAATGGGGATACTGGAGTAAGTCCTATAAGGGACAGAAAGGGGGCATGGTTTTAGGGTTGGGGGTAATAGCGAGATGTGGTAGCCAGACTTTGGGATGAGGTACTCTGTAGATGACCAAGCCTGTACTCTGTAGATGACCAAGCTATTTCAGTAATGCATTAGTTCAGGGAATATGATATTGGCTCCAACTGCCAGGCTTTTCATATCTTTATCTAAGTAATTTTTGTGGTTAAACAATATCATAAGGGTGTGAGAAGGGGTTTCATTCATCATTGTCATAAAAGAGCAAGTGTTTATTGATTTAAAGGGGAAAGCAAGCTATGAAACAACCAACTGGAAAAGAGATTTGCCTTCGGCAAGTGAACCTGTATATTTTCTATATCATATTGTATTATTATATAGGAATTGGTAAGGTAAGTCAATTGCCAACCATTGCAGTATGTTTGGTTCATGCACATGACACATAATTTTCATTTTATAAAACACAGTATATGTCATTTCTACTTCACACAAGTAGTATGTTTGAGTGTACATAGTCTGTGGGAGTGTAGATAAGGGGGTGGCACCAGTCAAACATAATTAGAATCTAATGAAAATAAGCAAGTGCACTTGAATTTGTAATGGAGAGTCTGTACTGTACTCTGAGGTGCCACAACACACACAGCCTCTGTCCAACAATAGTAATAATTCATTTGGGTCCTCTCTTATAGCACATTTTAGTCATTTAGCAGACACTCTTATCCAGAGCAACTAGGGTTAAGTGCCTTGCTCAAGGTCACATCAACAGATTTTTCACCAAGTCCGCTCAGGGATGCGAACCAGCGACCTTTTCGTTACTGGCCCAACGCTCATAACTGATAGGCTACCTGCAAGTAAGGGCTTTAACATTGATATAAATGTACAGTATAACAAAACATAGCATCCTATTCAATCTCAGTAAGCAGGCTTCTGGGATGAATTTAAAAACATCAAATTTGGTGTGCTGCGAGAATGCATGTTTAGATTTGTTTACTTTGCTTTTGTGTGGGAGTAATGTTATATTGCTTTGGATGTATATCCTGTAATTGTTTCTTCGTCTGTCCCCATAAGAGAACCCTTTTGGATTCCATGTAGAACCATCTGTGGAAAGGGTTCTACATGGAACCGAAAGTTTTTTTTACCTAGAAGCAAAAGGGTTCTTCAAAGGTTTCTCCTATGGGGACAGCTGAAAAACCCTTTTAGGTTCCATATAGCACCTTTTATCTAAGAGTGTTTATTATTGAGATAGGCCTTAGTTGTAATCTACTTCATTTACACACATTTATGTAGGGTAACATTTTGCATCTTTTTCATGCTTATGTTGTGGTTGGTGTCTGCATATGCTTTCGCTATGCCATGCTAATGTACACTGAACAAAAATATAAACGCAAAGTGTTGGTCCCATGTTTCATGGAAATAAAAGATTGCAAAAATGTTCCATACTCACAAAAAGCTAATTTCTCTCAAATTTTTGGAAACAAATTCGTTTACATCCCTGCTAGTGAGCATTTGTCATTTGCCAAGATAATCCATCCACCTGACAGGTGTGGCATATCAAGAAGCATAAACATTCCACAGGTGCACCTTGTGCTGGTGACAATAAAAGGCTACTCTAAAATGTGGAGTTTTGTCACAAAACACAATGCCACAGATGTCTCAAGGTTTGAGGGAGCGTGCAATTGGCATGCTGACAGCAGGAATGTCCACCAGAGCTGCCAGAGAATTGAATGTTCATTTCTCTATCATAATACTCCCCGTCCAACTGGCCTCACAACCGCAGACCAAGTGTATGCCGTCGTGTGGGCGAGCGGTTTGCTGATGTCAACATTGTGAACAAAGAAAAACAAATGCATTTTATCGATGGCAATTTGAATGCACAGAGATTCCGTGACAAGATCCTGAGGCCTATTGTTGTGCCATTAATCCGCCGCCATCACCTTATGTTTCAGCATGATAATGCATGGCCCCATGTCGCAAGGATCTGTACACAATTCCTGGAAGATGAAAATGTCCCAGTTCTTCCACGGCCTGCATACTCACCAGACATGTCACACATTGAACATGTTTGGGATGCTCTGGATCAATGTGTACGACAGTGTGTTCCATTTCCCGCCCATATCCATCAACTTCGCACAGCCATTGAAGAGGAGTGGGACAGCATTCAACAGGCCACAGTCAACAGCCTGATCAACTCTGCAATGGAGATGTGTCGTGCTGCATGAGACAAATGGTAGTCACACCAGCTACTGACTGGTTTTCTGATCCACGCTCCAACCTTTTTTTAAAGGTATCTGTGACCAACAGATGCATATCTCAAAGTCAAAAGTCAAAGTCACCATTATTAGTCAATTGTACAACCAAATGCCTTCAACTGAAATGTGTCTTCCACATTTAAACCAACCCCTCTAAATCAGAGAGGTGCGGGGGGCTGCCTTAATCGACATCCACAGCGCCCGGGGAACAGTGGGTTAACTGCCTTGTTCAGGGGCAGAACGACAGATTTTTTCCTTGTCAGCTCGGGGATTGCGAACTTGCAACCCTCCGGTTACAATTCCAAAGCTCTAACCACTAGGCTACCTGCCGCCCTATCTGTATTCCCAGTCATGTGAAATCCATAGATTAGGGCCTAATGAATGTATTTCAATTGACTGATTTCCTTATTTGAACTGTTACTCAGAAAAATCGTAGAAATTGTTGCATGTTACATTTGTGTTTTTGTTCAGTATATTTAAGGCTTTTAACGTATGCTATTGAAAATAATGTATACCTGTCAACAACTTTCAATGCATGTACCTGCTTGGCTTTCCTTTTTTCTTTTCCATCTCTTCTCCAGCTTCAACAGCGGTGTCCACTGTCCACTTCAGTATGTAGAGTTCTGTTTCTGTGCAGTAAAAAACAACTACTGTAGTCCAACGCTGTTGTAAATCATGCCCTCGGGTATATTCACGATGTTGATGGATTACTGTATGAGTCTGCAATTCATTAGTTGTATCATATCCTTGGTGGATAGTTGAGTAGAGCTGTAGCTCTCATTCCATTTCTGAGAAAGACTCATGCTATTCTTTTCCTGTTAGCATGATTTCTGTAAGCTATAGTTTCTTTAACATTGACTAGCTGTGAGAGCATGAATATGGATAAAGGGCTGATAAACGGGTGGGAGGTGACAGCTCCAGACAGCTCCTGGCCCTGTCTGCCTCCATGGTTGAATGGGTCAAGCAGGTATTCAGCAAAAGTTACTGAATCTGATGTCAGCAACAATTAAGACCTTTAATATTTCACACAAATACGAAACTAAAATGATGCAGATACTCCTCTCATCTGTGAATAATTGCCCTTGTCTGTTGCTTGCCCTTGCCATCAGCGCTGAGCACTCTGATGCCTCCTTTCATTAGTAGACCAATACAGACTACCCTGTTTTCAGACTAAGTTTGTGGTTTTCTCTACAATAACAATGGTAATGAGTATCCTGATTATAAATTCATATTAATCCGATCTCATTAGTGAATCTGTAAATGAATATTGACTTGTGTTCTAACAACAACAGGATCAATGCCACCTGTATTACAAAAGCAACGGGATCAAATTAAGCTTTAAGTGCAACATACAGGAAGGCTATCAGACAGGCATCTCTATTGTAGTCATTCAACATTCAAATGATGGCATCTTTGCCTCAAACTGAACAGTGGAATAGTCACTTCCTGTAGAACAAATGATTACCAATGATCATATCTAACCATAAATTGCATCTTGTTTCCTAGTTCTTTGATGGTATGCATTGCTCTGTAGTAGTAACCACCCTGACTAGTCATTATAGTAGACATATCTGTAGACTAGAAACTAATATCAGTCCACTTTACACATAGTTGTAGTGCATTAACAATTTTACTAGTAGTCAGTAGACAGTAGCTCCCCCTCCTTCACTCCCAAAAATAGCCAATAATCTCAAGATCTGTCTTTCTTTTCAGGCCAGTCACCTCCAAGCACTGCAGTCTCCCACGTGTCCAATGCCACCCGTTCCAACATAGGTATTCATGTCACCAATTGTGTTCAGTATGGTAATGATAGTCATAGGTGGAAAAACTGTAAACTCTAGTGATCGCTATGACACAAATCTTCTATTTTGAGCTTAACTTCAATGAAAAACTAGCCTAAGCATCGAAGTTGAGTTAAAGTCCAGAAAACGGCTCAACAAGCTCATCAACAGACAGTCACGTTATTGAATCTATTCGATACCCGAAGGTGTGAGTGTAGCGTGTTGTAGTTCAAACAGGACAAATATGTCTAATTGTCAAGGATTGATTTTTTTGGGGGGCCCAGTCCTCTTTTACACAGCAGAATATTGACCAAACAGTCACCTGAACATTTCCATGTAACCTTCAACTGTGTAAACAACAATAGTGCTGTGGGGCAAGAAAATGTCCATAGCACCATTTGAGCTGAGGAAAATGTCGGCTTAGCCAGGCAGAGTGAGGAGGAGGTGTGAGCTCTTAAAGAGACGGTAATATTTAGGGGACTGAGATAAGTGGATAAATTGAAAGCTGTTGAAAGCTGTAGATCAGAATATTTCTGTGTACTGGGGCACTCCTTTTATAGAACTCCCTGACTTTGAAGAACCATCTTTCAGGCATTGTGGCAGGGCCAGGGCTGCGCTCCCTGCTGTGACAGCAGATGCTTTCTGCTGCCTTTAATACCAGGCTGAGCAGTGCAGTGACAAACACGCCAAGCCCTGGGATATTTTTAGTCAGGCCCCGTGTCACTTAGTCATCATACTAAGCGAATGATGGGAATTACCATAGTTACGAAGTCATACATCAGCATTACCCACGGTGTGTCATTTGTGCTCACAGGGATGGGCAGCACAGACACAGGTGTCCTTGTGTACTGAATTATCACCTGAGAAAATAATGACACCTGAGCAGGAGACACAGTCACAGATTTGCATGTATGCCTGACGGAAATGAAGGGGATTGGTTGCTGTTGACCGGCTCGGACCATAGCTTTCTTTTACCAACTTTAGCAATATGGAGTGATGCATGATTCTCACCATCACTCCAGGTGCAGTGGTTCTTTGATTTATTCTTGGAGTGTCAGAGTCTTCAGAGTCTTTATTAGTCTGTTGTTGTCTAATGTATTCACCACTGTGTACCTGAGTTAAACTGCAGTGAGGCACAGGGACTTACTAACCTCTGATATTTAACATTCCCATTGAAGTGTTTACTGTTGTAGAAGAAAAGCTCAATTTTGTGCTTGGACCATTCCACATGAACCACTTGAACCCCTCCACATCTTAAGCATATTTTCCATAGGGGTATGTACACTGAGTGTACAAAACATTGTAATATTGTGTTGCTCCCATTTTTGCCCTGAGAACAGCCTCAATTCGTTGGGGCATGGACTCTACAAGGTGTCGATAGTTGACTCCAGTGCTTCCCACAGTTGTGTCAAGTTGGCTGGATGTCCTTTGGGGGGTGGACCATTCTTGACACACACGGGAAACCCAGCAGCATTGCAGTTCTTGACACACTCAAACCTACTACCATACCCGTTCAAAGGCACTTCAATCTTTATATTGCTCTGAATGGCACACACACAATCCATGTCTCAATTGTCTCGAGGCTTAAACATCCTTCTTTAACCTGTCTCCTCCCCTTCATCTACACTGATTGAAGTGGATTTAACAAGTGACATAAATAAGGGATCATAGCTTTCACCTGGATTCACCTGGACAGTCTATGTCATGGAAGGAGCAGGTGTTCTTAATGTTTAGTACACTCAGTGTAGAGTACATATGTATTGCAGCAGGGTAAATCTATGTGATTTGAAAAGCGATAGCAATCAGTGGTATTGCTTAAGAAAATGAACACGTAGAGTCAATAAGCAGGGTTTTGCTTTGTTCATTCGTCTGCAGGTTTCAGTGGATGCATGCTATCTATAGATTTCCATTCAGCTCTGCGGACTTTCCTTGTCAAAACATTTCCATATCATTGTTGTTTTCCTTTGGCAATTTCATTACAAGTGATTCATGAATTGTGTTAAAGTTGTTGATAAGCCTTCATTCTGTATCCTACAGTAATATTAGGAATGAAACACATAAGCAAATGGATTGACTTAATCAACAACTCTCTGGCCAGCTTCCTATCCAATGTTTTTTTTGTGTGGATGCAATCTGTCTTCTCATTATTATCCTTTACTAACCCTGTTCTGTCGTTTCTCCCCTCTTCTCCCCTCATCTGTCTGTCAGTCCCAGCCCTGTTGAATATTAGTTCCTCAGTTAGTGACAACTTTGCAAATATCAGCTGGATTCCGGGAAGCGAACAAACAGATTCAGAGTTTTATGTTGCATATATGAACAACCGTAAGCGCATATTACTTCTCTGTCCATTTGTAGTCTATTTTATAGTGATACACGTTTAAGGTGATTTTGAATGTATTGGTAACATCTGAGAAATCTGTATTCCATATTACCGTTAACCTCTTAGCGCGCCGATCCCTTTAGCGGGATCGTTTTCAGAGCAAACATAACGCGCCAAATTCAAAATACATATTCGTAATACATATTCGTAATATTTAACCCGATATACAAGTGTTGCATAGTGTTGCATAGCCATCAAAAGCTCTGCTTCTTGGCAATATCACTGCGTTGTCAGATTTTAAAAGGCTTTACGAAAGCACTACATTTGATTGTTTGAGGCTAGTACCTCACATATTTTCCACATTAGCATAAATTCATATCCAGCTCGGTTCTCAAAATATCCATATCACAGCTAATATAAATCGCTTACCTTTCAAATAACTTCTTCTGAGGTCTTCCCAAGTGTCCAAACAAGATAATCCATGGTTCTTTTGTTAGAAAAAGTAAATAATTATATCCATAAATATCCGTTGTTTTTGGCACGTTACGTTCAGCTACTCCACCAAGCATTGTCAGTCTACTCGCCCGTTTTACAGTGAAGGGATCGCGTTCAAATTATACCTCTCATCTTTTCACAAACAAATCAAATATCATTAATAATGCATCCTTATGTATTCTTTTATGAATAATAGCGATCATATTTTACAAGAACGGTAAGTGAAAGCGTTAAAGAGCGAAAAAGAAAGTTGGTCGGCGCTGGCGCGTTCACGTTCTCGTGAGCGTGCACGTCCTGTTTACCTATTTTCCCTACCCGTAGTAATTCTCTCTCTCTAAGGATCTGGTCAGAGCTTTTTCCTCCATACCCTTTCCAGAGACTGTTGACATCTAGTGGAAGCCATAAGTACTGCAACCTCGGTCCTATTCCCCATAGAAAAATATTACATGGGCTTCAAAATGAGAGGAGAGCCAAAGAAAAATAAATTCCGGACAGAAATTTCTCTGGTTTTTGCCTGCTAAATCTGTTCTGGAATAGCCACAGACTATATCTTAATGGTTTTATAAACTTCAGAGTGTTTCCTATCCAATAGTACTAAATATGTAAATATCCTAGTTTCTGGCCATGAGTGGTAGGCATTTAACTTTGGGCACGTCAGACAGGCGAAAATTCGGAAAATGGGACCCTAGCTGGAAGAGGTTAATGCTAGAAATGTTGTTCTGTGTTATTTCATAAGATGTTCTGTAAATAACCTTTAACCCTTGACCCTTCACCCCTCATGAGTACTAACCCTCCCTGATTGTGCACCTTATAGGTAAAGGTAACTGGAAGATCTCTGAGGCAGTAAACTCCTCTAAGACTTTCCACATCATTGAGGGGCTGGAGCCTGGGACTGCATACACTGTGCGCCTTATGACTAACAACTGGGTTGATAATTCTAGTATTTTTGAAGATGTAATCAGGACCAGGGTTAAAGGTGAGCAGGGATGCCACAGGAAAAGAAGCAAATGCTCTCCCACCCCCCTCATTCAACCCCCTACCTACATCAGCACCACAACCGATTGATGTCTTATTGAGTGCTAGGTCTATGCAGGTGCACCAATGTCCTTGAACGTGTCTCAAGGTATCATGCATGGTTTTCTCAGTGTCAATAGGATCCCCCAAAAAAAAAAAAAAAAATCTGTGTGACTTGGTGAATGAATTTCTGTTTGAACAGCCTCCTCAGTTGATTAATTAGACAAGGGGATTAGCTGTTTAATATTAATACGGGTACATTTCCATTTCAGCGTAACCTGCTGCCTCTCTGCCTCTGCATCAGATAGACTTTGTCGATGTAAACGTTCAATTAAGTGTCCTCGTGAAAAGGAAGGGTCAAGTCAATGTCAAAGAGTTGTGTTGTTGTTCTCCTCAGGCCTGGCAAGCATCCATGGAGGAATCTCCACCCAGGGCTGGTTCATCGGGCTGATGTGTGCCGTGGCTCTCCTCACACTCATTGTGTTGATCGCCTGCTTTGTCAACAGAAATAAAGGAGGGAAATATGCTGGTAGGTGCTCACCCTCAAACACACACACGCACGCACACACACTGCACCTTATGAATGTTAACTAATCATTACACTAGGCATCATTATATTTCCATTTAGAGTCCTCGTTATAAAAGAGAAATGATACATCACTCTGGACACCATTATAGATATACTTAAGCTGATGTGTTATTATTTGTAGAAATATACATCACACCACTGCTCAAAATGTCAACGCTGATATATTTAGAGTGTAATGGGAACTTGAATTAATGGGAGCATATGCATTTGTATTCATAACATTTAAATACAGCATATTTGGAATATGCTGAATTTGAATAACAAAGCGTACAATGCACAAAATACACAGAAGATATGCAAATGTTATGGTCACATGCCAGCGGTGGGGTGATGCCATAAGGACCAGCCAGGGTATCTTAATGCCAGTCCTGTCTGTGGGGGATGGGAGGTATTTTACAGTACCTTTCATCTTTATACACTTATTGGGCTCAGCTAATCGCCTATCATGTCAGAAAGACAGTCTAAATCACAGGGCTTTGTTCTGTGTTGCCTTCATTAAACACTACCTCCTGCACTTTCACTGATAGTAAGCTTTCCACTTTGAAATGAGGATTTAGTTGTTACTCATATTGTAAATGTTGCTGACATCAAGCACTGAGTATGTTATTACTTCAGAATGTGAGAGAACTTGTAAGGCGTTTTAACAGAACATTATTGTCTTCATCAAGCCTTACAATAAAAAAAAATGAAAAAACACATGTACGAAAAAACGAATTACAACTTTTTTTTACCAAATGAGTCAGACACGTGGTTTTCTGACACTACATGGATTTTTGACATGTACATTCTTCACGTTTATTTTTCATGTGACTCATTTGACAGGTTTCCCAACAATATTATACGTTTCACTAGAACCCGGGTCTCCAACGGGAGAAGCCAACGTCATGACCATTAAACCAAGCGGGTCGACACTTTTTCTCTTCCAATGTATATTTATTTTCTCACAATCTCTGAATATTGACTGTTCAATTCAGAATAGGGCAGTCAAACATTTAACATTTTTGTCAAGTTGCTAAAATTGAGCTGTAATTTAAGATTTTTTTTTATAAAGCATTGACGTCTTGATTTTGTCCAAAGTAACAGTTAGCAAAATAAGCTAAATTGATAAAGCACACTTTTATTAACCTCAATCTCAACTTGTTTTGACTTCGCGTTGTTGTTTTTAGCTGTATCGATTATGAATTTTGAATGATTCAGTGTATTTTGATTAATGCGATTAATTAACTTCTCAGGGATCAGTGGGGCGCTAGCGGGGCTGCTCCCGACACTACCAGGTAAAATGTAAGGCGCCAAATTCAAAATCCAAAAGTTGAATTATTAAACATCCACCAATATACAAGTGTTCCATACTCATCAAAAGCTCTGTTTCTTGGCAATATCACAGCGTTGTCAGATTTCAAAAAGGCTTTACGGCGAAAGCAGCACATTTGATTGTTTGAGAGTAGCACCTCACATATTTTTCCCATAGCCATGTATCGATTAGCCATCATGGCACACACATAACACATTTCACAGCGAAAACAAATCAATTACCTGTTGAAGAACTTCTGCTGAGGTCATCCTAAGTGTCCAACGAAGACAATCCATGGTTCTTTTGTTAGAAAAAGTAATGTATTTTATCCATAAATCCTCCATTTGGTTCGTAGCGTTATAATCAGAAAGCGACAGCTTCCACTACTCCATTAAAGCGTGGCGAACTCGTTCATCTTATACCTATAAACTTGTCCAAGAACAATCAAACATAGTTTTAAATGTATCCTTAGGAACACTTTACGTATATTTACTATTATAAATCAGCCGGAATATAAACTGATCGATAAAGACGGTAAAAAGACACTGCGTGACTTTTCGTGCGCGCGCGCTGGGTACTGTTTTCATGACAGAGTGACTTCCTTGTTTGCTCTTCTTCTCTGGTGTTATTCATCCAAAATGAAAAAAATACACTGTCTCGAGACTGTTGACATCATAAGGAAGCGATGGGTACTGCATTCATATGCCCTTATATGGTCATTTCCATGAGGGAGGGGTGCCCAAATGAGCAATGTGTCAAAATCACTTTTTCCAGGACAGAAATTCCTCGGGGTTTCGCCTGCTATATGCGTTCTGTTTTACTCACAGACAAATGGTTAACAGTTTTGAAAAATCCAGAGTGTTTCCTATCCAATGGTACCATCTATCTGCATATCCTATTTTCTGGGCCTGAATGGGAGGCATTTTACTTTGGGCACGCCAGGCTCTCCAAAACCGACCCCTGAGATGCCACTCCATAACAAGTTAACTGATTAACTCTGACAGCCCTAATTCTAAATAATCTCTTTATAGAAAAGTATCTAGATTTATTCCAAAAGCAAACAAATTCACACATTTTCAAATACATTAAAATCCATTTTAAGCCTGTTTATTAAATGTAACAAAAACCAATGGACAGTTAACAATAACAGAAGTGAAAAATAGCTAAATAGGACAACATTGAAGGCTAGCTATCACCTATCACTAAGCTAGCTAGCACTAGTTAGCATGCGACCATTGGATACACATTTCATAAAACCTTCTAAAATACAAATCATTAGAGTGATTAATATGTAGACATTTAAATACACTCAATATGAGCCCTTGTTTATAAATATAACAACAACATCCTCTGAAATGCCACGTTGTTCTCATTGACTTGCACACAAAAGTGAACTAGCTAGCTATCTTACTCGTTTTCACTCAGTCAAAACAATTAAAATGACCAGAAATCTCAACACAGTTTAATTAAACATGTTCTATCTAGATTTTGAAAACGTAACCACTTTTGTGTCCAAGTCAATGAGAACAACATGGCATTTCAGAGGATATTGTTGTTATTGTAGTCCACAATCATCTCCAGGATGGCTCAGAAAACAGAAAACAGAAAACAGAAATAATTGTTTTGTAGTTGAATTATTATACTCAGATAGGCTAAGTAAGATTTTAACATGTGGAGTTTTCTTAGATGTGAAATTGTGATTTTCACGTGATTGTTTTTAACATGTGAACTTGCAATTCTACATGTGAAAGTGAGAGTTACACGTGGAGTTTTCTTACATGTAAAACTGCAAATGTGAATTTCACACGTTAAAGATCCAATGCAGCTGTTTTTATCTCAGAAGCAATAATTTATGGTTAACAAGTAAATACTTTACTGTGATTGTTTTCAACACAAATAGTCAAAAAGAAACATTAGCAAAGAGCAATTTCTCAAGCAAGAATTTTGTCTGGAAGTGGTCTGAGTGGGGAGGGGAAAACAACTGAACACTAGCAGTTATTGGCAGAGAGGTTTGGAACTCTCTTTCTCATTAGTCTAATAACTAATTTACCACCTGGTGATGTCACCAGGCAGGCAAAAAAATCCATCCCACCATAACAGGCTGATATTTTCAAACAGCTCTTACACTAAAATAGCATCATCACCAAGTTCACAATTTCACAGTAGTGTTCCAACCTGTGTACAAAACATTAGGAACATGCTTTTTCTATGACATAGACTGGTGAAAGCTATGATCCCTGTCACTTGTTAAATCCACTTCAATCACTGTAGATGAAGGGGAGGAGACAGGTTAAAGAAGGATTTTTAAGCCTTGAGGCAATTGAGACATGGATTGTGTATGCGTGCCATTCAGAGGGTAAATGGGCAAGACAAACTATATTGTGAAATTTAAGCTCAACATGTAAAAGCAGCCATTTCACCAGTTTTTTTTGTAAGGGAAGGTCAAAAATTGTTTATGGAATGTTATACTGTACTCATGGTACCCTAAATAATTATCTTTCTCTCTGAGCAGTAAAGGAAAAAGAAGACCTCCACCCAGACCTTGAATCCCAGGGTATGCATGATGACACCTTCTGTGAATACAGGTAAATCACACCTCCAACCACCATTGCATCGAGAATTCATTGTACTCAATGTTTTGAATTGTATCACATCATATAATTCTATCTCTGCATTTCTCCTGATTTAAAAGAAAACCCCACATGCATGAGCTATACACGGACCCTCACAGACATCCCTGTTCGAGACATGTGATGGGCTGAGTAGCATGTATGCTTAACATGTATGTGGTAAACAGCAACAAACACCCCTGTTGTTGTTGACGAATTCGTGATGTCGATGTGGTATCACCCTATATGGTGCATTGTGATTAGGTAGATGTGTGGTGGTAGAGCTCAGCTCATTAGCAGTAACAGCCTCATTGTTCAGATGTTACTAATTGTTTCTGAATGGAGCTCAATGAAGGATGGCTGCCTGGCCGCAACACAACCTAGCAGGAGGCTAAAACCAATCTGTGTAATTGAATGCAGCTCATCTCCGGGGCAATAATATCTGTGCTCAATTCATTAATCCTCCACTGGTCCGATTCAGAACACACTCAAAGAATGCAACTCAGACCCGCACTCCACTCCAATCAGTAGAGTCTCACACTCAGAACCTAAATGTTGATGTTATGAATCAAAAGTAGCCTAGACATCTTTCGTCATGTGCTCACAGTAAAGTTGAGAACTAGAGTGGTGTGTGTGGTCCTTAAAATATATGGCTCCCAACGTCAGACCACGTTTATTGTATGTTTGTTCCAAAATCAAAAAATGCTCAGAACGCTGAAGCACACTATAATTGAACACTACAACAGCCCGACATCCACATCAATACCGTGTCTTCTTTAAATCATCCCATTCATTGTCACATACAGTAAATGGATATACTGTAAAAATGTTCCTCTGTCCATCAGTCAGAGGTAAACATTGCTGCCAAATCACCGAAGCTCTTCATTGAAGCTTTATGGGTTCAAACCTGCCTGTGTCCCTGTCCTCACCAGTAAAGCCTATTGAGTTAAGCCATGAGTGAAATTAGGTGGATTTTAAATCCCCTGTCTTTGTGCCATCGTGTTGTGACACAGTGACAACGATGAGAAGCCACTGAAGGGCAGCCAGCACTCTCTGAGCGGACAGATCAAAGCAGAGGACAGTGGGGACAGCCTGGTGGACTATGGGGATGAGGACGCCCAGTTCAACGAGGATGGCTCCTTTATCGGCGAGTACGCTGGACGCAAGGAAAAAAGAGTGTCCATGGAAGTCAAAGGAACCACCAATCAGAGCAAAGCTTAAGAGAGAGGAAAAGGGGCCATCATCCATCCTTAGGACAACACTTTCATCAGACTGGTGGAGGGGGGGGGGACTTAATAAAGGAAGTACATGACATCATCCATACCAAGCAGAATCTCATGTGAAATGTAATTTGTCATTGTCAGCTGCACTGCCATCTTCATGTTATAAAGGTTGTCCTTTTATCAAACTGTAACAGAATGCATCATTTCGAAATGTATATATTATTGTATGTGTGGAGTGTTTTATATTACTGCAAATCAGTGAAAACCTTTGAGGCTTTTGCATTTTTTTGTCAAATGCAACAACTGTTTGTAATCGACTCAAATATAAAAGGAAGAAAATAATAAAACTCCCGTCCACATTGCTCCTTGTGTTATACTGCCAGGTCTTTTAGCAAACAACACGCGTATGTGAGCATATGATGTCTGTCTTGTTCAGTTGAAGCAAATATTATTGACATTTTATATTTGAAATGCATTCATTAAATATGATTTTAATATGTGTACAAAAGTTGTTTATTAACTTATTTCCTGGTTTTATACATGGCAAAATAATACAAAATGGATGCATCAGTTATATCACATGATGAAATACACAAAAGACCTAAGGCAGGTGGGTCGTTCCACTGATTAGGTGCCTTTTGAGTAGTGTAAAAAGTAGAAACAGCTCACTTGCATTTACACAGTAATTTGACTATTAGACGCTCAATGTTTCTTTTTAAAAAAGTATTTAAAAATGAATAGTTTCACTATATTAAAACAAGAGTTCAGTTCGCCTAACAGGGTTGACATTAAAATGAGGGACCGTTTTTTTTTTGTTTACCAGAAAATGAATTACTAATCACATGAAATATAATCAGAAATGAGTGTCAAAGCAACAAAATAACTAGGGCTTTACAATGATGGTGAAAACTTAGAGAAATGTTGGGGTTAAGTGGATTAAAATCACAAGGATGCACAGAGCGACATTAATTTTATGTCTATTCATATAAAAAATCTGATTTATTGAATTTTCCATGTGGTCTATATTGAAGGGCACTTCATTTACTATAACAATTTGTGCACAATTTCTACTTAATATATCAAAGGGACACAAAAGGCACTCATTTCATGGAACGACCCAGATGCTCTGAGAACTCTCAGTTGATAACAGGAAAGTACTTATACTGTTGTTGTAGACATTTCTGATACGATTTCCACGGTGAGGCTGTGATTCAGTGGTTTTATGTGACAGCTTGCTACAACATGCAGACAATTATCAGCCAAGTTACCGCTTGATCTATTCTAGTTCATCAAAATACCAATTAAAGCAAGGCTTAATGTTGTTCCAATGTTCTTAGAACAGCCTTTCTCATTACAACTTGCATGCCATTTTAGACACTGCCGTTCAACTCCAAAAAAACAAATCATAGTAGGCCTGTTTTAGAGTCAACCTAAACGTTAACACGACAATCGCCTTCTATTGCATCTTTGTACAAAAAACATGTACAGCTATTGCATGTGTTTCAGAATATTTGTGGATGTTTTTGATGTTATTAAATTGTTTCACTTTTCATAACCGTTGGCCATGGACTGACTGTCCGTCTTTAAACTGTATATATAAAGAATGCTTCCACTTCAATATAAACAATTTGGCCTTTGGGGTTTGTGATACACTGAACATTCTGCAGAAAGCTTTGCAATGCCATTATAACATCTACTGGTTGGGATGCAGAACATGACTATGTTACAATGTGGTAAGTGTTCTGTCTGTTGTAAATAATGCACAACACTATTGGGACATGAATGTGTATACTTTGTGTGGGGTTAGTTCTGTTAAGTTACTGAAACTTACTGCATATCTACAGTGATCACTCAATTACATTTTTACCTCAAATTGTGCCAAATTGTCTAGGAGCTTCTCTAACTCATAGATTCCAGAATGCATATGTTTCTTCAGCTTTGAGTTTAGAATATGTATTGACTTCATCAGGTGTTAATTAGCGAGGGTACTTCCTGATGAAGCAATATCAAACAGATCACATGCCAATCATTACAGACTTCAGATCAGAAGTCTGAGAATAGTGGGGGGGAAACGTTTATCTGACAATAAATCACTTCAATGTCAGGCCTGTCTCCAAGGTTGTTAATGGGTTGTTTAAAACAACTTGTGCCTCAGGAGACTAACATGGGAAATCAAAGGGGTGGGTTCAGTCAGTGGATAAAGGAGCAGGGCTATAATCACATGGATAAGCAGATAGCAGAGAGTAGAGTATCACACCGCTCAGGTCATGATGGGTGACCCTGTTCCATTTGACTGAACTTTACAAGTCACACTACCTCCTGTGTGAAGGATCACGTTTGCTCATTAGGAATCAGCAGACAAAATAAATATGTTAATGGAAACTGTTATATACAATGCCTTCGGAAAGTATTCAGACCCCTTGACTTTTTCCACATCTTGATAGGTTACAGCCTTATTCAAAAATGGATTAAATAGTTTTTTTTCCTCCTCGATCTACACACACAATACCCCATAATGACAAATGAAAGAAAGGTTTAGTAATTTTTGCACATTTATAAAAAATGAAAAAGTGAAATATCACATTTACATAGGTTTTCAGACCCTTTACTCAGTACTGGTTTGTAGCACATTTGGCAGCGATTACAGCCTCGAGTCTTCTTGGGTATGACGCTACAAGCTTGGCACACCTGAATTTGGGGAGTTTCTCGCATTCTTCTCTGCAGATCCTCTCAAGCTCTGTCAGATTGAATAGGGAGCGTCGCTGCACAGCTATTTTCAGGTCTCTCTAGAGATGTTCAGTCGGGTTCAAGTTTGGGCTCTGGCTGGGCCATTCAAGGACATACAGAGACTTGTCCCGAAGCCACTTCTGCGTTGTCTTGGCTGTGTACTTAGGGTCGTTGTCCTGTTGGAAGGTGAACCTTCGCCACAGTCTGAGGTCCTGAGCACTCTGGAGCAGGTTTTCATCAAGGAGCTCTCTGTACTTTGCTCTGTTCATCTTTCCCTCGATCCTGACTAGTCTCTCAGTCCCTGCCACTAAAAAAACATCCCCACAGCATGATGCTGCCACCACCATGCTTCACCATAGAGATGGTGCCAGGTTTCATCCAGACGTGACACATGTGCCTTTAACTAAGGAGTGGCTTCCGTCTGGCCACTCTACCATAATGGTGCTTGGTGGAGCACTGCAGAGATGGTTGTCCTTGTCCTCCACAGAGGAACTCTGGAGCTCTGTCAGAGTGACCATCGGGTTCTTGGTCACTTCCCCTGGCCAAGGCCCTTCTCCCCCCGATGGCTCAGTTCGGCCAGGCGGCCAGCTCTAGGAAGAGTCTTGGTCGTTCCTAACTTCTTCCATTTAAGAATGATGGAGGCCACTGTGTTCTTGGGGACCTTCAATGCTGCATACAATTTTTGTTACCCCATCCCCAGATCTGTACCTAGACACAATCCTGTCTCTGAGCTCTATGGACAATTCCTTTGACCTCATGGCTTGGTTTTTGCTCTGACATGCACTGTCAACTTTGGGACCTTATATAGACAGGTGTGTGCCTTTCCAAATCATGTCCAATCAATTGAATTTACCACAGGTGGACGCCAATCAAGTTGTAGATACATCTCAAGGATGATCAATGGAAACAGCAAAGAAACAGCAAAAAAAAATGCTTATGTAAATAAGGTATTTCTTCTGCAAAAAATTCTAAGAACCTTTTTTCACTTTGTCATTATAGTGTATTGTGTGTAGATTGATTAGGGATTATTTTTTTTTTTTGTTTTTACATGAGGAACAGCTATATTGATCAATTATATGGTCCGTTGGATGTTCTGTGTATGTTAAAATGTTTTTAGCTGTGAATAACCCACTACATTGTGCTCCCTTACCTCTAGTGTAATGTAATTGACTGTAGGGACAACGACTGAGCCCCTGTGCTCATGTTACTGAGGCTACTGAGGAATGAATGCAGGAGAGGAGAGGTCAATGACTCAGAGCACAAGATGAACCTATAAGAGCCCCAGTGACGCCAGACAGAATTTTCAGACAAAGCACTCCCACAGCGTTTCATCTAAATCACTAGGAAAGTTATAAATAATGTACAACTCGGGTCAACGTCAGCATTTGCATAGACGGCCCAGCGCAGGAACAAATGGCTGGATTAAGTAGAGGAAAAATGGGCTCTCCCACACTATAAATTATTTCCTGTGTCACCAGTTCTAGTTTGTTTCAGATATCCAGGTCGCAGCCACTAGAGGAGCCAAATATTCAACCTGGTTTATTCTGTACGTAAATCCGTGACACTCCATTTAGTATGATATGTAACATTTTGTATGGTATGTATTCATTTGTAGATATCCATCACCTATTCCGGATGATATGTTACGAATTTGCAAAATGTACAATAATTTATGAATTTGTAAAATGTATGATATGTTACGAATTCTAGCTAGGTGGCTAATGTTAGCTAGCTGGCTAACATTAGCTAGGCTAGTCGTTAGGGTTAAGGTTAGGGTTAGACTTAGCTAAAAGGGTTAAGGTTAAGGGAATGCTTAGCTAAAATGGTTAGGGTTAGGGGAAGGGTTTGCTAACAAGCTAAGTAGTTGGAAAATAGCTAAAAAGTTATAATTAGCTTAAATTGTCTGTGATGAGATTCAAACTTGTAACCTTTACGTTCACATTATACGTCCCTCCAACCTCCCTACTTTCATTTTGCTTTAAGTATACATCTGTCTTATGTAACCATACCAAACATATCTTACTAATTTGAGTGTGTTACGTCTAGTCTATGAGACAAGGCTGGAATACAGCAGGTGTAGACTTTACAGTGAAATACTTGCTTATTAAAGCCCTTCCCGAGTTAAAAATAATAATACGAAAAATAAAAATAGAAACACAAGAGGAATAAAATACACAAGAATAAAGCTACATACAGGGAGTACGAATACCATATCACTGTGCAGGGGTATGAGATATTTGAAGTAGACATGTACATAAAGGCAGGACAAAGTGACTAGGCAACAGGATAGATAATAATAAGAGTAGCAGCAGCATATGATGAGTGGGAATGTGTGTGTGAGTGTGTGTGTGCGTGCGTGTGCGTGTGTGTGCGGCATCGGTATGCGTGTGTCCTTAATGTTGGACCTGATTAATGTTTTTGCTGATATGCTGACATTCTCATCATGTGGCCAATTAGTGAAATAATCAAGAACATTGTGTAACTTTTTATACTTTGTTTCATTTTAATTATATCTCTTCAAGCACACTGGAACAATTTGGAACAGTAGAAACTGTCAATGTCTTTGGGAATCCTTTTCATCAAGTTTGCACAGTCATGGTTTCATTTTTTGGGGGGACTTGAAAGGAAAGAAAGTCATTGTTAAATGAAATTACACATATTTTGTTGACTTAATTATAACGTGTTGTTTTGAATTAAAGACCGAAACATCTGTGCCTAACAGGTTGATATCCAAAGTAAGTTTCCAATTTGTCCCTTGCTTGGATACTTTCAGTATTTTCTGCATGAAAATAAACTCTTTCTGCCCTTCTTACTGTCTTTGCAAGAGTTAGTTACAGACCATATTCATAAAGTAAGGAAGCCCTGCATTACAAGTGTACTGAACTCTATGTGAAGGGTGATTCATTTGTAGAGTGGCAAAAATGGTAATGCCTGTGCAGGCCTGTGACTTTCTCAAAGCTCTGATGCAGCTGGGACATCTTAGGGAATGATCTCAACACATCGTACTTACGCTGCAAGTGAATTGATCCCCAGGACTCTTGGAGCTGTCAGCAACTCACGTTGTATGAGGCCTTCATTCATCAACACATTTTTCCATGTGAGCAGCAACTTTTGGGGGAGAAAAATAGAGCAAAACTTATCTGCATAAATCCTGCTGCCAGCACTACTGGACATTTCAGGAAATAAATGTTGGTCAGGAGGCGGTTAGAGCTTGCTGAGTGTCCCAGATGATCTGAAAAGCATTTGGCCTGGCCTCTGAAAATGTAATGTCTGTTATTCTGCTCTTCTAAGGGATATATAAAGCATAATTCTAATATGTGGTCCTGCATGGCTCAATTGGTAGAGCGTGTTGCTTGCAATGTCAGGGTTGTGGGTTTGATTCCCGTCATACCAAAATGTATACACACACTACTGTGTGGCTTTGGATGAACTCATCTGCTAAATTACTTATTTATGCTGTAGTCATACTTATGTACTGCAAAACCATAAATCAACCTTTTTGGCCTAAGACTGGATTTAATCTTTATTATGAGAAGAAATAAACTATCTACGTAACGCAGGGAATGTCAAACTCATTCCATGGAGGGCCTAGTGTCAGCTGGTTCTTGGTTTTGCCTTTCAATTAAGACCTAGACAACTAGGTGTAGGGAGTTCCTTACTAATATGTGAACTTAATTCCTCAATCAAGTACAAGGGAGGAGTGAAATCCCGCAGTCACTCGGCCATCCGTGGAATGAGTTTGACAAGTGATGAAATTACTCAGGTCACTGAGGAGCAAAGTGTCTGCATTTCTGTCCAATTATCCACAGACCGGATGCATGCACTCTCACCTACAGACTTGGCATAAGCATTTGTGATGCTTCAGCCTTGACTTTCTAGTGGCCCTACAGTCTAACAGTAATTCTGAGGTTAATGATGATTACAGAGACATCTCAATTGTCTGGTACTGGCTCTTGATGGTGTGCAATTGGTGGCTTTTTCAGTAAAACAGTTATTTGCATTTGTAACGTTAGAGTATTTTCCCGAAGCTTTTGAATGATAGGACTAAGACATCTTCCCAGTATTTCTGGAGAAGCCGTGAAATTACCAACCCCAGATGGACATATCTGGCACAGACAGACGCTGTACTGTGACTCTGGTAGTACTTCTTTAGGAATGTTGGCTTTGGATGAACATATGGCAGGGCAAAGGTAAACAGGTCCCCTTGTGAGGTGGACAGATGGGGGTATTTCACACAACTAAGATGGCTCTGGTCCTGCTCTGGAAATGGCCCAATACTGTAGCAGAGGTTCCTGCAGTTCAGACTGGGGAGACTCCTTGTTTGACCTGGAATCTCCATTCATCTCCGGCCAAGTCTCCACACATCACCCTCCAATGTATGTGGATCAGCCTGTCTGTCTGTGTGGTCTCATGAGCAGCACAGTGTCCTCTAGGCAGTGCTACAGCATGGCCTTCTCTCCTAGAGAACAGGTCCCCCTAGCTTGTGCAATCCATGGGTTTCATGAATGATAAAAAGTGTGGAATAAATAAATAAACAGGAACATTACCATTCTACAGAGACCTGCCCTTATCACAATTGCACAAGTGGATGCATGCTTCGAAGTGTATTTGCATATTTTACTCTCTTTGTCATTAATACACAATGCAATCGAAAACATTTTTCCAAACCCATTTACACTCCTGCCTTTATGTCTCTATGCAAGCCTTATATAGACTATCACCTGGAATGATGGATTTGCAGAAGTCAAAAGTTCAGATATACACCCAATCAGGAATATGAATGACAGATACATCCTCCTGTACATTAACATACTATTTGTGGAAATGATATGCAGGAACAGGGTAATCTAAGAAATGCCCAAAGCTTAAATCAAATAAAATAAATGCAATGTATTATTTATTGATATGCCGGGGGCATTTAACAGCTTCTCGTTATTGCCCTAATGGTGTTCTGCAAATCCCTGCCCTTGGTCTTCAGGATTAGGATTCTTAATTTTGCCAGAGTGCCTTAGAGATGGGGAAATTCCCACTAGTTTTTAAATGCAGAAATATTTTCTGTACTTTCAAGTATATCATGTCCACCTAATTTTATGAGCAATAACAATGTTAAGTGGTTGCTGTGCTGAATACTGCCAGTGCATTTCAACTGCACAGTTTAATGCAGCACCAATGAATGTGTTTGACAAATGTGTTATCAAAAATGAATCCAAACTTGTTTCATTACATTGCAGTCAGAAGTAATAGTGATAATGTATGGTCTAATAATTCAGTTGTCCAGGATTTGTTTTCATCTATTTGATTTACAACAGGAATGGTTTGTAATAAGAAGTCAAGCTTCAATGAAACATGTAGTACAGCTCCAAGATACAACAAAGTGGGCTGGCCAAATAAAGTGAACTACTATTATTCAGATAAATAGAGCTACAGTAATTGGGCAAAACAGGTCCCTGGTTTATTGAGCAATAAATCAATTTGGCCTGCTCTCAGAGCACCAAGTGCAACATATCTCTAAAAGTGAATACCCCAAATGCTTATGATATTTTTTTAAGAGATTTAAATTATGTTGATCAAAATGAAAAGCTGGTCCTACAATTCTTCAAAGTATAATGATGTTAACACATGCCAATGTAATGTCTTGAGAAACAAACAGCCTAATTTTAGATTTGTGGAAAAAGTCATATACTGTATGTCTCAATTGTATTATCTAGTTCTTTCTCTGCAAGTGGCCTAATCTAAGATGTTTTGTATTGCTATGTCTTGTGTGAGGAGAGATGCAGCACTGCCCCTGGCATTTCAGAAGACCTACAGTATATAAAGTATGTCTAACAACTTAATGACTTGAGTGGACAGCACCTCCAGCTCGTCCTAGCGTCTGGCTTCTAGCTTCTGGCTCACAGTTGGCGAGGAGACCGCAAGAGGAGTGGTTCTCTGTGATCCAATCAGGTGAGGAGGCTATTATCTGCTGTGTGCTGGGCTGTTCAGCCAGCCACCTGCACAGGGCTCCCCACCAGGGGCTGTCAACCACGCCGGAGGCTCTTACACATTCTGACCACGTTTTTTTTATACCAGTTACTCCATGATAAACTGAGCCAAAGTCCTACTATGCTACTTTAAAAAGCCCTCACACTAGTGGGGATCAGCGTCAGAGCACTACAAACAAGGCATTCCGGCTCAATCACTTTGACCTTCAGGGGTAAAAAAATATTCAAAAATCTTTAAATTGCTTTTGAAAATGAGGGCTGGCACAGTAATCATATTATTGTGTAATCAACAATTATGGACATTAACCGTGAATTAAAAATAATTATCATAATCATAATAATGTACATACATTTTAGGCGGTATTTTAATGTAATTTTCAAGGAAAGATAGTTTACCCGATAGCAGCTTTTCATTTTTACAAGAAGAGGGTATGGTTTGTAATTTCTCAACAAGGACAGCAATAATTTTACGAGCAGTATGGCACGGTCAACTTCATTTCCTGAAGTTCTAAACGGTCAAAGCCATTTATTTCTGAGACGGTCAAAGTAATTTGTTTTTGAGACGGTCAAAACCATTTGTTTTTGAGACGGTCAAAGTAATTTGTTTTTGAGACGGTCAAAACCATTTGTTTTTGTCACCAAAGCAGTTCTGTATTCATTACAATTATGACAATAACCATGGTCATGTGCATAACAATTAAATTAACATTTCATGAATCTAGCACAATGTATCATTAAATCATTTCAATTACCAGCTTTTCTGTGAAGATTATCGCAGATACATTCTTTCACGAATCTCTGAAAAACAGATAGGCCTATATAACGTGATTTTATAGCATGATGCAGAGATCAGCTCTGCACTGGCCTGGTACATTCAACTACCAGAAGAAACAGACTGAAATACACCTACCTGGGTAAAAGTTATTCACCACAATCACCCCTTCAATGACATTGATCTTCTCTTCATGAGAGCTGGCTGCTGAGGCTTATCTGATTTTAAGAGCAGATTATCAGTTCTTTTCTCTATATAATTGACTTGGATCCTACTGTTTATGTTATTCTACCCCAGAGTTGGAGTCTTGGATCTCACTGCTTGACATCCGTCCCTGCTTTTTTTTGTCAGACTTTAATAACTTTGAGTGGCTTGTGGGCTATTAGTTATACCAACACTTTGCACTGTGGGGTATTAGTTATACCAACACTTTGCACTACCTACAACTACATGGAGTGACTTCAGACATTTTGGAATAGTCCACATGATATTTAGTCAAGTACAGTACCATTCAAAAGTTTGGACACACCTACTCATTCAAGGGTTTTTCTTTATACTATGTTCTACATTGTAGAATAATAGTTAAAACATCAAAGCTATGAAATAACACATATGGAATCATGTAGTAACCAAAAAAGTGTTAAACATATATAAGTAGATTTTAGATTCTTCAAAGCAGCCACCCTTTGCCTTGATGACAGCTTTGTACATTCTTGGCATTCTCTCAACCAGCTTCATGAGGAATGCTTTTCCAACAGTCTTGAAGGAGTTCCCACATATGCTGAGCACTTGTTGGCTGCTTTTCCTTCACTCTGCGGCCAACCACCTCAATTGGGTTGAGGTCAGGTGCATGTGGAGGCCAGGTCATCTGATGCAACACCATCACTCTCCTTCTTGGTCAAATAGCCCTTACACAGCCTGGGGATGTGTTGGGTCATTATCCTGTTTAAAAACAAATGATTGTCCCATTAAGTGCAAACCAGATGGGATGGCGTATCACTGCAGAATGCTGTGGTAGCCATACTGGTTAAGTGTGCCTTGAATTCTATATAAATCACAGACAGTGTGGCCAGCAAACCACCCCCACACCATCACACTTCCTCCTCCATGATTCACAGTTGGAACCACACATGCAGAGATCATCCGTCCACCTACTCTGCGTCTCACAAAGACAAGGCGGTTGGAACCAAAAAACTCAAATTTGGACTCATCAGACCAAAGGACAGATTTCCAGTGGTCTAATGTCAATTGCTCGTGTTTCTTGGCCCAATTAAGTCTCTTCTTATTATTGGTGTCCTTTAGTAGTGTTTTCTTTGCAGCAATTTGATCATTCACACAGTCTACTCTGAACAGTTGATGTTGAGATGTGTCTGTTACTTGAACTCTGTGAAGCATTTATTTGGGCTTCAATCTAAGATGCAGTTAAATCTAATGAACTTATCCTCTGCAGCAGAGGTAACCCTGGGTCTTCTTTTCCTGTGGCGGTCCTCTTGAGAGCCAGTTTCATCATACACCTTAAAGGTTTTTGCGACTGCACTTGAGAAACTTCAAAAGTTCTTGAAATGTTCTGCATTGACTGACCTTCATGTCTTAAAGTAATGATGGACTGTCATTGCTCTTTGCTTATTTGAGCTGTTCTTGCCATTATAGGGACTTGGTATTTTACCAAATAGGGCTAGCTTCTGTATACCACTCCTACCATGTCACAACACAACTGATGGACTCAAGTGCATTAACTACTTACGGAGTGGTGGGGCGCTACCCGGTGAAATGTGAGGTGCCAAATTCAAAATCCAAAAGGTGAATTATTAAACATTCATCAATATACAAGTGTTGCATAGTCATCAAAAGCTCTGATTCTTGGGAATAGCCCAGCGTTGTCAGATTTCAAAAAGGCTTTACGGCGAAAGCACAACATTTGATTGTTTGAGGGTAGCACCTCTAATATTTATGCATTAGCATAAATCCATAACCCAACACGGGTCTCACAAAACGCATAAAATCGCTAATATAAAATCGCTAATATAAAATCGCTTACCTTTGATGAACTTACCTTTGATGAACTGCTGAGGGCTTCCCAAGTGTCCAACGAAGACATCCAATGGTTCTTTTGTTAGAAAAAGTATTTTATTATATCCATAAATCTCCGTTTGGTTGTCACGTTATGATCATAAAATCCACTGTTGAGTCGCCCATTGAACCGTGAAGAGAACACGTTCAAATTATACCTATACACTTTCTACAAACAAATAAAACATCATTTTTAATGTATCCTTAGGTATCCTTTTGTGTATATTTGCTGTAATATTTCAACAGGACGATAACGTGAACGATAGGAAAGAAAAATAAAGTTGTGCTCGTTCACAATCTCGCGCGCGTCAAACCTTGTTTACAAAAGTGGTCCCCTGACCATTTCCTGTTCCTATCCGTTCTGGTTACTCCTAGAATTCCCAGTCTTTCTATAGAGACTGTTGACATCTAGTGGAAGCCATAGGTACTGCAGTCTCAGTCCTATGCAATAGGCACAATGGAGAAGATGGTCATTTACAAAAAAAACTGCAAATCCGAATGGATTTTCCTCAGGTTTTTGCCTGCTATATCAGTTCTGTTATACTCACATACATTATTTTAACACTCTTATAAACTTCAGAGTGTTTCCTATCCAATAGTACTAATTATTTGCATATCCTATTTTCTGGGCCTGAGTGGCATGCATTTTACTTTGGGCACGCCAGACTCTCCAAAACCGTCACCTATGCAGCCGCTCCCTAAGAAGTTAAATAAACAAATGTAAATGCTGTCATTAAGGCAAAGGGTTGCTATATTGAAGAATGTCAAATATAAAATATATTTTTATTTGTTTAACACTTTTTTGGTTACTACTTGATTCCATATGTGTTTTTTCATAGTTTGATGTTGTCACGATCGTCAAAAGAAGTAGACCAAGGCGCAGCGTGCATAGAGTTCCACATTCTTTAATTGTGAAACATACAACAAAACAATAACGACATAACAAACTCGGCAACTATGCGTAGCGCACACAGGTACTAACCAGAAACAATAACCCACAAACACAGGTGGAAAAAGGAACAACTTAAGTATGATCCCCAGTTAGAGGTAACGACAATCAGCTGCCTCTAATTGGGAACCATAGCTTAACATAGACATAAACAACATAGAAAACCCAATAAACCCCATAGTCACGTCCTGACCAAAACCACCATAGAAAACCCAGAGGGCTATCTATGGCCAGGACGTGACAAATGTAGAAAACCGTATAAAGAAAAACCTTTGAATGAGTAGGTGTGTCCAAACTTTTGACTGGTCCTGTACATACTTTTACAAGTCACATACGCCGCCCTACTAAGCTAAAGAGCAGTATCTGCTCATTGAGTGTAACAAGGAAAAATGACTTCGAAGTGTTTTAGTTGTCCAGCCAAATGAGTTACCTGTTATCTTGCTGTAACCTTATGACCCTATTCATATTGACATGACCTTTGACCTTAGATGGAAGTTACTGCCATCTTGGTTGGTACACCCACTGGAATAATATGCCGTTTTTTTTACATAGATTTTCATAGATTTACTATATGCTATATGTTTCATATACAATTGAAGTCAGAAGTTTACATACACCTTAGCCAAATAGATTTAAAGTTTTTCACAATTCCTGACATTTAATCCCAATAAACATTCCTTGTCCCTGTCAGTTAGGATCACCACTTTATTTTAAGAATCTGAAATGTCAGAATAATAGTAGAGATAATTATTTATTTCAGCTTTATTTCTTTCATCACATTCCCAGTGGGTCAGAAGTTTACATACACTCAATTAGTATTTGGTAACATTGCCTTTAAAGTCTTTAACTTGGGTCAAATGTTTTGGGTAGCCTTCCACAAGCTTCCCACAATAAGTTGGGTGAATTTTGGCCAATTCCTCCTGATAGAGCTGGGGTAACTGAGTCAGGTTTGTAGGTCTCCTTGCTCGCACAAGCTTTTTCAGTTCTGCCTACCAATGTTCTATAGGATGGAGGTCAGGGCTTTGTGATGGCCACTCCAATACCTTGACTTTGTTGTCCTTAAGCCATTTTGCCACATCTTTGGAAGTATGCTTGGGGTCATTGTCCATTTGGAAGACCCATTTGCGACCAAGCTTTAACTTCCTGACTGATGTGTTGAGAAGTTACTTCAACATGTCAACATAATTTTACTTCCTCATGATGCCATCTATTTTGTGAAGTGCACCAGTCCCTCCTGCAGCAAAGCACCCCCACAACATGATGCTTCCACCCCCGTGCTTCATGGTTGGTATGGTGTTCTTCGGCTTGCAAGCCTCCCCCTTTTTTCTCCAAACAAAACAATGGTCATTATGGCCAAACAGTTCTATTTTTGTTTCATCAGACCAGAGGACATTTCTCCAAAAAGTACGATCTTTGTCCCCATGTGCAGTTGCAAACCATAGTCTGGCTTTTTTTTATGCTGGTTTTGGAGCAGTGGCTTCTTCCTTGCTGAGCGGCCTTTCAGGTTATGTCGATATAGGACTCGTTTTACTGTGGATATAAATACTTTTGTACCTGTTTCCTCCAGCATCTTCACAAGGTACTTCTGGGATTGATTTGCACTTTTCGCACCAAAGTACGTTCATCTCTAAGAGACAGAACTCGTCTCCTTCCTGAGCGGTATGACGGCTGCGTGGTCACATGGTGTTTATACTTGTGTACTATTGTTTGTACAGATGAACATGGTACCTTCAGGAGTTTGGAAATTGCTCCCAGGGATGAAACAGACTTGTGGAGGTCTACAATTTTTTTTCTAAGGTCTTGGCTGATTTCTTTAGATTTTCCCATGATGTCAAGCAAAGTGGCACTGAGTTTGAAGGTAGGCCTTGAAATACATCCACAGGTACACCTCCAATTGACTCAAATTATGTCAATTAGTCTATCAGAAGCTTCTAAAGTCATAACATCATTTTCTGGAATTTTCCAAGATGTTTAAAGGCACAGTCAACTTAGTGTATGTAAACTTCTGACCCACTGGAACTGTGATACAGTAAATTATAAGTTAAATAATCTGTCAGTAAACAATTGTTGGAAAAATGACATCTACTTTGTGTCATGCACAAAGTAGATGTCCTAACCGACTTGCCAAAATTATAGTTTGTTAACAAGAAATTTGTGGAGTGGTTGAAAAACTAGTTTTAATGACTCCAACCTAAGTGTATGTAAACTTCCTACTTCAACTGTAGCTTGATACTTGTATCAGCAAAGAACTACCAATAATACTAAGGTAACTGTAGACACTGCAGCCCAAAGCTCGGTGAAACCAAGTTAAAAGGCAGTAACTGACGTGAATGATGGCAGTCACTGCTTTTTACCTTGCTTTCAGCAGAACTATTTCCAGTTACTGCAAATATGACCCCCCCATTTTCTCCATAACACAACACAGTGGAGGCAGGATATTTGTAAATTTTTGACCAAATGTGCAGTTACTGCTCTTTTGCTTGGTTGGGCAGAGTGTAACATTCTCTGTTCTCTGACACGGCATTGATAACTGATTCAAGTAGACGACCATTATGCATAATTATGTTCCACTATTCAATAGCCTAAATCGCCCATGACTCATACAGTATGACACAGACATAGAAATACAATAGTAAAAACTGATCCACTCAGGATAGTCAGTGTGTTGAAATGAAATCAAATGAAAGATGAATTTGTTTGTTTTGTTATTGTTGTTTTTTCTTCACACACTGCGGCACTTCAACAAAGTGCGCTAAATCACATAACTTAATGAAGAAAAGAGAGCCATCTGGTGCTTAAACCATAGTCCATTATGAAAAATAATGCAAATCAAACAAGATTTTAAAGGTCTCCTTTAATGTGAAAATAAAATATTTTCATCCAAGAGCGTTGGTGTTACAACTCATTGATAAGGTAATGATGTATACCACAGGTCAGGCAAGGAGTGGAGGTAATGATGACAGTCATTTAACATATTTACTGGCGTATACTGGACCACCATCTGCAATTTTATGGTTGATTTAGAATCGCTTTATCCTCTCTTTATAGCCGGGACTTCACAATCAAATGTGCATCAGGCATCTTTTTTATCATCACATGTCTGCTGAGCCAGCAGGGCTCATTTGATTGCCATAGCGAAATGCTTTTCTACCCTGCAGTACAAATGTCCTCCATTTGAATCTATTTTTCAAAGGAAAAATCCGTTTTTTTTTTGGTCTGGCCAATACTCAACAACATTATTCTTCATTACTAGGTCATAAGGCATTGACCCTTTTATTATTTCTTTTTGCACTGACTCTATGCACACTCACAGGACTCTACAGTCGTGGCCAAAAGTTTTGAGAATTACACAAATATTAATTTCCACAAAGTTTGCTGCTTCAGTGTCTTTAGATATTTTTTTGTCAGATGTTACTATGGAATACTGAAGTATAATTACAAGCACTTCATAAGTGTCAAAAGCTTTTGACACTTACAACAATTGAACCGCTCTCCTTTCTTGATGATCCGATAAATGGTTGATTTAGGTGCAATTTTACTGGCAGCAATAGCCTTGCCTGTGAAGCCCTTTTTGTGCAAAGCAATGATGACAGCACGTGTTTCCTTGCAGGTAACCATGGTTGACAGAGGAAGAACAATGATTCCAAGCACCACCATCCTTTTGAAGCTTCCAGTCTGTTATTCGAACTCAATCAGCATGACAGAGTGATCTCCAGCCTTGTCCTCGTCAACACTCACACCTGTGTTAACGAGAGAATCACTGACATGATGTCAGCTGGTCCTTTTGTGGCAGGGCTGAAAAGCAGTGGACATGTTTTTGGGGGATTCAGTTCATTTGCATGGCAAAGAGGGACTTTGCAATTAACTGCAATTCATCTGATCACTCTCCATGACATTCTGGAGTATATGCAAATTGCCATCATACAAACTGAGGGAGCAGACTTTGTGAAAATGAATATTTGTGTCATTCTCAAAACGTTTGGCCATGACTGTACACACTCACTCACACAAACTCATACTGACACTCCAACACACACTCACACACTTAATTTGCTCACACACACATAAGGCGCACATACATTCATACTGACTCTAAACCCACCTAGTCACCTTACCCCTATACATATCTACCCTTATCCCTGCACATTGTAAATATTGTATTGGAACTGACCCTAGAACTGACATTTTATATAGCTTACTTACTTTCTCGTGTTATTCTTATTTCTATTTTTCATGTGTTTTTGTTCTGCTTTACTGTTTATACAGTATATTGGGTAACACTTTTAAGGGGTCCTTATTACTGTGTAATTACATATGTAATTACACTGTAACAAGTATTGTAGTTAACTGTAACAACCAATAGTTACACTGTAATAGCAACATTGCGGTGTTACCATGCTTGTTACAAATGGGCAGGTTTCCACTAAATTCACAAACTTAGTGTTTTGTTTCTTCTCAGCTGCATCCAATTGAGTAACAACTGTCACAAAGGTTGTGACCCCTCGTGGATGCGCTGGGTGTCTGAGAGATTATGCCCAATAGGCTCTAATTACTTACCCACGAATATGCACTGTTGAACATAACTCAACGTTATAGCCAGCAATAAAGTGTACCATCTGGGTTAATTTGATCATCCCAGCTGAGGAAAAACATTATTTCAAAGCATCGTACATGTAATGTTTGCCTAAGCAAAATGTAATTATTAGGTGTTACACAGGATTTAAATGAAGTGTGTTTTGAGGGGTACTTAATAGTAATTAATGTGTACTTATACAGTACACTACCCATCCTGACAACCTGGCCCTCATTTTAAAGCTTCTGGAAGTGGGATCCAAGTGGGAAGATATACACACTAATACACTACAGAGTACACGTAATTTCTGAATAAGTACAATGTAATTACTATGTGTTACACAGGATTTAGCTAGTTAAAGGGAAAATGTATCTTGAGGGGTACTTACTTGTAATTAATGTGTACTTATACAGTACATTACCATCCTGATAACCTCACCTTTATTTTAAAGCTTCTGGAAGTTTCACTTCCTTTCTGTTCCTTATTGTAAAATCAGGGCCAGGTTGTCAATATGGGTAATGTACTGTATAAGTACCCCTCAACATACACTTCATTTTAATGAGAAAAATCCTGTGTAACAACTAGTAATTACATTGTAAGTAGGCAAACATTGCATGTACTGAAATAGTGTATTTTTCCTCATCTGGGATGCCACCCACATTAGATCCCAGTCAGTGAAGTTGACGTACTGATCTGTACACTTTATTTTGGTGGTACACTTATTTTTGGGGGAAGTGCTACTGTATCAACAACACTGAATGGAGATATAGTTTGAACAGTGCACATTCAAGGGTAAATAATTAGAGCCTATTGAGCATACTGTAGGCTATAATTTCTCAGACACCCAGCGCATCCACAAGGGATCACAACCTGTGTGACAGTTGTTACTGTAAGCAGCTGAGAAGAAGCGAGTTGGTGAATTTAGTAGAAACCTGCCCATTTGTCACAAGCATGGTAACAAGCATTCATTTTTACACCTTGGTAATTACATTGTAAGAAGGACCCCTTAAAATGAAGTGTTACGCATATTGATATTCATTACTGCATTGTTGGGAAAAGAGCTTGCAAAAAAGGCCTTTCACTGCACTCATGCACATGACAATACAACCTGAAACTTGAAACTAAATGACCAGCCTGGCCCATGGTAAGCAGAAAAGTATTGCCTTCCTTTCTCTGTCTTGATTTGCTTTCTACATGCCCAACATGGAAAATCAGGGATGTACTGTATAAACCGGAGTAGGAACTCATGAACTCAATCCCAAAATGGCCTCTCAGTCTCCTGATACAGATATCTAGCCTACAGGTGAGAAGCCATCTCATGTGTTATTCATATTGATGCCTCTCAAACATCTAACATCTGATTTCCATGATGAAAATGTATTTTTTGTTTTTGTTTTACACAGCTCATTTGAGTCATATTTTGATTATTCTAGATGATAACTTTGAAATTGTAATTGTTTCCAATGAATCATACATATAAACATTGACAAGAATAGGAAAAATTATTGGCAGCTTGTGAATAGCTTAGCATAGGTATACGTTTTGCTTGCATAAGTAGACTGCAGTATATTTCTCTTTGTCGATGATATTTAGCATGTATTATTTTAACAAATGTTTTTGACTCAAAGCTGCAATGAAACTCACACAACAATTTCCTGACATTAATTTACATTTGCATGACTTATAACATCTGAAATGGTCCAATAAGTCTATAAACAACCAGAAGCAGCATGTTGTGGCAACTCGCCATTCTCACACCCTTCACACCCACTGAGCAACTGAGTGCTCCAGGAGATTAGGCACAGGAGTAGTATTTGTGCAGACAATAAGGCAGATTGAGAAAACAATTCCGAGGTGGTTATCAAAAACATGTCGCATTTCTAAACATACTATACAATGTTTCTCTCTGTCTTCCTTCACTGCAGCCGTTCTCGTTAAAGGTGACTAAGAAGTCACAAATCTGAGACAAATTATCAATAGTTAATATAACATTTCTCCAATCCAAGTTCCTTTGCCTTTTTATAGTTGATGTCTCACAGCCAGTAATTCGCATAGAATTAGCAAGACAATAAATGTATTGAAGCAAAAGAGATCGAAATGTTTATGGATTTGAAATTGCTTAGTTTATGACAACACGTTTAATTCCATATGATTTTAATATAAAAATGAGCTAGAACTTCACCAAGTCTTCAAACACAATCGAAAGTCAGCAGTGAAGTCAGTCACAAGAGAATGAGGTTGAGATCTTTCAGCATCTGCAAAAAAGGCATTTGATGACTGGAGAGGTTTTCAAACCATTTTGGACGATGGAGGACTTCAGTTTCAGTATTGTGACAGAGGGCTTGAGACCTGAAACCAAGGCTACTGAGCATTATATTATATTGGTGCCATAAAAAGACCTTTAGCAAGTGAGTGGGATTCTAACACCCCTTGAGTCATTGAGATTGTAGAGCTAGCTTCAAGGCCTATTTGGAGTAGTCCTGTCTGTTACATTCTCACAGTCAAACCGTCATACAATTCTTGAAATGTGTTTCTTTTTAAAACAGACCCTTTCTCTTCCTTAGAAAGGAAAGGCCAGGTTATGTTGTGCCTGAGTATTTAAGGTGTAGCCAGACACATGACCATGGAAGAGTTCTCTTCTGACTGAGAGGCCTGCTGTATGTCTGCTTACCTTGGAGGCAATGTCTTTGACTGATATCCTTTGGACAATTTGCCTTCCCCAACAAATATTTTCATTTTCTCTTGAGATTCTCTGTCTTCTCATATTTTACAGTAGCTCCAACTTCACATACTTCAAAGTCAAAGTCAAAGTCACCATTATTAGTCAGTTGTACAACCAAATGCCTTCAACCGAAATGTGTCTTCCGCATTTAACCCAACCCCCTCTGAATCAGAGAGGTGCGGGGGGCTGCCTTAATCGACATCCACGTCTTACGGCGCCCGGGGAACAGTGGGTTAACTGCCTTGTTCAGGGGCAGAACGACAGATTTTTACCTTGTCAGCTCGGGGATTCGAACTTGCAACCCTCCGGTTACAAGTCCAACGCTCTAACCACTAGGCTACCTGCCACCAACCCTTCTCGCAGAATGTTTTTTTGTTTTAGCAGGTAATTCATATAATAGGCAAGTTGAATAATCATAATGACTAAATGGTGAATTTACAGCAGTGGAGGCAGTGGAGGCTCCTGTCAGGGTTCGTGTGTAGCTGGTGCATGAAGTGTCAGGCGCACGAGAACAGGACTGAGTGAGCAAAGCCCTTTACTCAAAGAACCAAACAAATAAACGCTAACCGCGTAGTACAACAACACTTTGCCAAATGCAAAACAAGCGAGGCAGAAAATATAACGCACCAGCCGGAACGAAAAACGGCTGAACAATAAACAATCACACACAAAGACATGGGGGAAAACATAGGGTTAAATACACAACAGATAATGATGGGGAATGCAAACCAGGTGTGTGAAAAACAAGACAAATGGAAAATGAAAAGTTGATCGGTGATGATTAGAAGACCGGTGACGTCGACCGCAGAATGCCGCCCGAACGAGGAGGGGGAACCGACTTCAGTAGAAGTCGTGACAGCGCCTCAGAGAATGAAGGGGAGAACGATTCTCCTCAGTGAAGTTAATAAAAATAGTGAAACATTTAAAAAGTTAAAATGTTTAGATAAAACTATACTAAATATATTCACGTCACCAAATAATTTATTAAAACACACAGTTTTGCAATGATGGTCTACAGTAGCCTCAGCAGCACTCTGTAAGGTAGCAACATGTGGTAGCCAAGGGACAGCTAGCTTCTGTCCTCCTCTGTGAATACTGAAAGCATAAGTTATAGCTAGCTAGCACTGCAGTGCAAAACATGTGGTGAGTAGTTGACTCAAAGATAGAGAAAGACAATAGATGAACAGTTATGAACAAATTAATTTATACAAAAATTAAGAAGAAGCAAAACTTAGCTGGAAAATGCAGCTAGCTAGTTTAGCCTACACAAACACCCAGCTCAAACAGAGGGATGCTATGTTAGCTAACTGGCTATGACTATCCAACACAACACTGTAACTTTTCCAAGTCTAGGTAAGCTTTTGGTTTGACTAATTTATTGCCACCGGGGCCCACCGGTGTAACTGCTAAACTGCTTACTGACTGTACTGTATGATGGTAGCGGGTTTACTAACCTGTTGGTTCTATTATACAGTGGGGCAAAAAAGTATTTAGTCAGCCACCAATTGTGCAAGTTCTCCAACTTAAAAAGATGAGAGAGGCCTGTAATTTTCATCATAGGTACACTTCAACTATGACAGACGAAATGAGAAAAAGAAATCCAGAAAATCACATTGTAGGATTTTTAATTTATTTATTTGCAAATTATGGTGGAAAATAAGTATTTGGTCAGTAACAAAAGTTTATCTCAATACTTTGTTATATACCCTTTGTTGGCAATGACAGAGGTCAAACGTTTTCTGTAAGTCTTCACAAGGTTTTCACACACTGTTGCTGGTATTTTGGCCCATTCCTCCATGCAGATCTCCTCTAGAGCAGTGATGTTTTGGGGCTGTCGCTGGGCAACACGGACTTTCAACTCCCTCCAAAGATTTTCTATGGGGTTGAGATCTGGAGACTGGCTAGGCCACTCCAGGACCTTGAAATGCTTCTTACGAAGCCACTCCTTCGTTGCCCAGGCGGTGTGTTTGGGATCATTGCCATGCTGAAAGACCCAGCCACGTTTCATCTTCAATGCCCTTGCTGATGGAAAGAGGTTTTCACTCAAAATCTCACGATACATGGCCCCATTCATTCTTTCCTTTACACGGATCAGTCGTCCTGGTCCCTTTGCAGAATAACAGCCCCAAAGCATGATGTTTCCACCCCCATGCTTCACAGTAGGTATGGTGTTCTTTGGATGCAACTCAGCATTCTTTGTCCTCCAAACACGACGAGTTGAGTTTTTACCAAAAAGTTATATTTTGGTTTCATCTGACCATATGACATTTTCCCTGTGTAGAGGTTCTGATGTGGTTTGGCTTGTAAAGTTTTTTTCACCTGGTCACATACAGCTGATGTGCTGTGCATTGAAGTCCAAAAGCGAAGGAAAAAGGTGAGAGCAGGAGAGCATATAGATGCGAGAAGGAATATAACGTGGCTGCTATGAAAGTGAACTGTTTTTACCTGTGATCAGGGGTGTATTCAATGCACTGATTCTGTTGAAAAACGTTTCTTAAATGGAAGCAAACAGAACAAAACAGGTATAAACATATCAGAATTTGTCCAATAGAAGCTCTCGTTTGCAACTGTTGAACTAACACCCTAGATCAGTTAGATGCAGGCAAGAGTGTGCAAGGCAATAGTGAGTGTGTCACTGTCTGTCCATGTGTCACTGTCTGTCAACTCAAAGTTTTCTCTTGACCTGTGTGCACCTACATTGTAAACTTTCATTCCTAGGCTAGATTGTAGCAACCTCATAATGGGTATAGGGAATATTTGAGTATCACGTAGTAGCCTAAACATGTTGATGTTACATTGAACTGGGTGAATGGAATATGAATGACATCCAGTGACATCCAATATTCTGTAATAGAAATAAAGCCATGCTCATAAAAAAAATGATGATCCCTCATTGTAAACGGCACCAATTGCCACTGCTTTACAGAGTTGGATTAAATCGATTTTTTTCTCAACCACCTACACACAATACCCCATAATGACAAAGTGAAAATATGTTTTTTAAAAATGTTTGTAAATTTATTGAAAATGGAATACAAAAATATCTCATTTACATAAGTATCCATCCCGAATCAATACTTTGTAGAAAAACATTTGACAGCAATTACAGCTGTGAGTCTTTCGGAGTAAGTTTCTAAGAGCTTCGCACACCTGGATTGTACAATATTTGTCCATTATTCTTTTCAAAATTCTTCAAGCTCTTTCAAAATGGTTGTTGATCATTGCGAGACAACCATTTTAAAGTCTTGCCATAGATTCTCAAGACGATTTAAGTCAAAACTGTAACTCATCACTCAGGAACATTCACTGTCTTCTTGGTAAGCAACTCCAGTGTAGATCTGGCCTTGTGTTTTAGGTTATTGTCCTGCTGAAAGGTGAATTAACTTTCCAGTGTCTGGTGGAATGCAAACTGAACCAGGCTTTCCTCTAGGATTTTGCTTGAGTCCATTCCATTTCCAGTCCTTAATGATTACAAGCATACCCCATAACATGATGTAGCCACCACTAAGACCAACTCCAGCCACCCTAGTCATAGAATGTTCTCTCTGCTACCGCACGGCAAGCGGTACCGGAGCGCCAAGTCTAGGTCCAAAAGGTTTCTTAACAACTTCTACCCCCAAGCCATAAGACTCCTGAACAGCTAATCAAATGGCTACCCAGACTATTTGATTTTTCTTATTTTTTATTTGAACTTTTTTTAATTTACTTATTTTCGACTTCTGTTTATTTCAGTAAATACTTTAACACTTATTTTTCTTAAAACTGTATTGTTGGTTAGGGGCTTGTAAGTAACCATTTCAGTGTTGTATTAGGCGCATGTGACAAATACAATTTGATTTGACTATGGAAAGTGGTATGGAGAGTGGTACTCAGTAATGTGTTGTATTGGATTTTCCCCAAACACAACACTTAGTATTCATTACAAAGAGGGAATTTCTTTGCCAATTGTTTTCCAGAATTACTTTAGTGCCTTTTTTACAAACAGGATGCATGTTTTGGAATATTTGTATTCTGTACAAGCTTCTTTCTTTCACTCTATCATTTAGGTTAGTATTGTGGAGTAACTAAAATACAGTGTTGTTGAGCCATCCTCAGTTTTCTCCCATCACAGCCATTAAACTCTCGAACTGTTTTAAAGTCACCATTCATCTCATTGTGAAATCCCTGACCGGGTTCCTTCCTCTCTGACAACTGAGCAGCTTTAAGTCAAAACTGTAACTCATCCAGCTCTATGACAACTCAACAGCTTCTACCACCAAGCCATTAGACTGCTGAACAATTCATAAAAATCGCCAAAGGACAATTTCCATTGTTTCTTTCCTCTCAGGCAAACTTACAGATAATTACAGTGCCTTGCAAAAGTATTCATCCCCCTTGGCGTTTTTCCTATTTTGTTGCATTTCAACCTGTAATTTAAATGGATTTTTATCTGGACTTCATGTAATGGACATACACAAAATAGTCCAAAATGGTGAAGTGATTTTTTATTTTTTATTAGTGGTGCGTGCATATGTATTCACCCCCTTTGCTATGAAGCCCCTAAATAAGATCTGGTGCAACCAATTACCTTCAGAAGTTACATAATTAGTTAAATAAAGTCCACCTGTGTGCAATCTAAGGGTCACATGATCTGTCACATGATCTCAGTATATATACACCTGTTCTGAAAGGCCCCAGAATCTGCAACACCACTAAGCAAGGGGCACCACCAAGCAAGCTGCACCATGAAGGAGCTCTCCAAACAGGTCAGGGACAAGTTGTGGAGAAGTACCAATCAGGGTTGGGTTATGAAAAATAGTAGAAACTTTGAATATCCCACGGAGCATCATTAAATCCATTCTTAAAAAATGGAAAGAATATGGCACCACAACAAACCTGCAAAGAGAGGGCCTGCAAAGCTCCACAGTGGAGATTGGAGTATCTGCCCATAGGACCACTTTAAGCCGTACACTCCACAGAGCTGGGCTTTACGGAAGAGTGTCCAGAAAAAAATAAGCAAACACATTTGGTGTTCGCCAAAAGGCATGTCGGAGACTCCCCAAACATATGGAAGAAGGTACTCTGGTCAGATGAGACTAAAATGTTGCTTTTTGGCCATCAAGGAAAACGCTATGTCTGGGGCAAACCTAACACCTCTCATTACCCCGAGAATACCATGTTTTTCATCGGCAGGGACTAGGAAACTAGTCAGAATTGAAGGAATGATGGATGACGCTAAATACAGGGAAATTCTTGAGGGATGTCTGTTTCAGTCTTCCAGAGATTTGAGACTGGGACGGAGGTTCACCTTACAGCAGGTCAATGACCCTAAGCATACTGCTAAAGCAACACTCGAGTGGTTTAAGGGGAAACATTTAAATGTCTTGTAATGGCCTAGTCAAAGCCCAGACCTCAATCCAATTGAGAATCTGTGGTATGACTTAAAGATTGCTGCACACCAGCAGAACCTTGAAGGAACTTGAAGGAGCTGGAGCAGTTTTGCCTTGAAGAATGGGCAAAAATCTCAGTGACTAGATGTGCCAAGCTTATAGAGACATACCCCAAGAGACTTGCAGCTGTAATTGCTGCAAAAGGTGGCTCTACAAAGTATTGACTTTTGGGGGTTGAATAGTTATGCACACTCTCCCAAAAATAATATTTTGCATCTTCAAAGTGGTAGGCATGTTGTGTAAATCAAATGATACAACCCCCCAAAAAAAAAAAATTTATTCCAGGTTGTAAGGCAACAAAATAGCAAAAATGCCAAGGGGCGTGAATACTTTCACAAGCCACTGTAAATGTATGTGTGGGCTACAGAGAGGAGGTAGTCATTCAAAAATCATGTTAATCACTATTGTTGCACACAGAGTGAGTCCATGCAAGTTATTATGTTGTTAAGCACATTTTAATCCTGAACTTACTTAGGCTTGCCATAACAAAGGGGTTGAATACTTATTGACTCAAGACATTTCAGCTTTTTATGTTTTATTAATTAGTTAAAAAATATATATTATAATCCAAATATAAACATATGCTTTGCCATGATGAGGTATTGTGTGTAGGCCAGTGATCAAAAAAATCTACAAACAAGGCTGTAACACAACAAAATGTGGAAAAGATCAAAGGGTGTGAATACCTTCTGAAGGCACTGTATGAACAGATCATTATGGAAAAAAATATAATTTCATTTTATTAGAGGATGACAAATTTAAATAATTTGTTGCAGGATATTGTATAATGTAATACACCATGTTTGATTTTATTTTGATGGTTTGTTGAGTTGTGATTGATTAATGTTGGATTAGTGCTGTTTTTAACTTCCTAAATCTGTGATTAGTGTGAAGTTTAAACAGAAGTGACAGGTTTCTACCCTGGCAAAAAATGCAAAACATAAAAAGTTATTTAGGCATTGGGTGTTTTTGGCATCCTGAAAACAGCACTTAAGTTCATAAAGCTCATTACGATTAAGACAGTACGTTCTACCTAAAACAGTTAGGTCTACTTGACTGTCTTCTTGATGTATACCTTTCAGCTCCTAGTGGAGGAAAGGGCCTCAGCTGTGCATCTACAGCAAACTCTGTTCTGGGTGGTTTTCTTGACCAAATTCCAGGTGGTTCCTGCCTTCTTACTTTCTGTAAGATAGTTACAGGTGTGAGAAATTACAATTTGAATGATGAAATGACTTGCATTAGTTAATTAATTAGTGGATGATTGGCACAATTCTTTTCAGATTATGTGATGATTGTGGATGTCTCTGCTGCCCACAGAAAGTGATACAGACCATAGGTGTGGTGGGTTGCTTTTGCTCAGAGTCTGGAGTTGTTTGGGTATGGTTTTAAGAGCCAGACACCCCAAATACCTGCTTTTTACTGCATGGATGGAAACCAAAAACAACAATAAAACAGGGGTTACACAATAGGTCTTCATGGTCATTGTTTCATCACCAAAATATATCTTATATCATGTTGACCTGGCAACCAATCATAGGATTTGCTCATTTGTCTTCAACTTCCCTGCCCTGTCTCGATAAAAAAAAAATTGGCCTCAAGAGTTTACTAATGGAAGCTTCTCTTTAAAAAATGCCCCACTATTAGTAATCATTCATGTAATAGATGCCAGATTGCAAAGAACCCCATTGCATAATAAGAGACAGGAACACAACACTATCAGCATTTGTGAAACGATTCAGGATCATGGCCGTTTGACGCTAATTTGTAATTCATAGTAGGGTAGCATTCTATTTTGATTTTGTGCAGAAATGTATTGTGGAACATGTGAACTTTCATATGCCTTAATTACAAACGTGTATAGGATCCATAAATATGAATAAAACACTTGAATTATGAGCCTAGTTTAGCCAAGGAGAAAGCTCTGAGCTGTATTGAGAGAAACAAGGCAGGATTCATGATTGGTTGAAATAATGGAGTTGGAAAGTAGAGACTACTTTCTGGAGAACAATGCCATCTTGACTCATGCCTTTACACGTCAGTTCTTAAAGCGATGGGTGGGGCTAAGGCTCAAAAGGGTGTGAACAATGCTGAATGGCCATAAACAAAGAAGAACTCTCTAGTCTAGAAAGTGTGAAAATCTTTCAAGTGCATTTTTCTCATATTTGTCTCCAACATGCGATAACAAGTTTATCAAATTTCAAAGAAGCATAACTTTCTCATTCAACAACTGCAATGTATGATATACCATTTACCAAGCTCCGAGTCTGAAAAAAAAGCCAATCTTGAAAATTGTACATAAGCTCACCTTCCTGAATTCTGTCCCATTTACTCAAATTACAAACAAGGGCAGGCATCTTATCCCAACCTGCCAATTGAATACTCTATTACTGTGCTGATTGTTCAGAAGCTCACACCAACCAGACAGAAAAGAGGTGTCGTCACTGGTGTCATGCATTTCTTTTGTATAATTGTTTGAGATTTTGTGTTTGTTAAATTTGAGAATTGAGGCTGATTGAGGCTGATTGAAGCAATATTAATAAACAATACATCTGAATGCAAATGATGTATTTTGTCTTTGGAGAGATGGTGGGAATGTAGGTCATTGTTCATGTAGGATTTTAATGACAAAGAAACAGTATTTATGTTATTGGGACATCTCAACATGTAAATTCTTGTTCTCTTTTAATTTTAGCAAACAGTACGTTAGCAGCTTTAGGTTTGATGAATGAGAGGACAGGTTGGCTTGTAGATGTTGGTGCATCAAAACGGTGACAAATGGCTATGGGCCTAGTGTTTGCAAATCACAGTCAACAGTGTTGGCGCTGCCTGCCACTGCCTCAAACAGAAAGGCTTCCTATATACGTACTACTCACTTCCACATCATTCATCTTATTCATGAGCTGATGAAACTGTAGGAAGCATACAGCAAGGAAGACATGGTGGTGTACTGTTAGGTAGGCCTACTGTAGCTCATTGCAGCCTGCTAGGTCCTCGTGTCACAAAGGGAACAAGACATATATTTTTATGTATTCAGTCTGCACCAGTCTGACATTGCAACCACTACTACACAATCCCAAGCAAGGACAATATAATTCTTAATTAACTTTAAATTATATTATAAGTATAATTATCCATAGTGTAGCAGAAATTATCATCCTGGATGGGGTCAGCTATAGCAAAGGAGGCTATGTGGAGTGTTCATGGCACACTGAATGCAAATATGAGCCAAACTACAATAATGGACAAACTATCACTAAGAAGAACACGTAATTGTGAAGATAATTGCATCATTGCCTCAAGATAAGGACTAAAACAAAACATTGTTTTTATAAAGCCATGTTAATGAAGAGTGTTTTCACCAGATAATCATTGCCTGCAGGTTGTGTGCAATGAGGTTAATTAGAATCCTACTTTAGACTGAAATATAATGATAAACTACATCTGCAATGGAAAGAATATATCCATGTGTTATACTCCATACAAAAAGATCACTACTAGCACACATTTCCAGGCTTTTTTTTGTAACAGTTGTATAAACAATATTTGGTAAAAGGTGACCTAGGTTTCATTGTCAATTGTCCTTCAAACAATCTTTATCCAACGTTTTCATAATGTAGGAGTGTCATTTCATAAATCCATAACATCTGTGTTGATTCTTAAGGAATTGGAAAACATAGCCACAGGTAATTCTGGCGCAATTGTTCCCACAAATTTTTTTACTTTGAGTTAGCACCAAAAACAATCCGTTAGCAACTGATTTCAACCGTTATTCACCCACTCAAAAAGACAAACAGAAGTTTTTGGAATTCCCAATGTGTTATTGTTATGCTTTCAACCATCTAGAAGCACAACCAAATGTCAATGGAAAAACAATGTCTGATTTTTGGTTTAGTTGACATCTAAATGTGTTATCACTGTGCTTTCAACCATTCAAAAGCACAGCAAAGTTCAATACAATGCCATATATTTTGTATTTATACAACAACGTAATGTGTTATCGCTGTGCTCCTTCTAATAGCACAACCAAATGACCTGGATTGCAGTTGAAATTACATTTAAAGTGCGTGCGTAGTGCAAGTAATCAATGCTGTTCGAGATCTCCAAACCTGTGACTTTTGCACGCTATCTTCAACATGCATGCTTTCTATGATTACATAATACATATATAGATACTGAAACCTCAAAATGTGGCCATTTTAAGGTTGAATAAATACTGTTGCATTAGTTTGTAAGATATCCTTAACTTTAAGCTATTTACTGTATTATAAAAGTAATATTGAATTGTGTTTGGTTTACAATGCAACCAAATATCAACATTTAAAGGAGATGTAGATTGTAACACAGAGCCAGAGACGTTTGGATCCATATGCAGTATATTTAATAAAGGTAGGTCAGACAGGCAAAACTCAGAGAACAGCGTAGAGGGTGTCAAAGGAGATCCAGAAACAGAACCAGTACCAGGCGTGGGTCGGGGCAGGCGGCAGACGGGAACACGAGAGCAAAACACAGTCCAAGGTCAGAAAACAGGGAATCAGTCAATCAAACAATAGAGCGCTCAGAAATGACTAGCCGGGGCAGTACAAGACTTCGCAAAGTATTGGGGCCTGGAGATATAATATATAGGGGAGAGAAGTGGATACAGCTGTGCAGATAATTAGACCTAGGTACGGGGCTGATGGGAAGTGTAGTCAATACTCCGGTGACGGTGTCCTTTGGTGATCGGAGAGAGCCACAGAGGTGCGATCCATGACAGAGCCCCCCTCCTGCGAGCGGCTCCTGAAGTGAGGACCGACAAGACGCCGAGGTCTTCCACGGGATCTAGGGGCAGGTCTTCCAGGATGGTTCTGATGAAACTCTGTGATGAGTGCGGGATCCAGGATGTCTTGTGATCTCACCCAGGATCTCTCTTCTGGGCCGTACCCTTCCCAGTCGATCAGATATTGCAACTCCCTACCTCGGCGTCTTGAGTCGCATATCTCCTTTATTCGGTAAGCCTCCTCGCCGTTGATGATGATGGGAGGGGAGCTCTCTTCTGCAACCTCATCTTGGTCCCTCTCTCCTCTCGGACCACCGGCAGGTTTGAGCAATGACACATGAAAGGTGTGAGAGATGCGGTAAGTGGATGGCAAGGCTAGACGGTATGACACTGGCGTTATTTGTCTAAGAATCTTAAAAGGACCTACGTACCTAGGGCTTAGCTTCTTGCTGGGAAGTCGAAGACAGAGGTCCCTGGATGACAGCCACACCCACTGTCCAGGAGTGTACTCGGGTCCCCTTCTCCGGTGACGGTCAGCCTGCTCTCTGACTCTTCGAACTGCTCATTGGAGGTGTACGTGAGCATTGTTCCAGGTCTCCTCACTTCTCTGTAACCATGCGTTAACAGCCGGAAGATCAGTAGGCTCCCCCGGACCAGGGGAAAAAAGGGGGTTGGTATCCTAACACACATTGGAAAGGGGTGAGGCCTGTAGAGGGTTTGAGCAAGGAGTTCTGGGCGTACTCGGCCCACATGAGAAAACGGCTCCAGTCCTGCTGGTTCTGATGACAGTAGGTGCGCAGAAAGCGTGTAAGTTCCTGATTCAACCTCTCGACCTGCCCATTAGCCTGTGGATGATATCCGGAGGTTAGGCTGACATTGATGTTGAGCTGCCCGCATAACGCCCGCCAGACCCGAGAGGTGAATTGTGGTCCCCGGTCCGAAACTATATCCTCAGGTAACCCATAAAGTCGGAAGACCTGCTGTACCAAAGCCTCCGCTGTTTGTAACGCTGTGGGCAGTTTGGCCAAGGGGATGAACCTGCAGGCCTTTGAGAAACGATCAACCACTGTCAGAATGGTCGTGAAGTTCTGGGAGGGGGGGTAGATCTGTGACAAAGTCAATAGCAATATGGGACCAGGGGCGTTGCGGGACGGGTAGTGGTTGAAGCAATCCGGCTGGTTTCTGATGAGAGGACTTGACGATGTTGCAAGTGGCGCATTGATGCACGAAGGTGATCACATCGGCTTGGAGCGTAGACCACCAGAAACGGTTAGTCACGAGGTGAGTGGTGGCCGTGATCCCAGGATGTCCCGCACTAGGAGTGTTGTGCACCCATTGTAACACTCGTTTACGAAGGCTTAGCGGCACGTAGGTGCGATCCGGGGGGCATTCAGGCGGTGATGGTTCCTCCCTCTGTGCTGCGGAAATCTCGGTCATTATGTCCCACTGTACTGGGGCGAGAACAAGTGTCGTTGGAATGATGGGGTCCGACGTGGATGGACTAGAGGAACTGTCAAACTGTCGGGATAGAGCGTTGGCCTTGCCATTCTTGGAGCCTGGGCGATATGTGACCCTGAAATCGAATCTGGTGAAGAATAGCGACCACCTGGCCTGTCTGGGGTTCAGTCGTTTGGCGGCCTTAATGTACTCTAAATTACTGTGGTCAGTCAAAACCGTAAACGGCAGACGAGCTCCCTCCAACCAATGCCGCCATTCCTCGAAGGCGACCTTCATGGCAAGGAGCTCCCTATCACCCACATCATAATTTCGTTCAGCTGGGGTAAGCTTTCGGGACTGGTAAGCACATGGAAATAGCTTGGCTGGGTTACCATGTCGTTGTGACAATACGGCCCCGATTCCTGTATTGGAAGCGTCCACCTCCACAATGAACTCCGCTCGGGATCTGGCTGATGCAAGATGGGGCCGTGGTGAATTTCTCCTTGAGCTGTTTGAATGCTGCCAGACTCTCGGATGACCACTGTAACCGTTGCCCTCTACCTTGAAGAAGCGACGTGAGTGGCGCTGCTGTGATGCTGAAGTTTCTGATAAACCGACGGTAGAAGTTGGCGAAGCCCAGGAAACGCTGTAACTCCTTTACCTTGGTAGGTTGCGGCCAGTTGACCACTGCTTCTACCTTGCTGTTGTCCATGGTCACTTCCTTGGCACTGATGATGTATCCCAAGAAGGAGATCCGTGTCTGATGGAACTCACATTTCTGAATCTTGGCGTATAGGTGGTTATCAATGAGACGTTGAAGAACCGCTCTGACATCTCCGAATAGATCCGAATGTCGTCGATGTAGACAATGAGCTTCTGGTTAAGCATGTCTCGGAAGGTCTCATTGACAAATGACTGGAACACGGAGGGACTGTTAGCGAGCCCGAACGGCATCACTCGGTACTCATAGTGCCCGGTAGTGGTGGAGAATGCCGTTTTCCACTCGTCCCCCTCCTTGATCCGAATCAGATTGTACGCATTGCGCAGGTCCAACTTGGTGAAGAACCTGGCGGTGCGGAGCTGTTCGAGGGCGGCTGGAACTAATGGCAATGGGTAGCGAAACTTCACGGTGATCTCGTTGAGACTGCGATAATCGATACAGGGACGTAATCCTCCGTCCTTCTTCTTCACAATGACATAGATGACTAGCCTGGCTTTAATTCCAGTTTGTCTACAAATAAAAGTAACTGTCCAGTGTTTCCAGATCTATATTAAATACTACCTATAATTAACTATAATATGAGTGAAATAGCTTTCCTTCCCCCAAAAATGTTAATAAATTATCTAAAACAAATGCTTTTCTGTGTTGGAGTGGTGTGGTCATACCGCAACAACAGAATGGATTTGGCATATACCGGTCATAAAAAATATTAATGCCAGTAGACTGCTGATTGGCCAGCTCAGCAAATGAGCCAACATGACATCATGTTCTATGATGAATAGCAAGCATTTTTTTTATAAGGGCACAAGGCCAGACCCAGATGCAGACATGGGAGGCAGATGGTTTGAGTCTTTGATATTTATTATATTCCAAAAGGGTAGGCAAGAGAATGGTCGTGGACAGGCAAAAGCTCAAAACCAGTTCAGAGTCCAGGATGTACAGTGTGGCAGGCAGGCTCAAGGTCAGGGCAGGCAGAATGGTCAGGCAGCCGGGTACAGAGTCCAGAAACAGGCAAGTGTCAAAACCGGGAGGACTAGCAAAAGAGAATAGAAAAAGCAGGCACATGGGAAAAACACGCTGGTTAACTTAACACAGACAAGACGAACTGGCACAGAGAAACATAAATACACCGGGTAAAATAAGCAACACCTGGAGGGGGTGGAGACAATCACAAGGACAGGTGAAATAGATCAGGGCGTGACATTTTTAATTGGTCTGTTTGAGATACAAGTTTGAATTGGGGTTTTTGAAGTGTTTTTTTTTATTTCTTCCAAATTATGCTTTGGCCACAAATACGAGTATAGGACGAGTCAACAACATTATATGTATGTGAGTTAACAGAACTTTGGATTTGCACTGGACAGTTACTATAATAATTTTTATGTTGGATTCAGGTCTCCATCTCAACCAAATGTTAAAGAATAGGACTAAATCAAATCAAACTTCTAAAGGATCGGTGATACTGGAGGGCGCGCAATTCAAATAAATAATCATATTAAATAAATAATATGTACATTTAAGTGTCTTATATCGGCTGAAAGCTTAAATCTGATCTGGGAAATAGGCCAAAATAGTCATTGGTGATATATGACTTATAGACTTGAAATCATTGTCCACTTGAATAATGTAACTTTAATAATGTTTACATACTTGCATTACTTGTCTCATTTGTACAGTGGCTTGCAAAAGTATTCACTCCCCTTGGCATTTTTCACTCCCCTTGGCATCTTACAACCTGGAATTAAAACAGTTTTTTGGGGGGGTTTGTATTGTTTGATTTACACAACATGCCTCCCTTTTTGAAAATGCTAATATTTTTTATTGTGAAACAAACAAAAGGTAAGACAAGAAAACTGAAAATGTGAGCGTGCATAACTATTCACCACCCCAAAGTCAATACTTTGTAGAGCCACCTTTTGCAGCAATTACAGCTGCAAGTCTCTTGGAGTATGTCTCTACAGTGAGGGAAAAAAGTATTTGATCCCCTGCTGATTTTGTACGTTTGCCCACTGACAAAGAAATGATCAGTCTATAATTTTAATGGTAGGTTTATTTGAACAGTGAGAGACAGAATAACAACAACAAAATCCAGAAAGACGCATGTGAAAATTTTTATAAATTGATTTGCATTTTAATGAGGGAAATAAGTATTTGACCCCTCTGCAAAACATGACTTAGTACTTGGTGGCAAAACCCTTGTTGGCAATCACAGAGGTCAGACGTTTCTTGTAGTTGGCCACCAGGTTTGCACACATCTCAGGAGGGATTTTGTCCCACTCCTCTTTGCAGATCTTCTCCAAGTTATTTCGAGGCTGACGTTTGCAACTCGAACCTTCAGCTCCCTCCACAGATTTTTTATGGGATTAAGGTCTGGAGACTGGCTAGGCCACTCCAGGACCTTAATGTGCTTCTTCTTGAGCCACTCCTTTGTTGCCTTGGCCGTGTGTTTTGGGTCATTGTCATGCTGGAATACCCATCCACGACCCATTTTCAATGCCCTGGCTGAGGGAAGGAGTTTCTCACCCAAGATTTGACGGTACATGGCCAAGTCCATCGTCCCTTTGATGCGGTGAAGTTGTCCTGTCCCCTTAGCAGAAAACACCCCCAAAGCATAATGTTTCCACCTCCATGTTTGACGGTGTGGATGGTGTTCTTGGGGTCATAGGCAGCATTCCTCCTCCTCCAAACACGGCGAGTTGAGTTTTTGTGGGAACAAATGCGCCAGAATTACCTGTGGCTATGTTTTCCAAAGAGCTTCATTTTGGTCTCATCTGACCACAACACTTTCACCCAGTTGTCCTCTAAATCATTCAGATGTTCATTGGCAAACTTCAGACAGGCATGTATATGTGCTTTTTTGAGCAGGGGGACCTTGCGGGCGCTGCAGGATTTCAGTCCTTCACGGCATAGTGTGTTACCAGTTGTTTTCTTGGTGACTATGGTCCCAGCTGCCTTGAGATCATTGACAAGATCCTCCCGTGTAGTTCTGGGCCGATTCTTCACCGTTCTCATGATCATTGCAACTCCACGAGGTGAGATCTTGCATGGACACCCAGGCCGAGGGAGATTGAAAGTTCTTTTGTGTTTCTTCTATTTGCGAATAATCGCACCAACTGTTGTCACCTTCTCACCAAGCTGCTTGGCGATGGTCTTGTAGCCCATTCCAGCCTTGTGTAGGTCTACAATCTTGTCCCTAACATCCTTGGAGAGCTCTTTGGTCTTGGCCATGGTGGAGAGTTTGGAATCTGATTGATTGCTTCTGTGGACAGGTGTCTTTCATACAGGTAACAAGCTGAGATTAGGAGCACTCCCTTTAAGAGTGTGCTCCTAATCTCAGCTCGTTACCTGTATAAAAGACACATGGGAGCCAGAAATCTTTCTGATTGAGAGGGGTTCAAATACTTACTTCCTCATTAAAATGCAAATCAATTTATAACATTTTTCACATGGGTTTTTCTGGATTTTTTTGTTGTTATTCTGTCTTTCACTGTTCAAATAAACCTACCATTAAAATGATAGACTGATCATTTCTTTGTCAGTGGGCAAACATACAAAATCAGCAGGGGATCAAATACTTTTTTCCCTCACTGTATAAGCTTGGCACATCTAGCCACTGGGATTTTTGCCCATTCTTCAAAGCAAAACTGCTCCAGCTCCTTTAAGTTGGAGGTGTTGCGCTGGTGTGCAGCAGTCTTTAAGTCATACCACAGATTCTCAATTGGATTGAGGTCTGGGCTTTGACTAGGCCATTACAAGACGTTTAAATATTTCCCCTTAAACCACTCGAGTGTTGCTTTAGCAGTATGCGTAGGGTCATTGTCCTGCTGGAAGGTGAACCTCCATCCCAGTCTCAAATCTCTGGAAGACAAACAGGTTTCCCTCAAGAATGTCCCTGTATTTAGCGCCATCCATTATTCCTTCAATTCTGACCAGTTTCCCAGTCCCTGCCGATGAAAACATCCCCACAGCATGATGCTGCCACCACCATGCTTTACTGTGGGGATGGTATTCTCGGGGTGATGAGAGATGTTGGGTTTGCGCCAGACATAGCGTTTTCCTTGATGGCCAAAAAGCTACATTTTAGTCTCATCTGACCAGAGTACCTTCTTCAATAGGTTTTGCGAATCTCCCACATGCCTTTTGGTGAACAGCAAATGTGTTTGCTTATTTTTTTCTTGAGGCAATGGCTTTTTTCTGGCCACCCTTCCGTAAAGCCCAGCTCTGTGGAGTGTACGGCTTAAAGTGGTAGGATGGACAAATACTCCAATCTCCGCTGTGGAGTTTTGCAGCTGCTTCGGGGTTATCTTTGGTCTCTTTGTTGCCTCTCTGATTAATGCCCTCCTTGCCTGGTCCGTGAGTTTTGGTGGGCGTCCCTCTCTTCGCAGGTTTGTTGTGGTGCCATATTCTTTACATTTTTTAAGAATGGATTTAATGGTGCTCCGTGGGATGTTCAAACTTTCTGATATTTTTTTATAACCCAACCCTGATCTGTGCTTCTCCACAACTTTGTCCCTGACCTGTTTTGAGAACTCCTTGGTCTTCATGGTGCCGCTTGCTTGGTGGTGCCCCTTGCTTAGTGGTGTTGCAGATTCTAGGGCCTTTCAGAACAGGTGTATATATACTGAGATCATGTGACAGATCATGTGACACTTAGATTGCACACAGGTGGACTTTATTCAACTAATTATGTGACTTCTGAAGGTAATTGGTTGCACCAGATCTTATTTAGGGGCTTCATAACAAAGGGGGTGAATACATATGCACACACCACTTTTCCATTTCTTATTTTTAGGATTCTCTTTTAATATTTTTTTTTTTTTCATTTCACTTCACCAATTTTGACTATTTTGTGTATGTCCATTACATGAAATCCAAATAAAAATCTATTTAAATTACAGGTTGTAATGCAACAAAAAAGGAAAAACGCCAAGGGGGATGAATACTTTTGCAAGGCACTGTATATACTGTATTCTACTGTATCTTAGTCTATGCCGCTATGACATTGCTCATCCATATATTTATATATTCTTGATTCTATTCCTTTACTTAGATTTGTGTGTATTAGGTATTTGTTGAGAAATTGTTAGATATTACTTGTTAGATATTTCTGCACTGTCGGAACTAGAAGCACAAGCATTTCGCTACACCCACAATAACATCTGCTGAACACGTGTATGTGACCAATAAAATTTGAAGTATGGTTACATTTAATTTGCTCTCTTAAACCTACTCTTTGGAATGACTTCAATAGTAACAGTGAATCTATTTAGTTATTAAGAGATCTATCAATAATCATTCTCATGATAGCACTTTGGTAGTAGTCAGTGGCAAAATTCAAAGCTGGGCTTGGTTAAAACCCTGGATGGGAGATCAAATGGATAGCTCTAGATAGATCAACTCTCCAGTAGGAGGTGCTGCTCAGCCTTATGTTTTTTTTCTGATACTGGAGATAATGTTGGTTCAAAGGTTCAAAATCAACATATTAACTCAAGGTTTGTCTGTGTTGAAAATTGGTTACCATTATGACATAATCCTGTGGTTGAAATTTCACAATCAAAACAACAGTTGACAACAGTGTTTTCCACATAGATTCCACATCACAGTATGTTGACAAATTAAGTTGAAACCATTTTGTTTGTGCTCAGTAGGTTAAGATTTTTTTCAGATATATATATTTTTTTCTTTCTTCTTTAAAAAATATATATTGGCTAAACCACATGGTAGATCCTAAGTTTGAGCTCAGGTGCATACTGTTTACATTGATCATCCTTGAGATGTTCCTACAACTTGATTGGAGTCCATCTGTGGTAAATTCAATTGATTGGACATGATTTGGAAAGACACACACCACACAAGATCTCACAGTTGACAGTACATGTCAGAGCAAAAACTAAGCCATGAGGACGAAGGAATTGTCCGTAGAGCTCAGAGACAGGATTGTGTTGAGGCACAGATCTGGGGAAGGGTAACAAAACAATTCTGCAGTATTGAAGGTCCCCAAGAACAAAGTGGCCTCCATAATAGGCATTGTCGTGGAAGAAGTTTGGAACCACCAAGACTCTTCCTAGAGCTGGCCGCCCAGCCAAACTGAACATTCGGGGGAGAAGGGCCTTGGTCAGGGAGATGACCAAGAACCTGATGGTCACACTGACAGCACTCCAGAGTTCCTCTGTGGAGATGGGAGGATCTTCCAGAAGGACAACCATCTTTGCAGCACTCCACCAATCAGGCCTTTATGGTAGAGTGGCCAGACGGAAGCCACTCCTCAGTAAAAGGCACATGACAGCCCGCTTGGAGTTTGCCAAAAGGAATCTAAAGACTCTCAGACCATGAGAAACAATATTCTCTGGTCTGATGAAAACAAGATTGAACTCTTTGGCCTGAATGCCAAGCGTCACTTATGGAGTAAACCAGGCACCGCTCATCACCTAGCCAATACCATCCCTACGCTGAAGCATCGTTGTGGCAGAATCATGACGTGGTGAAGTTTTTCATTGGCAGGGCCTGGGAGACTAGTCAGGATCGAGGGAAAGATGAACGGAGCAAAGTACAGAGAGATCCTTGATGAAAACCTGATCCAGAGTGCTCAGAACCTCAGTCTGGGGCAAAGGTTCACCTTGCAGCAGGACAACGACCCTAAGCACACAGCCAGGACAACACATGAGTGGCGTCGGGTCAAGTCTCTGAATGTCCTTGAGTGGCCCAGGCAGAGCCCGAACTTGAACCCGACTGAACATCTCTAGAGACACCTGAAAATAGCTGTGCAGCGACACATCCTATTCAATCTGACAGAGCTTGAGAGGATCTGCAGAGAAGAATGAGAGAAACTCCCCACATACAGGTGTGCCAAGCTTGTAGCGTCATACCCAGACTCGAGGCTGTAATCGCTGCCAAAGGTGCTTCAACAAAGTACTGAGTAAAGGGTCTGAATAAATATGTAAATTTGATATTTCCATTTTATATGTTTAGTAAATTAGCAAAATATTATGGGGTATTGTGTGTAGATATATGAGGGGACAAAAACAATTGAATACATTTTAGAATAAGGCTGTAACTTAACAAAATGTGGAGAAAGTCAAGGGGTCTGAATACTTTCCAAAGGCACTGTATATCAAATCAAATCAAATTGTATTAGTCACATGCGCCGAATACAACAGGTGTAGACCTTACAGTGAAATGCTTACTTATGAGCCCCTAACCAACAATGTAGTTAAAAAAAATAAGACAATTAAAGAGCTCACAGGGGGGTACCAGTACCGAGTCAATGTGCGGGGGCACCGGTTAGTTAAGGTAATATGCACATGTAGTTATTAAAGTGACTATGCATAGACGATAACAACAGAGAGTAGCAGCGGTGTAAAAGGGGGGGAGGGCAATGCAAATAGTCTGGGTCGCCATTTGATTAGATGTTCTGGAGTCTTATGGCTTTGGGGTAGAAGCTGTTTACAAGCCTCTTGGTCCTAGACTTGGCGCTTCGGTACCGCTAGCCGTGCGGTAGCAGAGAGAACAGTCTATGACCAGGGTGGCTGGAGTCTTTGACAATTTTTAGGGCCTTACCTCTGACATCGCCTGGTATAGAGGTCCTGGATGGCAGGAAGCTTGGCCCCAGTGATGTACTGGGCTGTACCCATTACCCTCTGTAGTGCCTTTCGGTCGGAGCCCGAGCAGTTGCCATACCAGGCAGTGATGCAACCTGTCAGGATGTTCTCGATGGTGCAGCTGTAGAACCTTTTGAGGATCTGAGGACCCATGCCAAATCTTTTCAGTCTCCTGAGGGGGAATAGTTTTTGTCGTGCCCTCATCACGACTGTCTTGATTAGCTTAGTGATGAGCCTTGAGGGCACTATGGTGTTGAACGCTGAGCTGTAGTCAATGAATAGCATTCTCACATAGGTGTTCTTTTTGTCCAGGTGGGAAAGGGCAGTGTAGAGTGCAATAGAGATTGCATCATCTGTGGATCTGTTAGGGCCGTAAGCAATTGGAGTGGGTCTAGGGTTTTTGGGATAATGGTGTTGATGTGAGCCATGACCAGCCTTTCAAAGCACTTCATGACTACAGACGTGAGTGCTACGGGTCGGTAGTCATTTAGGCAGGTTACCTTTGTCATGTCTTGACTATAATCAATGTGTTTGACTGTTATTGTATAAAATAATTACATAACACATTCAATTATTATCAATTAAATTAATCATATAAAAATTATTTAAGTAGTAGTCTGGGGCACCACAGGAAAAGTTATTTAACAACTTACTATCTCCTGACTAAACTAAAGATACAAATATATCTTACATCAGACACAGTCAATTCATAAATTCTTATTTACCTCATATCTGTCTCATTTTGAATGACTTCAAATCTGCACGAACCCTAGAATAAAGGATGAATCAGCGATACACAAATTGGCTTAATTATTTATTTGCAAACTAAATAATCACACAAAATTACATAAACACACACACAGGATAGCTTACACATTGATTACTACGCAATGCAATTAAAAGTTCCTAGTGGACTAAACCCATATGACGGCTTGTTACTCAAAAGGGTGGATTCTAAAGAGAGGGAAAGGGAGAGAAAGGAATTCCACTATCGTACAAACAGCTGATAACTATGGTCATGGAAATGTGAATACTTTGCACATGAATGGCCGCTCGTTCGAAGGAATTGCAATGTACATATTTACGTTTATGTCTTTGCTGTCTCTCTGTTGAAAACCCTCGATTCATCTACGGGGAGTAATTCGACAGAAAGTCTCTGGTTGTGTAAGTCTCTTGTTGTCGACCAGAGACCACCATATCTTTTGTAGTCGTAGCTTCTTGGTTTCGGAGTGTCTGTGAGAATGGATCTTCCAGAGGAAGTGTTCGTTAGAATGGATCTTTTAACGTACCACCCGGTGGTTGTCGGTCGAGTTTACTCTGCAGACTGAATGTTCCAACGTGCAGCCACGCTCCAAGTTTTTCTTTTCTCATAGAGTGTAACCATTCGTGGCGTCCAGTTCAACACTGTCGGCCTGCTTGATCTTTAGTCTTGTAGTTTTCTTAACCATTTGTAAAGTATTCAGATGGCGCTGCACTTAACTGGTCTATAGAGAGTTCTTCAGCGGGTCCTTTTAAACACTTGGGGAAAAAGGGCGTTCCATTATGTTTGGCATGATGTCTGTGCTCATGTGGACGTGGTTACTGACTGGATAAACTTTACATGAATAACCATCTTCTCATTTAGAAGGCCAAGATCACATTTCATCTTCTCACAAATAGTTTCACATTTAATCCTATAAGTTCCACAACATTTGGATGTAAACCTGACAACTGGGAAATATACATATTCAGAGTTATGTTGTTATACCATCCTTAATGAGATACCAAAACAACAACTGATCTGACATAATTGTTCTTTAAGTATCCACGGACCATTCCAACTGTTTGAATTACAGAAATATTGTTTCATTATTCAACCTTTTTATGTTGTAGTTTTGGTGGGAGGAATCTCCTTGTAACAAAAAGATTTTTTCCCCTCCATCCTGCAGAGCCCAAAGGCAGAGTCTCTACAAGGTATTTAGGATGTCATAACATGGCCAACTTCACCCCTCTCCCCCTCTGCTGGAGAGAGAGAGCGCTGTAGAGAGGACTCACTGTAACATGATCCATCGTATCCTCACAGGAGAGTCATGACACCATGGAGTTCTTGGGCACAGGGACTATGCTGTTCTGCTTGAAACATGTTGGTATTACTGACTCAGACAGGGACAGGTTGAAAATGTCTGTGAAGACGCATGCTCGGAGAACACATCCTAGTAATCCGTCTCGCCCTGTGGCCTTGTGAATGTTGACTTGTTCAAAGGTCTTACTCACATCGGCTACGGAGAGCGTGATCACACAGTTGTCCGGAACAGCTGGTGCTCTCATGCATGCTTCAGTGTTACTTACTTCGAAGCGCGCATAGAAGTAATTTAGCTCGTCTGGTAGGCTCGTGTCACTGGGCAGCTCACGGCTGTGCTTCCCTTTGTAGTCCGAAATAGTTTGCAAGCCCTGCCACATCAGACAAGCATCGGAGCCGGTGTAGTAGGATTCAGTCTTAGTCCTATATTGAGCCTTTTCCTGTTTGATAGACCATTGGATGGCATAGCGGGATTTCTTATAAGCGTTCAGGTTAGCTTCCCGCTCCTTGAAAGCGGTAGCTCTACCCTTTAGTTCAGAGCGGATGTTGCCTGTAATCCATGGCTTCTGATTGGGGTACGTCACTGTGGGGACACCGTCATTGATGCACTTATTGATGAAGCCAGTGTCATGACGTTGGCCCTCTTTGGGGATGGAGAGCACCATCCCCTTCTCTCTCCCATCTCTCTCCCTCCATCCTCCTCCCTTACACCCAGGTTCTCTTATCGCACGTCGTAAATTCCGGGGGGAAACTCTCCCTCATGGCCCTGCAGTATACACAGAGGTTTTCATAGGGAGAACAAAGGAATTTCTGCCACATCAATTTCTGCCACATTAGCATAAATGCATAAACCATCGCGGTTCACACAAACACATTTCACAGCGAAAACAAATCCCTTACCTTTTGAAGAACTTCTGCTGAGGGCTTCCCAAGTGTCCAACAAAGACATCCAATAGTTATTTTGTTAGAAAAAGTCATTTATTATATCCATAAATCACAGTTTGGTTGGCGCGCGTTATGATCATAAAATACAGCATCCACTAGCCCATTGAACCGTGAAGAGAACGCGTTCAACCTATACCTATACACTTGTCCAAGAACAATCAAACATCCTTGATAATGTATCCTTAGGAACACTTTTATGTATATTTACTATAATATTTCAACCGGATTATAAACTGGACGATAGGAAAGGAAAAAACCACAGCGTGCGCGAGCCCGTGAACGCGCATCCTCTTCTGTTTACATCCAATGACCAGTTCGAAATTCTTCTTCTATTACCATCCAGAGCAACTATAACATCACCAAACACTGTCTAAAGACTTTTGACATCCAGTGGAAGCAATAGGTACTGTAATCTTACTCCCAGAAATGGCTGTTTTCAATAGGGAGGGGTTCAAAATGAGGCAATGTGTCAAAAACTCTTTTTCCAGGACAGAAATTCCTCGGGTTTTTGCCTGCTATATCCGTTCTGTTATACTCACAGGCATTATGTTAACACTAGAAACTTCAGAGTGTTTCCTATCCAACAGTACTAATTATGTGCATATCCTATTTTATGGGCCTGAGTGGGAGGCATTTTACTTTGGGCACACCAGACTCTCCAAAACCGTCACCTCGGGAGCCGCTCCCTAAGAAGTTAATGTTTGTGAATCTCAGGAGAGACAATACAGCCACATTACCATAATCATGTTTATACAAGAATCTTAGTTGTGAGACTTGCATCTAATTGTTGTATAAAATGAATGAGTTATGATGAAACTATTTGTGAAATTATGGAATGTGATTTTAAACTGTTTAATGAAAGAGAATCCAATTCCCTTTAGAAAGTAACTAAGCCACAGGCCCACCCCATGAGCACAGACAGTGATCTGGCGTCATGGGACGGCCCTTTTCTACTGTTAGGAATATAACCCCCACCAGAAGGAATCATCTTCAGACCAGGCCTACCTCGATTATCAAGAGGGCTAAGGGTTGAGTGGAGACCAGTACCTCTATCACAGAGGGAACTAAGATTTGAGTAGAGACCACAAATGGTTTTTGAATTCTTAACCATACCACGTGGTTAAACTCTGAAACTATCGATTCGACAGAATAAGAGCAACTCTTCGATACATAATTAATAGTCTGCAGCTAGAAATTATCTCGACCTGAATGCGAGAACTGTCTATTCTAAGAACATTTCTTAATGGTACTCTGAAGTACCCATTCTAACCACTAAATACTTATTGGAAGAGAGAGAGAGAGAGAGAGAGAGGTGGATGAACTTCCCAACAGAAAGACGGACGATCCCAACGACACACTGAGCGTAAATATATATTGATTGCAATTGTTCCCGAATGAGTGAGCATTCATGTGCAAAGGATTAGCATTTCAATGAATATAATTATCAACTGTGAAGTGACTCATTTGTGTATTTCCCTTTCTCAATCCACACCCACTTCCCTTTGTCCACCAAGCCACCATACCGGCTTATCCCATTAGGGAACCTGCCCTATCATTTCCTTGTAACCATATCTAGTTGGTTTGTTTACTGTTTGTTTATGCATTACTGTGATTATTTAGTTAGTTAATAATTGAGTGATTTAAGACAATTGGTGTATATGTGATGATCCTGTGTGTAGCTGTGTAGAGAGTCAGGCGCAGGACAGCAGAATAGAGTAATCAACGTAATTTACTCAAAAATACGCAATAATAGCAGAAACACACGAGCCCACAAAGACGGACTGAGTAACAACAAAACAATCAATCACAAAGACATGGGGGGGACAGACGTTTAAACAAGGAACATGTAATTAGTGATTGGAAACCAGGTGTGTATAATGAAGACAAAAACATAGAAAGTGAAAAGTAGATCGGCGGTAGCTAGAAAACCGTCGACGTCGACCGCCGAAAGCCGCCCGAACAAGGAGAGGGACCAACTTCGGCTGAAGTCGTGACAGTACCCCCTTGATGCGCGGCTCCAGCACCGCGCCGACACCGGCCTCGGGGACATCCAGGAGGATGAGGCACAGGGCGATCCGGGTGGAGACGGTGAAACTCCAGCAGTAACGACGGGTCCAGCATGTCCTCCACCGGCACCCAACATCTCTCCTCCGGGCCGTACCCCTCCCACTCCACGAGGTACTGGAGACCCCTCGCCCGGCGCCTTGAGTCCATGATGGCTCGGACAGCATACGACGGGGCCCCCTCGATGTCCAGAGAGGGGGGGGACCTCCCGCACCTCAGATTCCTGGAGTGGACCAGCTACCACCGGCCTGAGGAGAGACACATGGAACGAGGAGTTAATACGGTAATCTGGGGGGAGCTGTAACTTATAACATACCTTGTTCAATCTCCTCAAGACTTTAAAGGGCCCCACAAACCGCGGGGCCAGCTTCCAGCAGGGCAGGCGGAGGGGCAGGTTTCGGGTTGAGAGCCAGACCCTGTCCCTCACTGCGGTGGCAGTCGGCGCTCGCCTTCTGCCGCCTCACGGCTCGTTGTAGGTGCACATGGGCGGCCTCCCAGGTCTCTTCCAAGTGCCTAAACCATTCATCCACCGCAGGAGCCTCGATCTGGCTCTGATGCCACAGTGCCAGAACCGGCTGATACCCTAGTACGCACTGGAAGGGGGAGAGGTTAGTGGAGGAGTGGCGGAGTGAGTTCTGGGCCATCTCTGCCCAGGGGATGAAACTTGCCCACTACCCCGGCCGGTCCTGGCAATAAGACTGCAGAAACCTACCCACATCCTGGTTGACTCTTTCCACCTGCCCGTTACTCTCGGGGTGAAAACCTGAGGTAAGGCTGACTGAGACCCCCAAACGTTCCATAAACGCCCTCCAAACCCTGGACGTGAACTGGGGACCCCGATCAGAAACTATGTCCTCAGGCACCGGAAGACGTGGGTGAACAGGGCCTCCGCAGTCTGTAGGGCCGTAAGGAGACCGGGCAAAGGAAGGAGGCGGCAGGACTTGGTGTTTCCCTGTGACGGTGGAAGATCCGTCAGGAAATCCACAGACAGGTGTGACCATGGCCATTGTGGAATGGGTAAGGGTTGTAATTTCCCTCTGGGCAGGTGCCTAGGCCTTGCACTGGGCGCACACCGAGCAGGAGGAAACATAAACCCTCACGTCCTTAGCTAAGGTGGGCCACCAGTAATTCCCACTAAGGCAGCGCACTGTCCGACTGATGCCAGGTTGACCAGAGGAGGGTGACGTGTGGGCCCAATAGATCAGACGGTCGCGGACAGCAGACGGAACGTACAGACGTCCAGATGGACACTGAATGGGAGTGGGCTCTATACGTAACACCTGCTCTGTGTCTGCGTCCAGCTCCCACACCACCGGTGCCACCAGGCAAGAGGCCGGAAGTATGAGAGTGGGATCTATGGCCCGCTCCTCTGTGTCATACATCCGGGACAGTGCGTCTGCCTTAGAGTTCTGGGAACCTGTTCTGTAGGAAAGGGTGAAAACAAAGCGGGTGAAAAACATGTCCCACCTTGCCTCGCCGCCCGGATGTACTCCAGATTACGGTGGTCAGTCCAGATGAGAAAAGGGTGTTCAGCCCCCTAAAGTTTTGGTGGCGTACCCGAGCACTGAGACAGCACAGCTCCTATCTCAGCCTCGGACGCGTCCACCTCAACTATGAATGCCAAAGAGGGATCCGGATGAGCCAGCATGGGAGCCGAGGTAAACAGAGCCTTCAGATGACTAAAAGACCTGTCCGCCTCAGCTGACCACTGCAGTCGCACCGCCTTCAGCAGTGAAGTAATAGGAGCCGCTAATTGACCAAAGCCCCGGATAAACCTCTGGTAGTAGTTGGCAAACCCTAAGAACCGCTGCACTTCCTTTACCGTGGTTGGAGTCGGCCAATTACGCATGGCTGAAATGAGGTCATTCTCATACTAAATGCTGTCTTCCACTCGTCCCCCTCCCGGATACGCACCAGATTGTAGGCGCTCCTGAGTTCCAATTTGGTGAAGAAGCGCGACCCGTGCATTGACTTGATCGCACTGGCTATGAGAGGCAGCGGGTAGCTGTACCTCACAGTGATCTGATTGATACCCCGATAGTCAATACACGGGCGCAGACCTCCATCCTTCTTCTTCACAAAAAAGAAACTCAAGGAGGCAGGGGAAGTGGAGGGTCGAATGTATCCCTGTCCCAGAGATTCGGTAACATATGTCTCCATAGCTGCCGTCTCCTCCTGTGACAGAGGATACACGTGACTCAAAGTCAAAAAGTCACCATTATTAGTCAGTTGTACAACCGGATGCCTTCAACTGAAATGTGTCTTCCGCATTTAACCCAACCCCTCTGAATCAGAGAGGTGCGGGGGGCTGCCTTAATCGACATCCACGTCTTCGGCGCCCGGGGAGTGGGAAGTGCTGCGTCTACCAGGAGATTTATCGCACAAACCCCCCGTCGATGGGGTGGTAATTGAGTCGCCTTCTTTTTACAGAAGGCGAGAGCCAAATCGGCATATTCTGAGGGGATGTGCACGGTGGAGATCTGGTCTGGACTCTCCACCGTAGTTGCACCGATGGAAACACCTACACACCTCCCCGAGCACTTTCGTAAACATTCTTTTAGAGCCCTCTGTTGCCACGAAATAGTGGAGTCATGATAGGCCAACCAGGGTAGACCCAGCACCATGGGAAATGCAGGAGAATCAATGAGGTAGAGACTATTCTCCTCATGACCCCCCTGCATCACCATACTCAGTGGAACTGTAACCTCCCTAATCAGCCCTGACCCTAATGGTCGACTATCTAGGGCGTGTACAGGGAAGGGCATATCAACAGACACAATAGGAATCCCTAAACTACGGGCAAATGAACGGTCAATAAAGTTCCCAGCTGCTCCTGAATCGACGAGCGCCTTATGCTGGGAACGCGGGGTAAACTCAGGAAAGTTGATATACAAAAACATGTGTGCAACAGGGGTCTCTGGGTGAGTCTGGTGCCTACTCACCTGGGATGACACGATAGTGCCCTGCCTGCTGCATCGACTCCCTGAGGTACCCCCCCAGCACCGACCAGCAGTGTGCCCTCTGCGGCCACATAAGGTGCAGGGAGTGGTCCCTCCTCCGGCCCCCCTAAGAGCAATCCCTCCTTGCTCCATAGGTGTAGGATCCGAGGTGTTGGGGGATGGAACTAACGGGCCCTGAGGTTTAATGTAATTAGAGGTTTAAGAGGTTTAATGTAATTAGTGATTGGAAACCAGGTGTGTATAATGAAGACAAAAACATAGAAAATGAAAAGTAGATCGGCGGTAGCTAGAAAACCGGCGACTTCGACCGCTGAAAGCCGCCCGAACAAGGAGAGGGACCAACTTCGGCTGAAGTCGTGACAGTATAGCTGATTCATAGTAAAGACTGGGTTCGTGCAGATAACCAACAATTTACAACGTTCGAAATGAGACTAACGTGAGGTAAAGAATAATTCATTAATTAGAAGACTAATTGATCAGATATTAAGATATCTGAAAAGTTATATTAGGAAAATTATAACTTTGTAATCTGAATATTTTCCTTGGTGCCCCGACTTCCTAGTTAATTACATTTACGTGATTAGTTTAATTAATAAAGTCTATGGTAGCAAAACAATCCTGTAGCTTAGCATCTGTGTCATCTGACCACTTTCTGTATTGAGCGAGTCACTAGTACTTCCTGCTTTAGTTTTTGCTTGTAAGCAGGAATCAGGAGGATAGAATTATGGTCATATTTGCCAAATGGTTGGTGAGGGAGAGCTTTGTATGCATCTCTGTGTGTGGAGTAAAGGTGGTCTAGAGTTTTTCTTCCTGTGGTTGCACATGTAACATGCTGGTAGAAATGAGGTAAAACGGATTTAAGGTTCCCTCCATTAAAGTCCCCGGCCAGTAGGAACGCCGCCTCTGGATGAGCATTTTCTTGTTTGCTTATGGCCTTATACTGCTTGTTGAGTGCGGTCTTAGTGCCAGCATCGGTTTGTGGTGGTAAATAGACAGCTACAAAAAATATAGATTAAAACTCTCTTGGTAAATACTGTGGTTTTCAGCTTATCATGAGATACTCTACCTCAGGTGAGCAAAACCTTGAGACTTTATTAATATTACATTTCATGCACCAGGTGTTATTGACAAATAGACACAGACTGCCACCCGTTGTCTTACCAGCTGTATGTTATCCATGTCATCGTAAAGCCACAAATCAGTGAAACATAAGATATTACAGTTTTTAATTGGTAGGATAGTCTTGATCGGAGGTCATCCAGTTTATTATCCAATGATTGCACGTTGGCTAATAGGACTGATGGTAGAGGAGGGTTACCCACTCGCTTTCGGATTCTTACAAGGTACCAAGACCTATGACCTCTATCTCTGTCTCTTCTTCATGCAAATCACGGGGATTTGGGCCTTATCCGTTGTCTGAAGTAAATCCATTGCGTCCGACTCGTTAAAGAAAAAAATCTTCGTCCAGTACGAGGTGAGTAATCACTGTTCTGATAACCAGAATCTCTTTTCGGTCATAAGAGAAGGTGGCAGAAACAGTATGTACAAAATAAGTTACAAATAACGCGAAAAAACACACACAAAAGCACAAATTTGCTATATTGTAAAAAGTTATGAAAACAAAAATTTGCTTTTAGGTCTTAATATAAGGTTAGGGTTAGGCATTAGGGTTAGCAGTGTGGTTAAGGTTAGGGTTAATGATTTTATTACTTAGTGGCTGTACCAGCTAGTGACCAATCTGCAGAGCTGCCTTCAGAAGATTCATGACAAAAACCTGCGAGTAGTCTGAGCAGTCTCAATGTCACAAGATATTATTTAAATAAGAAACCTCTCAACAAGTATTATGTTTGATATACAGTATAATAAAAAAAAGTCTGTCTCTTTAGTGTATGATTATCAATATGGAGTGTGCAAATTACAGAAAATAATATAATATAATAACGTAACTATATTAAAGTTTTTATCATGAAATGTCATGTTTACCAAGGAGCTATTACTGTATGAAGAGCTCATTATTATTTATTTAGTCATGATTACAGACTAGTGGTTCTTTACAATGAACTTAATTGGCAGTTTACAGCGAGAGTTTAAAAAAGAGACTTGAATCAAATGCACAATGTTCAATGATAGCGTCATTACCATAACTGACACAACTATTGAACAAAGTCCCATAAAAAGAAAACTTAACAAACAATGCCTTGAAAACCACAGCTACTTAATTTTCAAAATGGTGTCCATGCTCCCAAAGGTGGCATATTTCATTTTTCCTATCTATGCACTTTGAAGGCTGTCACTGGAGAACAGCACTGCTCTCAAGGATGGATTTGGGATTCACTCAGTCTCCTGAGGTGAAGTCCTTGCTTATTGAACAATCCAGTAACCACGACTTCGAGTTGTGTCTGAGGCCATCCTCTAATTTAATATGCTTTCTATTGTAAGGTTTCACTTTAGAAGAGCTAGAGCAGTTTCCCCCAACATCTCTATGGATATAAATGCAACCCTCTTTCAATAGTAAGTGTCAGTTCTTTGTGGTGCACAAGAATTGCTTTACCAAAGTCGTCTGAAAATTGAATCTCTCTGGGGACCTTTGACAGATGGGGCGGGAGGGGGGTTACGAAGAAAAGGGAAGAACAAGGCTGTGTTAGTTGATGCTTTCATGCAACTGAAAAAGGAGAGAAAGGAAACTAGAAACTGATATCTATGCAGTTATCTTCATGTGCTAACAATCACATAAATATTGCCCCGCTCCTGATTCCCTCAGCTTTCATGTTGCACATTTAGTGCAATTTCACATTAAGTGCATGTCATGGCTTGGAGCACTGTTATTATCATCAGCAAAGTGATAAAATAGCCTCATGTTTTTTTTTATCATCAACTAACTTCAACAACAAAGAACTCCCCCCCATCAAAAAAAGTGTGATCTTTAAAGCTTCAAGCTGTTCTGAGGCTCTTTAAAAGGTCCCTCTCTGAAGGGCTGATTTCTGTCAGGAAAATGTACTTACACGAGGTGGCACAAAGCTTTTGTCATTCTATTAGATTTTAGGTACAATGTGACCCCAGGAGCAGTGCGGAATAGAGTTGCAGAATTTTACTCACCTGCTAGCCAAACAGTAGCAACAACAGCATCACTCTTAGGTATCTATTGAACTACTAGTAAAGGGTCTACTGCTAGGCCTAGGCCTAAACTATATCCAGCTTACTACATTATCTTGAAATGTATTTGAGTTTTGAGATCTTCTTAGCCGAGAATTTCGTAAATGTGAAGGCAAATGGGTAATGTTAGGGTCTTTTGTTCCAGAGGTGGGAAGTAAGGAACTCTGGCAGGCAATGATTTCCCACAGCGATGCACTTTATCTGCATGTGACAGGTTTTGATTTGACTGTTTCAAGAACAACCTAGACAATGCAATACATCATTTTATTTGTAAGATGATGTGCATCAACTCACTTTATTCAGAAAGCAGCAACAACATTATGTTTCAATTTACAGAGAGTAATGTTTTGACCACTGTCAGTCACCAAGTTAGTAACACAGTTCTGAAAGTGGCAGAGGTTTGAATCCAGGTAAAAAATAAAATAAACCGTACCCTAACCCTTACCCTGGCCTAAACCTAAGCTAGCATGCCTAGTCTTAATAACCTTTTACTGCAGTGGGATAAATCAGGGTCACAAAGAGTGATTCTTGGTAGTCTTAAAAAAAGAATACATCTGTACCATGTCAGATATATAAATGTATCACATTTTGAGTTTGCATCTCAATATTACACTTTATATACTGACATAGAATACCCAGATTTTCTGCATTAAAAAAATATATGTTTATACATTATGAAAATTATGAAAGATATTAAGAACATTCCACCCATAAGGCCGCTAGGTCATTTGACTGCAGGAAAGCAGTTACAACTCAAGCAGTTACAAATTTGTAACATTTTGTACGAATTGGAATTTGTAACATATCAAACAATGTGTACCCTAAATACTGAAGGCAAAGCACAACCCTAGATTTCTTGCATACTCTTATTATTAATTTATTTAGCCAGCTCTAGAGCTTAAACGATTTAAAATATTAAAACAAAACCAACTTTCAAATGCTCAGACTGCCCCCAGATTGCTTGAGAAATATTTTTGAAAGCATGTATTATTTTTGTTCTAAAACAATATTTAAATGAGCTTCAAATGCATTTCAATGGAAATAAAAGTGCTAGAGACTTACAGCTGTGAGTCTTTCTGGGTAAGTCTCTAAGAGCTTCGGAACACCTGGATTGTACAATATTCCTCCATTATTCTTTTCAAAATTCTTCAAGCTCTGTCAAATTGGGTGTTGATCACTGCTAGATAACCATTTTCAGGTCTTGCTATAGATTTTTAAGTAGATTTAAGTCAAAACTGTAACTCTGCCACTCAGGAACATACAATGTCTTCTTGGTAAGCAACTCCAGTGTATATTTGGTCTTGTGTTTTAGGTTATTCTCTTGCTGAAAGGAGAATTCATCTCCCGGGGTCTGGTGGAATGCAGACGGAACCAGGTTTTCCTTTATGATTTTGCCTCTGCTTTACTAAATTCTTTATCCTGAAAAGCTCCACAGTCCTTAATGAGTACAAGCATACCCCATAACGTGATGCAGCCACCACTATGCTTGAAAATATGGAGAGTGGTACTCAGTAATATGTTGTATTGGATGTGTCTTAAACATAACACTTTGTATTCTGTACAAAAATGTAATTTCTTTGCCAATTATTTTGCAGTATTACTTTAGTGGCTTGTTGCAAACAGGATGCATGTTTTTGAATTTTTGTATTCGGTACAGGTTTTCCTCTTTTCACTCTGTCAATTAGGATAGTATTGTTGAGTAACTACAATGTTGTTGATCCATCCTCAGTGTTCTTCTATCACAGCCTGTAACTGTTTTAAAGTCACCATTGTTCTCATGGTGAGATCCCTGAGCGGTTTCCTTCCTCTACGGCAACTGAGTTAGGAAGGACGCCTGTATCGTTGTAGTGACTGGGTGTATTGATAAAATTACACCATCCAAAGTGTAATTAATAACTTCATCATGCTCAAATGCGTATTCAATATCGGCTTTATTTTTATTTTACCCATCTACCAATAAGTGCCCTTCTTTACGAGGCATTGGAAAACCTCCCTGGTCTTTGTGGTTGAAATTCACTGCTCGACTGAGAAACCTTACATAGCACACATTTGTGCACAGTTTTTGGGGGCGCATTTCGTGAGCACTACTTTCAAAACTACTGGCTGAAACTATCCAAAAGCTCTGGAGCATCACCTCTATGGGATCGGTGTCCCACCCGAGGGACGGTTGAGCTAACGTAGGCTAATGTGATTAGCATGAGATTATAAGTAATAATCCAAAAATCCCAGGACATAGACATATCTGATATGGGCAGAAAGCTTAAATTCTTGTTAATCTAACTGCACTGTCCAATTTACAGTAGATATTACAGTGGAATAATACCATGCTGTGAGGAGAGTACACAATTATGAACTTGAAAATGTATTAATAAACCACTTAGGCACATTCGGGCAGTCTTGATACAACATTTTGGACAGATTTACAATGGTTCATTGGATCAGTCTTTGCACATACACTGCTGCCATCGAGTGGCCAAAAATATAAATTGCGCCTGGGCTAGAATAACACATTATGGCCTTTCTCTTGCATTTCAAAGATGATGGTACAAAAAAAAACGTTTTTTTCTTTGTATTATCTTTTACCATATCTAATGTGTTATATTCTCCTACACATTAATTTCACATTTCCACAAACTTCAAAGTGTTGCCTTTCAAATGGTATCAAGAATATGCATGTCCTTGCTTCAGGTCATGAGCTACAGGCAGTTCGATTTGGGTATGTCATTTTAGGTGAAAATTGAAAAAAAGAGTCCAATCCTTAAGAGGTTTTAACCTTACCCAAACACTTACCAAAACCCTAAGCACTTGCTAGCATGCCTAAAAGCATGTCAATGTTGGTTGATTTGCGATTTTAAGAATTTAAGCAATCTTTGCATTTCGGACAATGTAAATGAGCAAGTGGCAAAGGGAAAACATCAAACAACAACCTTTTGAAGAACAAACAAGACCACCAACTGACAAAGGGGAATTTGAACATTGCATTTCAAATAACGTGAAAAGGCCTCAGGCAAGGCTAACCTGTGTATGTTTCATTTAATGCCAACCTTGAGCAAGCATCAGGAACCTGTCTTATAACAGAACAGAGAAGTACAATAAGGGAGGCCAGATTGTGTTCACATTCAGCACAACAACAAAAAAAGTATAATCAAATAGCCACTTTCACATTAATAGTCTTTTCTACCAGGATTAACATTTATACTTGGTGTAGAAGTTAACAATTAAATATGCTAGAATGGTTGAATTGTGTGTGAGATTCACATTTTGTTTTTTGTAGTCATCACTGAACATTCAAATTCAATAACCACTCTGCAAGTTTTCTGAGAAACAGTATGTTTAGATTTAAATAAAGCCTCCGTTGTATACAGAAAAAATGTACTTTACCTCACAAACACAGCCTCATAATTGATTCTTATGACCAGCAGGATAACAAATATGACCACTTAAAGTGATATTGGATTTGGTCATCATTCCACGCAGGAAAATAACTGAACAGAAACACTAAGCAGTTAAAATCTCAACAAACACATTTAAAGCATCATTAGCATCCTCATTATTGTGGGCCTACAAAACTTACATAAAAATATTGCAAGCCATAGGCCCTTGGGTTTTACAATGGAAAAAACTTTTTTTATGCCCACTTCAGCTTTACATCAAATCAAATGTTATTTGTCAGATGCGCCAAATACAACAGTTATAGACCTTACAGTGAAATGCTTACATACAAGCCCTTAACCAACAATGCAGTTTTAAGAAAAATGCCCACAAAATAACAAGTAAAAGTAACAAATAATTAAAGAGCAGCAGTAAAATAACAATAGCGAAGCTATATACAGGGGGTACAGGACAGAGTCAATGTGCGGGGGCACCATCGAGGTAATTGAGGTAATACTGTATGTGCATGTAGGTAGAGTTATTAAAGGGACTATGCATAGATAATAACAGAGTAGCAGCAGCATAAAAGAAGGGGGCAATGCAAATAGTCTGGGTAGCCATTTGATTAGATGTTCAAGAGTCTTATGGCTTTGGGGTAGAAGCTGTTTAGAAGCCTCTTGGACCTAGCCTTGGTGTTCAGGTACCACTTACGGTACGGTAGCAGACAGAACAGTCTATGACCAGGGTGGCTGGAGTCTCTGACAATTTTTAGGGCCTTACCTCTGACATCGCCTGGTATAGAGGTCCTGGATGGCAGGAAGCTTGGCCCCAGTGATGTACTGGGGTGTACGCATTACCCTCTGTGATGCCTTGCGGTCGGAGGCCGAGCAGTTGCCATACCAGGCAGTGATGCAACCTGTCAGGATGTTCTCGATGGTGCAGCTGTAGAACCTTTTGAGGATCTGAGGACCCATGCCAAATCTGAGTGGGAATAGGTTTTGTTGTGCCCTCTTTACAACTGTCTTGGTGTGCTTGCACACCAAGACAGTTGTGATGTTGGTGATGTGGACGCCAAGGAACTTGAAACTCTCAACCTGCTCCACTACAGCCCCGTCGACGAGAATGGACATACAGTACATAGTCATGTACATACAGTACATTTGCCATGAAATGCTGCATGAAGTTGAATGTGTCTTTCACATAATTTATTTAGCATTATTATTTATGTATTTATTTTTACAGAACAAATATGAATAGCACAGCATCACTGCAACATCCATCTGCCAAATAAATGTATTCATACTGTGCTGCCTCTCTCCCTTGACTTGATTGTTTGTTTAAATCACCGGAATTTTACTTTTTTCTCTCAAAAGTTACCCCCAAGCAAAAATGTTTTTGACAAATTTGGCAGCTTGATTTGTCATCTTCATGAACCCTTGCTAACATTTAAAATTCCACTTGGACAGATCATCATTGATGATTCAGCATAGATGACCATTTTAACAGGCCATCGTTTTCCCCTTCATCTGCTTTGGATCCAGGTCCTTGGATTCCTAGCAGTAGTGGCAGGAGACTGGTCCCAGGCAGTGACAGCAGGAATGGTGGGCCATTCGGCCATGACGGAAATTAATGAGACATGCATCGGTAATGAGATTACAAAGCTGTAGCAGAGGAGCCAGAAAGGAAGACCACCAGGTACATGCTGTCACAGCCTCACCTCCACTGCGGAGAGCAGAGACACACCTGTGTGCCTCAGCTAACACTCAATACAGTGCCAGCGTGGATGGTGGAGACATGGCAGGTGTGTGATCTCATTTGTGGCGCTCAGGTCTGTGGTGCTCCCTGACGCATCATGTTTGTGGCAGGGAACGACATTTGTCGCAGCTGTTTTAATATCTCCACGGGCTTGTCATGGGAAGCACAAGGAAAGTCTAGGAATGGATGACAATCAATCTTACTTCAGGAATTAAAAGACAAAATATGAACTATATTTTTGTTAATGTCATAAGTCATAAAATGTTGGCTTTTTTCATTTATTTTGGTGACATTGTTTCAAAATGTATTTCAACATTACATTGTAATTGCAAAATCTGAGATATTAAACTCATGTACTATCATTTAAGTAAGATGAGTGAGTAATTTTATAGCAATTAAGGAATACAGAGGTGGCCAGATGTAGGCCTACGTATTTAAGAAATAAGGCCAGAGGGGGTGTGGTATATGGCCAATATAGAGATATATGGTATATGGCCAATATAGAAATAGAGATAATTCTGCAAGTTTTTGTATTTTTGGGGGGCTTTCGTACATTTTACTTACCATTATGCCTCTGGCGTCGTGTGTCATTACACGTGTCACGCCCACAATGATGACGTCATACCCATTGAACCCATTGTTATCATCACATACTTCCTAACTAACACACAGGCATTGATGTTATTGTACACATTTAAAAATATCCATTGCAAAGCTTAAGTATCCCACTTTGCTAGGTGTCCCACTTTACCAATACTCAGAGCCATTACTATGTTTATATTGTGAAGGGTAAAACAAGAACTGCATTCTCCTGCTTTGCTTGTCAGCTTTGTCTGTGAACGGGACATTAAGGGCGTGTTAAAAAATTTGTGAGCAGTGCTTACACTGTAAACAACTTCTGGTAATGCACTGTGGGTTATTTAAAATGTAAAATCTGCTCTTATGCATTGATTATCTACAGTATGTAGGCCACAGGAGGCTGCTGAGGGCTGGAACAGAGGAAAATGGAATGGTGTCAAACCAGTGGCGAGTTTATCATGTAAAGCTTGGTGGGGCAAAAAATAAATAAAGTGGGATGCATGCCAGCAAAGCCACTACACAACACAACACAACACTAAACAATACATTAATTTCACTATAACTGTGACAAACTGTGCCCACATACTGTTAGGGCCTATATAAAGCTGTCCCAAAGGCAGAGTCCCAAAAGCAGTCCCAACACCTTACCACTGCTACACCTGGCTATCAGTGGAGCCTTGTCTGGTAGCGAAACAGTTCATTCAGCCTCATTTACTGCCCTTAAAAAAACATAGCTGATACGGCTGTCTTGCTTAATCAAATGTGATTTCTACTGACAATTGAGATGTACAAACTATGACATAAGGGGACGACAAGCGGATAAGAGGCAATCCGTCATTATGATTAAGACATTAATGAGCGAGCTAGGACGGACGTAGTCAATATAACTATTTGTTCAGCACTTTTGAAATGTACAGCGACAGAATTCAGAACATAGGCCGTTCTTACAGTGTTCTCCCTGTACACCAAGTCAGAACCGTAGGATAAATAAAGGGGGCATATAAGCAGACAACAGGTTATAGGCTACATGTGCACCACCAAGTAAGAACAGTCGGTGAAATTAATAGGTGAAAATAGACCAAATTATTAGGGTGAGGCACATGGGCTACTAACAGCTTACTACACAACATACACTTAGTATTACACTCAGTCATCTTCAGGTCGTAGCTCTAGAAAGAGGCCAGAGTTCCCAATTTACAATTCCGAGATGGATGAAAGTTCAAAACGTATTTTCCCAGTCGTAGCTCGTTTATCCCGACTTCCCAGTTGTCTTAAAATCACTGAAGTCATATTTTGCAGTCCTAAACAGGTAAGTCATTTTCTTTTCTTTTTTTGTTGAAAACGTGGGGCTCAAAACAGGTGAGGCTCTGCCCCACCTGCCCTGAATGGCGGGTCGCCACTGCATGTATTGATACCATTCCACTCATTCCGCTCTAGCCATTACTGTCACGCCCTGACCTGTTGGAGCCTGTTAATGTCTCGATTTGGTTTGGTCAGGGTGTGATTTGGGAGTGGGCATTCTATGTTATAGTTTTTGTATTTCTTTGTTTTGGCTGAGTGTGGCTCTCAATCAGGGACAGCTGTCTATCGTTGTCTCTGATTGGGAACCACACTTAAGCAGCTAATTTTTCCTCCTTTCTTTGTGGGAGGTTGACACTGTTATTTGTGTGTATGCTGTGGGTGCTACACCTATTTGGTCTTCATTTTGTTGTTTTGGTTGAGTGAGTTAATGAAATAAATATGTTTAACTCAACCCGGTACGCTGCGCCTTGGTCCGTCAATGAAGATCGTGACAGAACCTCCCACCACCAAGAGACCAAGCAGCGTGCCTACCTAGAGTCCTGGACATGGGAGGAGATCCTGGACGGAAGGGACCCGGGAGGCAGGCGGGAAATACCGCCGTCCGGAGGAGGCTAAGAAGGAGCGGCGCTTCTATGGACAAAAATATGCGGGAACACGGCTGGCCTTTAAGCCCGAGAGGCAGCCCCAATTTTTTTTGGGGGGGGGCACACAGGGAGTTTGGCTGGACCAGGTTGGAGACCTGGGCCAGCTCCCGTGCTTACCAGAGCGAGCAGCGCACTGGTAGGGCACCGTGTGAGGCGGTGAAACGCACGGTGTTGCCAGTGCGTGTTCACAGCCCGGTGCGTGACATGCCAGCTTCCCGCATAGCTTTTGTGAGTAGGAGTGTTCAGCCTGGGAGGAGTATGCCGGCTCAGCGCTCTTGGCCTCCAGTACGCCTCCTCGGACCAGGATATCCTGCGCCGGCTCTGCGTACTGTGTCTCCGGTGCGTCTCCACAGCCCGGCACGTCCTGTGCCAGCGCCCGCAGGTTCAGAGCGGAGCTATCCATTCAGCCAGGACGGGTTGTGCAGGCTGTACGCCGGAGACCTCCAGTGCGTCTTCATGGCCCAGTGTATCCTGCCCCTGTTCCACGCTCCAGGATCCCTGTGCGTGTTGGGAGCCCAGCATGCACTGTCCCACGCTCAAGGATCCCTGTGCGTGTTGTGAGCCCAGCATGCACTGTCCCACGCTCCAGGATTCCTGTGCGCCGGAGCCCGGCGAGGCCTGTCCCTGCTCCACGCACCAGGCCCCTGTGCGCCTCCAGAGCCCGGCGAGGCCTGTCCCTGCTCCGGCGCACCAGGCCCCTGTGCGCCTCCAGAGCCCGGCGAGGCCTGTCCCTGCTCGCGCACCAGGCCCTTGTGCGCCTCCAGAGCCCGGCGAGGCCTGTCCCTGCTCCGCGCACCAGGCCCCCTGTGCGCCTCCAGAGCCCGGCGAGGCCTGTCCCTGCTCCGCGCACCAGGCCCCCTGTGCGCCTCCAGAGCCCGGCGAGGCCTGTCCCTGCTCCGCGCACCAGGCCCCCTGTGCGCATCGAGAGCCCGGCACGTCCTGTCCCTGCTCCGCGCACCAGGTCCCCTGTGCGCCTCCAGACCGCGCCGAGGGTGCCCAGTCCGGGGCCCGCGCCGAGGGTGCCCAGTCCGGGGCCCGCAGCGAGGGTGCCCAGTCCGGGGCCCGCAGCGAGGGTGCCCAGTCCAGGGCCCACAACGAGGTTGCCCGCAGCGAGGGTGCCCAGTCCAGGGCCCACAACGAGGTTGCCCGCAACGAGGGTGCCCAGTCCGGGGCCCGCAGCGAGGGTGCCCAGTCCGGGGCCCGCAGCGAGGTGCCCAGTCCGGGCCCGCAGGCGGTGCCCAGTCCGGGCCCGCAGCGAGGGTGCCCGCAGCGAGGGTGCCCAGTCCGGGGCCCGCAGCGAGGGTGCCCAGTCCGGGGCCCGCAACGATGTTGCCCGCAACGAGGGTGCCCAGTCCGGGGCCCGCAGCGAGGGAGCCAGAGGTGGTGCGGTGTCTACGTCCCGCACCAGAGCCACCAACGCGGATAGATGCCCACCTAGACCCTCCCCAATAGGGTCAGGTTTTGCGGCCAGAGTCCGCACCTTTGGGGGGGGGTACTGTCACGCCCTGACCTGTTGGAGCCTGTTAATGTCTCATTTTGGTTTGGTCAGGGTGTGATTTGGGAGTGGGCATTCTATGTTATAGTTTTTGTATTTCTTTGTTTTGGCTGAGTGTGGCTCTCAATCAGGGACAGCTGTCTATCGTTGTCTCTGATTGGGAACCACACTTAAGCAGCTAATTTTTCCTCCTTTCTTTGTGGGAGGTTGACACTGTTATTTGTGTGTATGCTGTGGGTGCTACACCTATTTGGTCTTCATTTTGTTGTTTTGGTTGAGTGAGTTAATGAAATAAATATGTTTAACTCAACCCGCTACGATGCGCCTTGGTCCGTCAATGAAGATCGTGACAATTACCACGATCCTGTCCTCCTTAATTAAGATGCCACCAATCACCATCCTGTGATGTAGGCCTAGTTGCCTTGAGCCCAGATCACTATTATCTGCAGTCTGGTCGCTGACTTATTAAATTGACTGTCACTTATGAAACATTTTGACCAGTTCCTTTGAGTCAGGGAGCACGATTATTATTATGTGCAGGATAAAGTACACACAAAATATTGTCGCAATGATTATTTGTCTGACTCTAGAATTGATTCCATCTAGGTAGCACTGTCTGGTAGATGTCTCAGGAGAAAATGGGCTTTGTTCTGGCTCTGCAAATGTCACACAAGATGGACATACATCATGGATTATGTAGCATTAGCAGTGACTGTTTCTTGTAGGGCTCCATACATGTAGCTACCACTGCAATGAAAAAGCTATATGTAAGGGTCACTAACCACGTTTCCATCCACAGATTTTTATAACTAACCCAAGATAGACCAGAGCTTGTCGTTTCCAATTGGAGTAAATTAATCATAGTGGGCAGAACAATCAAGGAGGTGGGCAGAGCCAAGCACGAGCTAGTGAGATCCTATTGGTGCGTTCTAGCATTTATTTGCATATTTCCGTTAGGGAATGCCTACTCTGTGAAGTGCACGTGTGCAATAACGCAGTTAATTCTTGCACTCATAAACAATGCCATTTTTGAAAACTTTGGCAAAGGGTAAAGTCTACAAAATGCAGTCCACTCTATTTGTTACAGATTCTCGTTTTGGAAGCAGAAAACTGTTTGGAGATAATCTAAAAGAAAATAAGCAGAATGTCGGCCAAAATCCATCTCACTCCATTTTCTCCCACTGCCGGCCACTGGTTTTCCTCTCATCACCATATTTGGTAGTGAGTGGAAACGCCAACCGGATGCTTCACATTTATACATCCAGTGAAATATCGTATCTGGCTCATCTGTGGTCATACTGAATAATGAAAAAAATCACAACAGCTGTAATGGAAACAGTAAGTTTCGGTATAATTTTATAAATGCCTACAGATAATTGTTTGTTCAACATGGTGGGATCTTTTTGTGTAGGTAAAATGTATTATGCGAGAAATGGCGGTGGAAATGCCTTTATGCACAAATATTTATATAATAGCCATCATATCGAAGTAAACTTGGAGTCACATCATTATATGGTGTGTGGTCCTTCCACTATGACTCGGGAAACCGTGGAGTTTATTAGGCAACAGTCAGATGAAATAAGTTATGATGATCTTCACAGGGTGGTGAAAGTGCACGGTCATGAGCTTGATGCTCCTTTCCAATAAATATCAAGAGTCTTACTCTGGTGACATGATGATCTCTTATCCATTATAATCTCATTTTGTAGACTAGCCTACCCATACAGCCTACCACCATTAATTACTTACAGCCAGGACCTGTTATCCAACCATCATTACCAGCACGGGAATGAGCACTTTAATGGAGCTCAAAGTGGACTTTGTTATCTTCTCAGTGCAACCTTCAAGTGACTCCCTAAAATAGAGTGGAGGCAGGCAGGAAGCAAACTCTGAGGAAATCAACCTACTCCAGTGATTTGTCTTTGGCCAGGGACCGACGCCTCCTGGAGACTCAGGGGGTGGCGCAGCACAACACTAGACACTCTTACAAGGATAGCGTTTCATGAAAAATTATGCATCATTCACCACTTTTAAAACTAGAGCACACGCTGCACATTCTCAGAAAGGTGAGGACCTGAGACTAGCCTACCCATACAGCCTACCCGCACTATATCTGTGAGCTGTTGTTGGCTAGAGTGCACGTGCCAAGACCAGAGTAGGCACGTTTGCTATTTAACGCAACCGTTTTTGTAGAGTTGAAAATGTGATGTAAACACATTTATTCAGTACATGAAAGTGATACGCGATAAAGTACTTTTGTGTGCACTAAAGTGCATCATCACACACTGATATTTTTCCACAACAAGTCCTTATGGTGGAAACACTCCACTGGTGGGAAAATGCGCATATTTTCTATAAGCAGATTTTAGAATATTCGCATGAAAATCTATCGCCAATGGAAACCTAGCTACTACTTATGAAGTATTGTCTGAAAACTAGGGCTATCAAATGATTGAGAAATGTAATTAAGTTAAGCGCAGTACTTGCTATTTTGGACGTTTTCATTGTATTTTGAACATTATTGAACACAATAATAACAATTTGTGAACTAGAGTTAACTTATTAACTCTGACAGCCCTACTTAAAATGATTCATAGAGAGTCTATCTCCATCTTTTTATATGGCGTGCAAGTGACGGTATTAAAAGGTAGGACGCAGGTTACAACAAGACACCCACTCCTTTGCCAAAGGAAAGTAGTAGTCCAGCTATTGTGGAGCCCTCCGGAAGGCAAACAAATGGCTTTAAGATGCTGCCATCAATCAATATGTCACTCTTCATTAGTTTTCTTCTGGATATATCTTTAAACAACCACTGGTCTTTGTAGTTGTGCTTTTAGGTGCTGATATCAGGCTGCTGCCCAGTGAATAATTGATTCAGGTAAATTGGGCCGCTGTAACTTGGAATCCTGCTGGTCTCTCAGTCAGACTCTCTATATCTGACTGGAAGTCTATTTTCTGCCCCGTATCAATTTTTCATATGAAGCCATTTGTCCTTGGGGAACAAATGTCATCTCTAGACTGGATACACATCTCCTTGACCATCAGAGTTCTCACCTAGCTTTCTCCATATCTTTCACCTGAGGGTTCCTGGAAACTGTACCGTTAGACCAACACTTTATGGTCTTCTCTAACTTACTGCACAGATGCTTCTGATTAGTGATCAATAATTGTGTGCCTTTGTAATGATGTTATGCACTTTTACTACACAAAAATAAATTGTTTTACCAACACAAAGTACATTTTTCTAAAAATAAATTGTTTAGTTATGTTCAGTGAGCGGTGATACTTCTTTGTGATCTAGGACACGGCACCATTTTGACCAACTGGGTTGTCCCCGCCTCAAGACTATGGTTACTCTATTGATTAGCTATGGAAGAGTCTTCTGGCAAGGCAACTCTTTATGCGAGTTCACCAAACCACACTTGACCCCACTTTGACCTTCTCTCTGCTACAACCCCAGTAACTGATAAACATGAACTGTGTGACCCAGGTCATGGAACCAATGTGATCAATCAGATATAGAACATGGGTCAAATTTTTACCAAACCAGATATGCTACATGAGCATGCACTAGTAAAACGGAGAGTTCTTCTCAGGCACTCAAACTAAGGTTCATTCCAGATGTTCATGCCCTTTTGAAGTCTGCCTCTATTCAGTAATGGAGCGAGTTAGCTCTTATTCCCTTGACTCAGTGTGGGATCATTCCAGGCTGCAGCTATTAATGAGCTTCGGTCTTCCCCTTCTGTCATGCTGGGATTTCTGGTTGTGTGTCTACCTCTCTTCTCTTTATTCACCCACGTTTCATCACAGGATCAGACAATGGAAGTGGAAAGCTAGCCTCCCCCCTGAAGCGAGCAGCCTCGGCCTCTCAAAGGCATGCCACAGAACTGTTGACACGGTAACCCAATTGTGCCTCCAGCAAAGTGTTAAGGAACATGGGGAAAGAATACGGTTAATTTAAAGCAAGTATTTTATTACAGCCTGTTTTCAAATTAAAATGAGGAACTATGAACCATTTTGTGTGTAGAGCAGAAACAATGTTTAATTCATTCAATATCCATTGTTTCCAAATGCCTTTTATTTTTTTAGTCGAGTATGGTATATGTTAAATAAACACCCAACGTGAGTAATTCTTATGCAAATGCTGGTAGCGACTAGCTACTTGATCCAGTCAACATTGCAGTACAACTCATATCAGCATTTTGAAGGATCCCAGTGGGATAGTAGGTTGACCATGTTACAGTTACGATACATTTTTCTGTTTGAATGTGTTCATTTGTGTTGTTGTTTTCTATGTCTAAGAGGATGACTGTTTATATTCCTACTACACACAAAACCCTCAATGTACTGTACCACTATGGTCAAACCAAAACTGCTTTTATCCACTAACAACTCACTTTGAAGAAAACTTTACCACCATTAATTACTTACAGCCAGGACCTGTTATCCAACCATCATTACCAGCACGGGAATGAGCACTTTAATGGAGCTCAAAGTGGACTTTGTTATCTTCTCAGTGCAACCTTCAAGTGACTCCCTAAAATAGAGTGGAGGCAGGCAGGAAGCAAACTCTGAGGAAATCAACCTACTCCAGTGATTTGTCTTTGGCCAGGGACCGACGCCTCCTGGAGACTCAGGGGGTGGCGCAGCACAACACTAGACACTCTTACAAGGATAGCGTTTCATGAAAAATTATGCATCATTCACCACTTTTAAAACTAGAGCACACGCTGCACATTCTCAGAAAGGTGAGGACCTGAGATTGTGTTCCTGTTGACATTGGCTCCCTCAGCTCAGTCTTCAGAATGATGCTGAAATAGGCATGTTCATTTAAAGCAGTATATGTAAAACATTTCATATAAAAACTAAACAACTCTTTAGAGATAACTTGTTTATGATTTAGTTGAGAATGACCTACACTGCTGTTGATTTGTTATTGTCATTCTGAAAGGACTTCAATTAGACAAATGAAGCACAATTTCATAAATTCACAATGCAATTAATCCATCATAACTAACAATTTCCGACATAGCTGTGTGAAGAAATATACTACATAATAATTGTTAAGGCAGGTTTGATTGCATTTGGCCTTTTGGTTTTCAGCATGAATAGTCTCCAGCATGTACGCAGCAGAGGCTTGAGTTTCTCACTGTTATTCTCCAGTTTCTCATTGTGTTGATGAGAAGCTGTGGCTAAGTAAGCCTCAGAGATATGTTCTTTGAGAGCAACAGCTTGGATGCACTTCTCAGGGTATAAACAGAAATTCATCTTCCCAACTACATGCTCGGAAACAATTGCTCTTTGAATTCTTGCTCTTTGAAATACTTTCAGTAATTTCATTGCCATATATTTAGAGAGCTCTGAGGCATGGTTACACCCCAATATTCCAGGTGCACTGAGTGTTTGGAAAATAGGTCTTAAAACAGATGCTAGAATTTGAGTGTAATGTAATGAACAGACACATTTTCCTATTGCCATGCCATCCTTTAACTGAGACATCATGCAGAGAGAACCAAATAGAAAAATAATAGCAACATGAACTATAGACCTATTTTGTTTTAAGATGCCAGTTTTCCCGACGAACAAAAACAACCCATTTGTCATCTTCAACCCAATGGTTTTTATTTGTGGGTAAATGATGCCAGAGCTGGCTAGTCTGGCTGAAAGGGTGATGCTAGGTCAGAAGGTCTTGAGGTCAAGAGAAAAACTGGGTCAAGGCCCAGACTTTAATACCTCTCTGATGATGCTCCACTCCCTAAAGAGACAATTAGAGGGAAAAATGCGAGTAGTTTCCGAGAGCAAATAACGTTTCTGAAACGTAATAACACACCACTATGGCTTCAGGCAACAATAGAAGCCCTAGCAAACCACATTTACAGGCTTTCTTTCTCAATCATGTGAAATCAACAACAACCATTACAATAAGAGAAACTGAAGCAAATCCATATGAATACGAATAATTAGACCTCGTTAAGCAGCCTTTGAGGTTACCATAGCTGTTTAGGGATTGGGTATAAATATGATTATCTCATAACACAGTTTGTCAAATTGGCATGAGGTGGTGGCAGAGATAGGGCAGCTCTGTGTGAAAGCGAGGCAGAGCATTGTGTCCCTGTGTGTGAGGCTCAGTCTCCATGGGTTTCATCTGCCTGAGAGGTGCTCCTCTGGTCCCTTGTGAAGCAATTTGTTGAGGCAGCTCATAAATTACACAGCCAGTCTAGGATGTCACTTATTAGAGGTGGGTCAGGTTCTGATTGAAAGGTCTGCATATAAAAAGCACCTCTCTGATTTGTCTCTTTCTGCTGAACAGTGTCTGCACTCGCACAGTGTAGAATTCCTATTATTCATTATTCACAGCCACCTTAAACAGAGAAACTTTGAGTAGTGTTTGAAAAGTGTTTACCTCTTGAGAATGGAGAGACAGTCCAGTAAAAGCATATCATCTTTAAAATAGCTTGGAAACTAATTAACTTAAAAATGTGTCTTAAAATAGCAGATAAATCTTAACATCAGTTAGGAATTGTTAACTCATTCTGATGATGAATGCAGCTAATTTGGCATTGGTACATTTCATATTATGCTTGAAATTTTAAATTGCTTATCAGAGGTGTTTCATTGGACTAAAGAGGAAATAAACATCAGCTTACTAGTGCCATGGAGCTTGTAGTTTAGTAGCATAAAACAACTCCAAAGTTTGGTTTAAATAATGAAACAATACCTAATTCACTCTCTAACAGTATTCATATTTTTGTTCTACTCTTCTCTGTCATCTGCTAGGTTGATAAGGTCATGTTGCCAGTGAGCTGAATCAGCCATGATAGGGACATGCAATGTGACGACAGCAAGGTTTGTGAGTTGTGAATGTGTTTAAAGCACAACATGATCACAGTAGACATGAAGGATATTCTCTTTGACAAGTTAGTAAGAGATTGCCCTTTCAAGTACACAAGATTAATATCATTACTGAGTGCACTTTATAAATCTCTCAGTGGGAGATATGGGTCCAATAGTCTACCCACTGGGCAAAGTAGTCAGGTCAACATCCAGTTTTGGTTGACATTTGGGTTGTCAACCAAAGTGAAATTCAAATTGAAATACACCAAACCTACTAGCCATTGTGAAGCAATGGAATTACTTTGATAAAGTAAATGGAAAAAACAAGGCATGTTGACTCAAGCAATATCTGCCCGGATGGTAGCCAGTTGCCACAGGTGAACACAACACAACAATGATAACTCTAATTGATTATAAAAGAATGAATTAATAATAATGCCTTGTCCTCCATTACTGAGAATCCTTCTTTGCATTCTTGGAAATGTCTAAATGTGAGGAGAGTAATATCATTTGTAAAACCCTTCTAGCTATCTTGATATGATGTACAGTATGTATTAGTCACACAAATATATCTGAGTTCTTCACCAGAGTGTGTGTCTGCGTCTCTGTGTGTGGTGAAATGTGCAGAGCAAATGGATCAACAAGGAAAGCAGAGAGTGAGGATACTGCACTGGGAGTTTTTTTTATTTCCTCTGGAAAAAGACTGGGTCACAATATAAAAACATGTATTACTCTAACACATAAGGTTGCATGTAGTTTGGGACAGTCTATTGTAATGGCAGAAGCACAGATACTGCTCTTCAGACATTTTAAAATAGAAATAAGAGTCCTTTGAGTTGTAAATAAGCGCATGAATGTGAGACTAAGAACGGTCCACGGTCAGTATAATGCAATCAGTCTGGGGTTTAATTTTCATTCATCCTTTCAATTTAGCCCTTATTGAAGCAAACATGATTATGCAGATGTCAAATTGCACATCAGGTAATATTCCTCTTTCATTTTCTCTGCCAATATCATACATGGGCAGGGGAGTAAAACAGTAGACATGGCCAAAGAACCACAATGAGGAGACATTGGCCTGACTAAGTGCTTAAAAGTCACTTTCTCATTCAAACAACTGGAACCATCTAATATTACACACATTGGTGATTTTAGCACGTACATCTTGGTGGGGCAAACTCCCCCATTTTTTTATGCATGCCAGCAAAGCCACTACACAACACAACACAAAATAATACATTAATTGAACTCTAACGCTGACATACGGTGCCCCCAAACTGTTAGGGCCTACATAAAGCTGTATTCTCCCTGTACACCAAGTCAGAACCGTAGGATAAATAATGGGGCCATATGAGCAGACAATGAAAGCTCTTACAATATTTGATGATGACATTTCTCTAAAACAAGCTATAGGTTACATGTGCACCACCAAGTCAGAACAGTAGGCTAAATTATGAGGGGAAAAGGGACCAAAATATTAGGGTGAGGCACATGGGCTACTAACAACACAACATACACTTAGTATTACTTTCTTACCTACAGTATGCATACCTCGCTGGCATACTACATCATTTATGCAGCAGCATACAAGACATTTTATGACTTACCGTTGTGCTGTTCTCACTTGAAAAGGAACGTGGAGCGGCGGACCTTCTTGTGGGCAAACTTTGTCATGAAACTTTGTCATCAAAGTCGAGCATTCTCTGGATTTATGGTTCTTTCAAGACAACTGGGAACTCTGCAAAAAACAAGGTCGAATCATGACATCAGTGAGCTTCAGGTTGGAGTTCTAGAAGAGGCCCGAGTTCCCGACTTGGAATTACGAGTTGGATGACGATAAAAACATTCATTTTCCAAGTTCATAGTTGTTTTGAACTCACTGAACTCTGATTTCCCAGTACCGAGTTTCCAGTTTTTTTTAACATGGCAGAAGTCATTCTGGATTGACAGCACGGCCAATGTATTCAACCTTATCTGGTCCATGATGTTGTGTGTGAATGTTTATTGTTTTAGGCTTGGAAAAGGGACCCTTAAACCCAGACTTGGAACACACACCCTCTCCACCAAATAGCAGGCAGGGGAAGCAAAATAGTGATTGCTTTGCAATGCTTGCAGTTAGCCACTGATTCCTTCCAAACCATTGAATTTGCAATTTCCAACTTGTTGTGTAATGTTTATGTCCAATGTCCGATGAGCACCGATACGTTTTATCTATAATTTATCTGCATTATTTATCTTCATATGACAAGGCTTGAAAAGGATTTGTCAGTGGATTGTCAACATGATCAATGATGATGACTGCTTGTCTAGCTTACTAGGTAAGACTTTGAAAGTATGATGTTGACATGATCAAGACTTCATGATCAAGCCTTCTTGAATGGGCACTTCTAATGTAATTCTATGGTAGCACCCAAGGGGGCTTGAACTTTAGATTTTTCCCAAGCGATTTTGCGGTGCCATAGTATCCCCATGAGTGACAGAACACTAAGCCAATCACGGTACACTTGAGAAAAAAAAACTCTAGACCACCTTTACTCCTCACACAGAGACGCATACAAAGCTTTCCCTTGCCCTCCATTTGGCAAATCTGACCATAATTCTATCCTCCTGATTCCTGCTTACAAGCTACAAAGAAAAAGCATGAAGTACCAGTGACTCGAGCAAAACGGAAGTGGTCAGATGACGCGGATGCTACGCTACAGAACTGTTTTGCTAGCATAGACTGGAATATATTCCGCGATTCATCCAATGGAATTGAGGAGTATACCACCTCAGCCACTGCCTTCATCAAGAATTGCATCGACGACGTCATCCCCACAGTGACCGTAAGTACATTTCCCTAGCAGAAGCCATGGATTGCAGGCAACATCCACACCGAGCTAAAGGCTAGAGCTGACGCTTTCAAAGAGCAGAACACTAATCCAAATGCTTATAAGAAATTCTGCTATGTCCTCAGACAAACCATCCAACAGGCAAAGCGTCAATACAGGACTAAGATTGAATCCTACTACATTGGCTCTGATGCTCGTCGGATGTGGCAGGGTTTGAAAAATATTTCAGACCACAAAGGGAAACCTAGCTGCGAGCTGCCTACCAGACGAGCTAAATTAGCTAAACGAGCTAACACTGAAGCATTCATTTCAGCATCACCTGTTCCGGACGACTGTGTGATCACAGTCGGCTCTCTATGGCCGATTTGAGCAAAAGATTTAAACAGGTCAACATTCACAAAGCCGCGGGGCCAGATGGATTACCAGGACGTGTACTCAAAGCATGCGCGGACCAACTGACAAGTGTCTTCACTGACATTTTCAACCTCTCCCTAACTGAGTCTGTAATACCAACATGTTTCAAACAGACCACCATAGTCCCTGTAACGTGCCTAAATGATTTACCGCCCCGTAGCACTCACGTCAGTAGCCATGAAGTGCTTTGAAAGGTTGGTCACGGCTCACATCAACACCATCATGCCGGAAACCCTAGACCCACTCCAATTCTCATACCGCCCCAACAGATCCACAGATTACGCAATCTCAATCGCACTCCACACTGCCCTTTCCCACCTGGGCAAAGGAGCTGATCGTGGACTATAGGAAAAGGAGGTCTGAACAGGCCCCCATTAACATTGACGGGGCTGAAGTGAAGCGGGTCGAGAGTTTTAAGTTCCTTGGTGTCCACATCAGCAACGAAATATCATGGTCCAAACACACCAAGACAGTTGTGAAGTGGGCACGACAACACCTTTTCCCCCTCAGGAGACTGAAAAGATTTGGCATGGGTCCCCAGATCCACAAAAAGTTATACAGCTGCACCATCGAGAGCATTCTGACCAGTTGCGTCACCGCCTGGTATGGCAACTGCTTTGCCTCTGACTGCTTTGCCTCTGACTCAGGCGCTACAAAGGGTAGTGCGTACGGCCCAGTACATCACTGGGGCCAAGCTTCATGACAGAGGAAGAGGAAGGCCAAAACAATTGTCAAAGACTCCAGTCCCCGCTGTACCCCTGCACATTGACTCAGTACCGGTACCCCCTGTAATAGCCCCGTTATTGTTATGTCATTTTCTTGTGTTACTTTTTGATTTTTGATTTTAGTTTATTTAGTAAATATTTTCTTAATTCTATTTCTTGAACTGCATTGTTGGTTAAGGAATTCATGGTAAGGTCTACACCTGTTGTATTCGGCGCATGTGAAGGTCTACACCTGTTGTATGTGACAAATAACATTTAATTTTAGTACTTTCCAAATGCACTGTTTATAATGTAACACTTTGTGTCACTCTGTATTTTTGCAGTAATTACATGAAATGTATACCTTAATTATGTAAACGCTTCTGATAGCTGTGGTGTAGTTTATTATTTCCTGATGATGAAACTGTGATCTACCCTTGCCACATCCTTTCTATTCTGGTGAGTGGATATTCACTAGGGAGCTGGGAGTATTGATATGCTAACAGGACGGCACAAGAGATAGCTTCAAGGGGACTTCTCTTTACATGAATGCCCCCAGAGTTATTATCCATTATGCTAATGACTACACTGTCTTTTCCCACTACCTTGTTGGCAAAAGACCTTGGGCTGAAATCAGATGGTAACCCATTGCTTGTTATAGTAAGACTGCAGGAAAGAGAAAGAGAAAGATAATGGTTTAGTATAAGTCAAATGTCTAGGGATTTTATTTTCCATCTCAATACCTCATATCTCTACCTCTACCTCAATAGGAAGAAAATAATTGCATGAGCAAGCAAAACACCTTTGGATATAAGCTGAGAAAGTCTCACCTATAGGCTAGTTGACAGTAAGGAGCAGCCATCTCTCATTCTATGTCTGTTAGAATACCTGGTGTCAAGTGATTCAAGATTAAATATAAATGCCTTGATACATATTAGATGTTTATCCTATCTTGCAGCAGAGAGGCATTTCAGATTTGATAAAGTGCAAAAAGGCTTCAAGAAATACTTGTGATATTTATACATTTACATGAGAAGCCTGTTTTAGGCTTGATAGTCACAAAACACTATCCAGCAGTTTTCCTCTTGACATACAGGTGTATTACACACAAATAAAGGAACGTGATTGCAATTGATCAAAGACAATTGTTCTTAGCCTTCCTGATTGTAGCTAAGTTGTGTGTTTACCCTTTAAGATAATATACTATATTCCAGAGGCTACTTTACTTTCTATCGGGCTTAGCGTAATTTAGTCCATTGTCCTCCACTGGCAGAAATTAGCATTAGAGATATTCAGATATTAATAACATCTAAAATAGCACAAAAAAATGACGGGTCTTTACAGTTTTTCCTCTGTTTGCTTTAGTTGAACAACTTACTTGATTACTTGAAGAATACTTGCCTTTTGTTGTACATTTGCATGAGATAGGTGTAAAATGATAGTTTACTCAGAGTCTCTTCACACTTTCCACTCTTTTTGTAAAAATACTGTGGGCGACACATCACTAAAGTGTAAACTTACGTACTTGCTACGGCTCGACCGTTACCTACGGAGGTAGTGCACGAAACTTGCCTGACAGTTGCCCCCTTTGAAGAAGGGGAGTGTAAACAGAATTGTCTCTTGAATTTGTAGTATCAGCTTGTTACTGTACATTCTGAAATGGTCGCAGTAGCTGCCGGCTGCACTGACCCACATTGATAGGCTACCGTTACTTGATGAGCACATGGTGTGTCTTGAAGCTAAAATGTAATGAGTAGCTTACAGATGAGATGATAAACTCTTTAATTGTCTGCACATACATGCTTGTGAATTGTTGTGTTATTCAAGAGTGTAATATGGTTTGGTTGCATTATTCAATAGCGTAATATGTTTTAGAATAACATTTCTGTCATTGAATAGTTTGTTCTTACTGGCTAGTGGCTACTGTGATATTTTCAGTCAATTTGAGCTGCGGGCCAAAAATGTTGCGTTGCCAGTCACAATGAAAGGTAACGCATGGATGTAATGTGAACATAAAACTAGAGTTCTCTTTTGCCACCCCACTCCTCAGACTCTTCTTCATATATCATAGTGGGAATAAGGTGTAAGTCTAAGGATCGGACCCTTTTTTTTAAATGTCGCCTAAAATTACATGCCCAAATCTAACTGCCTGTAGCTCAGGACCTGAAGCAGGGATATGCATATTCTTGATACCATTTGAAAGGTAACAAGTTTGTGGTAATGTGAAATGAATGTAGGAGAATATACTGTAACACATTAGATCTGGTAAAAGATAATACAAAGAAAAAAACGTGATTTTTTTGTATTGTTTTTGTACCATCATCTTTGAAATGCAAGAGAAAGGCCATAACATATTATTCCAGCCCAGGTGCAATTTAGATTAGATGGCACTAGATGGCAGCAGTGTATGTGCAACGTTTTAGACTGATCCAATGAACCATTTGTCACGATCTCCTTTAGTGACAGACCAAGACGCAGCAATGCTTCCAGTATACATTTTATTTAAAGGAACGTAACTGGGAAAAACTGGGAACCTTCTCTGGAGGCTCCGGACTGGGAACCTTCTCTGGAGGCTCCGGACTGGGAACCTTCTCTGGAGGTTCCGGACTGGGGACCTTCTCTGGAGATTCCGGACTGTCGACACGCACTGGGACTCTGGTGCGGGGAGCAGAGAGCAGTCGTACTGGACTCATGGCCGCACTGGGACTCTGATGCGGGAGCAGGAACGGGCCGTACTGGGCTCATGGCGCGCACTGGGACTCTGGTGCGGGGAGCAGGAACGGACCGTACTGGGCTCATGACGCGCACTGGGACTCTGGTGCGGGGAGCAGGAACGGACCGTGCTGGGTTCACGACGGGCACAGGGATCCTGGAGCGTGGAACAGGGACAGGACGTGCTGGGTCCACGACGGGCACAGGAATCCTGGAGCGTGGAACAGGGACAGGACGTGCTGGATCCACGACGCGCACAGGGAGCCTGGAGCGTGGAACAGGGACAGGACGTGCTGGACTCTCTAAGCGCACAGGGGGCCTGATGCGCCGGAGCCGAACAGGGCGTGCTGGGCTCTCTGCGCACAGGGGCCTGGTGCGCGGAGCAGGCTGGGGCGTGCTGGACTCTCTAAGCGCACAGGGGGCCTGATGCGCGGAGCCGGAACAGGACGTGCTGGACTCTCTAAGCGCACAGGGGACCTGGTGCGTAGAGCCGGTACTTCTCTCCCCGACTGTTCACTCACCCTTGCCTCACGGATGATGGGAGCTGGAATGTCACGCACTGGGCTGTGGATGCAAACCGGAGACCCCACACGCAGAATCGGTGCAGGATATCCTGGTTCAAAGAGGCGCACCGGAGACCAGGAGCGCTGAGCACCACTCCTCCAGGCTGCACACTCACCCTCCCCTGACAGATGAGTGGCACTGGAATCTCTCGCACCGGGCTGTGAATGCGCACTGGAGACACTGTGCGCAAAACTGCATAGCACGGCGTCTTACCAATGCAACGCTCCCTCCAACGCTCCCTCCAGAGAGCACGAGGAGTTGGCTCAGGAGTCCATCCTGAACCGGCCAAACTCCCCGTGTGCCCCCCCCCAAAAGTGTTTTGGGGCTGCCTTACGGGCTTCCTAGCCAGGCGAGTCCCAACATACTTTTCTTTCTCCGGGTTCCATACAAATCCTCGTAACTGCTCCGCTCAGCCCCCGCTACTCTTTTCTCCCTGGGGTTACGATGCTCCGCCGTCTTCTCCCAAGGTCCCTTACCAGCCAAAATCTCCTCCCAAGTCCAGAACTCCCGGGTCTCTCGCTGCTTGGTCCTTTCTTGGTGGGTTATTCTGTCACGATCTCCTTTAGTGACAGACCAAGACGCAGCGATGCTTGCAGTATACATTTTATTTAAAGGAACGTAACTGGGAAAAAGACAACAAAACAAACGAAGATCGTAACATGAACATAACAAACGACAACGAAGCTATGAACAAAACAATAACCCACAAACCCCTAGTGAAAACTACAAACATATATATGGTTCCCAATTAGAGGTAACAACACTCAGCTGCCTCTAATTGGGAACCATTACCCCAACATAGAAATAGATCAACTAGAACAAAAAAAACCTACACCACAACTAAACATGCCAGCCTATAAAAATCAGGCCTGAACGTGGCACCATTGCATTTCTGTTCAAAAGTTTGTGTCAAGACTGCCCAAATGTGCCTAATTGGTTTATTAATAACTTTTCAAGTCCATAACTGTGCACTCTCCTCAAACAATAGCATGGTATTCTTTCACTGTAATAGCTACTGTAAATTGGACAGTGCAGTTAGAGAATTTAAGCTTTCTGCCAATATCAGATATGTCTATGTCCTGGGAAATGTTCTTGTTACTTACAACCTCATGCTAATCGCATTACCCTACATTAGCTCAACTGTCCCGGGGGACCTACCAATCCTGTAGAGGTTTAAAGTCTTTAAACAGTAAAGTTAATATTGACTATCCACATTAGTCCTTTTGTTTACAGTCTTACATCGATTTTGAAGTAAAGTTACGTGATTCCAACTGTGTCATGTATTAAATTGCCCATATATTTCTTCTGCAAACTAATGCCCTTCCATGGTTTGTCCAAAACATCTATTACACTTGCTTCTTGACAGCCAATGTATTGTGAGGTGCTTGTAATGTGAGCCTACCTACATACAATATGTTGAAATTAAAAGTAGCATATTATGTTACTGTAATAGAATGAGTTACAATTTATGCAGACAGATTTTTTGCACATGAGTAGTGCTGAAGTAAAATAGCTTTATTTTTTGACTCTTGTGGCCTGTCCAATATTTTCCAGTGTTGTAGTGTAGTGTAGTGTAGCGAAATTGACATTTGACTTGTAGATAAGAAACAACTACTTACAGTGCCTTCATAAAGTATTTATACCCCTTGACTTATTCCACATTTTAGAGACTGAATTTAAAATAGATTAAATATAATTTTTTTGCACCCATCTACACACAATACCCCAAATGACTAAGTGAAAATATGTTTTTAGAAACTTTTGCAAACGTACTGAAAAAGAAATACAGAAATATATAATTTACATAACTATTCACAATACATGCTAGAAACACAGTTGGCAGGCCTCCCAAGAGGCGCAGCGGACTAAGGCACTGAATTGCAGTGCTAGAGGAGTCACTACAGATCAAATCAAATTGTATTTGTCACATGCCCCCGAATACAACAGGTGTAGACCTTACAGTGAAATGCTTACTTACAAGCCCTTAACCAACAATGTAGTTTTAAGAAAAATAAGTGTCAAGTAAAAATAGATAAGTAAAAAATGTAATTAAAATAACAAATAATTATAGAGCAGCAGTAAAATAAAAGTAGTGAGGCTCTATACAGGAGGAACCGGTACAGAGTCAATGTGGTCAGGTTAGTTGAGGTAATTGAGGTAATATGTACATGTAGGTAGAGTTAAAGTGACTATGCATAGATAATAAACAGAGAGTAGCAGCAGTGTAAAGGGGGGGCGACGACAATGAAAATTGTCTGAGTGGCCATTTGATTAGCTGTTCAGGAGTCTTATGGCTTGGGGGGTAGAAGCTGTTAAGAAGCCTCTTGGACCTAGACTTGGTGCTCCGGTACCGCTTGCCGTGCGTGCGGTTGCAGAGAACAGTCTATGACTAGGGTGGCTGGAGTCTTTGACAAATTTCTGACACCACCTGGTATAGAGGTCCTGGATGGCAGGAAGCTTGGCCCCAGTGCTGTACTGGGCCGTACTCACTACGCTCTGTAGTGCCTTGCGGTAGTAGGCAGAGCAGTTGCCATACCAGGCAGTGATGCAACCAGTCAGTATGCTCTCGATGGTGCAGCTGTAGAACTTTTTAGGATCTGAGGACTCATGCCAAATCTTTTCAGTCTCCTGAGGGGGAATAGGCTTTGTTGTCCCCTATTCACAACTGTCTTGGTATGTTTGAACCATGATAGTTTGTTGGTTATGTGGTTATGAGGCCTACCACTGTTGTGCCGTCGACAAACTTAATGATGGTGTTGGAGTCGTGCCTGGCAATGCAGTCATGGGTGAACAGGGAGTACAGGAGGGGACTGAGCATGCATCCTGAGGGGGCCTGTGTTGAGGATCAGCATGGCAGACGTGTTGTTACCTACCCTTGTTGTTACCTACACACTGGGGGAGGCCTGTCAGGAAGTCCAGGATCCAGTTGCAGAGGGAGGTGTTTAGTCCCAGGGTCCTTAGCTTAGTGATGAGCTTTGTGGGCACTATGGTGTTGAACACTGAGCTGTAGTCAATGAAAATAATTATCACGGAGCTGTTCCTTTTGTCCAGGTTGGAAAGGGCAGTGTGGAGTGCAATAGAGATTGCATCATCTGTGAATCTGTTGTGGTGGTATGCAAATTGGTGTGGGTCTAGTGTTTCTGGGATAATGGTCTTGATGTGAGCCATGACCAGCCTTTCAAAGCACTTCATGGCTACAGACGTGAGTGCTACGGGTCGGTAGTCATTTAAGCAGGTTACCTTAGTGTTCTTGGGCACAGCGGACTATGGTGGTATGCTTGAAACATGTTGGTATTACAGACTCAGTCAGGGACAGGTTGAAAATGTCAGCGAAGACACTTGCCAGTTGGTCAGCGCATGCTCGGAGTACACGTCCTGGTAATCCGTCTGGCCCTGCAGCTTTGTGAATGTTGACCTGTTTAACGGTCTTGCTCACATTGGCTACAGAGAGCGTGATCACACAGTTGTCCAGAACAGCTGGTGCTGAAATGCATGCTTCAGTGTTGCTTGCCTCGAAGTGAGAATATAAGTAATTTAGCTCGTCTGGTAGGCTAGTGTCACTGGGCAGCTCGCGGCTGTGCTTCCCTTTGTAGTCTGTAATAGTTTACAAGCCATGCCACATCAGACGAGGGTCGGAGCTGGTGTAGTACTATTCAATCTTAGTCCTGTATTGATGCTTTGCCTGTTTGATGGTTCGTCAGAGGGCATAACAGGATTTCTTACGGGTATCACATAAGTATCCAGGTGAGAGTCCCGCTACTTGAAAGCGGCAGCTCTACCCTTTAGCTCAGTGTGAATGTTGACTGCAATCCATGGGTTCTGGTTGGGGTATGTACTTACGGTCACTGTGGGGACGACGTCATCGATACACCTTTTGATGAAGCCAGTGACTGATGTGGTGCTCCTCAATGCCATCGGAAGAATCCCGGAACATATTCCAGTCTGTGCTAGCAAAACAGTCCTGTAGCTTAGCATCTGCGTCAACTGATTACCGAGTCACTGGTACTCCTGCTTTAGTTTTTGCTTGTAAGCGGGAATCAGGAGTATAGAATTATGGTTAGATTTGCCAAATGGAGGGTGAGGGAGAGCTTTGTACGCGTCTCTGTGTGTCGAGTAAAGGTGATCTCGATTTCTTTTTCTCTTGTTGCACATTTAACGTGGTGGTAGAAATGAGGTATAACTGATTTAAGTTTACCTGCATTAAAGTCCCCGGCCACTAGGAGTGCCCCCTCTGGATGAGTGTTTTCCTGTTTGCTTATGGCCTTATACATCTAATTTAGTGTGGTTTTAGTGCCAGCATCATCAGTTTATGGTGGTAAATAGCTATGAAAAATATAGATTAATCTCTCTAAAATAGTGTGGTCTACAGCTTATCTTGAGATACTCTACGTAATGCGAGCAAAACCTTATTTATTATTAGATTTCGTGCACCAGCTGTTGTTTACAAATATACACAGACCGCCACCCCTTGTCTTACTGGAGGCAGCTGTTTTGTCGTGCCGATGCAGTGTAAACCCCACCCAATGTATGCTACCCGTGTCGTCGTTCAGTCACGACTCGGTGAAACATAAGATATTACAGTTTTTAATGTCCCATTGGTAGGATATTCATGATCGTTGCTCATCTATTTTGTTATCCAACGATTGTATGTTGGCTAATAGGACCGATGGTAGAGGGAGATTACCCACTCGCCGTCGGATCCTTATAAGGCACCCCGACCTACTGTAGGTCCCCGATATCTGTCTCCTTCTCATGCGAATGATAGGGATTTGGGCCTTGTCGGTTGTCTGAAGTAAATCCTTAATGTTTGACTCATTAAAGAAAAAACCTTTGTCCAGTACAAGGTGAGTAATCGCTGTCCTGATATCCAGAAGTTATTTTCGGTCATAAGCAACGGTGGCAGAAACATTATGCACAAAATAAGTTACAAATAACACAAAAAAACACACACAATAGCACAATTGGTTAGGAGTCCGTAAAACGGCAGCTGTCTCCTCTGGCGCCATTCTATTTTTTCCTGGTTCGATCCCGGGCTGTGTCGCAGATGACCGCGACCGGGAGACTCATGAGACGGCGCACAATTGGCCCAGTGTCGTTCGGGTTAGGGGAGCGTTTGGCCGGCTGGGATTTCCTTGTCCCATCGCGCTCTAACGACTCCTTGTGGTGGGCCGGGCATGCACGCTGACTTCGGTCGCCAGCTGTACGGTATTTCTTCAGACACATTGGTGTGGCTGGCTCCCGGGTTAAGCAAACAGTGTGTCAAGAAGCAGTGCTGCTTGGCGGGGTCGTGTTTCTGAAGACGCATGGCTCTCAACATTTGCCTCTCAAGAGTCCGTACGGGAGTTGCAGTGATGGGACAAGACTGTAACTACTGATATCACGAAATTGGGGAGAAAAAGGGTAAAAAGTACCACAAAAAATAAACACCATTGGCAGCAATGACAGCGATAAGTCTTCTTGGATAAGTCTCAAAAAGATTTACACTCCTGGATTGTGCAATTTTAGCTCTTTATTATCACTCAGGAACGTTCACTGTCTTCTTGGTAAGCAACTCCAGTGTAGATTTGGCCTTGTGTTGTAGGTTATTGTTCTGCTGAAAGGTGAATTCCTCTCCCATTGTCTGTTGTAAAGAAGACTGAAGCAGGTTTCCGCCTGTGCTTAGCTCCATCCTGTTTTTATTTCATTTTTAACTTTGACATTACATAGTATTTTCAGTTTATTGTTGACAACAATAAGAATTAAATACATTTTAATCTCACTTTTGAACACAATAAAATTTGAAGAAATCCAAGGGGTATGATTTATTTTGCAAGGCACTGTACTGTCTTAAATTAATGATTCTTTATTATCAGCTCGCTGGAGAGGTTCCAACCAACTCAATGCACCAAGTTCACATGTTGATCAGCAGCTCCACCGGGGCAGTCCCGTTAGTTCTCTTATATACAGACAAGTTATATTTGCATGATTTAGCTTAATCATCATTGATAATTAATGAATCATTAATGTTGGCTTCATTCATGTGACCAACCAATACTGGGTCACGCATGTGACAGACCAATACCTCACGAGGCTTCCTCTCTAAGCTGAGACCTTGAAACTGCCAAATTGCAGATACTGATTGTGAGGACTTGTTCAGTCAGTGACTTGAATGAACACAGAAATTGGTTATTAGAAAAGCACAAACATAAAATTTTCCACAGTACACTTTTAATAAGTGCATTGAAGATTGATGATAGTATATTTATAGTATACTAGAAGACTGAAAAAAAGTATGAATTTTAAGTACACTTTTAATAAGTGTATTGAAGTGTGATGAAAGTATATTTATAGTATACTTAAGATATACTAGAAAATATATCTCATATTTGGAGTATATTACCAGAATTTTTTGCATATTTAATTATACTTTAGTATATAGTGCATTCAGAAAGTAGAAAGCAAAAAAAGGTTTTTAGACATTTTGCAACCCCCCAAACAAAATAATGAAATATCACATTTACATCAGTATTCAGACCCTTTATTCAGTACTTTGTTGAAGCACCTTTGGCAGCGATTACAGCCAAAGGTGTCATACACAAGTGTTCTTGTTTATGACACTACAAGCTTGGCACACCTTCATTTGGCGAGTTTTTCCCATTCTTCTCTGCAGATCCCCTCAAGCTCTGTCAAGTTGGATGTGTCGCTGCACAGCTATTTTCAGGTCTCTCCAGAGATGTTAGATTGGGTTCAAGTCCGGGCTCTGGCTGGGCCATTCAACGACATTCAGAGACTTGCCCCGAAGCCACTCCTGCTTTGTCTTGGCTTTGTGCTTAGGGTCATTGTTGTGTTGGAAGGTTGACCTTCGCCCCAGTCTGAGGTCCTGAGCACTCTGGAGCAGGTTTTCATCAAGGATCTCTCTGTACTTTGCTCCGTTCATCTTTCCCTTGATCCTGACTAGTCTCCCAGTCACTGCTGCTGAAAGACATCCCCACAGCATGATGCTGCCACCAACATGCTTCACCGTAGGGATGGTGCCAGGTTTCCTCCAGACGTGACGCCTGGCATTCAGGCCAAAGAGTTCAATCTTGGTTTCAACAGACCAGAGAATCTCATTTGTCATTGTCTGAGAGTAATTTAGGTGCCGTTTGGCAAACTCCAAGTGAGCTGGCTGGCCACTCTACAATAAAGGCCTGATTGGTGGAGTACTGCAGAGATGGTTGTCCTGGAAGGTTCTCCCATCTCCACAGAGGAACTCTGGAGCTCTGTCAGAGTGACCATCGGGTTCTTGGTCACCTACCTGACCAAGGCCCTTCTCCCCCGATTGCTCAGTTGGCCGGACAGCCAGCTCTAGGAAGAGTCTAGGTGGTTCCAAATTTCTTCCATTTAAGAATGATGGAGGCCTCAACACAATCCAGTCTCTGAGCTCTACGGACAATTACTTCGACCTCATGGCTTGTTTTTTTCTCTGACAAGCACTGTCAACTGTGGGACCTTATATAGACAGGTGTGTGTCTTTCCAAATCATGTCCAATCAACTGAATTTACAACAGGTGGACTCCAAAGAAGTTGTAGAAACATCTCAAGGATGATCAATGGAAACAGGATGCACCTGAGAGTCTCATAGCAAAGAGTTTTACTTCTTATGTAAATAAGGTAGTTCTGTTTTTATTTTTAATAAACTTGAAAATATTTCTAAAAACTTGTTTTCCCTTTGTCATTATGGGGTCCTGTATGTAGATTGATGACAAAAAATAAATGCAATCAATGTTAGAATAAGGTTGTAAAGTAACAAGAAAAATTGCACTGTACTTATATATTAAAATTAACTTGCTTGGGACCACTACGCTTGAAAATATGGAGAGTGGTACTCAGTAATGTGTTGTATTGTATTTACTCCGAAAACAACACTTTGTATTCAGGACAAAAGTTAATTGCTTGGCCACATTTTTTTCTGTATCACTTTAGTGCCTTGTGGCAAACAGGATGCATGTTTTGTAATATTTGTATTCTGTGAAGGCTTCTTACTTTTCACTCTGTCAATTAGGTTAGTATTGTGGAGTAACTACAATGTTGTTGAGCCATCTTCAGTTCTCCTATCACTACCATTAAACTCGGTAACTATATTTAAGTCATCATTGGCCTCATGGTGAAATCTCAGAGCTGTTTCCTTCCTCTCCAGCAACTGAGTTAGGAAGGATGCCTGTATCTTTATAGTGACTGGACGTATTGATACACCATCCGAAGTGTAATTAATAACTTCACCATGCTTAAAGGGATATTTAATGTTAGCTTTTTTAACCTATCTACCAATAGGTGCCTTTCTTTGTGAGGCATTGGAAAACCTCCCTGGTCTTTGTGGTCGAATCTGTGTCTGAAATTCACTGCTCGACTGAGGGACCATACAGATAATTAATTGTATGTGTGGGGTACAGAGATTATGTAGTCATTCAAAAGTAATGTTAAACACTATTATTGCACACAGAGTGAGCCCTTGCAACTTATTATGTAACTTGTTAAGCACATTTTTACTCCTGAACTTATTTAGACTTTCCATAACAAAGGGTTTGAATACTCAAGACATTTCAGCTTTTCATTTTTTATTAACATGTACAAATTTTGAAAACATAATTCCACTTTGACATTATGGGTTATTGTGTGTAGGCCAGTGACACTAAATCTCGACTTAATAAATGTTAAATTCAGGATGTAACACAACAGAATGTGGAAAAAGTCAAGGGGCGCGAATACTTTCTGAAGGCACTGTATGTTAGGCTACATTATGCAATATGTTATGCTTATGAAATCAAATCAAATCTAATTTTATTTGTCACATACACATGGTTAGCAGATGTTAATGTGAGTGTAGCGAAATGCTTGTGCTTCTAGTTCCGACCATGCAGTACTGTCTAACAAGTAATCTAACAATTTCACAACAACTACCTTATACACACAAGTGTAAAGGAATGAATACGAGTATGTACATATAAATATATGGATGAGCGATGGCTGACCGGCATAGGCAAGATGCAGTAGATGGTATAGAGTACAGTATATACATATGAGATGAGAAATGTAGGATATGTAAACATTATATAAATGGCATCGTTTAAAGTGGCTAGTGATACATTTTACATAGAGATTTGAGTCAATGGCCGAATGGCATAGGCAAGATGCAGTAGATGGTATAGAGTACAGTGTATACATTTGATATGAGTAATGTCGGATATGTAAACATTATTTACAAAATTGTTTGAAGTGGCTAGTGATACATTTGTTACATCAATCTTTTTATTATTTAAAGTGGCTAGAGATTTAAGTCAGTATGTTGGCAGCAGCCACTCAATGCTAGTGATGGCTGTTTAACAGTCTGATGGCCTTGAGATAGAAGCTGTTTTTCAGTCTCTCGGTCCCAGCTTTGATGCACCTGTACTGACCTCGCCTTCTGGATGATAGCGGGGTGACAGGCAGTGGCTCGGGTGGTTGTTGTCCTTGATGATCTTTTTGGCCTTCCTGTGACAGCGGGTGGTGTAGGTGTCTACCCCCGATTATGTGCAGTCCTCACTACCCTCTGGAGAGCTTTACGGTTGTAGGCGGAGTAGTTGCCGTACCAGGCGATGATACAGCCTGACAGGATGCTCTCGATTGTGCATCTGTAGAAGTTTGTGAGTGATTTTGGTGACAAGCCGAATTTCTTCAGCCTCCTGAGGTTGAAGAGGCGCTGTTGCGCCTTCTTCACCACGCTGTCTGTGTGGGTGGACCATTTCAGTTTGTCCGTGATGTGTACGCCGAGGAACTTAAAACTTTCCACCTTCTCCACTACTGTCCCTTCGATGTGGATAGGGGGGTGCTCACTCTGCTGTTTCCTGAAGTCCACAATCATCTCCTTGACGTTGAGTGAGAGTTTATTTTCCTGACACCACACTCCGAGGACCCTCACCTCCTCCCTGTAGTCCGTCTCATCGTTGTTGTCTCATCGTTGTTGTCGATATGCTGATACAATTTAGGGAGCCTTGTTTTCAGATTAGCCTTGTTAAAATCCCCAGCCACAATAAATGCAGCCTCAGGATATGTGGTTTCCAGTTTACATAGAGTCCAATGAATTTCTTTCAGTGATGTGTCAGCTTGAGGGGGGATATACACGGATGTGATTATAATCGAAGAGAATTCTCTTGGTAGATAATGCGGTCGGCATTTGATTGTAAGGAATTCTAGGTCAGGTGAACAGGTCTACACCTTCTCCTGCGCTGCCGTTGTTTTGGGTCGCCGGCTGGAATCCAGTCTATTGTCCTGGTTAGTGGACCAAACAGAGGATCCGCTTCGGGAAAGTTGTATTCCTGGTCGTAATGTTGGTAAGTTGACGTCGCTCTTATATCCAATAATTCCTCCCGGCTGTGTGTAATAATACTTAAGATTTCCCGGGGTAACAATGTAATCCATAAAAAAACAAAATACTGCATAGTTTCCTGAGAACGTGAAGCGAGACTGCCATTTCTGTCGGCGCCGGAAGTTGTATGAGAGATATTTCACCTATTATTTCACTTTCACTATGGTATGCTATAATTAGATTTCCGCTGTGTGAATTGTCAATGTAGCATAGAGCAATAGATAATATCTGACGGTTAATCTCTCTTGAAAGTGCATGTACAGATATTCAGTTGCAAATTCCCTTTAAATAGACCTAGTTTAGATGGACCAACATAGACTCACGTAACATAATACATGTAAATCGGGGACGTTCCAATTAGTATGATATGTTACTTTTCTTATGGTATGTATTATTTTGTGCATGTCCATCATCCAATTCGTATGATATGTGCGAATTATAATTCGTATGATATGTTACGAATTGCAATTCGTACATTAAGTTAGAAATTGCAATTCGTACAATATATTATGAATTTGCTAAAAATATGATATTGTCACACTGATCTGTTTCACCTGTCTTTGTGCTTGTCTACACCCCCCTCCAGGTGTCACCCATCTTCCTCCTTATCCCCAGTGTATTTATACCTGTGTTCTCTGTTTGTCTGTTGCCAGTTTGTCTTGTCTTGTCTGGTCTTATCAGCGTGTTTTCCCGTCTCCCTGCTCTCTCAAGTTATGTTCCCTAGTTTCCCCAGTTCTGACCATTCTGCCTGCCCTGACCCAGAGCCTGCCTGCCGTTCTGTACCTGCCTGACTCTGACCCGTTTACGAACCTCTGCCTGTCCTGACCCCGAGCCTGCCTGCCATTCTGTACCTGCCTGACTTTAACCCGTTTACGAACCTCTGCCTGTCCTGACCCCGAGCCTGCCTGCCGTTCTGTACCTGCCTGACTCTGACCCGTTTACGAACCTCTGCCTGTCCTGACCCCGAGCCTGCCTGCTGTTGTCACAATCTTCAAGGATGGACCAAGGCGCAGCGTGCCGGGTTGAGTAAAACATGTTTATTAGTTTAACTCACCGAAACAAAAACAATAAACAAAGATCGGACATGAACTGTGTGGCGCATAGACACCTACAAACATAGTTAACTTCCCACAAAGACAGGAGGGAAAAGGGCTACATAAGTATGGTTCCCAATCAGAGACAATGATAGACAGCTATCCCTGATTGAGAGCCATACCCGGCCAAAAACAAAGAAATACGAAATAGAACATAGAATGGATTACGGACCTCTGCCTGCTTTTGACCTGTCTTTTTCCTGCCCCCAGTTTGGGTCAATAAACATCTGTAACTCTAGCTGTCAACATCTGGGTCTTATCCTGAGTTCTGACAGATACAGTTGAAGTCGGAAGTTTAAATGCACTTTGGTTGGAGTCATAAAAACTCGTTTTTCAACCATTTCTTGTTAACAAACTATAGTTTTGGCAAGTCGGTTAGGGCATCTACTTTGTGCATGGCACAAGTCATTTTTCCAACAATTGTTCACAGACAGATTATTTCACTTATAATTCACTGTATTACAATTTCATCTACTTTGTGCATGACACAAGTAATTTTTCCAACAATTGTTTACAGACAGATTATTTCACTTATAATTAAAGGTATCACAATTCCATTGGGTCAGAAGGTTACATACACTAAGTTGACTGTGCCTTTAAAAAGTTTGGAAAATTCCAGAAAATTATGTCATAGCTTTAGAAGCTTCTGATAGGCTAATTGACATAATTTGAGTCAATTGGAGGTGTACCTGTGGATGTATTTCAAGGCCTACCTTCAAACTCAGTGCCTCCTTGCTTGACATCATGGGAAAATCAAAAGAAATCAGCCAAGACCTCAGAAAAACAATTGTAGACCTCCACAAGTCTGGTTCATCCTTGGGAGCAATATCCAAACGCTTAAAGGTACCACGTTCATCTGTACAAACAATAGTATGCAAGTATAAACACCATGGGACCACGCAGCCGTCATACCGCTCAGGATTGAGACGCGTTCTGTCTCCTAGAGATGAACGTACTATGGTGCGAAAAGTGCAAATCAATTCCAAAACAGCAACGGACCTCGTGAAGATGCTGGAAACAGGTACAAAAGTATCTATATCCACAGTAAACGAGTCCTATATCGACATAACCTGAAAGGCCGCTCAGCAAGGAAGAAGCCACTGCTCCAAAACCGCCATAAAAAAAGCCAGACTACGTTTTGAAACTGCACATGGGGACAAAGATCATGATTTTTGGAGAAATTTCCTCTTGTCTGATTAAACATAAATGGAACTGTTTGGCCATAATGACCATCGTTATGTTTGGAGGAAAAAGGGGGAGGCTTGCAAGCTGAAGAACACCATTCCAACCGTGAAGCACAGGGGTGGCAGCATCATATTGTGGGGGTGCTTTGCTGCAGGAGGGAGTGGTGCACTTCATAAAATAGATGGCATCATGAGGAAGTAAAATTATGTTGATATATTGTAGCAACATCATCTCAAGGCATCAGTCAGGAAGTTGAAGCTTCTGTGTGGGCAGTACTGAAAAAGCGTGTGCAAGCAAGGAGGCCTACAAACCTGACTCAGTTACACCAGCTCTGACAGGAGGAATGGGCTAAAATTCACCCAACTTATTGTGGTAAGCTTGTAGAAGGCTACCCGAAACGTTTGACCCAAGTGAAACAATTTAGGCAATGCTACCAAATACTAATTGAGTGTATTTAAACTTCTGACTCACTGGGAATGTGATGAAAGAAATAAAGCTGAAATAAATCATTATCTCTGCTATTATTCTGACATTTCACTTTCTTAAAGTAAAGTGGTGGCCCTAACTGACCTAAGACAGGGACTTTTTACTAGGATTAAATGTCAGGAATTGTGAAAAACTGAGTTTAAATGTATTTGGCTAAGGTGTATGTAAACTTCCGACCTCAACTGTATGTTATGAATTTCAATTTGTTGTGGCTAGGTCGCTAACGTTAGCTAGGTGGCTAACGTTAGCTAGTCTAGAGGTAAGGGTTCGGGGTCAAGGTTAGGGGAATGGTTAGCTAACATGCTAAGTAGTTGAAAAACGAACTAAAAAGTAGTAAGTACTGTAGTTGCAAAGTATGTTAAAGTTGAGATTCGAACACGCAACCTTTGGGTTGTTAAATGTTCCCGTTATACGCCTACCCATCCACCCTGACCAACCACCCTACTTTCGTTTTGCCTTAAGTAACCTTCTGCCTTACAGACCAGTAAAAGTTTGGACACACTTACTCATTCAAGGGTTTTTCATTATTTTTACTATTTTCTACATTGTAGAATAATAGTGAAGACTTTAAAACTATGAAATAATACATTTGGGAATCACGTAGTAACCAATAAAGTGTTAGATTATTCAAAGTAGCCACTCTTTGCCTTTGACAGCTTTGCACACTCATGGCATTTTCTCAACCAGCTTCATAAGTTAGTCACCTGGAATATTATTCTACAATGTAGAACATAGTAAAAATAAAGAAAAACCATGGAATGAGTAAGTGTGTCCAAACGTTTGACTGGTACTGTATGTGACCATACCAATGTAACATATCATACTAATGTGTCCCTGATTTAATATGTTACGTCTAGTCTATGAGACCAGGTTGTATGGACACATTGCTGTAAATGGACATAACAAAGGTGCGGAATTGAACATTGCTGATTGATACATGTTGGTGGTAGGCTAGGATAAGTGTAGGCTATAGCCTCCTGTAGTTTTTCCATTCACTAAAAGGGCAAAAATGTGTCCGAATTCATGAAGGATTAGACTACACTTTAAATAAATATGTTATTAGAAAGTCTACACCACAAATTCACCTTCGTATTCAATAGTCTGATGTTATATTCAAATTGTGTTGAGATAAGTAGTATAGCCTATTCTTTGGAACAACCATTATTTGATACAGATTGTGATTTATACGGGGGAGGGGTCTATGGTGTGGCGTTTTTCTGCAGGAAAAAGCCAGACGCACTTGAGAAACAGTTCGGACATCAAGCGGTTTTGTATCAAAAGCGGCTTGAGATCCCTGTTTCCCGGACGTCTCCACTGTCATCTCCAGCATCCTCCTGGTTTTAAGAACCTTTCCATTCGCCTGAATCAACCTGTCCTGTCTTTTCTGTTGAAGGTAAGGTTGCATGAAAGTTATTATGTGAATGACGAATGTTAGGCTACTTCGGTGGTGAATGCATTCACTCCACTTATAATTTGAGTAAACGCATAGCAGCAGGTATAACTAGTAGCCTAGGCTAGGCTATCTAGTCGCACCACAGCTGGTTGATTTGCGCATTTTCATGAAAAGCCTTAGATTGCCAGTGCATTGAACACAAACCAATGCTTTATCTCCCGGGTACATGAAGATAAAAGTTCATATTCACCATCCCCCCCCAAAAAACAGTCGGTGGCAGCATTTCGCGCGCTTCATTCGGATCTACACTTCAGTACAATCAGCATTTGCCACTCGGAATTGCATTTCAAAGCATATTGTCAGTACATTCAAAATGGAAGGTTGTCCGTTGTAGTTTTGTCAGTATAGCAAGCGTTTTAATTGATCTTCCCGTCTCATACCTTCACAGTTGGTGCACTAATGCTTTCCAATGCTCCCGTTAACAACGGAAGACTCGGCGAACTACGGGGTTTTGTTTCAACTTGCTTCACAGAACGGGGTAGCTTGGTGAATCACGTTACTGAATTTCACCCAGCTTTTGAACCTATTTCGTATTCTCTTTCTGAGTTTTCTGAAGTTGTTCAGGTAGGCTATAGCCTAATTGATGAACATGTCATACTCCAGTGAGTAGCTCCTATACCCTCCTAAAGCGGTACAATGTACTTCTGTTTGAAACAACCAGTGCTTGAGCTGTCCACGGTGCTGATTTTAGGTCATACCCTCTCTCTCTCTCTCTCTCTCTCTCTCTCTCTGTGTGACAGGCAGTGTGTGTAAGTTCACGTGTGTGCATGTTTGCGTCAGATCTGTTATGCATATGTCCTGCTTTCAACTTCGATAATGGTACTGTGGGACTTTGGTCAACAGGAACAGTTCTTATAAACTACACCCAAGTCCGCTGTCATGATTGGCAGGAAATATATACATTTGAAGTCGGAAGTTTACATACACTTAGGTCGGAGTCATTAATAAAACTCGTTTTTCAACTACTCCACAAATGTCTTGATAACAAACTATAGTTTTGGCAAGTCGGTTAGAACATCTACTTTGTGCATGACACCAGTCATTTTTCCAACCATTGTTTACAGACAGATGTATTACAATTCCAGTGGGTCAGAAGTTTACATACACTAAGTTGACTGTGCCTTTAAACAGCTTGGAAAATTACAGACAATTATGTCATGGCTTTAGAAGCTTCTGATAGGCTAATTGACATAATTTGAGTCAATTGGATGTGTACCTGTGGATGTATTTTAAGGCCTACCTTCAAACTCAGTGCCTCTTTGATTGACATCATGGGAAAATCAAAAGAAATCAGCCAAGCCAGAAAAAAAATTGTAGACCTCCACAAGTCTGGTTCATCCTTGGGAGCAATTTCCAAACACCCAAAGGTACCATGTTCATCTGTACAAACAATAGTACGCAAGTATAAACACTAGAGGTTGACCGATTAATCGGCATTGAAATTAGGGCCGATTTCATGTTTTCATAATAATCGGTAATCGGCATTTTTGGACGCCGATTATTGCCGATTACATTGCACTCCATGTGTGGTAGGCTGACCACCCGTTACACGAGTGCAGCAAGGAGCCAAGGTAAGTTACTAGCTAGCATTAAACGTATCTTATAAAAAACAATCAATCTTAGCATAATCACTAGTTAACTAGACATGGTTGATGATTATACTAGTTTATCTAGCTTGTCCTGCATTGCAAATAATAAATGCGTGGCCTGTTAATTTATCATCAAATCACAGCCTATTTCGCCAAACAGGTGACGATTTAACAAGCGCATTCGCGAAAAAAATCACTGTCGTTTCACCAATGTGTACCTAACCATATACATCAATGCTTTTCTTAAAATCAATACACAAGTATGTTTTTTTAAACCTGCATATGTAGTTAATTTTGCCTGCTAACATTAATTTATTTAAACTAGGGGAATTGTGTCACTTCTCTTGCGTTCTGTGCAAGCAGAGTCCGGGTATTTGCAGCAGTTTGGGCCGCCTGGCTCGTTGCGAACTGTGTGAAGACCATTTCTTCCTTACAAAGACCGTAATTAATTTTCCAGACATTGAAGGTTGTGCAATGTAACAGAAATATTTAGACTTAGGGATGCCACCCGTTAGATAAAATACGTAGCGGTTCCGTTTTTCACTGAAAGAATAAACGTTTTGTTTTCGAAATGATAGTTTCCGGATTTGACCATATTAATGACCTAAGGCTCGTATTGCTGTGTGTTTATTATATTATAATTAAGTCTATGATTTGATAGAGCAGTCTGACTGAGCGGTGGTAGGCAGCAGCAGGCTCGTAAGCATTAATTCAAACAGCACTTTCCTGCGTTTGCCAGCAGCTCTTCGCGGTGCTTCCAGCATTGCGCTGTTTATGACCAAGCCTATCAACTCCCGAGATTAGGCTGGCAATACTATAGTGCCTATAAGAACATCCAATAGTCAAAGGTAAATGAAGTAAAAATGGTATAGAGAGAAATAGTCCTATAATTCCTATAATAAATACAACCTAAAACTTCTTAACTGGGAATATTGAAGACTCATGTTAAAAGGACCCACCAGCTTTCATATGTTCTCATGTTCTGAGCAAGGTACTTAAACATTAGCTTTTTTACATGGCACATATTGCACTTTTACTTTCTTTTCCAACACTGTGCTTTTGCATTATTTAAACCAAATTGAACATGTTTAATTATTTATTTGAGACTAAATAGATGTTATTTATGTATTATATTAAGTTAAAATAAGTGTTCATTCAGTATTGTTGTAATTGTCATTATTACAAATATATAAAAATCATCCGATTAATCGGTATCTGCTTTTTTTGGTCCTCCAATAATCGGTATTGGTATCAGCGTTGAAAAATCATAACCGGTCGACCTCTAATAAACACCATGGGACCACGCAGCCGTCATACCGCTCAGGAAGGAGACGCGTTCTGTCTCCTAGAGATGAACGTACTTTGGTGCGAAACGTGCAAATCAATCCCAGAACAACAGCAAAGGACCTTGTGAAGATGCTGGAGGAAACAGATACAAAAGTAAGGGCAGAACTGAAAAAGTGTGTGCGAGCAAGGAGGCCTACAAACCTGACTCAGTTACACCAGCTCTGTCAGGAGGATTGGACCAAAATTCACCCAACTTATTGTGGGAAGCTTGTGGAAGGCTACCCGAAACATTTGACCCAAGTTAAACAGTTTAAAGGCAATGCTACCAAATACAAATTGAGTGTATGTAAACTTCTGACCCACTGGGAATGTGATGAAAGAAATAAAGCTGAAATAAATAATTCTCTCTATTATTATTCTGAAATTTCACATTCTTAAAATAAAGTGGTGATCCTAACTGACCTAAGACAGGGACTTTTTACTAGGATTAAATGTCAGGGATTGTGAAAAACTTGAGTTTAAATGTATTTGGCTAAGGTGTATGTAAACTTCCGACTTCAACTGTACCATCCTCTCTTCTGACATGATTACCATAAAGTTCAACCCCTTACAGGAAGGTAAAGCATAATGTATCATTAGCTGTTTTTCTTTCAAAAATATTTATTCCATGATCATTCACTTAGTCTGGCAAAACAATGATTAATATACCACTTTGTGGCTTCATTTCTAAAGCAGTGACTTAATAAATCTGCCACGTCTCTGCAGCCCTGTCGATTAGTCTCAGGAGGGCCATTGAGAGAATACATATGGGCCCCCTCAGTTGCTCATGCCCAGCAGACAGACTGGCAGTGGCCCACTACGGCCCGACCATTCAGCCTGATCTCACCAAATTGCAACAGATGTCAAATCACTCCATCTTCCACCATCCACAGGAAATGAATTAGAACATAAAATAAGTGGTCCATTTGGTCATTGTTCTAGAGAGGAAAATATTGGCCTTGCTGCTTTGCACTGACAAATGTATACATATTATAGACACATGATCCGAATGACAACATGGTGTGTTGCACTGACCAATGCTACTGTCACTGAGTTGTCTTCTAACTTGAGAAGACATGACATTTCTCTGAGGTATCATACGTTATGCATGTTCCCCCCAGTTCCCTGTGTTGGGATATGAAGCTGCATGGCAGTGAGTTCAGTGCAGGCCAGCAGGCCAGGGCAAGTATCTAGCTGAGGCCTAATCTTCACTTGGGTGATAGAGAGAGATAACAGTGATAGATGGAGCGGATGGTGAAGTTTAACATCCTGAGCTCAGTGTTGTCTGCCAGGGTCAGGCCTGTGATATCAGACCGCCAGTTCAGCCAGCTCTACTCTCCCTCCACCCGTCCTCATGCCCGAGATCTTGGCAGTGTTAATAGCTGCAGGTGTGTATATGAGCCGGGCTGGTTCTGTATTCACGGCCACAGATGTTTTAATGAATGCTGTGTTGCTGCTCAGGCGTCTGTCAGTCCCTTGCACACTTCAAGTGAAATGCTTCCCTGGCCATCCGCCAGCTAGCCAGCAGGCAGCCAGGATGTTATTGTGACGTGTGGGCTACATTCTCAGTGATGTCTTCAGGAAGTGCGTTTTTGGAAAGTTTAGTACTAGAAAATAGGGAGGAAAGCGAGCAATGATGCTTACTTATATGGCCCTGTTTGGTGATTGGAATGGAAGGAAATGTTCTTGCAATTAGTTAATGATGGCTCGTTGCCAACTGAATCATGCTTTATGTCACCCTTGTTGTGGAAGTGTAGCATAGAAGGATAATAACACCCTTTTTAGACTCCCTGAAGCTATCAACAAGGTTCCTTGATGCATCCTTGATGCATACAATGCCACAATGCATTTAGCAAAATTACAATTGAATACAATTTTCAAAAGGTCAGGTTGCATGTAGTATCCTTCTGATCAAGAACACCTACAGCTAAAATGACCTTGAAAATTATAAAAGAAAAAAACAGATTTTTCCTGATCTGCACAATTCTTCAAAAGGGTTCATTTCTGATTCATCAAATATAGACATCATCAATATATATTTTCACTTTAAGAATCCATCTTCAATGGATTGTAGAATGCCAAAATATCTTGCAAGGATATTTGAAGGAGCAGGGAGAAGACATGTGGTAGGTCTGCAGGAGGCCAGGTACAGTAAAGAGGACAGACTAGTGACCTTCAACTGCTGATGGAGACTGATTGGAGTGTGGGTGGAGGCTGATCTATGTGACAGGAACCACCGTGATTTATTTCTGGTGCTGCTACAATCCTTAAAAACTGCCCTCAACATTTCACACCAAGTTATTAGAACTTACTGAATAACCTTTCGGGTGATGAAAGAACATGATAAGCGGTCTCCATTTCAGTCCTTTATCTGAAACAGAAGAAAGATTGGCATTCTCCCCTGAGTGATGCAGAGGTTGGGGCAGCGCAGCATTAATTGTTGATGTCGAGGCAAACAGCTATTTCTGTAAAGTCAATGGGTGGGTGCACCTACGTTTGATTTGTTTTGATTTGTAATTTGCTTTTCTCAGCAGGATCTTTACCTTTCAGTCATCCTCCTTCATTTAATACTCCTTGGCAGCAGAGGGTCATGAATAAATCAGAGCCCTCACTGTCAGTGCTTTGAGGGAGAGGGAATGGACTTATCATGTACTGTACCATTCTGAACTGGGAAGTACTTTAATCTATTTCCTGCTCCTCCTTCACTAAAAATATCCACCCCAGACCATTTAAAGTACTGTCTATACATTATCATTGGGATTTAGTTTTTATGTGGAATTCACAAATAATTTTTGTCCTTGTCTTTTCTGTTTTCCATAATAATACTGTCACTATCAATTATTTATCAGAACCTGACTGTGAAGCCATAAGCCCTTGTGTAAGGGTTTTGAACAAATATTCCTCAATTACTTACACCTTATGTAAGATGGCTGGCACCACTGTGGTCACTCCTGGTTGTAATCTTCTTAGCAATATACATTATTCATCATGCCGTGCTGCACATTACCTTGTCGTCATATATTTCCAAAGAGATAGATAGATTATGCTCTCATTAGATTCATTTTGATTAATGGTGTTTGTTGTTGGTGTAATGTTTATGTAGGTGCAGGATACTGTCACCACACTAATATTTGGTTGAAATATCCAGCTCTAGATTCTCGGAGAATACTTAAGAAGTTTTACGTCATCAACCCTAATAGCAGTGTAGAAGTATTAGAATATGGAACAAGGTTTAACTCAAACCATTCTCAAACAGGACACAGTACTTGTAAATAAGTTACCTCAATTTTTTATGCAAAAGTACAGACAGAGTATTAATCCAACATCTGCTCAATCCGGCGGTATGCAGTGGAGAAGTTGGAGCAGACTCTGGGGTTTAAGAGAAAGATGTCTGAGGATAATACCCAAGGAATAAGGTGGGAGCTGAGCTTAGCTACATCTAACAAATCCTCTGACTCACAGGCATCAGTAACACGTTGGTGGAAGAGGAGGAGGTGGTGCAGAAACTATACCGAGGAGACGCTAGCTACAGTGCCTTCAGAATGTATTCACGCCCCTTAACTTATTCCACATTCTGTTGTGTTACAGCCTGAATTTAGAGTGGATTACATTGAGTTTGAGATTGTGTGTCACTGACCTACTCACAATACCCCATAATGTCAAAGTGGAATGATGTTTTTAGAAATGTTTACAAATGAATTAAAAAGCTGAAATGTCTTGAGTCAATACATATTCAACCTCTTTGTTATGACATCTAAATACATTCAGGAGTAATAATGTGCTTAAGAAGTCACATAATAAGTTGCATGGACTCACTGTGTGTGCAATAATAGTATACCATCTCAGTACCCCACACATACAAGTATCTGTAAGGTCCCTCAGTCGAGCAGTGAATTTAAAACATTTATTCAACCACAAAGACCAGGGAGATTTTCCAATGCCTTGCAAAGAAGGCCAGCTATTAGTAGATGGGTAAAAAAACCAAAAAAAACAGACATTGAATATACATTTGAGCATAGTGAAGTTATTCATTACACTTTGGATGGTGTATCATTACAGACAGTCATTACAAAGATACAGGTGTCCTTTCTAACTCCTATGCCGAAGATGAAGGAAACTGCTCAGGGATTTCACCATGAGACCAATGGTGACTTTAAAACAGTTACAGAGTTTAATGGCTGTGATAGGATAACTGAGAATGGATCAACAACATTGTAGTTACTCGACTATCCTAACCGAAATTACAGAGTGAAAATAAGGAAGCGTGTAGAGAATAAAAATAACCCAAACCATAAGGCACTAAAGTGATACTGCATAAAATGTGGCAAAGAAATTAACTTTATGTCCTGAATACAAAGCTTTATGTTTGCGGCAAATCCAAGACAACACATCACTGAGTACCACTCTTTATATTTTCAAGCATGGTGGTGGCTGCATCATTTTATGGGTATAGTTGTCATCGGCAAGGACTAGGGAGTTTTGGGGGATAAAAAGAAACAGAGTAAAGCTAAACACAAGAAAAATCCTAGCTAAAAACCTGAATCAAAATAAAATAAAATCAAGAACAGTCTATGACTAGGGTGGCTGGAGTCTTTTCCAATTTTTAGGGCCTTCCTCTGACACCGCCTGGTATAGAAGCTTGGCCCCGGTGATGTACTGGGCCGTACGCACACCCTCTGTCGTCCTTTGCGGTCGGAGGCCGAGCAGTTGCCATACCAGGACCCATGTCAAATCTTTTCAGTCTCCTGAGGGGGAATAGGTTTTGTCGTAACATCTTCACGACTGTCTTGGTGTGCTTGGACCATGTTAGTTTGTTGGTGATGTGGACGCCAAGGAACTTGAAGCTCTCAACCTGCTCCACTACAGCCCCGTTGATGAGAATGAGGGCGTGCTCGGTCCTCCTTTACCTGTAGTCCAAAATCATCTTCTTTGTCTTGATCACAATGAGGGAGAGGTTGTTGGCCTTGCACCACACAGTCAGGTCTCTGACCTCCTCCCTATAGGCTGTCTCATCGTTGTCGGTGATCAGGCCTATCACTGTTGTGTATTCAGCAAACTTAATGATGGTGTTAGAGTTGTGCCTGGCCATGCAGTCATGAGTGAACAGGGAGTACAGGAGGGGACTGAGCACGCACACCCGAGGGGCCCCCGTGTTGAGGATCAGCGTGGCGGATATGTTGTTACCTACCCTTACTACGGGGGGGGCAGCCCATCAGGAAGTCCAGGATCCAGTTGCAAAAGGAGGTGTTTAGTCCTTGGGTCCTTATTTTAGTGATGAGATTTGAGGGCACTATGGTGTTGAACGCTGAGCTGTAGTCAATGAATAGCATTCTCACTTTTGTGTTCCTTTTGTCCAGGTGGGAAAGGGCAGTGTGGAGTGAAATATAGATTGCATAATCTGTGGATCTGTTGGTGCGGTATGCAAATTGGAGTGGGTCTAGGGTTTCTAGGATAATGGTGTTGATGTTAGCCATGATCAGCCATTTAAAGCATTTCATGGCTACAGACGTGAGTGCTACGGGTCCGTAGTCATTTAGGCAGGTTACCTTAGTGTTCTTGGGCACAGGACTATGGTGTTCTGCTTGAAACATGTTGGTATTACAGACTCAGACAGTGAGAGGTAGAAAATGTCAGTGAAGACATTTGCCAGTTGGTCAATGCATACTCGGAGTACACGTCCTGGTAATCCATCTGGCCCAGCGGCCTTGTGAATGTTGACCTGTTTAAAGATCTTACTCAAATTGGCTGTGGAGAGCGTGATCACACAGTCATCTGGAACAGCTGATGCTCTCATGCATGTTTCAGTGTTACTTGCCTCGAAGCGAGCATAGAAGTTATTTAGCTCGTCTGGTAATAGTTTGCAAGCTCTGCCACATCCGACGAGCGTCGGAGCCAGTGTAGTACGATTCAATCTTTGTCCTGTATTGATGCTTTGCCTGTTTGATGGTTCATCGGAGGGCAAAGCGGAATTTCTTATAAGCTTCCGTGTTAGAGTCCCGCTCCTTGAAATCAGCAGCTCTACCCTTTAGCTCAGTGCGAATGTTGCCTGTAATCCATGGCTTCTGGTTGGGGCATGTACAGTTGAAGTCGGAGGTTTACATACACTTAGGTTGGAGTCCATAAAACTCGTTTTTCAACCACTCCACAAATGTCTTGTTAACAGACTATAGTCTTGGCAAGTTGGTTAGGACATCTACTTGTGCACGACACAAGTAATTTTTCCAACAATTGTTTACAGACAGATTATTTCACTTATAATTAAAGGTATCACAATTCCATTGGGTCAGAAGGTTACATACACTAAGTTGACTGTGCCTTTAAAAAGTTTGGAAAATTCCAGAAAATTATGTCATAGCTTTAGAAGCTTCTGATAGGCTAATTGACATAATTTGAGTCAATTGGAGGTGTACCTGTGGATGTATTTCAAGGCCTACCTTCAAACTCAGTGCCTCCTTGCTTGACATCATGGGAAAATCAAAAGAAATCAGCCAAGACCTCAGAAAAACAATTGTAGACCTCCACAAGTCTGGTTCATCCTTGGGAGCAATATCCAAACGCTTAAAGGTACCACGTTCATCTGTACAAACAATAGTATGCAAGTATAAACACCATGGGACCACGCAGCCGTCATACCGCTCAGGATTGAGACGCGTTCTGTCTCCTAGAGATGAACGTACTATGGTGCGAAAAGTGCAAATCAATTCCAAAACAGCAACGGACCTCGTGAAGATGCTGGGGGAAACAGGTACAAAAGTATCTATATCCACAGTAAAACGAGTCCTATATCGACATAACCTGAAAGGCCGCTCAGCAAGGAAGAAGCCACTGCTCCAAAACCGCCATAAAAAAAAGCCAGACTACGTTTTGAAACTGCACATGGGGACAAAGATCATGATTTTTGGAGAAATTTCCTCTTGTCTGATTAAACATAAATGGAACTGTTTGGCCATAATGACCATCGTTATGTTTGGAGGAAAAAGGGGGAGGCTTGCAAGCTGAAGAACACCATTCCAACCGTGAAGCACAGGGGTGGCAGCATCATATTGTGGGGGTGCTTTGCTGCAGGAGGGAGTGGTGCACTTCATAAAATAGATGGCATCATGAGGAAGTAAAATTATGTTGATATATTGTAGCAACATCATCTCAAGGCATCAGTCAGGAAGTTGAAGCTTCTGTGTGGGCAGTACTGAAAAAGCGTGTGCAAGCAAGGAGGCCTACAAACCTGACTCAGTTACACCAGCTCTGACAGGAGGAATGGGCCAAAATTCACCCAACTTATTGTGGTAAGCTTGTAGAAGGCTACCCGAAACGTTTGACCCAAGTGAAACAATTTAGGCAATGCTACCAAATACTAATTGAGTGTATTTAAACTTCTGACTCACTGGGAATGTGATGAAAGAAATAAAGCTGAAATAAATCATTATCTCTGCTATTATTCTGACATTTCACTTTCTTAAAGTAAAGTGGTGGCCCTAACTGACCTAAGACAGGGACTTTTTACTAGGATTAAATGTCAGGAATTGTGAAAAACTGAGTTTAAATGTATTTGGCTAAGGTGTATGTAAACTTCCGACCTCAACTGTATGTTATGAATTTCAATTTGTTGTGGCTAGGTCGCTAACGTTAGCTAGGTGGCTAACGTTAGCTAGTCTAGAGGTAAGGGTTCGGGGTCAAGGTTAGGGGAATGGTTAGCTAACATGCTAAGTAGTTGAAAAACGAACTAAAAAGTAGTAAGTACTGTAGTTGCAAAGTATGTTAAAGTTGAGATTCGAACACGCAACCTTTGGGTTGTTAAATGTTCCCGTTATACGCCTACCCATCCACCCTGACCAACCACCCTACTTTCGTTTTGCCTTAAGTAACCTTCTGCCTTACAGACCAGTAAAAAGTTTGGACACACTTACTCATTCAAGGGTTTTTCATTATTTTTTACTATTTTCTACATTGTAGAATAATAGTGAAGACTTTAAAACTATGAAATAATACATTTGGGAATCACGTAGTAACCAATAAAGTGTTAGATTATTCAAAGTAGCCACTCTTTGCCTTTGACAGCTTTGCACACTCATGGCATTTTCTCAACCAGCTTCATAAGTTAGTCACCTGGAATATTATTCTACAATGTAGAACATAGTAAAAATAAAGAAAAACCATGGAATGAGTAAGTGTGTCCAAACGTTTGACTGGTACTGTATGTGACCATACCAATGTAACATATCATACTAATGTGTCCCTGATTTAATATGTTACGTCTAGTCTATGAGACCAGGTTGTATGGACACATTGCTGTAAATGGACATAACAAAGGTGCGGAATTGAACATTGCTGATTGATACATGTTGGTGGTAGGCTAGGATAAGTGTAGGCTATAGCCTCCTGTAGTTTTTCCATTCACTAAAAAAGGGCAAAAATGTGTCCGAATTCATGAAGGATTAGACTACACTTTAAATAAATATGTTATTAGAAAGTCTACACCACAAATTCACCTTCGTATTCAATAGTCTGATGTTATATTCAAATTGTGTTGAGAAAAGTAGTATAGCCTATTCTTTGGAACAACCATTATTTGATACAGATTGTGATTTATACGGGGGAGGGGTCTATGGTGTGGCGTTTTTCTGCAGGAAAAAGCCAGACGCACTTGAGAAACAGTTCGGACATCAAGCGGTTTTGTATCAAAAGCGGCTTGAGATCCCTGAAAAAGCGTGTGCCAGCACTGAAAAAGCATGTGCCAGCAAGGAGGCCTACAAACCTGACTCAGTTACACCAGGATTGGGCCAAAATTCTCCCAACTTATTGTGGGAAGCTTGAGGAAGGCTACCCAAAACGTTTGACCCAAGTTATGCAATTTAAAGGCAATGCTACAAAATACTAATTGAGTGTATGTAAACTCCTGACCCACTGGGAATGGGTCAGAAATAAATCATTCTCTCTACTATTATTCTGACATTTAACATTCCTAAAATAAAGTTGTGATCCTAACTGACCTAAGACAGGGAATTTCTACTAGGATTAAATGTCAGGATTTGTGAAAAACTGAGTTTAAAAGTATTTGGCTAAAGTGTATGTAACCTTCCGACTTCAACTGTACGTACAGTCACTGTGGGGACGACGTCCTCGATGCACTTATTGGTAAAGCCAGTGACTGATGTAGTGTACTGATGTAGTGTAATTTGGCGTCTTACATTTCACCGGCTAGCTTCCCACTGCTCCCTAAGTAGTTAAAGTCCCTGGCCACTAGCAGCACCGCCTCTGCATGAGAATTTTCCTGTTTGCTTACAGCGGAATACAGCTCATTGAGTGTGGTTTTAGTGCCAGCCTCTGTCTGTGGTGGTATGCAGACAGCTATGAAAAATACAAATGAAAACTCTCTAGGTAGATAGTGTGGTCTACAGCTTATCATGAGATACTCTACCTCAGGCGGCCAAAACCCTGAGACTTCTTTACATATCGTGCACCAGCTATTTTTTACAAATATGCATAGGCCCCTGCCCCGTGTCTTACCAGAGGATGCTGTTCTGTCCTGTCAATAGAGTGTATAACCCACATGCTGTATGTTCTTAATGTTGTTGTTTAGCCACAACTCAGTGAAACATAAGATTTTATCGTTTTTAATGTCCCATTGGTAGGATGCTTTCAGTTCGTCCCATTTATTATCCAGCGATTTAATGTTAGCTAGCAGAACGGAAGGCAAGGGCAGGTTAGCCACTCGTCATCTCTTTCCACAAAACCTACGTTTCCTTTTCCAGCGAATCACGGGGATCTGGGCCTGGTCGGGTGTCCGTTGTATATCCGTCGCGTCTGACTCATTGAAGAAGAACTCCTGACTCATTGAAGAAGAACTCCTTGAACATGTTTTGTAATAATAATGTGCAAACATTGTACAATGGCTCAGGGGTGTGAATACTTGTGTAAATTATATATTTCTGTATTTCATTTTCAATAAATTTGCAACAATTTCTAAAAACATGTTTTCACTTAGTCATTGTGGGGTATTGTGTGTAAAAAAATACATGTAATCCATTTTGAATTAATGCTGTAACATAACAAAATGTGGAATAAGTCAAGGGGTATGAATACTTTGTGAAGGCACTTTATATACTATAGTAGAGACTCACCTGAGTCCAGGGCCACCTGCATCAGCCTAAAAGAGGACCTGTCATGTTGGCCTGTCACGCAAGACAGATACTGCACAAACCCTTGCAAATTATATTATGACAGTAGAAATTTCCAGTTAAACAGAAATCTAAAACATGTAATGTAGAATTTATGTCTTCAAAAAATGTGAAGTATAAGTTTGAGTTATGCGGGGGTAGTGACTTAGGCTGAAGTACAGTTTTTGAGACTTCGAGACTTCCTTTCAGAGGAATGTCTCAGAGGATTCAATATGTATTCTGGAAATTGAGTTTTGGTCAAGGCACCCAAGGCAGTCAGATCAGGGCTGAATCATCTTTGGAGCTTGTACATACAAGCCATTGTGTTTTGTGATAGCTTCTTCCAGTAGCAAATACATAGCACATTTGTGCTCACTTAATTATTGACAAATCTATTTCATAGACCAAACATACATTCAGAAACATATTATGGGTAATGTTTACAAATACTGTACATATGTATATGTCTAACTTGAGTGAATTATTTTTTTTTGCTTGCATTTAAAGTTAAAAAAAACGTCAAATCTTGAGTAACCTCAACTCCCATAGCTCTCAATCTTCGAGTATGCATAATCTATTCCATATTTCAGATTCACACTTCTAAACTTTCTCTTTCCATAATCTTCTGCAGTTTTGCATATACCACTTCATCTTTGAAATCCTACCTCCTGTCAGTAATTTCAACATCCACCTGCAGGAGAGGAATTTCACAGGGGAGCACTGTATGAAGGTTTTTATTTCAGTGTGACGTTCAGAGTTCAAAGCTCCCTAGAAAACTTTATCTTCTGGTTTGTCTCAGGGTTTGCCACTTGCATTGTCCCAAGTATAGCCCAGTAGCAGTAGCAGTTGCATGGCAGCGTTGTGTTACTCTCTGTATTGCTGCTTTGTAATACATGCCAGTGTCACACCATTGCCTCATACTTTTTTCAATCAGGCCCCCGGTTTTCGGTCTGGAGCTTGAAGTCACAAGCTCTGCTGGTCGGCTACTGTGTAGAAACCTAGCAATGCCAAAAGGCCTGGTCTGCCCTAGAAAGCTTATCTAAATTACGATCGCAAGAACTGCCAAACATTTGTTTTTAGACTTCCGTTTTTGGGCTCTAAAATAAGTTTCATCCTCACTGTGAATTCTTTTAACTTCACTACAAATTAAGATATTTGATTAAATAGTGATCCATTCTGACTACTACATGTGCCATCACACAGGACCACTTGCTGACACAGACCAATCACGGGCAAGCAGGCTACAAGAGGCATTAAGGCTGACTCTCTCAGGCAGGATGAAAATGACTACATTGACCATGATCCTTTGCTAGTTAGGGCTACTTTCACCATGATCCTTCACAATTGTTTGGTGGCATTCAGCCCCATTCAGCAATATGGCGCGCTACAAATTCGAATATTTCTGGCTTCGTCCGCCATCAGGAGTTTTCCATAGGAATACGCTGATGACGTCAGGGCTATCACTATCTACTGGGTTTTAATGTCTATGCTTTCATTACACTATTTCTGGCAGTGTGCCTCCAGTTGCTAGAAGGTTACATTTACTGTTATGTGAATTTCTTATGCAGTTGTGTTTGTGAAAATAGTATCTGACAGGCCCTGACCTCGGCATACTGTACACTGCGCTGCTAGCTCACATGTTACAAGCACCTCTATTCCACTTATGTTTTCTTTTGCTGCGTTATCAATGTCCCACATTCTCAACCATACACATTTGCAGTAGGAAGGTTAAGATCATAGAACTGAACATTACATTTAGATTAAGCAAGATCTCATAATAATGAGTGATGCCATATCTCATAATTATGAACTGGGTGTGATGGTTGACAAAAGTATGTGTCTCTTTCAGTCTCCATTTTTTATGGAACTGTATGTTCTACTCTTTGTAAACATATGCAGGCTTTCAGTGTCCTCTCAGTAAGAAAAGAGAGTGTGTACTCTATGTTGCTTGGTTCATAGTGTAATGAAAATGTGTGGGGTTATAATGAACAGTTAGTACTGTATACTAATTAAAGCTTTAAGGTGATAAATAATTTAGTTAATCACCACGCATAATTGAAGACGCTTCAGACCAGGGCACCAGACAAACATTTTCAACTTTGTCAGTTGTTGGCACCAGCCCATAATTTGGTCTAAATAGAAAAAATGTGTAACCATTTTAGAAAGTCATTCACAGTGCTTTATTAAGAGGTGTAACAGACGACTGAGATAGTTTTCAAGAAGAACATTGTTTCATTTACACTCTTAGAAAAAAGGGATCCAAAAGGGTTCTTCAGCTGTCCCAACAGAAGAACCATTGTGGGAAGGGTTCTACATGGAACTGAAAAAGGTTTTACCTGGAACCAAAACTAGTTATTCAAAGGGTTCTCCTATGGGGACAGCCGAAGAACCCATTTAGATTCTAGATAGCACCTTTTTTTTTATAAGCGTGTAACATGTCCATGCAGAAATGCATGATTCAAGATATTTTGATGTGCAACCTAATCCAGTGATTGTCAGGAATGTTGGGTTGACAATTAGGCTATTGTTGTTATGTTTTAATATTAAAACAGGGCTCCAGAATTGTATTTAGTTAAATAGAGATACCTCTTCTTTGTCTACACCCATTCAGCATTGTTCACACCCTCTTAAGCTTTAGCCCCACCCATCTCTTAAAGGATTGATCCGAGCATTCTGTCCTAACAACAGCAGTCAAGTACCCAAGCTAAACGGCTAACGTTGGCTAGCTTGCTAGCTACTTCCAGACACAAATGAGAGAACAGCTCACTCTGACCCTTTTACTCGCTCTAGCAGAGCTGGTAATGCTGTTTATGTTATTGAGAGCGTTGGTGACTGCAACTGTGCTGCTGGCAACAATTTACACTTTTTTGCCAACGTTTACTGACAATGGCCATATTCAATGGGTGTTGAGTGTTCGTAAATTGGTACATTTCTTTGCTCTTTATCAGCTACGTCTATCAACAGTTGTCACAGTGACATCATTCTAATTATTTTGAAATGGTTACCTGCACAGTGGAGTCTTTTGTTATGACATGTAGCTAGCTAGCTAGCTAGCTAAACAATTAACCATAATCTCAACTAATGACGTTATGAATCTGCAGGTAGCTACCCAACCAGGTTCAATGTTAGCTAGCTAACATTAGGTTATAACTAGCCAAGCAAATGGCTCTGAAATACGAATAATATTACTACACAGATCATACATGTAATGTTAGCTAGCGAGCCAGCCAGCTAACGTTAGCTAGCTAGCTAACAGTACACTTTAACTTAAAATGAAAACGAATTTCTGACAAAATTAGAGACGTGTAATATCTGAAAATGGAGCTAGTTATTAACTCTCTCATGGATGCCATGGTTGCCCTTGGTTTGAAGATGTAATCTGAGACAGGTTGTTTTCTCCATCTCCATAGTTAACATATTCTAATTCCACTGATTTCAAAACTCAGTCCTCCAGAAAGTGGAGAGCAACACTTATGCAGTTCTACTACGCAATATATTTCTTATAAAGCAGCATTAGACAGGATTACCTACACATACTGACCAGCTAAAATAGACAGAAGCGAACTACATGGCAGACCAATCCGAACTCTCGGGATGTCCAGCCCACTTATTATCTCAGCCAATCATGGCTAGCGGGAAGGTTGCTTACTTTTTCTGTGGCTAAACCAGCTAAAGAAAATGTACAATTTTATTCGGATTTACAGATGGCATACACATTGTTATTAAGGCACATGACAGTTCACATGTACCAGAAGGCCTTTCTGCCAAAAAAAGCATTTTGATAAAAAAAAAAAATAATGTTTACATTCAAATGACCCCTTTTGTGATAGCAAATTCATCAGGGACCTCCTCATAATCAGAACACAACTCGAGTGAGATAAACATAGCACACAAGGAGTTTTACAATGACTTCTGCTGTGCATGGCCGGAAGAACCAAATCTCGGGCATAGGGCTCGGGCCCTGGGAAGGAACATTTTAAAGGCCCGTTTCTTGGCCCGCATCGGAGAGATCATTATGTCGTTTACAAGCAAATTTCCTGTAATTGTACACATTTTGTCATGGAGCGGAGAAATGTTTTGTTGGTACAGCTTTAAAGCTAGTATCCTGCAATTCTACACATTTTCCAGGAGGCAGAGGGAACACATTGCAGTTTTAAAGGTTAAATTACAGTGCATTTATGTAAAAATAGTGGAGTGCTGTGGATACTAATATCCCCAGGCCCATGTTGACAAGGTTAAGAACATAAGAGATCAATAATATTGGATTGTATCGTATTACACACTCTAAACTTATTCCACGGATCCCTTAGCCAAAATGTGTTTAATATGTTGTTAGTAATATACATATTTTTGTGTATATATACAGTTGAAGTCGGATGTTTACATACACCTTAGCCAAATACATTTAAACTCTGTTTTTCACAGTGCCTGACATTTAATGCTAGAAAAAATTCCCTGCCTTAGGTCAGTTAGGATCACCACTTTATTTTAAGAATGTGAAATGTCAGAATAATAGTAGAGAGAATGATTTATTTCAGCTTTTATTTTTTTCATCACATTCCCAGTGGGTCAGAAGTTTACATACACTCAATTAGTATTTTGTAGCATTGCCTTTAAATTGTTTAACTTCGGGTAGCCTTCCACAAACTTCCCACAATAAGTTGGGAGAATTTTGGCCCATTCCTCCTGACAGAGCTGGTGTAACTGAGACAGGTTTGTAGGCCTCCTTGCTCGCACAGGCTTTTTCAGTTCTGCCCACAGATTTTCTATAGGATTGAGGCCAGGTCATTGTCCATATGGAAGACCCATTTGTGACCAAGCTTTAACTTCCTGACTGATGTCTTGAGATGTTGCTTCAATATATCCACATAATTTTACTTCCTCATGATGCCATCTATGTTGTTAAGTGCACCAGTCCCTCCTGCAGCAAAGCACCCCCACAACATGATGATGCCTGCCCCGTGCTTCACAGTTGGGATGGTGCTCTTTGGCTTGCAAGCCTCCCCCTTTTTCCTCCAAACATAATGATGGTCATTATGGCCAAACAGTTCTATTTTTGTTTAATCAGACCAGAGGACATTTCCCCAAAAAGTACGATCTTTGTCCCCATGTGCAGTTGCAAACCGTAGTCTGGCTTTTTCATGGCGGTTTCGGAGCAGTGGCTTCTTCCTTGCTGAGTGGCCTTTCAGGTTATGTCGATATAGGACTCGTTTTACTGTGGATATAAATAATTTGTTACCTGTTTCCTCCAGCATATTCACAAGGTCCTTTGCTGTTGTTCTGGGATTGATATGCACTTTTCACACTAAAGTACATTCATCTCGAGGAGATAGAACGCGTCTCCTTCCTGAGCAGTATGACGGCTGCGTGGTCCCATGGTGTTTATACTTGCGTACTATTGTTTGTACAGATGAACGTGGTACCTTCATCAGGCTTTTGGAAATTGCTCCCAAGGATGAACCAGACTTGTGGACGTCTACAATTTTTCTTCTGAGGTCTTGGCTGATTTATTTTGATTTTCTCATGTCGTCAAGCAAAGATGCACTGAGTTTGAAGGTAGGCCTTGAAATACATCCACAGGTACAGCTCCAATTCACTCAAATTATGTCAATTAGCCTAACAGAAGCTTCTAAAGCCATGACATAATTTTCTGAAATTTTCCAAGCTGTTTAAAGGCACAGTCAACTTAGTGTATGTAAACTTCTGACCCACTGAAATTATGATACAGTGAATTATATAAGTGAAATAAACAATTGTTGTCTGTAAAAATTGCTTGTGTCATGCACAAAGTAGATGTCCTAACCGACTTGCCAAAACTATAGTTTGTTAACAAGACATTTGTGGAGTGGTTGAAAAACGAGTTTTAATGATTCCAACCTAAATGTATGTAAACTTCTGACTTCAACTGCATATATATATTTTTTAAGCGTTACCTCCCCACTTTGAGGACCCCTGAGCTAGATCACTTTAATTATTATATATTTATTTTTAGTTAACCTATATTTAACTAGGCAAGTCAGTTAAGAACAAATTCTTATTTACTATGACGGCCTACACCGGCCAAACCTGGACGATGCTGGGCCAATTGTGCGCCGTCCTATGGGACTCTCAATCACAGCCGGTTGTGATACAGCCTGAATCACTAGCTCTAAACAAAACCCACTCCTGGTAGCCATGCATTTATCCAACAGTAAATTCGTAATGTACAGATAAAAAATGTTTTTGCAGTTGTAGTAGTGCCCTATAAAATCTGTTATATTTAATGTCTAAACCATATCAGGAGACCATCTTTTAAGGTTTGGGAATAATCTAAAACATTTTGATTTTAGGAATGTAGGTACCCTTTAATTGAAGTGCACATGCAAGAGCATGCACCTAACAATAGACCGTTGTTTGGTTAGCGGTGTTTCTGTAGCCCACATGTGATGGTATAATTTGCAAAACCAATGAGCACTGGATTGATGTAAATAATCATGATATCATTCTGCCAGGTAGGCAAAGGCTAGTTAACATTTATTTGAGAAGGTTTTTGGAGATGCCTTTCTATCTACCAGTAGACAGTTATTAGCATCGTTGCTAATGGCTACACAAAGTTGTAGACGCGCACACCGCACACACACAGACAGGGGCATTCCCGTGCAGTTGCCTCTTCAGAAGGTTGCAGGAAATACAAATCACTGATGCATTCTGTTCATGTGTTATGATAAACTTGGTAAAAGTATTTATTTTTCTAATAAGTTCAGTAAATTTAGAAAATTGTTGAATTCCTTTTTAATGTCTGGATTCCGTGATTCTGTGCACATTCTCAGCAGTGCATTTTTAAGCAGTAGCTTCCAAAGCTGTGTTTTTCCCGCAATCGGATTTTGGAATGTTATAGCCTACAACCAGAACACATTTTCTCCCGGAGCATGAGGGGAGATAGCTCAAAAGCTGGCAGATGGCACTATTGAGTCGTTACATCTTACCGTCCAAAGGGAATGTTTGTATAATGATGTACGCTGAGAGTCGGGAAGCAAGTTCAGGGAGTGAGTGTTTTAATAAATAAACACAACATAATACAAAACTAAGAAACACGAACAATGCACAGAACTGACACAGGAACAGAAACAAAAACAAAAACAATAACGCCTGGGGAAGGAACCAACGGGAGTGACATATGGTAGTTAATCAGGGAGGGGATGGAGTCCAGGTGAGTCTGATGATGCGCAAGTGCGCGTAACGATGGTGATAGGTGTGCACCATAACGACCAAGAGGCCGGAGAGGGAGCCCACGTGACAGTACCCTGTCCCCGACGTGCGACTCCAGCCGCAGGACGCCGACCAAAAATACGATCCCAGGGTTCAGGAGTGGACCGGTCACCTCTGCTGATGCGCGGGAACCTGTCGCCGGCTGGGACGCGGGAACATGACAGACCGGCTGAGGCAGGGGAGCCTGGCGATCCGGCTGAGGCACAAAAGCCTGACGAGCCGGTGGAAGCAGGGGAGCCTGGCGATCCGGTGAAGGCATGAAAGCCCGACAAGCCGTCTGAGGCAGGGGAGCCTGGCGATCTGGCTGAGGCATGAAAGCCTGTAGCGGCTCCCGGACCCAACATCATTCCACCTGACACAAAAAAAAAAACACTCCCTGATGCTTCCCTTAGGTGAGGCGTTATTCTGTAACGATGTGCACTGAGAGTCAGGAAGCAAGTTCAAGGAGTGAGTGTTTTAATAAATAAACACAACATAATACAAAACTAAGAAACTCGAACAACGCACAGAACTGACACAGGAAGGAACCAAAGGGAGTGACATATGTAGGGAAGGTAATCAGGGAAGTGATGGAGTCCAGGTGAGTCTGACGCTCAAGTGAGCGTAACGATGCTGACAGGTATGCGCCATAATGAGCCGCCTGGAGACTTAGACGCCGGAGAGGGAGCACACGTGACAGTTTTCAGCTGGTAATACACTTGAATCCCTCATGGACTGGTTTATACATAAAACATTCTCCATTCGGGCTGAAAAGTCTTTGATTTCCTCCTTAACTAATTGTAATGGAGAGATGGCGCTAAATAATATGCTTACTTTCTTTATGAAACCCCATTTTCAACCACCATGCTAGAATAGCTAATGTTAGTCTCGGAGAGTTAAAGAAGAAATTGACCCCTTTGTAGCCTGAATGGAGAATTTGTTATGTATGAACCGGTCCACGGGGAATACGAGTGTATAGGCTTTCTTGCACGAGGTGGGCACAAATTACAGGGGACCTTCTGTTTTTTCGCTGCTGCAGTAATGGCAGCTGCTGTACACTATGAGTGAATAATAAGTAACTTTCCAGTAGAAAATAAACATCAGTCTTTCTTCTAAACTAAGCTAGAACTGATTTTACGGCCATTATTCTATCGCCTACACTTGATTTTTCAGCCACTGTCACTTAGGAATCCAGCAGTCTGAGACCGGTAGCTAGCTTGCTAAGCTAATGTTTGCAAAGCTATCTAGCTAGGTACCTAAATATAAAAATGCTTAGCTTGCTGCCAAGGTGCTTGCTAAGACAAAGATAATGTACAGTATATACAATCAAAGAAATGTATAATGTTAATTCAAAACATTAAGTTAGTATGCTAGCTAGTAGCCAATGCCATGGCAAGCAAGGTTAGGAATTAAGTCAACCTGACAGCTTCAATTTATATTATCAACGCAGTTCAAGCAGTAGGAAGCTCTCTCATCCATTTATATGCAGATGATACAGTCTTATACTCAGCTGTCCCCTCCCCGGATTTTGTGTTAAATGCTCTACAACAAATCTTTCTTAGTATCCAACAATCTTTCTCTGCCTTTAACCTTGTTCTGAAAACAAAGGTCATGTGGTTTGGTAAGAAAAATTCCCCCTCTCTCCACCGGTGTGATTACTACCTCTGAGGGTTTAGAGCTTGAAGTGGTAACCTCATACAAATACTTGGGAGTATGGCTAGACGGTACTCTGTCCTTCTCTCAGCACATATAAAAGCTGCAGGCTAAAGTTAAATCTAGACGTGTTCCTTTAACGCAATCGGTCCTCTTTCACCCCAGCTCCAAAACTAACCCTGATTCAGATGACCATCCTACCCATGCTCGATTATGGAGACGTAATTTATAGATCGACAGGTAAGGGTGCTCTCGAGCGGATAGATGTTCTTTACTATTCGGCCATCAGATTTGCCACCAATGCTCCTTATAGGACACTTCACATCGCTCTATACTACTCTGTAAACTGGTCATCTCTGTTTACCTGTCGCAAGATCCACTGGTTGATGCTTATTTACAAAACCCTCTTAGGCCTCACTTCCCCCTATCTGAGATACCTACTGCAGCCCTCATCCTCCACATACAACACCCGTTCTGCCAGCAATCTCCCTCGGCCTGGGGCTCCATGCAAGATCTCACCTCGTGGAGTTGCAATGATCATGAGAACCGTGAGGAATCAGCCCAGAACTACACGGGAGGATCTTGTCAATGATCTCAAGGCAGCTGGGACCATAGTTACCAAGAAAACAATTGGTAACACACTACGCCGTGAAGGACTGAAATCCTGCAGCGCCCGCAAGGTCCCCCTGCTCAAGAAAGCACATATAAATGCCAGTCTGAAGTTTGCCAATGAACATCTGAATGATTCAGAGGACAACTGGGTGAAAGTGTTGTGGTCAGATGAGACCAAAATGGAGCTCTTTGGCATCAACTCAACTCGCCGTGTTTGGAGGAGGAGTAATGCTGCCTATGACCCCAAGAACACCATCCCTACCGTCAAACATGGAGGTGGAAACATTATGCTTTGGGGGTGTTTTTCTGCTAAGGGGACAGGACAACTTCACCGCGTCAAAGGGACGATGGACGGGGCCATGTACCGTCAAATCTTGGGTGAGAACCTCCTTCCCTCAGCCAGGGCATTGAACATGGGTCGTGGATGGGTATTCCAGCATGACAATGACCCAAAACACACGGCCAAGGCAACAAAGGAGTGGCTCAAGAAGAAGCACATTAAGGTCCTGGAGTGGCCTAGCCAGTCTCCAGAGCTTAATCCCATAGAAAATCTGTGGAGGGAGCTGAAGGTTCGAGTTGCCAAACGTCAGCCTCGAAACCTTAATGACTTGGAGAAGATCTGCAAAGAGGAGTGGGACAAAATCCCTCCTGAGATGTGTGCAAACCTGGTGGCCAACTACAAGAAACGTCTGACCTCTGTGATTGCCAACAAGGGTTTTGCCACCAAGTACTAAGTCATGTTTTGCAGAGGGGTCAAATACTTATTTCCCTCATTAAAATGCAAATCAATTTATAACATTTTTCACATGCGTTTTTCTGGATTTTGTTGTTGTTATTCTGTCTCTCACTGTTCAAATAAAATTACCATTAAAATTATAGACTGATAATTTCTTTGTCAGTGGGCAAACGTAAAAAATCAGCAGGGGATCAAATACTTTTTTCCCTCACTGTACGTATTGCTAGCTAGGGAATTATCTAGCTAGTTGTAGGCAAAGGACTTTCTACAATTTCTGGCTTGCTAGCTAGCAACATTAGTGAAGCTAGCAACATGACATCAATTCTATATACTGGAAGCAGTGAGAACTCAATTAGACCATATGCCTTAGACCAGATTTCCCAGAATCTCGCAAAAAAACAGATGTCCCTGCCCTGGAAACGAGAGAAAGGCATTGTCCCTTTGGACAGCAAGCGCTAGGGGGGAGAGGAATGGTGAGTGTCTCACTCATCTCAGCAGCAGACCCGAGTGAAACAGGCACAGGGGCAGGGCAGAGACTTTCATTAAAGGAATCATGAGCATAATGCACATTACTGTTCAACCAAATCATGGTTTTAGCCTCTTAAAAAACTAGGAAGTTTGGAGTGAGGTGACCATGTAGAATGTGAAGCTTGTACCGATGCTACCAATAAAATAATTGACTCGCACCTAGGAACCTATTAATCTTGACAATGCAAGACATGGAGAGGCGCGTCAATGTATGCATGTTATTTTTATGTCTGGGTTAATTCGCATAACCTTTTTGTAATGCAATCTTATTCTGTGGATGTATTAACATCACATTAACTGAGAAAGTAATGTCAGTGCCACACTCTGTGCAGTTCAGCAAGGATGTAATTGAGATCCCATAGGATGGGAAATTGCAAGTCTCATATTAATACAGTAATATCTCCATCTACCTCCACAAATGGTTTAGAATTACAGCCTTAAAACTTAACACCTCTCTCTGAGTGGTTGATTCATTTCTGACACTGCATTTGAATGGGGTGGAATATACTGTATATTGATTCCATACACACCACTGCCATTTGTACCGAACTTATTTCAATAAAACTCGTACATTGCCTTCAGAAAGTATTCACACTCCTTGACTTTTTGTCACTGGCCTACACACAATACCCCATAATGTCAAAGTGTAATTATGTTTACAAATTAATAAAAAATGAAATGCTAAAATGTCTTGAGTCAATAAGTATTCAGCCCCTGTGATGTGGCAAGTAGGGTAGCCTAGTGGTTAGAGCGTTGGACTAGTAACCGAAAGGCTGCAAGTTCAAGCTGACAAGTTACAAATCTGTCGTTCTGCCCCTGAACAGGCAGTTAACTGTTCGTCATTGAAAATAAGAATTTGTTCTTAACTGACTTGCCTAGTAAAATAAAGGTTAAAAAAAGTACAGGAGTGAAAATGTGCTTAATAAGTTGCATCAACTCACTGTGTTTGCAATAATAATGTTTAACATTATTTTTTAATGACTACCTCATCTCTGTACCCCACACGTACAAGTATCTTTAAGGTCCCTCAGTCGAGTACTGAATTTCAAAAACAGATTCAACCACAAAGACCAGGAAGGTTTTCCAATGCCTTGCAAAGAAGGGCACCTACTGGTAGATTGGAGAAGAAAAAAAATCGGACATTGAATATTCCTTTGAGCATGGTGAAGTTATTAATTACACTTTGGATGGTGTATCAATACATCCAGTCACTACAAAGATACAGCCGTCCTTCCTAACTCAGTTGCCGGAGAGGAAGGAAACCACTCAGGGATTTCACCATGAGGCTAATGGTGACTTTAAAACAGTTTACAGATTTTAATTACTGATAGGAGAACTGAGGATGGATCAACAGCATTGTAGTTACTCCACAATATTAACCTACTTGACAGAGTGAAAAGAGGGAAACCTGTACATAATAAAAATATTTCAAAACATGCATCCTGTTTGCAATAAGGTACTAAAGTAATATTGCAGAAAAGGTGGCAAAGCAATTAACTTTTTGTCCAGAATACAAAGTGTTATGTTTGGGGCAAATCCAATACAAGATGTTAATGAGTACCACTCTCCATATTTTCAAGCATAGTAGTGGCTGCATCATGTAATCGGTATGCTTATAATCGTTAACCTCTTAGCGCACGGATCCCTCTAGCGGGATCGTTTTCAGAGCAAACATAACGCGGCAAATTCAAAATACAAATTCATAATATTTAACATCCTTCGATATACAAGTGTTGCATAGTGTTGCATAGCCATCAAAAGCTCTGCTTCTTGGCAATATCACTGCGTTGTCAGATTTTAAAAAGGCTTTACGGCGAAAGCACTACATTTGATTGTTTGAGGCTAGTACCTCACATATTTTCCACATTAGCATAAATTCATATCCAGCTCGGTTCTCAAAATGTCCATATCACAGCTAATATAAATCGCTTACCTTTCAAATAACTTCTTCTGAGGTCTTCCCAAGTGTCCAAACAAGAGAATCCATGGTTCTTTTGTTAGAAAAAGTAATTCATTATATCCATAAATATCCATTTTGTTGGCACGTTATGTTCAGCTACTCCACCAAGCATTGTCAGTCTACTCGCCCGTTTTACAGTGAAGGGATTGCGTTCAAATTATACCTCTCATCTTTTCACAAACAAATCAAATATCATTAATAATGCATCCTTATGTATTCTTTTATTAATAATAGCGATCATATTTTACACGAACGGTAACTGAAATGTTAAAAGACTAAAAGAAAGCTGGGCGCGCTCACGTTTGTTTACCTTTTTTGCCCTTCCGGTAGTAATTCTTCTTCTATAAGGATCTGCTCAGGGCTATTTCCTCCAGACACTTTCCAGAGACTGTTGACATCCAGTGGAAGCCATAAGTACTGCAACCTGTGTCCTATTCCCCATAGATTAATATTACATGGGCTTCAAAGTGAGAGGAAGGGAACAGAAAAAGAAATTCCGGACAGAAACTTCTCTGGTTTTTGCCAGCTATATCTGTTCTGGTATACCCACAGACTATATCTTAATGGTTTTATAAACTTCAGAGTGTTTCCTATCCAATAGTACTAATTATGTGAATATCCTAGTTTCTGGCCATGAGTGGCAGGCATTTAACTTTGGGCACGTCAGACAGGCGAAAATTCGGAAATTGGGACCCTAGCTGGACTGGTGAGTTTTTCAGGATAAAAAAGAAATGGAATAGAACTAAGCACAAGCTAAATCCCACAGGAATACCTGGTTCAGTCTGCTTTCCAACAGACACTGAGAGATGATTTCACCTTTCAGCAGGACAATAACTTAAAACACAAGGCCAAATCTACACTGGAGTTGTTTACCAAGAAGACATTGAATGTTCCTGTGTGGCCAAGTTACAGTTTTGACTTAAATCTACTTGAAAATCTATTGCAAGACGTGAAATGGTTGTCTACTAAGGATAAACAACCAATCAACCAATTTGAAAGAGCTTGAAGAATTTGGAAAATATTAATGGGCAAATGTTGCACAATCCAGGTGTCAAAAGCTCTGAGAGACTTACCCAGACAGGCAGCTATAATCGCTGCCAAAGGTGTTTCTACAATTTATTGACTTAGGGGTGTGAATACTTATGTACAGTACCAGTAAAAAGTTTGGACACATAGAATCATGTAGTAACCAAAAAAGTGTTAAACAAATCAAAATATATTTTAGATTTTAGATTCTTCACAGTAGTCACCCTTTGCCTTGACAGCTTTGCACATTCTTGGCATTCTCCCAACAAGCTTCATGAGGAATGCTTTTCCAACAGTCTTGAAGGAGTTCCCACATACAGTGAGGGAAAAAAGTATTTGATCCCCTGCTGATTTTGTACGTTTGCCCACTGACAAAGACATGATCAGTCTATCATTTTAATGGTAGGTTTATTTGAACAATGAGAGACAGAATAACAACAAAAAAATCCAGAAAAACGCATGTGGAAAATGTTATAAATTGATTTGCATTTTAATGAGGGAAATAAGTATTTGACCCCCTCTCAATTTGGCTCCCAGGTGTCTTTTATACAGGTATCAAACTGAGATTAGGAGCACACTCTTAAGGGAGTGCTCCTAATCTCAGTTTGTTACCTGTATAAAAGACACCTGTCCACAGAAGCAATCAATCAATCAGATTCCAAACTCACCACCATGGCCAAGACCAAAGAGCTCTCCAAGGATGTCAGGGACAAGATTGTAGACCTACACAAGGCTGGAATGGGCTACAAGACCATCGCCAAGCAGCTTGTGGAGAAGGTGACAACAGTTGGTGCGATTATTCGCAAATGGAAGAAACAAAAAAGAACTGTCAATCTCCCTTGGCCTGGGGCTCCATGCAAGATTTTGCCTCGTGGAGTTGCAATGATCATGAGAACCGTGAGGAATCAACCCAGAACTAAACGGGAGGATCTTGTCAATGATCTCAAGGCAGCTGGGACCATAGTCACCAAGAAAACAATTGGTAACACACTACGCCATGAAGGACTGAAATCCTGCAGCGCCCGCAAGGTCCCCCTGCTCAAGAAAGCACATATACATGCCCGTCTGAAGTTTGCCAATGAACATCTGAATGATTCAGAGGACAACTGGGTGAAAGTGTTGTGGTCAGATGAGACCAAAATGGAGCTCTTTGGCATCAACTCAACTCGCCGTGTTTGGAGGAGGAGGAATGCTGCCTATGACCCCAAGAATACCATCCCCACCGTCAAACATGGAGGTGGAAACATTATGCTTTGGGGGTGTTTTTCTGCTAAGGGGACAGGACAACTTCACCGCATCAAAGGGACAATGCCCTCAGCCAGGGCATTGAAAATGGGTCATGGATGGGTATTCCAGCATGACAATGACCCAAAACACACGGCCAAGGCAACAAAGGAGTGGCTCAAGAAGAAGCACATTAAGGTCCTGGAGTGGCCTAGCCAGTCTCCAGATCTTAATCCCATAGGAAATCTGTGGAGGGAGCTGAAGGTTTGAGTTGCCAAACGTCAGCCTCGAAACCTTAATGACTTGGAGAAGATCTGCAAAGAGGAGTGGGACAAAATCCCTCCTGAGATGTGTGCAAACCTGGTGGCCAACTACAAGAAACGTCTGACCTCTGTGATTGCCATCAATGGTTTTGCCACCAAGTACTAAGTCATGTTTTGCAGAGGGGTCAAATACTTATTTCCCTCATTAAAATGCAAATCAGTTTATAACATTTTTCACATGCTTTTTCTGGATTTTTTTGTTGTTATTCTGTCTCTCACTGTTCAAATAAACCTACCATTAAAATTATAGACTGATCATTTCTTTGTCAGTGGGCAAACGTACTGTCACGATCTTCAGAAGGGACAGACCAAGGCGCAGCGAGGTATCCAGTATACATTATTTATTTATCACACGTAACTGGGACAAAACAACAAAAACGAACGAAGATCGTAACAATAAACATAACATGTCAAAATAACAAATACTATGAACAAACAATAACCCACAAACCCCTAGTGCAAACTACAAACATATATATGGTTCCCAATTAGAGGTAACGACACTCAGCTGCCTCTAATTGGGAACCATTACCCCAACATAGAAATAGAGAACCTAGAACAGAAAAAACCCTACACCAAAACAAAACATGCCAGCCTGTCTTCTCAGGCCTGGACGTGACAGTACCCCCCTCCCAAAGGCGCGGACTCCGACTGCGCCAAAAGTCCATTGGGGGGGTCTTCGCGTGGGCCTTCCTGTCCCAGGTGGCGGCTCCGGTGCCGGCCGTGCTGGCTCGGGGTCCCACACCGGAGGCCCTGGGCTATTTGCTGGAACAGTTATTTTAGGACTGGGGACCTTCTCTGGAGGTTCCAGACTGGAGACCCTCTCTGGAGGTTCGGGACTGGGAACCTTCTCTGGAGGCTCCCGGACTGGGAACCTTCTCTGGAGGCTCCGGACTGGGAATCTTCTCTCAAGGTTCCGGACTGTCGACGTGCACTGGGACTCTGGTGCGGGGAGCAGGAACGGGCCGTACTGGACTCATTACGCGCCCTGGGACTCTGGTACGGGGAGCAGGAACGGGCCGTACTGGACTCATGACGCGCACTGAGATTCTGGTGCGGGGAGCAGGAACGGGCCGTACTGGACTCATGACGCGCACTGGGACTCTGGTGCGGGGAGCAGGAACGGACTGTACTGGGCTCATGACGCGCACTGGGACTCTGGTGCGGGGAGCAGGAACGGACCGTGCTGGGTTCACGGCGCGAACAGGGATCCTGGAACGTGGAACAAGGACAGGACATGCTGAGTCCACGACGGGCACAGGAATCCTGGAGCGTGGAACAGGGACAGGACGTGCTGAGTCCACGACGGGCACAGGGATCCTGGAGCGTGGAACAGGGACAGGACGTGCTGAGTCCATGACGGGCACAGGGATCCTGGAGCGTGGAGCCGGAACAGGACGTGCTGGACTCTCTAAGCGCACAGGGGGCCTGGTGGACGGAGCCGGAACAGCACGTACTGGGCTGTGGATGCGAACCGGAGACCCCACACGCAGAACCGGTGCAGGATATCTCGGTCCCAGAAGGTGTACTGGAGACCTAGCGTGCAGAGCCGGCTCCAATCTTCCAGGTAGCACACTCACCCTCCCCTGGCAGATGAGTGGAGCTGGAATCTCACGCACCGGGCTCTGGACACGCACCGGAGACACTGCACGCAGAACCGGTGCAGGATATCCTGGTTCAAGGAGGCGCACCGGAGACCAGGAGCGCTGAGCCGGCACCACTCTCCCAGGCTGCACACTCACCCTCCCCTGACTGATGAGTGGCGCTGGAATCTCTCGCACCGGGCTGTGAACGCGCACTGGAGACACCGCGGCGCAAAACTGCATAGCACGGCGTCTTACCAGTGCGACGCTCCCTCCAACGCTCCCTCCAGAGAGCACGAGGAGTTGGCTCAGGAGTCCATCCTGAACCGGCCAAACTCCTCGTGTGCCCCCCCCAGCCTTTCGGGCTTCCTAGCCAACAAGCTAACTAACTTTTCCTTCTCCGGGTTCCATACTCCATATAATTCCTCACACCTGCGCCGCTCCGCCGCCGCTGCTTCCAGCTCCTCTCTTGGCCGGCGATACTCTCCAGGCTGAGTCCAGGGTCCGTCTCTAAACAATTCCTCCTCCCAGGTCCAGTACTCCCTGTTCTCTCGCTGCTTGGTCTTTTCATGGTGGGTTATTCTGTCACGATCTCCAGAAGGGACAGACCAAGGCGCAGCGAGGTATCCAGTATACATGATATATTTATCACACGTAACTGGGACAAAACAACAAAAAACGAACGAAGATCGTAACAATAAACATAACAAAACAACAAATACTATGAACAAACAATAACCCACAAACCCCTAGTGCAAACTACAAACATATATATGGTTCCCAATTAGAGGTAACGACACTCAGCTGCCTCTAATTGGGAACCATTACCCCAACATAGAAATAGAGAACCTAGAACAGAAAAAACCCTACACCAAAACAAAACAAAACACGCCAGCCTGTCTTCTCAGGCCTGGACGTGACACGTACAAAATCAGCAGGGGATCAAATACTTTTCCCCCTCACTGTATGCTGATCACTTGTTGGACCGCAAAGTGAAGGAAAAGCAGCCAACTCATCCCAAACCATCTCAATTGGGTTGAGGTCGGGTGATGCAACACTCCATCACTCTCCCTGGTCAAATAGCCCTTACACAGCCTGGAGATGTGTTTTCGGTCTTTGTCCTGTTGTAAAACAAAAATAGTCCCACTAAGCGCAACCAGATGGGATGGCGTATTGTTGAAGAATGCTGTGGTAGCCATACTGGTTAAGTGCGCCTTGAATTCTAAAGAAATCACTGACAGTGACAGCAAAGCACCCCCACACCATCACACCTCCTTCTCCATGCTTCACAACGGGAACCACACATGCGGAGATCATCCGTTCACCTACTCTGCATCTCACAAAGACACGGCGGTTGGAACCGAAAAACTCAAATTTGGTCTCATCAGACAAAAATAACAGATTTAATGTCTAATGTCCATTGCTTGTGTTTCTTGGCCCAAATAAGTCTCTTCTTATTATTGGTGTCCATTAGTAGTGGTTTCTTTGCAGCAATTCGGCCATGAAGGCCTGATTCAAACAGTCTCTGATCAATTGATGTTAAGATGTCTGTTACATGTACTCTGTGAAGCATTTATTTGGGCTGCATTCTGAGGTGCAGTTAACTCTAATGAATTGATCTTCTGCAGCAGATGTAACTCTGGGTCTTCCTTTCCGGTGGCGGTTCTCATGAGAGCCAGTTTCATCATAGCGCTTGATGGTTTTTACAACTGCACTTGAAGAAACTTTAAAAGTTCTTGAAATTTTCCAGATTGTCCAGATGTTGTTTATCTTATAGCTTATTTGAGCTGTTCTTGCCATAATATGGACTTAGTCTTTTACCAAATAGGGCTATCTTCTGTATACCACCCCTACCTTGTCACAACACAACTGATTGGGTCAAATGCATTATGTTGGAAATATTTTCCACAAATTAACTTTGTGGAAGGCACACCTGTTAATTGAAATGCATTCCAGGTGACTACCTCAGGAAGCTGGTTGAGAGAATGCCAAGCGTGTGCAGAGCTGTCTTCAAGGCAAAGGGTAGCTACTTTGAAGAATCTCAAATATAAAATATATTTTTATTTGTTTACTACTTTATTGGTTACTACATGATTCCGTATGTGTTATTTCATAGTTTTGATGTCTTCACTATTATTCTGCAATATAGAAAAGAGTAAAAATAAAGAAAAACCCTGGAATGAGTAGGCGTGTCCAAACTTTTGACTAGTACTGTAAATTAGATATTTCTGTACATAATTTTCAATAAATGTGTGCTTTGTCGTTATGGGGTATTGTGCGTAGATGGGTGAGGAAAAATATATATTTAATCCATTTTGAAATAAGGCTGTAATAAAACAAAATGTAGAATAAGTCAATGGCAATGATAACTTTCTGAACCTTTGGAAAGTATTCAGACGCTTTACTTTTTCCACATTTTGTTACGTTACAGCCTTAATTCAAAAATGTATTAAATAAATCAAAAATGCCTCTGCAATCTACACACAATAACCCATAATGACAAAGCTAAAACAGGTTTTTAAAAATGTTTGCACATTTATTTATTTTAAACACCTTATTTACATAAGTATTTAAACACTTTGCTATGAGACTCGAAATTGAGTTCAGGTACATCCTGTTTCCATTTATCATCCTTGAGATGTTTCTACAACTTGATTGGAGTCCGCCTGTGGTAATTTTATTTGATTGGACATGATTTGGAAAGGCTATATAAGGTCCCACAGTTGACAGTGCATGTCAGAGAAAAAAACATTCCAGGAGGTCGAAGGAATTGTCCGTAGAGCTCTGAGAAAGGATTGTTTCTAGGCACAGATCTGGGGATGGGTAACAAAAATTGTATGCAGCATTGAAGGTCCCCAAGAACACAGTGGCCTCCATCATTCTTAAATGGAAGAAGTTTGGAACCACCAAGACTGTTCCTAGAGCTGGCCGCCCGGCCAAACTGAGCAATCGGGGGGAGAAGGGCCTTGGTCAGGGAGGTGACCAAGAACCCGATGGTCACTCTGATGGAGCTCTAGAGAACCCGATGGTCACTCTGATAGAGCTCTAGAGTTCCTCTGTGGAGATGGGAGAACTTTCCAGAAGGACAACCATCTCTGCAGCACTCCACCAATCAAGCCTTTATGCTAGAGCGGCCAGACGGAAGCCGCTCCTCAGTAAAAGGCACATGACAACTGTAAAAAGACCCTGTGTGTAGCTGGTGTAGAGGAGTCTGGCGCAGGACAGCAGATATGAGTAATACACGTATTTACTCAAATGTTCACAAAATACATCTCAAAATACAGAGCCCACAAATAACAGACCTTTTACATACAAACAATCACTCACAAACCAACATGGGGGAACAGAGGGTTAAATAATGAACAAGTAATTGTCCCTCCTCCGATGCCTCGAGTCCATGATGGCTCGAACAGCATACGCCGGGGCCCCCTCGATGTCCAGAGGGGGCGCAGGAACCTCCCGCACCTCAGACTCCTGGAGTGGACCAGCCACCACCGGCCTGAGGAGAGACACATGGAATGAGGGATTAATACTGTAATCTGAGGGAAGCTGTAACTTGTAGCATACCTCGTTCAGTCTCCTTTGAATGGCCCCACAAACCGCGGACCCAGCTTCCGGCAGGGCAGGCGGAGGGGCAGGTTTCGGGTCGAGAGCCAGACCCGGTCCCCCGGTGCAAACACCGGGGCCTCACTGTGATGCCAGCGCTCGCCTTCTGCCGCCTCACGGCCCGTTGCAGTTGCACATGGGCGGCGTCCCAGTTCTCCTCCGAGCGCTTAAACCATTCGTCCACCGCAGGAGCCTCGATCTGGCTCTGATGCCAAGGTGCCAGAACCGGATGATACCCCAATACACACTGGAAGGGAGAGAGGTTAGTGGAGGAGTGGCGGAGTGAGTTTTGGGCCATCTCTGCCCATGGGATGAACGCCGCCCACTCCCCCGGCCGGTCCTGGCAATATGACCGCAGAAACCTACCCACATCCTGGTTTACTCTCTCCACCTGCCCGTTACTCTCAGGGTGAAAACCTGAGGTGAGGCTGACCGAGACCCCCAGACGCTCCTTAAACGCCCTCCAGACCCTGGACGTGAACTGGGGACCCCAATCAGAGACTATATCCTCAGGCACCCCGTGCATTGACTCTATCGCACTGGCTATAAGAGGCAGCGGGTAGCTGTACCTCACAGTGATCTGATTGATACCCCAATAGTCAATACACGGGCGCAGACCTCCATCCTTCTTCTTCACAAAAAAGAAACTCGAGGAGGCAGGTGAAGTGGAGGGCCGAATCTATCCCTGCCCCAGGGATTCGGAGACATATGTTTCCATAGCCGCCGTCTCCTCCTGTGACAGAGGATACACGTGACTCCTGGAAAGTGCTGCGTCTACCATGAGATTTATCGCACAATCCCCTCGACGATGGGGTGGTAATTGAGTTGCCTTCTTCTTACAGAAGGCGAGAGCCAAATCGGCATATTCTGAGGGAATGCGCACGGTGGAGACCTGGTCTGGACTTTCCACCGTAGTCGCACCGATAGAAACCCAGTCAGGCGCAGGACAGCAGATATGAGTAATACACATATTTACTCAAATGTTCACAAAATACTTCTCAAAATACAGAGCCCACAAATAACTGACCTATTACAGACAAACAATCACTCACAAACCAACATGGGGGAACAGAGGGTTAAATAATGAGCAAGTAATTGTGGGATTGAAACCAGGTGTGTAAAACAAGACATAAACAATGGAAAATGAAAAATGGATCGGCGATGACTAGAAAACCGGTGACGTCGACCGCCGAATGCCGCCCGAGCAAGGAGAGGGACCGACTTCGGCGGAAGTCGTGACAACAACCTGCTTGGAGTTTGCCAAAAGGCACCTAAAGACTCTGAGACCATGAGAAACAAGATTCTCTGGTCTGATGAAACCAAGATTTAACTATTTGGCTTGAATGCCAAGCGTCACGTCTGGAGGAACCCTTGCACCATCCCTACAGTGAAGCATGGTGGTGGCAGCATCATGCTGTGGGGGTGTTTTTCATTGGCACAGACTGGGAAACTAGTAAGGTTTGAGGCAAAGATGAATGGAGCAAAGTACAGAGAGATTGTTGATGAAAACCTGCTCCGGAGCCCTCAGGACCTCAGACGGGTGAAGGTTCACCTTCCAACAGGACAATGACTCTAAGCACACAGCCAAGACAAAGCAGTAGAATGTCCTTGAATGGCCCAGCCAGAGCCCGGACTTGAACCCGATCTAACCTTTCTGGAGAGACCTGAAAAAAGCTGCACAGCGACGCATCCCAACTTGACAGAGCTTGAAAGGATCTGCAAAGAATAGGAAAATCTCCCCAAATACAGGTATTCCAAGCTTGTAGCATCATACCCCAGAAGACTCAAGGCTGTAATTGCTGCCAAAGGTGCTCCAACAAAGTAGTGAGTAAAGGGTCTGAATAATAATGTAAATATTATATGTTTTTATATATTTTTTATAAATTAGCACAAAAAAATAACGTTATGGGGTATTGTGAGTAGATTGATGAGGGAAAAAAAACGATTTAATACATCTTAGAATAAGGCTGTAATGTATTTTTGTTGTTGTTGAAAAAGTCATGGGGTCTGAATACTTTCCGAAGGTACTGTATGTAAATAACCTCTACTGTAACAGACTGGATTGCCGAGCACTGTGGGTGCATCCCATATTTAATATATTTTGAAGTCTATTAATATGCGCTTTCTAACACGACCAGTAAATCAGTGTGTGTAACAAAATTAACGATATTGGGACAATGAATGATGTGACAAACATAATGAGAGTTTCCTTGCTGTTGGGCAGCATTTTTACCACTCCTCCTGTTTGCTAGAAACTACACCACAACATAAATACTGAGGCAGTGCAGGCTGCAGCATGATTAATGCACTGCGCACTAAATGGATTTGCAATGAACCAATCTTCTGATGAGCTGCTTACACTTGCAATAAACCAGCACATGCCTGCCTCCAGTTTGGGGCCTCCCTCCCAGTCTTTTTTATCTTGGAATTTGCAAACCAAACAACTAGGTCCATGAGTGTGAACGTGACGAGAATAAGTCATCAGTCAGAGAGGTAATGGCTTTGGCGTGTGGTTCTACTCTGTGCCGCATTTGACTGTTACTGGCTCAGTCCACTGTGTGGCTACAACTCTCTGGGGCAGACAGAGTGGGTCAAAGGCCTATTTGTCTGTGGCTGTGTGTGCTGTCTCTGTCCCTGTAGCTTGGCTCTACTTATTTTGTCTGCTTGTGTCATGGTCTGTCATTCTGCCCTATGCCCTGTGCCATTTCACTCTGGCTTTGTGAGGCTACTGTGGGCGCTGCCCCAGCCCATCCATCAACAGAACTCTCCCAGACATCACAGCACCTCGCCGTTAGTTGACTCTATATTTCTAAGACAACTTACATCCTCACACGGTGAAAAATAACTCCTGACATCTGTGATTATTCTAAACCTTTAAACTGTCTTTTCCCGTTACACTTACTGGCCTGTGATAGATTTAGCTTTATCTTCAGGGCCACATTGTGGCCCTTTTTACGTTCTCTGGATTGTTTATGTTTGTGTCTGTCTTGAAAAGCCCCTCTTTGCAGGGATTTATCAATAATGTGTCCCCAAATATAGGGGCAGCATAAAGAAGGCTTTAGTCAGTCTCTCAATGGCTGCCAGGCCTAATGGATTAAGACCACTGCCATCCCTCAGCCCCACCACTGATTCTGCATTGTGATTTACCCACAAATGCGCTCTCAATCTTTTTTGCCAAAAGCAAAATAGATTTTAGCTGGAATAGCCATTTCCTTTCTTTGCCCTCTTATTAGAAAACATGTCCCGGAGATGCACTGGCAATACTGTAGATCTACAATCCTGCCATACCTATCTCAACCAGCAAAGATCATTACCTGGCCTTACTTAGGCCGGACAATGGTTATTTAGATGACAGTGGGGAGTTCAAACCGTGAGAAATGAAAAATGCTCCTCAAAAGGGGGGTTCAGATGTCTCATTTTGTCAGTATGATTGAACTCCACCCTTCCTATGTTTCTGCTCTGATTTGACTAGTTAGATGTTGTGTTGGGGGCTGGGCTATTCCAGGCAGTGATCACTCCGGTGCCACTGGCCTCTGTTAGAGGATGGATGCTCCAGCTCAAGGTCCTGGAAAAATGTGGACACCGTGCCATGGAGGGATGGAGAGGAGATGATTCTCAGCATCACTTTGCCTAGGATGATCTCATTACTTTGTGCTAGTGGTCAGTTCCAGCGATGAGAGAGCACTCTCTGGCTCCATGCCACTACCCTGACAGACGTGTCCTATGATGATGAGAGACATTACATGCTCCTCTGATGTTTGTTGGTCCAACGCCCAACCTACAGTACCTAGATGTCTTGAAGGAAATATTGCATATGCTCACTGTATCCTCTCAGCGGTTCGATGTGGGCTGTAGAATCCATTAGTGTATCCATTGCCAAGATAGATAGCTTCGAATGACACATTTTTCCCCCCAGATATGCATGTATTTCTTCCCTGGTGAACAAATATTTCCTATTTTCCTTGAGTATTTGTGGTATGCAGTAAGAGTGGATAGAAAATACTGTAAAAAAACACACATTCTTGTCCTACATTCACTTCCCATGCCAGTATACAGGTGTTGTTTTTGTTAGGATGAATAGAAAATGCCTCCTGGGTGGATGTTGAATGAGGATAGTTTATGCCGGGCCTGTAGCAGCCTTTGACGCAATGTCTCCCTCATCTCCCCTGTCCACTGAAAGATGTATCGTTTTACAACACCGTGGGTTCAGGGATCTCAATAATAATCCATACTATGACACTTTTATATGCACAATTACACTGCTTTAGTTTCATTGGCCTTGTTATTTACTTATTTATTCTGTTTCATATCCCCACATTTTGTCTAAACATGCATTATGTATTTTATGATGCCCATATAATGCTTATGAGCTAAAAGGTTTGGCTCTTACTGTGCATCAATAGTTGTCTATAAAAAACCTATGCTTCACTCCCTGCTATTATTTACATAATACTGCTGCCTTTCATAATGCTGGTGCTTATGAAGCCATTAGATATCCTTTCTCCTCTAGTATGGTTCAGAGCTAGTGTTTATGATCATAGTGTGAAAGGACAGTTTGATAGCCTACCAATCATTGTATACACCTTTTCTTAAATAATCAAACAGTTTAATTAAAATATGAATGATTGACATATTTGTAATGCATACGTTATGCTATCATATGTTACTCCTTGGTGTGAACGACATACAGTATGATGAATTATAAATTGGGATTTTGCATATTAAGAGATTGGAATGTTTATTTCCGTTTATATCATTCACACTTGACCCACCTGTGACTGCTTGTCATTTTTTATGATGTAAAATATGAAGACAGGGAGGCTATTTGAGTGGGAAGCAAAATATAAAAAAGTTAAGATACTCACCTGTCTCCCTCAGCTGGCCTACAGTGTAAGATGTTTTTAATGAGGACTCCTCTGTCCTCAGACACACTCCAATACATTTCTCATAGAAAAATAATGTGATCTTAACCACGATTGCAGCTATTAACCTCAAAGTCATTGGTAAGACAACTTTAAATTGCTTAGTCCCTAATTTCTTGCATGCAACATACAGTAAACAGTTATGGATTTCTGAGTAGCCTTAAATAGCCCACTCAACATCTCCACATTTGCACTGCTTAATAAGGGAGAGAGTGCTTAAAGGGGCAATCCACAGTTGAATGCAATAACAAAGTGGCCTCCCTGGCACTGTTTCTGTAAAAAGGGATGGATCTGGCAAAATGTAACTACTTTCAAATTCATAGACAGAGCTATGGATGCAATAAATTATAGTTTTAACCATGTTTTGAGGCTATACAGTGTTTGTTTACATGTACTTTGTTTCCAAACATTGGAATAAAAAAAGCTTATATTTGTGGTTCTGAGGGGGTACGAGAGTTAAACTAAGCTCATGAGGCATGTAGAACTTATATTCTTCAAGAATCAATGGGTACATTATCATTCATGTTTAAGTCCAAAAATGGATGTAGCAACTGCAGATTGGCCCTTTAAGTGCTCTATCTGAATCGTCTTTACTCATCCGACTTCTGCACCAAGGGGCTCTTGTATCCATAACATTTTCACCCTTAATTTAACATTCGTGGTTCAAGTTTGGCATCTGCTTTTCCAGTGTAGGATATTGCTTTAGCACGTCATGTGGTCAAACAGACCCACTTTATGATCATATGAGCAGAGTAATATCCAGCATTTAATGCTAGAAATTGTAGTACAATTTAACTTCATAGTTGTGCTACTCCTTTTCCTACTGTAGTAACTTTGTAGAGTTTGGGAGCAAGCACAACTTCCATGATTATTCCAGGTACTGTAGTGCAGCCTGAAAGGAGGGGAGGCCAAGCTGAGCCGGTGAATGGGAATGAGAAGTGACCTTGTTGGTCTCAAGCAGCCAGATGGTTAAGTGAAATCAACACACGGAAGGTCAGAGCTCTTTGAGACCTTGTCCACATGGTGCCGTAGACATGGCAAGCCTGGAATGATGTATGAGACGACAGGGAGTTCTTTTTTTTTATTGCGGGATGAAGATAAAAGTGAAAGTACAGTAATTATATTTCATTTAAATAACCTGACTTTGAAAGCTGGTTTTGTATCAGTGCGCCAAATGGTGTTTCTCATACGTATGCGTATTAAGATACATAAAAGGGTTGAATGACAGTAAGTCCTAGTATGTGATGGCTATTATAAGATGAGGACTCTGTTTTTTTTTTACTATGTTTTTTTTTTTTTACAGTACTCTACTTGTTTGAACACCTCTTAGCACAACAGCTTGCTCCATCTTAGATACAGCCTACAGGCCTATAAGGCATTACATTCAGTTTCTGTAAGTGATGCTCCGTCTTTGCATATTTTTTTTTTGTGAGGGCAATTTATAACCCAGTTCCACGCAAGTCACTGACTGAGCTCATGTTGTGCGTCACTTCAGTGCCTGAAGAATGGTGACTTTGTCAGGGCTGACCTTGATGCCTGTAGTGCTTCCTGTCCTGATGGTGATGATGACATGCATGCCTCTGACATGCCTTTCGATTGCAGCACTTTGAAGTGACACAGAGGGGAAGGGACTGCTGTTGTCACAACACTGTCCTGTCCTCTGTGTGGTAGAGATGGCCTGGCCTCCCATGGACTGAGCCCTGGATGTGGCGTTGGTGCCAGTGGTCTTCAGCTCCTCTTCCAGCTGTACAGACTCCTCACTGTCTTATTATGGGCTTAAGACTGAGCACAGGAGTCTACGGTCCTGAGTGCTGGGTAAATAGAAGCAGTGTATCTGGTAATGGCAGAGAAAACGTTGGGTTATACTCTATCAGTGGCTGACTGGCTCTGTGTGCTGGATGGAACTCCAGGAGCTGGCCCTCCATTAATCATATTCAAATCAGCAGCATCCCACTGAAAGGCTCCCCTTCCCTTCCCTAAGCTCCTCACTCTTCACTCATGCTTATCTTAATATGGACAGATGAAGTCACAGTTCTGTTTGCATATTCCAAAACCATTAGAATCATAGTTTCATCATTCACTATTCATTATGTCATTATTTTCCATCACTACCAGATGTGTAATCAGTATGTTGACAAACAATGCATCACATTTCAACCAAGAACAATTATTCTATTGCTACAGGCTGGAATATGTCATATTGAATTGTGAGATAATAGGTTGTATATTAACATATGCTCAAGCAAACCACTGATCATGAACGTTTTATTATATGAACATCAGCTTTATGTTCATTTGAACCTGGATTTCATTCCAAGTTGGCAGGTGCTCATAAAAGCTTATTTCCTGTGGGGAATATGCTAAGTATTTGACTTGCTCAAATATATGACTATCTCAAATGTCCAGACAGTAGAACTAACACTTATTTCTTGCAGAAAGAATACTGAAAGTTGTGCATGCTTATATCGATAAGAGTGTCATAATTGCTTTGAAACCCTGGCATGTCTCATGAGAATTTCTCTGCTAAAACTCAGTATGTTTCTTTGAATGATACTCGTTCCAAGCAACAATGAGCATTGTGAGATATTGTTTACTTGTTACTTGGTTTTGAAAGTGAATTGGGTATCTTTTCAATTTATTTTGAGATATATTTAGGAATTATAGATAATTATTGAGCTGTAATTTCTGATCAGTTTTCTAAGTTATTTCAATTTTGTCACGGATCCCTCCGGAACTTTCATTACACACACCTGGCCCCTATTCCCAGTGATTAGTAATTGTATAAGTGTGTCCTTTGTTCTCCAGTGTCCTGACGATTATTGTTACAATGTCCGTTGGTGCGTGTGAGTACCAGTGCTATATGTGTGTTTTGGCTTTCGCGCCATTGTGGATTGCGCAGATGATTATGGGTCTCATTCCGTGTGTTAATCATTGTGCGCTTGTGTTATTTATTCGAGGTACTCCTCGCTCTTTTGTTTGGGTTTCTAGCCTGTGTTTTGTATAGTGTTTGTTTGGTCTTTGTCCCCGTGTCTTTACACGGCACACCGTAATTTGTGTGCAATAATTTCCAGAATTTACTGAGCCAATCTATGGATTTCACATGACTGGGATTACAGATATGTATCTGTTGGTCACAGATACTTAAAAAAAAAAGGTAGGGGTGTGGATCAGAATCTGTCAGTATCTGGTGTGACCACCATTTGCCTCATGCAGCACGACACATCTCTTTTTATAGAGTTGATCAGCCTATTGATTATGGCCTGTGGAAGGTTGTCCCACTCCTCTTTAATGACTGTGCAAAGTTGAACTGGAACACGCTGCCGTACATGTCGATCCAGATCATCCCAAACATGGTCAATGTCTGGTGAACTGTGATATTTTCACTTTCCAGGAATTGTGTACAGATCCTTGCGACTTGGGGCTGTGCATTATCATGCTGAAACATGGGATGATGGTGGCAGATGAATGGCATGACAGTGGGCCTCAGGATCTCGTCATGGTATCTCTGTGTATTCAAATTGCCATTGATAAAATGCTAATGTTTTCCTTGTCCGTACCTTATTCCTGCCCATACCATAACCCCATCGCCACCATGGGGCACTCTGTTCAAAACATTGACATAAACAAACTGCTCACCCACACGATGCTGTACACGCTGTCCGCCATCTGCCTGGTACAGTTGAAACCGGGATTCATCCGTGAAGAGCATACTTCTCCAATGTGCCAGTGGCCATCAAAGGCGAGCATTTGCCACTGAAGTCGGTTACGACACCGAACTGCAGTCAGGTCAAGACCCTGGTGAGGACGATGATCACGCAGATGAGCTTTCCTGAGACAGTTTCTGACAGTTTGTGCAAAAATTCTTTGGTTGTGCAAACCCACAGTTTCATCTGTTGTCCAGATGGCTGGTTTCAGAGGATCCCGCAGGTGAAGAAGCCGGATGTGGAGGTCCTGGCCTGGTGTGGCTACACGTGGTCTGTTGTTGTGAGGTCGGTTGGACGCAACAGCTCTGGTGGACACACCAATTGCACACTCCCTAAACACTTTAGACGTCTGTGGCATTGTGTTGTGTGACAAAACTGCACATTTTAAAGTGGCTTTGTATTGTCCCCAGCACAAGGTGCACCTGTGTAATGATCATGCTGTTTTTTATTTTACCTTTATTGAACTAGACAAGTCAGTTAAGAACAAGTTCTTATTTTCAATAACGGCTTATGTCGTCCCTCCTAACCCGGACAACGCTGGGCCAATTGTGCGCTGCCCTATGGAACTCCAACTCATGTCCGGATGTGATACAGCCTGGAATCAAACCAGGGACTGTAGTGACACCTCTTGCACTGAGATGCAGTGCTTTAGACCGCTGCGCCACTCGGGAGCCCTGTTTAATCAGCTTCTTGATATGCCACACCTGACAGGTGGATGGATTATCTTGGCAAAGGAGAAATGTTCACTAACAGGGATGTAAACAAATTTGTTCACAAAAGTTAAGAGAAATAAGCTTTTTGTGCATATGGACAATTTCATTTTACATGTTGCATTTATATTTCTGTTCAGTATAAATCTCTAAGTGATCTGTCGACCATTAGTACTATGAGGGATGAATTCGTGTTGCTTTTAAATAAAGAACAATGTATCCAAGGTTAGATACGTAGATACTGTCCTCGTGGTAAGATTCCAGTTGTCCAATTTGAGACAGGCACACAAGGAAAAGTTTCCGAAGCTCTCTTCCTTCTCCTGCTTGCGGAGGGAAGATATCATAGAGGGCTCAGGGAAAAACTTTGTGGTTTGATTCAAACAAAAATAAAAGTGATCTGAGCTAGTGTCCACACAGTCAGTTGAGTTCAGAGCACTCCAGTTGCCCCCCACAAGCCGCCATTGAACATTGAACTGACTGAATGTGATTGCTGGAATGTTGGTCTGTGCTGAAAGCTCAAAGTAGCAGGCAACCCAGGGCAGGGGTATTTGTAGAGTCAGTGGCAGTTGTCTGCAGGATGATTGAATATATAGAAGTGGTAAATAAAAAAGCTTTCATTGCAGTCGGGCACACAAACTGGAGCACTGCCGCTGCCGCAGTAGGACCCCAACTAAGAGGTGGAGCTTTCACCCCCGCAGGGCACACAACCTACTCAAAAGTCAAACCTGAGGCGGGTGTTTATGTGGCGGCCATTTACTCAGGAGCCTGTTAAATTCTCCGGAGGTCTGGAGATTTGTTCAAAGTAGTGAAGGAGTTGACTTGACTATGGAGCAGACATTTTAATCATTCGTTTTCATATAGTCATTCAATTATTCCAGTATAAATATTCAGCAAGTTTATACCCAGACATAGACCTCAGAGAATGCACATATTTGATTTCTCAAATTCCCAACTTTGTATAATGAATAAAATATGTATTTTATTTTGACAGAGTGCGCAGTTAAAAGGGAATACTAAAATACAATTGCAAAGAAACTGAAAATGTCTTGATTTTGATTAGGGTTTAGATTATGTATTTTATCTAGATAGTCTATTGTTTTGGTTTGTTTTGACATTGTGTTATGACAATAGCATAAACCCAAAGCAGGAAACAAGTTTGTACAATGAAACCACCTTTTCCCATGTGTTGTATTTTTTAGTGATGTGATGTTTATATACTAGTAGATTAGTAGTTATAAAATGCAACAGTCACCTGTTTTGTCCAACTTACTATATACAGTATCTACAGTATGTGAATGCAAGTAAATTCAGAATTTGAAAATGACTGTGTCCTCCGCTTCTCAATGGTCTAATGAAGAATGGGCAGCCATCCAAATACGCTGAGTGTACAAAACATTAAGGACACCTGCTCTTTTCATGACATAGGCTGACCAGGTAAATCCAGGTAAAATATATGATCCCTTATTGATGTTAAATCCACTTTAATAAGTGTAGATGAAGGGGAGGAGACAGGACTTTTATGCCTTGAGAAAATTGAGACATGTATTGTGTACTGTACAGTATGTGTGCCATTCAGAGGGTGAATGGGCAAGACAATATATTTAAGTGCCATTGAACGGGGTATGGTAGTAGGTGCCAGGCGCACCGGTTTGAGTGTGTCAAGAACTGCAACGCTGCTGGGTTTTGTTTCCCGTGTCTATCAAGAATGGTCCACCACCCAAAGGACATCCAGGCACAACTGACACAAGTGTGGGAAGCATTGGAGTCAACATGGGCCAGCATCCCTGTGGACCGCTTTCGACGCCTTGTAGAGTCCATGCCATGACAAATTGAGGCTGTTCTGAGGGCAAAAGGGCATACCACTCAATATTAGGAAGGTGTTTTTAATGTTTTGTATACTCAGTGTATATCAGTAGTTTGTGGCTGGGCTGTGGTGGAAATTCATTGAATTTATTTAAAATCCTCATTGTGGGCTCAAGCTGTTTATCTACAGAACAATCCTTCACTTTGGTCCAGAAATCACTCTGACAGTTTGAGGTTCAAATATGTTGAGGGGTTAAAAGCTATCCAGTTAAAACAAGCTACTCCTCGCCCTCACAGCAAAGGTCAGGGAACATTCAAGACCCCTCGACGCTATCAAAACCAATTATCCAGTATAGCTCTAGCAGCTAAGGAGTTTCAGAGAACCCAGCTACCCTTGCTTTTATTCAAGTGGGGTCTTGTAAACAAGTCATACAGATAAACACACATTAGAATAGAGACCCCAAATCATCTCTGGGAGAATGAGGACTAAGATGTTAGTCTGCTGAATATGGAAGACATATCTGAAGGGGTTACCTTTCTCTGTGGTACATTGTTTTAAACTGGCTGGGTGTGGCAGGGTTAGACAACATAATAAGCCTTCTTCAAGTGCTTGAAAAACACATCTTTCCATCCTTGGAATACTGCACTATTCTATTATGTGTCAGATTGAGATTCATGGAAAAGGAAGGCTGTGTTTTCCAGGTATTCGAGCAAAATCAGACATGGCCCAGACGAGATTACCAAACTGTTGACAGTTTAGCTGTGAATCAGCTGAACTCATGTCTTTTTTTTAAACACCTCAGCCACATTGAAATTAACTCACAATTGGAGAATGTCTGTAGTTATTACAGCTTTTCATGGTACCGCTCTGAAGTTTAGGGGCTCTGTACAATTTCACCTGACAGAAATACACCCGTATTTTGGGGGTTTTGCTGACTTGAAGGCTAAGGTCGAACATAACTCATCGTTAGGTGGCATCTAGGACAGATTCAAATGTGTGGTAAACATGGCAATTGTTACTTTCCTGAATATGTATTGCATATTCCTGTGATTGTAGGCTTGGGGAATTATCTAATTGCTATTCTGGCACATTGTGAACAGGTTTGCTATTCAACGGTAGAGAGTTTCTGACTCAAACTCAGTGGTGAGCGTTGTTCTTGTTCCACTTCCTCCTGTCGTCAGACATAGTGGGACATGCTTTTGATTGGCATCCCTTTTACCAGGAACGGTTTGGATAATGTTCTGCATCTTAGCTGTTCCATTCCAATGAGCTCTGCCTCCAAACTAATTGGCCTTAGTCTGAAAACATTTTTTTTCCAGCAGGCTCTGACAGGCTAGGCAAACCACTGATTGGTGCAGCTGCATGCCTACTGTTCTAAAAATGTATATGGAGTTTGTTACTATCCGTTTTATTGGTTATGAATGTAAATTACTCAGACTGTCTTTTTTCTTTCTTTCTTTCTTTCTTTCTTTCTTTCTTTCTTTCTTTCTTTCTTTCTTTCTTTCTTTCTTTCTTTCTTTCTTTCTTTCTTTCTTGCAGCTGTCATTCTGCTTACTTGTAAAAGTAGAATATGATTTTAGAGTGGATACAGCCTTGTGTTTCCTTGTATGACTGATACGACTCAGTATGGTCTCATTGTCATGAAACCACTTCACTTACCACATTCAAAAGTTTCATAAACATTCTGTCTCCCATTAAGGGACATCACTTTTGTCAAAAGTCTGTGCTTGAATAATGTCTGTGGTTTGATCCAATTTCAGGGAGTCATTGTTTTTGGAGATTTGCAGTAAACAACATTTAGATCAAGAATTTAGAAAATACATGTACATTACCCTAAACGTTTGCAAAGAATAGGAAATTGCTGTATTTAAAAATATACATGTCCAGTTTATTTTTCCCTGATAGGGATTTTGTTAGTTTTCAGACACATGATATCAGGCATATTCACAAAAGGTCTCTTGATAGGCTCTGTGTATGAGCAGAAGCATTATAATGGAAGATCGTATCTAGATTTTCTCTACACTGCCATTTATCATTGAGACTATGAGAGGGAAACTGTCCAGCTTTGCATACTATAATTGGATTGAGCACGATTGTTTGGCCTGTATCAAACCTTGGCCCTGTTAGAATGAATGGAGTTCATCTCATTGTCACTTTTATTATATTTTATTGAAGGTGTGTATCAAAGGTACATTGACATTCCACATGTCATGCTGCCTGGTGGTAATAAAGTCTGTTTATAACAGGCCCACCAGATTCAGACGATTAAAACCAAGAAACCACATTACAACTCTACCTAAATAAATGGAAGTTTGATCCATACACTCATAGAAAACAGGGTTCCAAAAGGGTTCTTCGACTGTTCCCATAGTATAACCCCTTTGAGTTTCATGTAAAACCCTCAGTGGAAAGGGTTCTACGTGGAACCCAAAAGGGTTCTTCAAAGGTTTCTCCTATGGGGACAGCCGAAGAACCCATTTAGTTTTGAGATAGCACCTTATTTATCTACGAGTATAGTGTATGGTTATTATTGAATACTATTACCAACAAAGTGATTCTTTGCTTGCCTATTTGTTTAGTTTTTCTCTGAAGAAATGGCTTACAGTGTATGGTGCCTCTGGCAGCAACGATACAACTGGAGCACCCGAGCATGTGGTAAGGATTTGGCGGTAGCAAAAAGGACAGTAGTAGTGCAGTAGCAAGAAAGGTGCACTAGTATCCTATTGTATATTACAAATAGTAGAGGTTTTGTGTAAATAACGCAGAAAGTGAATCCACTGTTTCAAGTTCCTTTTCTCTCACTGCAATTTCACTTCAATTCTGAGTCACAGCTGACTGTTCCGGTGTGATCATTGCTGCTTTCTGCAGGGTTGATATGTTACCGCTGGGTTCATTACAGTTTATCACAGGCAGCAGACACCATGTTCAATGCCCTAATGCTTTGCATACTAATCCTCAGGCCTAGTGATTGAGTCACCAGGCAACAGCAGCCCAGCCAGGTGTGATGTGGTGTGGTCAAACCCAGGAGCCCTGAACCTCATGGTTCAACAGCACCTAACCAGGGCTGTGTCCAAAATGGCACCATATTCCCGATATAGTGCACTACCTTTGCCCAGAGCAGTGCACTATGTAGGGAATAGGGTGCCATTTCAGACACAACCCAGGGTTCTGTCAGTCCCCTACCCCATCCAAGCAGCCTTTTCTTAGGAAATGTCAGACATGTAAGGTTATTTGCCATCATAAATGTTCCCGCTGAACTGCACAGGAGCAAGGCTCTTGATGTAATTTGTCGGCATGATCAAACAAGACAGACTAGAAATAAGGTGTACTGAAGGTTGTGGTGGTCAATTTGTGACCCATCCTCAGACATTAAAATGTGTTGACTCTGAGGTGGAAAATGGATCTGTAATTAGTAATGTCATATGGAACATCTACTTTGTATATAGCATAATTTACTGAAGGAAACCAGATTAGTCCAATACAGTAGCACAGGCTTGCTGGATGATAAATGAGGTGAGTCCCTTTAAAATAGAGACACCTTCAGTCAGAAGCCCTCCATGTTGTTAATGATCACCGACAGCAAGTTTGCCATCAATTAAAGTGACATGACGATGTGAGTTGTGTCTCCAGAGGAATTCTATGTTCCACGGTGCTAAAGCACAGGCAGAAGTGCAAATGAGCCTTGTGGACTGCTGACTGCAGCAACACCATCCCCCTGTACATGCAAGATAGTGTCACTGCAATTAGGAGCGGGCCTGTCTAATGGGGTGACAACTTGAGGAATATTTCGAGGCCACCAGTGTGAAGGGCTCAGTGGAAGTGCTGTGCACTGCCGCAGGCTTCAAATGGACTTAGTCAGAGTAAACCATGTCTTAATTGATGGCAAGGAGATCAAAGTTACAGGACTTGCGGATAAAGGGCAAAGCCGTGATGATTTGGGTACAGTGGAGTTCAGGGCAGAAGCCCAGAGGAGCAGAATTGGGCTTTGAGTGGCTGGCACGCACTCTCAGTCACTGAGACAATCCATTCTGTCTCCTCAGTGGTTTCTGAGCTTTGAACAGCTTACACTGTTGCAATTTATAACAATATCCAGGACATGCTGTGGATTGGCGAACTGTAAATGTATAGATTTAAAACTGCCAATTCATTTTTAGATCAATTTCCTGCAATTCTAACATTTTCTCCATGGAGCTGAGATACATTTTTGCAGTTTTAAAGCTAATTTCCTAATTTCTACACATTTTGAGAGAAAATGTTGCAGGTTTAAGGCCACCACACCCTAATACAGTAATTGTTTCCCCTTAATCATATCACAATCAACTTTTAACTGTGGAATGTGGACAAAAATAGAATTATTTTTTGTATAATTATTTCCGGGAAATATTGTGTTGAAAATATGCAAATTAGGTTATATCTCATTAAATAGTGAAATATTTGCATATCATGCAAATTTATTTTTCTCGACACTGGATGAAGTGAGCCTAAATATTTTGGTTTCATTTTGTTAAGATACTCCAGAACCGGAGGTCTACATAGCTAATTGTGGATGAATACCTTTTTTCATCTTTCTATGTGTAAAATACTAAAGAAAGGTACATAAAATGCATTTTTGGTATTCTTTGTAAAAATAAAAAATGTATTGTTAAAGAAAATGTTATGTAGAATAAAAATGTGACAACATATCAACAATTCTGTCACGATCGTCGTAAAGAACAGACCAAGGCGCAGCGTGCATGATTCCACATACTTTTAATTTCAAGTGAAACTTCAAAACAAGAAAGAAATAACAGATCACAACATAAATGTGTATAGCGCACACAGGCACTAACAAAATCACAAACAATAACCCACAAACCAGGTGGGAAAAGTAACAACCTAAGTATGGTCCCCAATTAAAGGCAACGAACAACAGCTGCCTCCAATTGGGAACCACACACAAAACCAAACATAGAAATTCAACATAGAAACCCCAACTAGTCACGTCCTGACCTAAAACATAGAGAACCCCGAGGGCTCTCTATGGCCAGGACGTGACAAATTCCCTATGTATAAGTCTGAGAAAAACGTCTAAGGATAAACACACACAATTTGGTGAATGCAGACGCTTCTGAGGCTGAGAAAAATGTGTTGGCGTGTGGTAAGAACTTGACTTTAGGGAAATGGCAGTTAAAGACAAGGACTCTGAATTTAGACTACCACACGCCAATCGCCTATTTAGACCCAGTCACCATCTCTTAAAAGTAAGTTACTACATACAGTTGAAGTCGGAAGTTTACATACACCATACACCAAATACATTTAAATTCAGTTTTTCACAATTCCTGACATTTAATCGTAGTGAAAATTCCCTGTCTTAGGTCAGTTAGGATCACCACTTTATTTTAGGAATGTGAAATGTCAGAATAATAGCAGAGAGAATGATTTATTTCAGCTTTTATTTCTTTCATCACATTCCCAGTGGGTCAGAAGTTTACATACACTCAATTAGTATTTGGTAGCATTTCCTTTCAATTGTTTAACTTGGGTCAAACGTTTCGGGAAGCCTTCCACGAGCTTCCCACAATAAGTTGGGTGAATTTTGGCCCATTCCTCCTGACAGAGCTGGTGTAACTGAGTCAGGTTTGTAGGCCTCCTTGCTCGCACACGCTTTTTCAGTTCTGCCCACACATTTTCTACAGGGTTGAGGTCAGGGCTTTGCAATGGCCACTCCAATACCTTAACTTTGTTGTCCTTAAGCCATTTTGCCACAATTTTGGAAGTATGCTTGGGGTCGTTGTCCATTTGGAAGACCCATTTGCGACCAAGCTTTAACTTCCTGACTGATGTCTTGATATGTTGCTTCAATATATCCACATAATTTTCCTGCCTCATGATGCCATCTATTTTGTGAGGTGCACCAGTCCCTCCTGCAGCAAAGCACCCCGACAACATGATACTGCCACCCTGGTGCTTCCTAGTTGGGATGGTGTTCTTCAGCTTGCAAGCCTCCCCCTTTTTCCTCCAAACGTAACGATGGTCATTATGGCCAAACAGTTCTATTTTTGTTTCATCAGACCAGTGAACAAAAAAAAAAGTATGTCTTTGTCCTCATGTGCAGTTGTAAACCGTAGTCTGGCTTTTTTATGGCGGTTTTGGAGCAGTGGTTTCTTCCTTGCTGAGCGGCCTTTCAGGTTATGTCGATATAGGACTCGTTTTACTGTGGATATAGATACTTTTGTACCTGTTTCCTCCAGCATCTTCACAAGGTCATTTGCTGTTGTTCTGGGATTGATTTGAACTTTTCACATCAAAGTACGTTCATCTCTAGGAGACAGAACGTGTATGACGGATGTGTGGTCCCATGGTGTTTATACGTGTGTACTATTGTTTGTATAGATGAACGTGGTACCTTCAGGCGTTTGGAAATTGCTCCCATTGATGAACCAGACTTGTGGAGGTCTACAATTTTTTTTCTGAGGTCTTGGCTGATTTCTTTTGATTTTCCCATGATGTGAAGCAAAGAGGCACTGCGTTTGAAGGTAGGCCTTGAAATACATCCACAGGTACACCTCCAATTGACTCAAATTATGTCAATTAGCCTATCAGAAGCTTCTAAAGCCATGACCTAATTTTCTGGAATTTTCCAAGCTGTTTAAAGTTACAGTCAAGTTAGTGTATGTAAACTTCTGACCCACTGGAATTGTAATACAGTGAATTCTAAGTGAAATAGTCTGTCTGTAAACAATTGTTGGAAAAATTACTTGTGTCATGCACAAAGTAGATGTCTTAACCGACTTGCCAAAACTATAGTTAGTTAACAAGAAATTTGGGGAGTGGTTGAAAAACGAGTTTTAATGACTTAAGTGTACCTAAGTGTATGTAAACTTCCGACTTCAACTGTATAGTCCAGTTTGTACAATTCTCTTTAAAATGGGTTTTTAAATTATGTGTGATTCAATGTAGTGAGCTTTGAAGTTGTATGTCCATTTAAAAGTGGTTACAATTCATTACATTTTGTTAGCGATAGTATGATAAACTAATGAAAATATACATATTCACCAGCTTTTTGAATTTTTTTATTTGTATTATTAATACTAATATTGAAGGACCAAAATAACCCAAAGTAGATGCAAAAACGTAATTTTAGCCTGTGGTGCCTGGGCTTAAAGCTAATTGAATGTGATTCTACATATTCTGCCATGCAGCTGACAGAACATGTTCCTGTTTTAAAGCTTATTTCCCTAAATTCTATGCATTTTTCCATGGCTAATTCTGTGTTCTTATAATAAAATCAATACTGCTCAATTTATTGTTTTGGGAATTTTCAATTCTCCCTGACTGCGTAGCTGGTGATTGTTAGTTCTCAAATAGGATATTATAAAAAGTATTTATAGGTGTATTTTCTACATAATTTGAATCTAGTTTAGTTTTGGTAATTTAAGTTAACACTGATAGATAATTTTCCATACCAACAATTTATTAAGAAAACAACAATGTAATAACTGAATAACTGGTGGAATATTCATTATTTCACAACTTCCACTTCCTATACTGCAAGGCTGTATTTTGAATCATTATGGCAATGGTGTGAATAACATCAAATTGGTAAAGTTTCACATCTCAAAATAGGTTTCAAAACACCTCCACCAACACAATTTGATTAAATCACACTCAGCTTAGCACTCTGTCACCCTTATTTGATGTGTGTATAGTAGTGTCAGGCAGGAGGTTAAAATACATGGTGGTAAGTCAGAAAAAATCCTCTCTTGGCCTAGCTAGATTCCAAATGGAATTGGAGAACTAGTGTTAATGGGCTTTATGTCTCTGGGGCTGTGTGTTACTAGAGGTCTCTAGTTGAAGGAGACTGAAACACAGCCTAATTGAGACCTCTGAAATTGGGGTCGCAGAGAGTTTAGGGTGCATAGGCAGGCAATGGCACAGCCATGGTTTCACTGGAACAAGTAGACTACCCTTGAGGAAGAAGAATATTGAAAAATGACATGCAGTATTAATCAGCTGTATTACATGCTCAAATGCTAGTGATTTCAACGACCTAACCCATTTGTAGGAAGACCAGTTTTAAATGATCTGCATTATTATTTCATGCTTGAGGAGTTTGAGGATAATTTTTTTTCATCTCAACTCTTGGACTTCAATCTGTGTGATCTTTTTTCCAAACCTAGCTTTAATCACGCAACTCTTGACCTTGAGAAATGGCCTTTTGACTCCATCTTGTTGTGCAGCCGTGCCCTTTTGATCTCGTCTTAAAGATTCTCTAGTAGGTTAATTCACTGGTTAACACTAAGGCAAGGGTATATCTTGATTTTGAAAGTACATTTAATTATTATATGATTATGAAAATAGCACTTTTCTTTTAGATTTGAGCCATGGACATTACAATAAAATGTACAATAAAAAATCTATAAATTATGAAAATGTTATCTATAAAAAAAACTCTCTGCATTACCATAGATCATTTCTATGGTGAGGTGAGTAGGTCGATAGGGGTTTCAGATGCTTTTTAATTTTAATTTTCAATCCAATGGAATCGTATCTGCAGCTTTTAAAGGGGCTGCAATCTGAAGACTGTGAACTCAGGGACGCTTCTCCTGAGCAGAGCTGTTCTGAGCTCTACTACGTAGATTGCACCCTTTGGAATCTCTGAACAGATTCATCCAGCAGATGCAACAAAAGGCCATGAATTTTTTAGATTGTAACTTTATTGTTGGGTTTTTTTCCCTCGAGCTGCATTTATGTTTGATGTCCTTCACTGCCAACCTCTGAGCCCACCACCTAGTTTATCATCTCTCCTATTCTTATGGATGTAGGAGGAATAATCGGAGCGGCATTGACCTGTTTTGTTGGGTGTGGGTGCTTTGTCAGAGCCCCTGTCAAGGAAAGCGGTCACAGTTCATGCCTAACCTTTAGCAGAATTAGTCACTCACTCTGTGACCTAGCAGAGATGATGGACTCCTTCTTCTTTCTCCGAAATACCACTGCTGTCTCCCACATTATTCAGGTGAATGACAGCTGCAATTCCCCAGTGGGACCCACAACCAGGCTGTGTTGACAGAACCCGGAGCAGTTCTGGTGATATTATACAGAGTGATGATGCGTGTGTTACAGTATGAGCAGTTGTAATTCAAAGTTTATTTTTTCTCACTTTTCCTCAGCATATATTCTCAAAGCAATGTAATATTTGACTCAGGGCAAAGTAGTATTTACAGAAACTTACATTTTGTATGACAGTACGAATAAAATGGTTCCACCGACGTAGATAAGCATTGCTGTTAGATTCCTCTTGATCTCACCTTTTTATATCAGTTTGGAATTGCTCCTAATGTCCCTTCGCCCTACAGTAAGAGCTATTTCCTATCTGGCTAGCTGGTGAATGGGGCTGCAGCTCCCTTGTCGGCAAATACATCACTTGTATAAGAAGTGATCAATTGGAGAGGAAAGGCCTGATACAACACAGTTGAATATTTCGGGGGCCTGTAATTTGATTCAATGAATTATTCATGGGAGGTCCTGTAATGAATGTTAAAAGAGTTTCCCTATCATTCATAATCTCTGGGGCTGCAGTAATGTGACTCTCTTGCTTCGGGCACTTAGTGGCGTTGCCAAAAGGCTGCTGAGCATGTAAGGAAGTTGTGGAACTAGAGAAAATTTTAAGTGTATGCTGAGAAAGATTCAAATGTTAACACAGATACTATGGCTGAGGATTATGGAAGAAATAGGAAAAACTCTGTACTTGTATAAAGAATACAATACGATGAATGTCTGAGTGTATCTGTCTGGTTTGCTATTGTAGAATCTGCAACTGTGACAACACTGTGTTCCATTTCACATTATCAACATACCAGCACTGTTCATAATCACCAAGTTCTTTGACATTTCCATTTTATATAGCTGATAATTAGTGTCTAGACTACAAGTTAAAAGTTCAATCTAAGAAATCATATTCTCCTTGAAACTTTTCATTGTGCTTAACATAGGCTTATGTGTGCTCATTATCAACTTACTTGTTATTGAGTAAGATACATTAGGCTACAACAAAAAAACAAGCTGTGAAAAATAGCATGTCGAAAGCAACTCACTGGAAACAATGGCATGAACCTGATTACCTGTCACCCCTTAAAATATAAAAGCCATTAGTCCAGAGCAGCATAACACCAAACTCCAACACCCGTCCTCTTAGCTCAACAGGGAAGGAATATAGATATGACTTGTTATGGGTGGTTTTATATAGCACCCAACTGGGAACAGCATACCATATCCATTCCCTACTGGAACCAGAGAGAGGACATTGATGTAAGGTGGATTAAATATCCACCAGTCACAGGCAGGATTATGCATAGTAATCAGCAGCCCCACGTTATGGTAAATCATGTTAATTTAATAAAGAATTGCCTTGCCTTGTTCCCCTCCTCATTACGCTCCTATTGAGATACAGCCATTCCGGTAAAATGAGATCTTGAATATCACTGCTGCTGCTTAAATTTATTGGGATTTTTCATAATAGAAATATAATGCAGGGCTATAAACCAGGTCTTAGACTCTGTCTCTGTCTGTCTCTCTCTCTCTCTCTCCTTTCTCTCCTTTGTCTCTGTCTGTCTGTCTGTCTCTCTCTCTCTCTCTCTCACACACTCTCTCTCCTTTCTCTCCTTTCTCTCTCTCTCCTTTCTCTCTCTCACTCTCTCCCTCTCACTCTCTCTCACTCTCTCTCCTTTCTCTCTCTCTCTCACTCTCTCTCCTTTCTCTCCTTTCTCTCTCTCTCCTTTCTCTCTCTCTGTCTCTCTCTCTCACTCTCTCTTTCTCTCTCTCTCTCTCTCTCTCTCTCTCTCTCTCTCTCTCTCTCTCTCTCTCTCTGTGTCTCTCTCCCTCTTTCTCTCTCAATTCAATTCAAGGGGCTTTATTGGCATGGGAAACATATGTTTACATTGCCAAAGTAAGTGAAATAGATAATAAACAAAAGTGAAATAAACAATACAAAATTAACAGTAAACATTACACTCACAAAAGTTTCAAAATAATCTCTCACTGAGATCATAATGGTTAAGTAATGAAAGTTTTGTGTTAAGTCATCTTTTCTTATTATTGTGGAGTCTTAGGTTTTTTCACTGAATGTCAAATTGCCTAGCAAACATACACAAATTAAATCATATTCATTTTCACCAGTTGTATTACCTTTTGCCTGTTTCGGCATTTCACAGCAACTTGCTCAATGGTCCTCTTTAAGACTGTTGTGAAATTGTTTGCTTATTTTGGGATAAGAAATGCCTTTTTTCAGATGTTGCACTGTAGAGTATGTATGCAGAGTGCTTTTTATTAAGGCCACTGCAAGCGAGGCTCTATCCACCTGCAGAAACAATCTGTCTTTTTGTGATAGCTCTGCTGGTGTCTGCCATGCTGGAAACCAAATTACAATGAGTAAATGGCTTCTGTGGTGCTAGCACAGGAATTCAGGTCATTGTGATTGGTGTGTGTGCGTGTGGGTGCGTGCGTGTGTGTGTGTGTGTGTGTTTGTGTATCACTCCAATGCCTCTTAGAAATGGTGATACCCTATGAAGTAGCTACCACTTGTACAAAATATCTTTATAGAATTTTACCACTACACAACATTGTAGAAAAGTTAAAAGGCCAGTATTTAACTTATTGATTTTCGGCTCTGTATAATACACAAACTCTGTCAAATAAATTATGATCTGGGGTCGATCAGATGGATCAAACTTGTAGTGTTGTTTTTCACATTTGCATCACTATTTCACATCCAGTCATTCTTTTCTTCAGGAATTCAAGGACAATCCTTGACTCCTGAGGTGGTGGATTTCTGGCATCAGTGGTGCCATAATTGTGCGGCGCCATGAAGGGGCAGGGCACAAAGAAATGTTCCCTGTGATCAGGGCTACACACTGTGTTACAGACCGATAGCAGCAGCAAGGCACAGAGCTTCCCGAGCTCCCACCATTTCAGTGGCTCCTGTCCGGCTTCAGATTCAGCTCACACGGTCTCTGAGCTCTCTCTCTCTCTTAGCAGACCAAAGGAAGGGGCTGATTGTGTCTCAGCTCCTGGGGAAGTAGAGGGCTCTCTCCAGTTACTCTGTGAGTACTCAATCAGTGGGAAACATGGTTGTCAGTGGAGCTGGTGATTTATTTCATACTGTAAAAGAGTGCGACTGTGGGTGTTATTTAAGGTACAAGAGCTGTTGCTGTTGCTACTGTAATCCCATTTTTCCATGTTGTGTGTGTGTGTGTGTGTGTGTGTGTGTGTGTGTGTGTGTGTGTGTGTGTGTGTGTGTGTGTGTGTGTGTGTGTGTGTGTGTGTGTGTGTGTGTGTGTGTGTGTGTGTGCATGTGTGTGTGAGTGAGTGCGTGCATGTGTGTGTGAGTGCGTGTGTGAATTTGCGCATATTCACGCGTTTATGCCCACACTTCATTTAGCAATAGTGGGCTGTGAATATTCGACATACAGTATCCCTGGTGCTGATCGGTGTTAGCTACTTTATTGGGGATGGCACTTACAGTATCGTCTTATCACAGTGTCCGCATTTCAAGCTGTAAGGACTAGAATGACCTGGTTACAGTTCTGTGCATGACTGCCCTCCAGGTAACCATTATCCTACCATTTCCTTCCCCTTATAACACTTTGACTGAAGAAGCTCTCTTCCCCTCAAGGACAACAGCCATTTGTCTAATAACAGTATAATTATTTACTTTGCTAACCATTTGGTCCGGCTTTTCATAACCCCTAAAATTAGAAACACATTTTATTTAAGCATTTGAATGAATTACTTGAGAAACTGCATCATGTATGCGTGTAAAGATTCATCTGTGGGTTAATTTGAGCTACTGTATCTTCACTTCGTCCTTCACTCTTCGTTGCCTGTTGACTCTGTGAAATCACTTTAGTGTTGGCGTGAATGTTGAAAAGCAAGGCAGGAAATAACAAGATGGTACTCGTCAATGTTACTCTTCCTCTCATCTGGCTAGCAACATGTTTACCCCTTAGCCAGTAAATGTTGATTGACATCCAGCCACCATAGTGTTTGCCTAGCTCTTGCTCCCCCATGAATGGAAATGGGTCGACAGTAACCTGAGATCGAGAAGATTACAGGAGAGGCGAGCTTTGATATGATAAGGCCATAAATGGAAGGGGATGGACAAGACTTAATTCATTCTGTACCCCCGGTATAATATTTCATAGCAATAATTATGGTCTGTCCATTGCAACACTGTATCTCTGAGTGCGCCCTTCCCCTCCCCTCCTTGGCGTTGCAATTTCACAGAGAAACTGTTTAGTCCAGCCTGGTCCAGACACTCTATGCCATGATTAACCCTAACAAAATGAGGCCTTTGAAACCACGAGTGTGGGATTCTGTGTACTAGTCTTATTTACAGGGGTAAGCTACAAAAACATGCCTTAATTACCTCTGGCTAGGCTACTGATGTTAATTTTCCATGGTCACGTGTTTAGCCAATTACTCAGGAACTAATGAAGTGGAACTCTGCTCAACAGAGTTCAACTGCATCCTCCTCTCAGTTCCACCTAGTTTACATATCCCACTGTGGGATGCTGCTCATCAGTAATGAACATTAAACCAACCAATGCGTCAGACCAGAATCCAGCCGTGTCGATACCCATACCTCATTGAATCATTTCTCTCCAGCTAGCTATCTTAATCTCAGAGGCCATTGAGGGAGAAGAGGCGCATTATCTATACCACAGTGTTATTAGGGATTAATCCCTGACAGATACTTTCCCTTGCAGGCACCATTAGCTCGGATTCATCCCACTTGGTATTTCCAACACCTGCGACCACCGTCCGCTGGGCACAAGAATTATTACCATTGTATTTTTCTCTGGTATATAAATTAATCATGGGGATCATGAGCAACTACTTTAAATTGCTGGACTGTGACCAAGAAACACATCCTCCCCAAGGATGCCCAGGACGTATGCATCATTAAAACAGAGCTGTGCTATCTGACAGAGGAACAGTGCCATCTCTCTCAGTCGTACCTTTCCACTTCCGGGAATCTAGGCTCTGCATCTTGACGCTGAGTATAATCATAGCTTCCATCCATGGGGCAAATGCAAACAGCTCCATGAGTTTGACTTTGAGCACCAGGGGGAGAGGACGTGCTACAGCGAGGAGACAAAAGAAAGTTGATCAGCTTGAAAGTGAAACTGGACAGCTGACTAGAGCAAACATAAATTAGCATTGATCATCTGGCAGAGCAGGGACACTAATGACTTTAGGCTTCAGGGCCTTGTTAGACAACCTCAGCAATGGACTGCAATGGTTCCCCTGCCCTCCCTAAGTAGCCATAAATATCTATAATTCCTCAGTGATCCTAGTCGCCACAGGTATGGCAAGATTAATTCCACTCCTCTATTACACAATTTGTACTCAAGTTTGGTGCTCTACAGTATGTTTGAGTTTAAATCAACTCATCCATTATCAATGTGTAGCACCTGTCTGGGTGGATAAGAGTGCCAGGATGATCACTACAGGATGCAGCAGCAGTTCTTGGAGTTGGAAAATGTTGGAATGATTTGGACGGCCAGAATATGATGATTGGGGATCGGTATTCAAAGCCCTGATTCTACATTGTTACAGTAGGATCTTCTTGTACCAAAAGGAAGAATGTCCCCTCTTGGTCAGTGTACATCACTACTGTTGGATCGCACACTCTGCCAGAGGATTGTGTGCTCAGATTTTTTTTTGGCAAGCTTGCCTGAATTTAGATCACATTGATTGTGAATGACTCAGCTCAGTAGCTGGCATGTATAATTTATTGATTGCAAATAGCCGTTTTGGGTAGTTAGCTGGCAAATATTCCTGAAAGGAGAGATGAGAGTTGAAAATTGCACACAAACTTAATATAACCAAAATGGTACATACTGTATACTCCTACCAAGGACTGTAGACTGATGGTATTACACACTGGTGGTATTACAGACTGATGGTATTGCAATGGATAGGGGGGATAGTCCATGCATTTAGCTCCCCCATGAGGGTTCAAATAGGTCCAATGTAAGTTCGGTCTATTGTTATATGGGTACTGTTTCAGCATCAGTTTTCCCTACATGAGACAGATACATCATCCATGTAACTCTCATAAGGGAAGGCATCAGACACATTTCCTGTTACTGACTTATTCCTCCGTAGTTGATTGAGATTCATGGCAAGACTGTGGGCAGAATGACTAGGAAAAAAAGGCAGAAAAGGTTAAAAAGTAGAAGATAAAGAAGATAATGAATCTAATTGAATCTCTCTTCTCATCCCTACTGAGATCTAAGCCATTTTATCTTTCCTGATTACTACTTCTCACCTTTTCCTTCCATTATGTTTCCAACATGGGCATTTCTCACCACAGGAAATGAGACTGCACTGATTGCAAAGAAAAAATGATGTAAAAGTTTTGAGAATTATTGTCGCCATCGAATGATCGGGTTTTAACACTAGAAAGTAATCAGAAAGAACATTTTATAACTGTACAAAGGGCCATTAGCTCAACTCCACAATTAGAGGGGCTGCACCTGAGTCAAGAAGTAGCCTACATTACCTATGTACAGTAGGAGTTCATGCTGAGCTTTTCGGGCACATTGTGTAACTTATAAAGGTAATGATTTTAACACCGTGTCAGAGAGAATTATTATAATTGTATTTCTTTTAGCTTCTAGTGTACTTTCCCCATCAGTGTATTGATTTCTGTTCACGTGGAAGGGGATCACAATCTAGGAAAATTGTGTTCCCATCTCAATTTATATCGGAGATGTATTGCACCTATTCAAATGTCTCCCATTCAGGCTGTGTAATACTCTAGGTATTTATTTACCAATCCCAGCACATTGTAATGAGCTAATGTTATTGATACCTAACCCTCTCTGTCTGGAGCTGCTGATCAAAGCCTGTGAATGTGTATAGCAGCAATGCTTTGCTCTTCATAGCAATAAGAGTTCCCTCTGATGATTCATAGAGGATATTGTCTGTGTCTGCTCTGTTTTGAAGTGGATTGCATGCCTTGCCTCTAGATGGATTGCTCTCTCCAGTTCTCTCAATAGAGGCCAGGTTAAATGAATATGTCTCACCACGCTGTCATATTCCCTGCCCTTTAAGAGTCACATCGGACATCTCCCCAACACATCCTTTTCACTGGTATAAGGGGAGAGAAATGCATGCAGATCTGTGTATGTATCACATTATTTTCCCAGTGTAAATGTATTGAACCAGTCGTTTTAGAGAAATCTAAACAGTGCCTTTGGCAGGGTGGTTGAGCTACTCATCTGTTTCTGCTGTAAGCCTTGAATCTGTTTTCTCGCTCCCTTGACTTGCTCCTGGGAGATATTGTAGCAGCAAAATGTACACACCAAATATCAGCTCCTGTGGATCAGCTACTAGCTTGCCCCTCTGGCACAGGATCTTGACCCTGCTTATTTTAATGAATTCATTATTAATGGTTCACTGATTTTCCTCAATTCCAGCTCTGTTTTTCAACAGGCTCAGTGTATAGCCTATTGCAAAAGGATTGTTGTCACATTGCCCATTTTGTCTTTTTTCCTTCCGCAGCTAAAGGGAGCAGAGTTTACACAGGAAATTTTCCCCTCTCACTGGCAATTGGATGGGAAGAAAGAAAGCCTTTGACCTTGGAAAATGAAAATGCTGTTGCCATGGGAACTGTTAATCCTTCTGTCACTCACGGGCTGCCTTGCTGGTAAGATGTCCCCCAAGTTGCCTTTGATGCCACACCTGATCTGCATACTCCCCTCTTTATGCGTTGTCTGTTTTATCATTTCCTTATCTCTTCAAAGAGTATCATGCCATTCTCAGCCAGGATGCATGCTGTTAGGGGGTTACCTTTGGTACAACATCACTTGTCATTTGATCTATATCACCACAAAGGATCATGTGTCAAACTTTACCAAACTTGGAGTGAAAGTGGTAGGGTTTGTGATTAACTCGCAACACAATGGTTTCCATGGTGCTAATCTATGTTGTACTTCTCATTCCTCATGTCATATGTCTCGCTTTATGTTCATCTCCATGGCAATAACACTTCCTTAGCTTCTTAGCCAAACCACTCAACACCCACCTGCAAGGTCCCAATTACTAACCTGAATTCTGTTTCCATACACCGGAGTGACCTTGGAGAGGCAGAGATCTGGAGTGTCAATATAACAGTGTATCTCCCACACTTTATGTCTGGGTATTATGAACTATCTACAGAATGGAGAGGGATTTAAAGTTGACAGGCCTGGCTGACAGATTTAAATGGAAGTCAAGCCCGGATATTTACAAGTCATCAGACAAATGTATTTAAATGTATACAGTGTATGGAGTAGGTGGCTATTGTGGTATATATGCTGCCATCTCCATTGAGTTAGCATTTTATCTTCAGTCAGCACTTTCTCAGGGACGCGTACAGATCAAGGCAGACTGGAAAGGAAAACCGACAACGACGAGAGAGGGGGGAACAGAATGTGGAGATGTCAAAGACTTCTACTTTGTGCGAGTTGATGTATTTTCCTCATCATTGAGCTCAAATTTACATAAATACATATATAATTGATATTCAGTGTGCATGTGTAGTTTGATGACAAGTGGAGGGTGAGTGCTAGCCAGGGTGAGATCTCTCCAAATTACACAAAGCACAAGCATTTCCCAGGTTGAATAGGCCAGCTATAAAAGGTTCATTCATTTATTTCCTTTAAAGGACAGAGATATGAAGCACCTCCCTTGGAGGCTGAGAACGGAAAGGAGGCCCTCACCTCAGGCAAAGCTTCTCCCCCACACTCTCATTAGCATGATGATGATGCGGGAGGGAGTACTTCTCTTTGTCCTAGTCTTCAAGGTTAGGTACCTGTAAAAAAAGAATCTCATATCCTTCATATGAAAGAAAAAATACTGTTGATTTTCAAAGGGAACATTGGATCTTGGACTGTAGCTGTGGAGAGCCACCAACAGGATACTGTAGCCTACTGTGTGTCGGAAACAGAGAAGACGATTAGTTCTGACGGAGGGGGGTTTACGCATTAAGGGAATGATAGCTGCATTTCAGTGGAGTTAATTACTGTAACATGGGGTAATTACTCTGGTGTATTGGTAAGTTGGCAGCAGCTTACCAAAACAGCAGACCTGACTGAGCTGCCATCCGTGTCATGGGTGTGCCAACAGACTGCACGTTGGTTGGAATTCAAATGGAAAGAAGGAAAATACTGTGGAAGATGTCCCTGGACTTCCTGTATGACTTGTCCGTGTGCACTTTAAATTGTGGCGTCCTAGTATGCGTGCAGAGCTACAGGGTGTAGGGAATGTGATCAGTTAATTGGCCTCTAATTGTCAGTGTAGTATTTGCCCTCTCTCAAGTCAACACTTTGGCTAGGCTATTATTGTAGCCTAAGACTACTGTACGTATAATACAACGGGTTGGTACATAATTGGGTATAGGTTCACACAATGGATCATTTTTCCTCAGTAATTGTCCTGGCTTTCACCATTCAGACGTAGTTGTCAGTAGCAAGGAAAAACTAAAGCGGCTGTGCTCTTTCACTCAGAGAGAAACACCCGTCATGGACCTGTCTTCACTCAAGAACCAAGTGACAGCATTTTCCCCCTGAGGTCTGAGGACAACAAGGTGTTCATCAATTGTAAAGCAAAGGGAAACCCAGTCCCGCATTATAAGTAGGTGCTTGTCCTTTAAACTCTTTAGCTTTTCATACCTTTCCCCATGTCAGTATTTTAATTTAGAATACTATTTTGTCCTCTGGCCATGTTGGTTTATACTGTCTGATAGTGAGGAATAATCATTGTGTTTGTGTGTGTGGCTCTACAGATGGAAGGTTGATGGGAGATATATTGACATGGATTTGAACTACAACCTGGTTGAAGGAAACCTGTTGATCAATAACCCCCATGCAACACATCATGGGGGCGTTTACCAGTGTATTGCTACCAATGTCTTTGGAACCATCGTCAGCAGGGAGGCCAAGGTTCAGTTTGCATGTGAGTAGATTTGGACTTCTATCTAATACGAAGGAACAACAAAACACAGCCATTTCAGACATTTACCTAAACTCAATTCATTTTCAAGTGTTTTTTCGAGACATGTCTTAGAGACACATTCTGTTTTTCTAGTCATGACACATCAAGTGAAGATGTGATTTGCTACGATTTAACGCACGATTAAGTACAGCACAAGCAAATCATTCAGGTTAGGAACCCCAAAAGGGTTTTTCTTCTCACTCTGGAAGCATGTTTTAATTTGAGAAGAGCTGTTACTTGGGGTAATTGCCGTGTTGACATGCACTAAGCCTGCAGCTCCATTAGTGATTAGTGTAAGTCTGAATCTTAGAATGGTTTTAACACTGGCTTAATGTTACACCCTGACTAAATCACATCATCTGGAGCATTTCAACAACAGATGGGCACTTTTTCTCTCTTCCTCTTACTCAAATGCACTGTGAAATGCACTCCCTCTATACCTGGTGAAAAGATAAACATCATTCCAGACTAACGTTGTCCTGTGAATCCATCAGCACATTTATTTACATCTCTGGAGATAGTACCAAGACTAACCCAGTTGGAATGGTCCACCTAAGTGATATGCCTTGGTAGACCTGGTTGGGTGTTCATATGTCAATGTTGTTTCATTTTACAGTGCAGGTTTACTGACAGGCTCAGCTAATTAACGAAACCAAACCAGTCCCACATTACATTAGGGAAGTTATAACCAATCTCAGGGGGTAGGGGGTTGTATTATTCATGCAGGAAGGGTGCTCATATTTGATATGTTCATTTAAATGGTGATAAGCCTTTGGATGAGATGAGACTTTGTTATTGTTGATATTTGCCTGCCCCCTCTTGGGATTTGAATGATATTTCCAAAGGTTTGGGGTCCCTAGTGCTGTCTATTTTTCCTTGTAATGCAGCAGCATTTAATGAAAAGTGAAAGTGATCCGTAAATCCAGTTTAGAGAGAGGTATTTATGTCTCTCCCTGTTCACACATGTCACTGGTGGAATTAGCAGGGAAGTAAAATAAATGAGGTAAAAGCAACATGGTCTTCAAAACGTAAATGCCCTCTCCGGAATCTCACTGCAATGTAGGGGAGGTTAAACTATAGACATCTGAAAGTTATCAAAGCCACTTTGTCTTTGTCTCCCCACAGATCTGCAGAACTTCAGCAGAAAGCCCAGGAACACAGTATCAGTGAGAGAAGGCCAGGCTGTGGTGCTGCTGTGTGGCCCTCCACCCCATAATGGAGGTACCACACTCTTAGAAAAAAAGGTGCTATCTAGAACCATAGGATTACCCTTTGAAGAAACCTTTTTGGTTCCAGGTAGGGCCTTTTTGGGTTCCATGTAGAACTCTTTCCACAGAGGGTTCTACATGGAACCCAAAAGGGTTCTACCTGGAACCAAAAAGGGTGCTCCTATGGGGACAGCTGAAGAACCCTTTTGGAACCCTTTTTTCTAAGAATGTTTAACGCTTTGTATCCTCAACACTGATTCTATGCTGCTTCACTTTCACACACGCCCCAGCTATCTTATGCTTCCTCACTATCATACCCACTTTCTTTCCCCTACACTGCTGCACTTCTTTGCTCTCATATCTACTTTCTCTCTCTTCCTCTCCTGTGGGACTGGCTCCTATGATCATTCCTACTGGACTGTAGCAGGATCCCTCATCTACCTGAACTCTCCCCAAACTCCAAATGCCTTTACATCCCCAGTTCATAC